>OY998177.1:62641431-63378931 GCA_963921935.1 Galeruca laticollis | reverse complement strand
ACATCGATAATTTCATTGAAAAGGCTCTAGAAGAAATATATTTGGCAACAAAAGTAAGTTTTATATTTCCATTTGATGAGAAATATGTAAACTAAACTAATTTACATTGTAGGTTGCATTAGTTATGGGAGTAATGGGTGCATGTAGAAGACATGAATTACATCAAATGTTTTAGTAACAATACCAGAGAGTAAAACCAAAATAATACGAAATTTTACTGTAACTGGCCAATTCTACGAAATTTATAAAAAATACGCAAGTTTTCGCCATCAAAATGCTAATGGTCTATGGTTTTTCTTAATTATCAAAAGGGAAAGTGTACCATTCAGAAAATATTTCTGAATAAGTTTGGAGCTATGAGAAAAGACATTGTCAAGTATTTAAAATTCCCAAATTACGAATTATATACTGGGCACTGCTTTCGCCGATCCTCCGCGACAATTCTTGTTGACGCTGGAGGTGAAATACCACGTTAAAACGCCATGGTAACTGGAAATCTACTACAGTCGCTGAGGGATATATTGATGAATCGAAGAAAAGTAAGCTTGACAGCAAATAAAAACGCGAGAAGCCGTCTACTTCAACGTCTACAAATTATCAATTTCGAAAAGAATTAAGTATTCAACAATCAAGTTCTTCAAATATGATATTCAATAATTGCACATTCAACTTCAATTAGATATATACATATATTTATAGGCTTCTATTTCTGTGTACCAATCAGAAATAGCAATAATGAAAATATTCACATATTTCTTTGATTTATATTTCAATTCTGATATAAAGCCCATTAGCGGCGAATTCGGAGTAGTGAAATATCATCAGTTTATTTCTTTAAAAGTTTTTGCAATGTAAGCATGTATTAAGCGTGAACGATATGTTGTAATATAAAAAGTATAGTATGCAACTCGTAACAAAATGGCCATTTTGCACTCTTATGAATTGCAGCACTTGCTTTCGGAGTAATAAAATATTATCAGTTAATTTCTTTTCAAAGTTTTTGCAATGTATGCATGTATTAAACGTGAACGATATGTTGTCATAGAAAAAGTATAGTATGCAACTAGTAACAAAATGGCCATTTTCCACTCTTATGAATTGCAGCACTTGCTTTCGGAATAATGAAATATTATCAGTTAATTTATTTCAAAGTTTTTGCAATGTATGCATGTATTAAAGGTGAACGATATGTTGTCATAGAAAAAGTATAGTATGTAACTCGCAACAAAATGGCCATTTTGCACTCGGCTCGTGCTGCAAATTTCATACTCGTGCAAAATGGGCATCATTTTGTGCTCATTGCATAATTTAGGATAAATGATATGATTTTAATTTGTTATCAAGTAGGATATTTGGTTGTCATAACAATATTAAAATTTGAAGGAAATCTATTGATTTTTGAGTTTAGAAAAATAGTTGTCAGTGTGAAAGTTTAATGAAGAGATATATAAGAAAAGTAAATTGTAATCGAGAATTAAAACAGAGAGTTTTGAAGTTTAAGAATGAGATATAGTATAATAAAATAGATTGAAATCGAGAATTGAAACAGTTTTGAAGTATGGAAGAGATATAAAAGTAATAGAAGCTTGGTCAATAAAAAAAAATTTATATGAAAAGCGTAATCGTTAGATTTTATGAAGAAGGTGTTTCTGAAGATAGAAGAATATAGTTTCTCCATTCAAAAGATATATCTGGTGGAGAAATCGAGACATTCATTGCAAATGTTGGGAAGAGCCTGTCAATAATTTTTTTGACAGAACTGCAGAAAGAAATTTATAGTGAATAATAAATTTGGTGTTGAAGACGTTTAGAAAATTTAAAAGGTACCATAAAGTTTTTATTAGTGATCTCTAAAATTAATTTGGCCTTTATTTCAAAATTTATGAGTGCGTTCATGAACAGTAGTTTATAAAAAATTGTAATGGTCACTTAATAATTGAAACTGTCAAGTTTCTAAATAGTTTTATATTTGATTGAAACATTTTTTGTATTTTTTTTAATAATCATAATAGAATAGAATTTATTATTTCAATATATATATATATATATATATATATATATATATATATATATATATATATATTGAACCAGATATCATGGATATTAAGAGAATTAGTTCTATAAAAATATGTTGCTAGTATGAAAATGTATGAAAATAATATAATTTAAGAAAATACAATTAAAAAGGAAACACTTTTCTTAATTCAAAAGCATATCAAGTAAAGATATATTAAATAATAGCCTATAATAATATAATAAATAGAGAAATTACCTCAATAATAATATAAAATATAGAGATTGCCTAACCAATGTAATGATGTAAATAGAGTTGCCTAAGACGAAGAATATCTTCTGTAACGTGATCAGCTGTTCACCTAAAAAGAAACAATTATATAATCAAGTCAAGAGAATTTTAGATATAAGTAGTTACATTAGAATACAAATTTGAATATTTATTAGAATAAGGAGTATAGTTTTTCATAGATAAACAATTAAACTTAAAGAAAATGATATATGTCTGTAAAATGAACATAGGATTAAATAATAATTTATTAATTGCATTAGTAGAAATAAGTTAATACAAGAATTAGATAGAGAATACATAAAAGGATTTATGATTTAAGTTATATAATTGTAACAATAATAGATTGTTTATGACAATATTAGATAGAACTATTTAAACATCTATGTATATAACCAACTCTAATTTATTTGTATGATTAAATTTCAAAGGACTCTCTACAAGTGTATTAGAAATGTGAAATAGTATATTTATGAACTTTTCTATTAAGTAAACCCAAATCAAATAATTCAATTGCATAGGACAATATCTGATTGGTTAGAAACAAAATGACAGATAAAATTTGCAATCAACAAGTATTGAAACAAACTTTGTTAGATAGTGACCTGAAAACAAACAAAAGACTTTGTTTGTTGAAAAAAAGTGAAAATCGAGAGGAAGCGTGGATTATTAGAAGTGGCGTCGAGAGATGTGGACTGTGTGTTAGAGTGTTCCCGAAATTTTTATGAAATTCCCTAAATAACTTAATAAATTTTAACATAACTATGAAAAACAATCTTGTGTAGTACTCACCGATAATCAGACACAGTTGTTCTGCAAAAAACCAGCAGAATTTCTCCAAAAATTGGTATTGGAACTGCAGAGAAGTATTCCTGGGGTCCAGAAGAGTTATCCCAATTCCAGAGCATCAGGTCAGTGTTCTTTTAAACTATTATTGGCCAATAATAAGCAAAAAACTCAAATAAGTGCTTAGTTTCGTATTTTGATAAACATTCACAGCAATGATCGATCTAAAATATAAAGAAAATGGACTTTATTTAATTAGTTAGTAAAATAAATCTTTAATAGTAACATAAAGGCCTAATTTCAATAAAAAATAATTCAAAAGTACGTACGCCATTTTATCATAAGATGATGCTTAACTTGTTTTCATGTAATCTGTCTATCTGTTTATAAATTGTATAATAATTCCATGTCTATATAAATCTTTTAAAACTTTTCTTCCACAGCATATTGGTAATATTTTCATGTATATTCTTCACATAAATTTGTTTTAAAACCATCTAAATATTTCGTATTCGATAATATTATGTATTTCTAATGAGCACAGAAGCTCCATCTCACGTTATTAAAATTATGTTCATTTTACGCATGACTGTATTTTGAGCATGCGCACCGTTCAAAATATAATATCAATAATTTCTTTAGAGGTGACCATAGGCGTCTCAAATTATTATTATCACATATAAAATATTGAATTTAAAATTAAATGTTGTTATAAGTAAAGTGTTTCTTTTATTTAAATGAAGGTAATACGTTTTGAATGCCAGGACTCGAAGAGTAGAAGGGGTTTCATGCTCCCGAATAATTAAAATAAAATAAATTACAAAACAATATAATAATAACCAACTGAGCTAGCCAAATCTAAATAAAAATTCTAAATATAAAATTATAATATTTGTGATAATGAACAATTATTAGTCGCAAGATTATTGGTATGTCGATTTAGATAAATTTTACAGAGTAATTCAACTAACACAAATAATGAAATCAGGTTGAAGCAAAACGAACTGTTTCCAAAATTTCACATTCTTCTTATTTTCATATCGCACATCAAATGCTGATAATACCTGGTTTCAAAAAAAATTGAGAAATATTCACAAGACTTACTAAATTCTCATGTTGGTCAAATTGAAAACAACAATATCTGTTTTTGTAATTATTTTAATGTAGATGCAATTTTAGTTTCTAATGTAAATTAAGTATATTTTAGTTCATGACTAAGTTTATTATTGCCCCAAATATAGTTTCCACCAGTGCATTTAAAACTGAAATTATTTAGTAACATGATTACATGGGTGGTAAATTGGCGGGCGACCAAAGATTGCATTTACTTATTTTTTTCATTCATCAACAGCGAGTACTCTTGGCTGACAGGTTACATTCTAATAATAATGTATTTGTATTTGGATCGGCCGACCATATGTTCGAACAACATAGTTGCATTTTGAAGTAACAACTAAACCAGTTGTTGCCTGAACATCACTATCAGATGGATATAGACATCTTAAAAGCACTATTTTTTATAAAAAAGACACCAATGAATATGTTATTGAACATGTGAAGAATTGGAATAGCTGTATACAATGTGTTTTAAGACTTAAAACAATACATGAATTTATTTCCACGTAAAAATAGATTGAATATTTCGGAAACAGGTCTATATTTCATTTTAATTTACTGTTTTGAAATATGAGTTTTAAATCATCCGATTTCCCCTGAAGCGCTGATGCCAAAAAGAAGCTTGCATCAGAAATACAGAAACATTTATTTACAAAGAACAGCTGTAATAAGAAAATGCTCATTAGGAGAGATTGATGATAATAATAGTGATTATTTTAAAAAAACACATTTGCTTTAATAATTATTAACAAAAAGAAATAAGTGATAACAAATGATAAAACATATCTAATTAGATTTTTTCAAAATATTTTATAAGTATTTGGAATGTTTCGGGTCTTATTCTGTTAGATATACCCTATATATGTGGTGCTATGTGGTTTTGTTTATGTTCGATGAATGCATGCTTTCATTATCGAAAACTTTTGATGAAAGCATTAATGAATATTCTCCAATATACAAATATTAAGATTTAGGCTCAACGCATATTGAATCCAGTACATACACAGCCCAAGGACAACCCACGGGTGTGCTATTCTGTAAACAATGGTTTAAAGTAGGGTACCGCATATTGAGCCCAACCCACGTAGAGCACACGTTCGCTTGGGTCGGTTTGAGTGTGTCGCACAGTTTTCGTGGATCGTGTGTACAGCTTGATTTATTAAACAGGGAGAAGTTAATAGAGTTAGTCCGAAGTTTCCCAGTTCTTAATGACACCAGTCATGAAGATTATATAAGATTTAAATTTAAAATTGAGTTGTGGGCACAGATTGGCAAAAGGAGATATATTATTAGGTTTATGTCGTATATTGTAGGTTTATATAAATAAGTCTGTATGTATAATGTGCACGATTTAAGAGGTATCTTATGTTAGGTATGAAACTTCTTTGTTTCAAGGTAAAGTATTATGTAAGGTGTCCCATTCAATCCGACTGACGAAATAAAATAAGAACATTACATTTTCGGAAAACAGTTATAGAGATTATAGGCAAATATTAGATGCCACCAATACTTTTAACCTTAAGTAAAAGGTTTAAAGTCAAATTTGTTCCTTCTGACTCAGAATCCATGTGAATAAGTGTACGTTGATCGTTCGCAATCAGTGTGGAACAGTGGAACTGGGTCTGGGTTGGGTATGGCGTGGGTTCAATATGCGGTTGATATGAGAAACGTGGACGTGGGTTGCGCGTGTGTTGTGTGTAGGTTGTGCGTGGGCTGTGCGTGTGCTAGGTTCAATATGCGGCAGGCCTTTTAATCTTATGACATATGCTGAATCGTAATAATTAATAAAACAGCTTTTTATTAGTGTTTTCAAATGAAACTCAAGGTCTCTAGTTAATTCCACAATATAATACAAGTTATTAAAAATTCTAAAAAATTGTATTATATTGTGGAATTAACTAGAGACCTTGAGTTTCATTTGAAAACACTAATATGAGCATATTCCACGAAGTAAGGGTCGAGACAGTCAAACAGCTTTTTGCTTATATTAACTTTAATATTTACTTGTTTCATTTGTAAATACCCTTTTTCTATTACAAATCTAATGAGTTATGAGTTTCTGTTTGTTGGTATTAACTTTAGTGATTATGGATATCAATAAAAGCCGTCGTCATATTAGACAATTTGATGGTGAACGTTATAGTAATTGGAAATTTAGTTTAAGAGTTATACTCGCAGAAGAAGACGCATTAAAAATGATTGAAGAGGAGGCTCCGATGGAACCTGATAGAATATGCGAGTATCGTTACAGAAGAAGCACGAGCCCACCAAATCATTGAAAAACTAGATTCAATCTATGAAAGAAGCACAGTTATCATATCAAAAGAAATTGTTGAGCTTAAAATTTAAGGAAAACATTTCTTAGTTTATGATGAACTAATAATTGAGATATTAGCTGCTGGAGGAAATTTATCTGAAATGTCGGAAATAGATCACCTCCTGCTCTCCCTACAATCATCCTATGACGGTATAGTAACTGCAATTCATACATTAACTGATGATTATTTGAGCATTGCATTTACAAAAACAAAATTACTCGACTACGAAACAAAATTACTCGACTACGAAACAAAATTACAAAACGAAAGTAATAAATATAAACACCATAACCAAAATGCTAAATTTTCCAACCAAACGAGGAAAACATATTATCCAAATCAAGGACATAGAAAATCAACAGGACAGTTTCATTCCAATATAATGGCGAGTCTCTCTGTTAATTGAACAAGGTGGTCAAATCTCCGATAAAATTAAAATAACTAAAGGTGTCCTACAAGGAGAAACCCTACGCCCCTTGTTATTCTCTCTCTTTATCTCGGACGAAATTTACTTCCAAAATCATGGTGCTAAAGGAGTAACTCTTGATAACAATGAAAATATCAATACGCTGCTATACGCAGATGATATGGTCCTACTTGCAGAATCCCAAAAAGAGCCGCAAAGAAACCTTAAGATTTTAGAAGCCTATTGTGAAAAATTCAAACTGAAAGTAAACACAAGTAAAACTAAAATAGTGGTTTTCCGCAGAAGTGCTAATATGGGACAACAGCCACAATTTAATTATAAAGATGTCACTATTGAGCTCTGAAATACGTATGAATACTTAGGAACAATTTTCACATTTAATTGAATATTCCTAAACAACCTAAAGCAACGAGAACAAAAAGCGAAACTCTCCCAAGGGGCAACACTGAGAAAAATAAATTCCACTGGTATATTATCTCTTAATTCAATAAAGACCCTGTATAACAATGTTGTACTACCTACCTTTACACATGCAAGCAGTATTTGGGCGTTAAGATACTTAGAACAAACAGAAAAAATTCAGAGTAGTTTTTGGAAAAATCTTTTATTTCTGCAAACGCGAACAGCAGCCTATATCATCAGAAGTGAGGTTGTGAGGTAGGTATCTGTAAAATAAGCTACTTTATAATAAAGCAGGCGTTAGAGCTACTGGTCTGGATAAAGAATAAAAACCCTAGAAGATACACTCATAGAGCACTTCTTCGTTTGATCCACTTGAAAGATCACTCTAACCTATGTCAAAAATATAACTAAATTGACCAATTATACCGCAGTATAGCGACGTACTGTGATTATTATCTAGATATAAATAGTTTTAACACAAGCCATATCAATAAACTTTTATCACAATACCTGCAGAAAATGTTTTATGAGGATTCAAATATAATACTTCTCAGTACACACCATACATCGTATAAATACCTTTTACAAGATCGAAATGAACCAAGCAATTATCTACAGGGAGATTCCCCATTACATATTAAAAGGCTCGTCGCACAACTCCGGACCGCTAATTTCGAAGTACTGTCTATATATTTAAATTATATGTCTCACAAAATAAATACAACCCTAATCTGTTCAATCTGTAATAAACTATTACCAGAAATGCTTGAACATATTATTTTAGTGTGTCCAATGTATCAGAGCATAAGAGCTTACTTTATTAAACCTCGGGGCCATTCAAATGATAGACTCATTACTTACATCAACAGACAGAAAGCAAATGAAGAAATTATATCGATTTCTGAACGATCCAATGAAAATCAGATCATGCATAATCAAAGAATAATGAACCAAAAATTTGTATACGTATGTGTTGTAGGGTAGCAGGTAGGAGCTCCTTTTGGATAGTCCTATCAGGGAGAATGAATCAATCCCTGCCTACTGCAGATTCCAGGCGTCTTCTGACCCGGGAGGCTAGTACCTGTTTAGGGTCCCTGGTCCAGGGATACGGGTGAAGACCATACCGGCAGAGAAGGCGGAGATGAAGGACTTCAGTACGGCGGATCTGGCGCAAATGGCAACCCTGCTTTTGGGGATATACGAAAGCAACAATATAAGGGCACTCTTTTGTCCTAGGGTTAAGAAATAGGCCCTAAAGGCGGAAGAACTATTATTAGTCAACGGCATAAGAATGTAGAAGGCAAGGAGAAACCACTACATTAAAGATCCACATGGATTTCTCTAGTATAATCATCATGGCTATACAACAAAACACAAACTTTACTGATCATGGATATCGGATACCAAGATCCGGCAGGGGAGGAAATCCAAAGCGAGACCACAGGACCTCCCAGGTCGTTAACCTGCGAAATCCCTGTGACAAATCGAAGCCAACAACAGCACAACACCAAATTGGAAATAAACTAAAGATTGGCACATGGAATGTCAGGAGTATGTTTGAGTCGGGAAAAATGAATAATGTGATACAAGAAATGGAAAGACTATGTATAGATATACTCGGTATCAGCGACAGCAGGTGGCCAGATTCGGGCCAACTCACCACGGCAAACGGTATGATATATTTCTCTGGAAATAATGAAGCCCACCATAGAAATGGAGTTGCAGCTCTTGTGTCGAAAAATATTATGTCATCGGTGATTGGTTTCACTCCTATATCAGAAACATCATACAAGTATATGCTCCTACAGCCGAAAAACCTGATGAAGAGATCGAGCTATTTTACGAAGGTGTTCAGTCAGTCCTATCTTCAATAAAATCAAGAGATGTTACAATTATCTTAAGCGATTTTAATGCTAAGATTGGAAACGGAAAATGTGATAAATACGTAGGCGAGTACGGACTTGGAATGAGAAATGAAAGAGGTGACAGGTTGCTAGAATTTTGCCAAGTGAACAACTACATAATAACAAACACTTTCTACAAACTCCCCATGCGAAGACTATATACCTGGAAATCTCCGCAAGACAACAAAAAGAAACCGGTAAGAAATCAAATAGATTATTTTTTTGTAAATGAAAGATACAGAAATTGTGTTGAATCGGTAAAAGCATATCCAGGCGCTGACGTGTTTTCCGACCATAATCCATTGATAGCACGAATTCACATCAAATTAAAGAGGACAATAAAAAGCACTAAAAGGAACCAAGTGGATATTGGACATTTACAGAAGGAAAAAACTCGCGAGAACATAAAAACAAAAATAAACAACAACTTACAAAAACTTGATCTGGAAGAAGAAAATCAGAACCAACATGATATAAATAGGAAATGACAACACTTTAACTCAGCGTTTATGGAACCTATGAAGGAAATTTGTAAGAATGAGATACGTACAGCAAAACACGATTGGATGACCGACGAAATTCTACATCTCATGAATAAAAGAAGAACGTTTAAAGACAAATGCGAACAACAATACAAAACAATACAAGTCGAAATACGAAAGAAAATCAGAGTGGCAAGGGAAAATTTCTATAAAACAAAATGTGAAGAAATCGAAGAACTGCAACAAAAACATGACAGCTTCAATATACACAACAAAGTAAAAGAACTAGCAGGAATGCAAAGAAGGAATCGACTCAATGCATTATACGACATAGATGGTAGAATAATAACAGATATAGAAGAAAAACTAAAAACCTGGAAAAATTATGTCGAGAAACTCTTTGAAGACCATAGACAGAAGGAATACCTTGAATGTGCGGACAGAGACGAAGGACCAGAAATAACAAAGGAAGAAGTTTTATATGCTCTGAACTTGCTGATAAACAGGAGGGCACCAGGCCCAGATGAACTACCAGCCGAAGTTCTTTAACTTATTGAAGAAGAGCAGATACATGTCTTGGCGGATCTCTTTAACAACATCTATAAATCAGGAATCATACCACAGGAATGGCTGATATCAACTTTTATAACGCTACCAAAGAAAAGAAATCCTAAACATTGTCAAGATTATCGCACTATAAGTCTAATGGGACATACCTTGAAAGCATTCTTAAAAGTCATACATACCAGAATATATAGGAAACTAGAACAGGACATCAGTGAAACTCAATTCGGGTTTAGAAATGGCCTGGGTACCCGTGAAGCGTTATTCGCACTTAACGTTATGTCCCAGAGATGCCTAGACATGAACCAGGATATGTATCTATGCTTTATTGACTACACTAAAGCCTTTGATAAAGTGCGCCATGATCACCTTATAAAACTGTTGCCGGCAGAAAACTTAGACTCTAGAGATATCAACATTATTTCAAATCTCTATTATGGTCAAAGAGCAGTAGTGATGATAGAAGAAAATACAACTGAAGATATAGAAATAAAAAGAGCAGTTCGTCAAGGATGTGTGCTTTCACCAATCCTTTTTAACGCATACTCGGAAGATATCATGAATAGAGCACTGGCTGATCAGGAATATAGCATTAAAATCAATGGAAGACCAACCAACAATCTAAGATATGCCGATGATACAGTGCTGATAGCCGAAACACTTCAAGACCTACAGAAACTTGTTAATGCAGTTGTGGAAGCTAGTGAGGAATATGGACTGTCACTAAACACAAACATAACCAAATTTATGGTTGTAACAAAATCGGTCCAAAACATCGGAAATATATTAATACATAACCAACCAATTAAAAGAGTGAGAAAATACAATTATCTGGGAACTCTTTTCAATGAAAATGCAGAATGCTCTCAAGAAATAAAAATCCTAATTGAAAAAGCGCGGAGTACTTTCACGAGGATGAAACGAGTATTCTGCAGTCGAGATCTCAGCTTGGAACTCAAATTGCGTCTTATGAGATGCTATGTTCTGTCAGTGCTGTACTATGGCATGGAATCATGGACATTAAAGAAGAACGATGTAAAGAAAGTAGAGGCATTTGAGTTCTGGGTGTATCGCAGGATTCTGAGAATCTCATGGGTACAGAAAGTCACTAATGCTGAAGTGTTAAGAAGGATAAAACAAGACAAGGAAATTAAAAAAAGGAAGCTGCTCTACCTGGTTCACGTTATGAGGGGGGACAAATATCAACTGCTCCAGCTCGTTGTGAAAGGAAAAATATGTGGAAGAAGATCAATAGGAAGGAGAAGACATTCCTGGTTAAAAAATCTTCGCGAATGGTTCAACGCCACCAATAGTCACCTTTTTAGAGCAGCGGTATCCAAAATACGAATAGCCTTGATGATTGCCAACCTTCGGAACGAAGACGGCACTTGAAGAAGAAGATGTGTTGTACATGTATATGAGTATGTGGGTATGTTTATACAAAAGCAATCGTTCAATACCTATATTTATGCTCATGCTCAGAATCGTTTATTGTAGAATATCTTATGTAGTACCAACTGGCTCTCTTGTTCATGTATTATATGTATACAAAGGAACAATAAATATATTGTATTGTATTGTATTGTTGTATTGTATAATGGACAGACATTGTAGACGCAAAAACCCTACAACAAAAAACTGTTAATTGTACAAGAAAAATCAGAATAAAGATCAAGAACCTCATGAACGTTCTTTACAATAAACTGATACTGAACCAGATAATGAAGAGGATTTTTCCTTCATTGTGGAACATACAGCTCTTGAGGCAAATGAATCAAAAAATTATTTTACATTTATATCAGACTCTGGTGCTACGGACCATATGGTGAACTAGCGAATTTGTTTACAACATTGAAGCAGTTGGAGAATCCAATTAAAATTTCAGTTGCGAAAGTTAAAAAGGAACCACCAATGTTACAACTTAAGTTGGCATGACTGGTATTCTGGGGGACGTCCTTTATGATGCGGACATCTCGTACAACCTTCTTTCAGTACGTCGTATCCAAGAATCTGGTATGAAAGTTATTTTTAATAAAAAATGTTCTATGACTATTAAAAAGGGTAACGAAAAATAATAAAAGGTAAGCTCCAAAATAATTTGATAACAGTTACTCTAAAAGTAAATAAACCATTGAAAATGTTAAAATATTATATAATATAGTATTGGTAACACTGTCAGAATAACCTTTTGGTTTATTCTTCTTTTCTTTAGTGTGTGTGTGTGTGTGTGTGTGTGTGTGTGTAGTTATAAGGTTAGAAAAACTTTGTTTTTGTTCCCACTTGTGTTACCGACTTTTGTACTATTATATTATAATATATAATATAAAAACTGTATCGTACTAATTTCATTAAATACATAACATTAGTTATGGGCCCAGATTGTTGTACAAAACGGAAGTGAAAGAAAATAGATAAAAACCAAGAAAAAGTCAAGAGTGAGGTTAACTAAAAACGTGATTGGAAAGCAGGAACAAAATGGAAGCAGGAAGAAGCCAATTGTCAGAAAATAAGTAGGGCATAATACCTTTTACTGGTAATGGATTCGACAAATGGAAATTTAGAGTATAATTCGTATTAAGGGCATTTGATGTACACGTGGTAATTGAGATCGCTGACAATGATTCGGCAAGAAATGAAGAATGGATTAAAAAATACCATAAGGCAAGAAACATTATTACTCAAAGTGTGGCCGATTCTCACGTCGAATATATTAAGGACATCAAAAGTGCAGCTGAAATGTTGAACAAATTGCGCAAAGTGTATTTGCAAAGAAAGGTACATTTTCGGAGTTCTTCCTATTAATGGAGTTAGTGGAGCTAAAATACAATATACAAGACGACTTACAAAATCACTTCACAAAATATGACAAGATATCAAGAGAACTAAAGAATTTGGGAGCTGATTTCTCAGAATCAGACATAGCTTGCTTCTTATTATTATCAATGCGTGTTGATTATGAAAATGTAGTGACTGCAATAAGAACAATGTCTGAGGAGGAGGATCTGAAACTTACAACAATAAAGAAAAGGTTGTTATGGTTTAAAGATAATAAAAGTACAATAAATAAGATTTCCCCTCAGCATCAATTGTTGCTACAAAAACAAACATAAAATGCAACCGCTGTGGTAAGGAAGGTCGTTTACAAAATGTATGTGGCATAAAATGTTTTGTATGTCACAAACTAGATCACATAGCAGCCAATTGCAGAAATAAGAGAAAAATATCTAAAGATAACAAAGATCAAGCAAATTATGTGGCAGACGAACATGTTGAAGATATAGATTTCTACTCAACTCCAGCTATAGACGAAAATGATGGTAATTATATCTGGTGGTATGCAGATTCTGTGGCATCTCATAACTATATTAATGATGAAACAATCTTTATCAATAAAAAAACAGTTTGAAGAGCCAAAGTCCATACGATTAGCAGAAAAAGGAAAATGTATGCTGGCAACGTATTATGGTGATGTGAAAGAGATAAGTGTAGTGAATTAAAGAGAAATTGTAATCACTCTTTAAAATGTATATTGTGTGCCAGAGTTAAAGGTAAATCTATTGTCGATATCTAAAGTAGAATAGGTAGGCTATGAAGTTTTGTGCTTCTGGTACCATAATTATCAAGAAAAAAAATGCTATTTTCATGCAGGGTAAGCGTATACAAATTAAAGTTTAAAGTATTAGATGGAACAAGAAATGCAAATTTTGCTGTTGAATTAAACCAAAATCTTTGGCATAAAAGATATGGTCATCTGAATTATGAATCTTTGAATAAAATAAATAATCACAATTTAATTAATGGCTTATATTTCAAAGATAAACGAATAAATGTGATATGTGATGTATGCGTAAGAGCTAAACAAAGAAATCTACCTTATTATTCAAAAATCTTAAGATCAAACAGAGTTTTGGAATTAATCCATACAGATGTGTGTGGACCAATTACACTTGCATCACATTTATTGATGATTTCTCGAGATTTGTCATTGTGTATATCATAAAATCGAAAAACGAAGTTTTTGAATGCTTAAAAAATTATGTAGCCAAAGTAAGTGCATTGTTTTGTGACAAAAGAATAGCTAATATTAAGTGTGATAATGGTGGGGAAAATAATTCATTATTATTAAGAGACAAAAGGGGAATCCGAATCTCATCCACACCACCCTATACTCCTCAAATTAACGGGGTGGCAGAACGGATGAATCAAACCCTTATGAACATGGTAAGAGCCATCATAATGCAATCCAACTTGGCAAAAACATTTTGGGAAGAAGCGGTGCTTACAGGTACTTATATAACAAATAGGTCACAAACTTGTTTAAATAGTAAAAAAAACTCCTTTTGAGTTGTGGTATGATAGAAAACCCAATGTAAGTAACATGAGGGTTTCTGGTTGTACAACATATGCAAGAAAACCAGATTCTTTAAGATCATAATTAGACGATAAGGGGATTAAATGTAATTTTATAGGATATACGCAACATGGATACAGATTTTGGTGTGAGGAACAAGGTCAAATAATACACAGTCGCAATGTTATTTTTGAAGAGAGTTTTTGCAACGCGAATGGAAAAAGAAGAAATGTCGAAACAGATGATTTGAAGCAAGATGATATTGAAGAAAGGGAACCAGAAAAAGATGCAGAGAAAGAAATAAGTAACGCAGAAAATAATAAAGACAAAAATGGAATAGAGTACAATAATAGTCGAGATAATCTTAATGAAGATGGAAATAGACGATTGGATGGGAGACCCAAAAGAAATATAAAACAACCCTTACATATGGAAAATTATGAAGCTGACTTTGATTGCTTAGCACTATTGAGTGATTTAAATTATACCCCCAAATCATATGCACAGGTAAGAAGAAATCATCCAAAGTGGGAACAATGGAATAAAACTATTGAGGATGTATTAAAGTCTTTGACAAGCAATGAAACATGGACATTAGTGGATAAGCCAGAAAGGGAAGAGGTTATAAGCAATAGGTGGGTTTTTAAGGAAAGAGAAAATGATGAAGGTTAAATAGTTTTCAAGGCAAGATTAGTAGTTAGAGGGTTTAAACAAATCATTGATGAACTATCTTGGGTACATGCACCAGTTGTGATACTGTCAACATTTAGAATGTTGATGTCCATTTGCAACCATTTATTACTTATTATTGGAGTAACTAGATGTGAAAATGCTTTTTTAAATGGTAAATAAAGGAACGGGTATATATGAAAATTTCTGATGGGCTTACAGTAAATGATAAATAATGATCGGAATAAAGTATGTTTATTAAGTAAAGCCATTTATGGTTTAAAGCAGAAATGGGAGATTTAATATCTTTATCAGTAACTTTCAATCGTTCCAAATCAGATCATTGTTTGTTTACTTAACCTAAACCAGAATATACGATGTTATTTGTTGTTATATGTCGACGATATGTTATTGGCATGTAACAATGCTGAATTTCTAAAACATGTTAAATTCAAACTATGTTGAAAGAAGTTATTACTTTAGATCAATCACAGGCTATTAAAAAAAATAGCAAAAAGATGTATTGTTGATGAATCCAGAACTTTTAAGACACCCATTGAAAAAAATTTGAATTTAAATAAAAATGTGAATGAACATTTTAAAACCAAGTTACCTTATAAGGAACTACTAGGTAGTTTGATGTATATTATGATGGGAAGTAGACCAGATATATGTTTTTGCATTAGTTAATTTGGACAATTCCAAGATTGTGCAACAGATCAACATTCCAAACATTTATTAAGAATTCGTAAAAGTACTTAAAGTGCACTGCTGATTTGAAACGTATTTTTAAGCATTCAAATGATAATTTAGTAGGATATGTCGATACGGACTGGGCAAACAATTCAATTGACGGAAAGTCTGTTACTGGCTTCTGCTTCAAACTTCTTGATAATTTAATATCATGCACTTCCAAAAAACAATCAATTGTTGCATTGTCCAGCACGGAATCTGAGTTTATAGCTGTCTGTATGGCAGGATGTGAGTTGTTGTATATAAAAAATATGCTAGATGATTTAGGAATAAATTATTCGTTGCCTATAAATTTTCATGAAGATAATCAGAGCACAATAATAGTATATTGAAGTATAAGTAGACAAAGAGGTCTTTCAAACACGCGCGGTTTTTCGAGCACGACAGCGCAGCCGGAGTGCTCGAAATAGAGCAAGTGTTTGAAAGACCAGTTATCCACGAATACTTTACGCTATTTTTTTTATTGGTGCACTTTGAAATTATAAAATATTAATATTATATTATTACTACAAAAAAATGGAAGTCCGTACTCGATGCCCAGCCAAATTTCATTTCATAAAAGTCATTCTGAAATAAGCCTAAAAGAAAAAAATCTAACTAATGGGAGGTATGTAACGGTTTTTTATTTTTTTTATTTTTCAAAAACTGGTTGATGTCAGGTTTGATAGAAAACAGTTGAAGTCTCATATCAGGTTCGGCGTCCTTTACATTGCGGTATTTTGTTTTCGTGGCTGCATAGGTTGAGAATCCTGTTTCACACAAATATGTTGTTTGTAACGGGAGAAAATTCAGAGCCATTTTGGCAAGCATTGGATATTCATCACGAATTCTGCAACAAAAATTGCTGAGAGGCGTCGTTTTGAACAGTGACTCCATACTTGTATATGACGACATTTCTAAAAGAGATTCATATATCTCGTTTGACATACTTTCGGGCTTTTGCAAGTTGGGTAAAAAATGATTATGAATTCCGTTTCCTTTTTGTTTTCTGATCTTCGAGCGTAGTAATTTATGTTACAAAACCGGAGAGTAGTGTTTTTCAGATCGAGACAAGCAGAAGCTTGGAGAGACCTGAAAAACACTAATTATCGATTGCTTGACGTACAATATGTTTTTTAAGACAGACACTTCGATATACATTCAATTTTTTATTTTACTTTTTATAACAAAGTGATTAACAAAACTAAAACCAGATAAAATAATAAAGATTCTGGATACAACTGCATAAATCCGTTATTTTTGAATATTTATGTTAAAAGTACAATTGTGACTGTTAAATATCTGGAGGCAAGATGTGTCTGAAATGCTGGGAATTGTTATATTTTTTGTAGTGGTAGTAACAAAATATTAGTTTCCTGTATATTGTGTTTGGAACATCCCGCATGGATTTTGTTTGCTATATCAATTTTGTTTTTTGCTGAATCTTCTATGTAACCTTCTGCTACAGTGGAGGATTTCCATCCTCCGTGCCGTTTTAAATGTATAATGTCACCTCCTCCATCTACTAGTAAAGTTGCTGAACTTCGACGAAAGCAGTGGCCGGTAAATTCGCTTGGATTTTCTAGTTTAAGATAAGAGGCGATATTGCTAGGGGCCACAGAATGCAATCCTACTACTTGTGTTGAGCACTTCCCATCTATAAAAAAAATAAAAAGCAGTTTATGGTTAGTATGCGGTGGTCTCAATTGAAAATAATTCCTATAAAGTTACAAATCTCTTTCGGAATTTACAATGAATGTCCTGGTGGTATTTGTCTTGGTTATGGTAATTTTAACTATCAACATTGTTTCTTTATTTTCGATATCATCGAGTGTCATATTAACGAGTTCCTCGCGGCGACATGCGCCTGCGGAACCTATAATCAAAGGCACCCAAAACAGAATTAAGGTTCATTGTAAATTGTAATGAGTTTTTAACTTGTTTTCTATTTTAATTTACCTTAAACATTCGCTATTGGAAGCATTGTTCAGAAACGTTTCAATTTGTTCTCTTGACAGAATTTTAGATTTCTTCGGTTTATGACAAATAAACTTCTTTTTAATGAAGGCTATTAGTTGGAAGAAATTATCAATGTTCACATTATCTTTTATGGCCAAAGTAGATTTTAGCATTGAATATAAGCTCCATAATATTGAAGTAGCCAGTTTTTTGGACTTTTCAGCAAAATATGCTAAAAGGACTTCTTCATTTACATTTTTCATTTTTTTTCTCGACACCAATTTTTAAATGCGTCGTATCACTTCTCGTAATGGACTTTTGATTTTACTGGTAATATATCGTAAGTCGCTTTCCTCGCTGCTTCCAAAATTGCTTCTGGAATCTCATTTTCCGTGTCGGATCATTCAAAATCTGAATTCATATTATTGTTAAATTTGCGCACTCGCGAAATAAGTATGACATAAACGACAAATTAAAAATCAACGAACTGTCATCACTCGACAATATATCGAAACGTTGTTATTGTCCATAATGTGTACATTTCCTGCTCGGTCTTAAAAAAAATACTTTTCAAAATATGCGTGCATCGAAGTGAGATATTGGACCAGTTCTTCAAATACATCATCTTGAAACATTTCTGAGTCGTTATCGCTAACAAACTCACTGAGTGACGTAAAGCTTTCTATTTTTCTCTTACCGACGCAAATAATCCAAAAATCTAATTATCTTTTGAAGGCAGTTATTTTGTTACAGGCCTGAAACACTGTTGTCTGTTTACCTTGCAATGATAAATTTCATTCGTTCAGTTATTGAAAGATATCCGCCGTAAAAGACAGTCGGAACAACTAAGTTTAATCATACAAACGATCTTTCAAATTAAAAGAAGTATCTGAAAGAAACATTTCTAACTCGGCTCTAAGTTCAAATAGCCTTGTTAAAGTTTTACCCCGAGATAGCCATCGCACTTCTGTATGTAGCAGCAGTGTTTTAAGTTTGTTGCCATAATCTTCAAACAATAATGAGAACAATCAGGATTGTAGTGGTCGTGATTTGATGAAATTAATTATTTTTACCGCTTCATCCATAACTAATTTCAAATTTGACGGCATTTGTTTCATCGCAAGTGCTTGTCTATGCAGTATATAATGGCTGGAACTACAATTAGGTGCTTTATTTTTTATGACTGACACTGCTCCTGCTGTTTTACCCGTTATCGCTTTGGCTCTATCTGTACAAATAACAATGCAGTCGTTCCAACTGAGATTATTTTCTTCAAAAAATATATTTATTTCAATAGAACCAATGTCTCCCTTTTTTTGAAGTGAAACTTTTTATGGGACACTAGCGTTTTGTCATGAGAGTTAACTCGTCGAGCTAACAAAACTGTTAAACTCCTTGGTAGAGAGGCGGAAAAAATTAACGAAGATTCGCACAAAGAGGAGACGCCGAGAATAGTCGCAGGGCATTGTTTATTGATGGCGATCATCTTATTCCGTTTATCAATCCCCACTTCGCTGCGCGAACGATAAAGTGAGAACGCATTCGGGGGGAAAAGGATACCAAAAGCGCTTAATAATTTCTGCCGATATTGGTATAATCCAGTGCGAAATTAATATAGAAATTGTTTACCTTCAAAATTAAGGCGATAAAAACTAGGAAATTTCTTTGCATTGTGTATTTATTTGTATTATTTTGAAAAAAATATGTAATAAAACGTAACAAGAGTATTGAAATATATTGAAAAAGGAAATAAACAGGTATACTTGTCCGTACAGATAAGTTCTGTACTCATTAAAGTTTAAGCATAAACTGTGTTATCTCCTACTTTCCGCATTGAGACCAACGCGCATCGTGTATGTGTATTTAAAATTATTTTTTGATAAATGAAAATGAATGGACAAAAAACTTCAATTTCAGTCGTTGGCGATGGAAATTGCTTGTTCAGATGTTTGTCTTATTTTATTTTTTCAACTCAAAAATTTCATTATTTGATACGATTAATAATAGTGAAATTTATTCACGATCATTGGGACAATTTTAAAGAATTTATATGCGGAGAAGGAGTATATGATATACAAATTTCAAATAATGAAGATTATTACAACCATTTATCGAAACAACGAATTTATGGAGGTGAAGTGGAAATAGCTGCTTTTTTACAACAATTAGTGTATGTTGCATTATCAAGAGCCACAACTTTAGAAAAATTATTTATTGTCACACCAAATAACGATTTTAAATTCTATCATGGACGTCGAAATACCCCTTCTACTTTAGCAGTAAGAAAAGAGTTAGAAAGATTAGAAACTAAAAGTTTGATAACAATAGATCAACATACAGTTGATATGATTAAAGAAGCAGAAGGACTGTCTATTTATACATTCAATTGCCAAAGCTTACGAGCTCATAAGTTAGATCTGAAGGATCAAGTCCTACAAAATTGTGATATATTATTGTTATCTGAAACATGGATGAACGATGATGAAAATATAGAAATTCCAAATTTTAGATGTGTTATTAAATATAAAAGACGACAAAGAAGAGCTGGAGGGGTTGCAATATTTCAGAAAAATTCAGATAGTAATAATACATTAGAATTAACTGATAACAATCATTCATCACCGTATGATGCTGAAAATCTAGAAAGATCACAAGAATTAAGTGTCGGTGATTTGTGTGCAGTAATATGTACAACTGCAAAACAATTATCTATAATTATTATATCAATATATATTTATCTGAAACAAAAAATTAATGAAATTATCGAGTTTATCTTCAACAAATTATTAATATATACTATACCACATGCATCCGAAGCTAAATCAGAAAAATATAAGATTCCAATGATCTTAGCTGGAGATTTTAATGTAAATTTTAGTGACAAAAGTTCAGAACCACTCATTTCATTTTTATATGATAAATTACAATTAAATATAAACAATGACATTCATATTTCAACAACAAGATATGGAACTTGCTTGGATGCTGTTTTTTCAAGACACTTGAATTCATTGAGATCTAAAGTATTTGCATCCTACTTTAGCTATCATCAGCCAATTATTTCTATTTTGCCAAATAAAAATGACAGTGCAGATAAAGATATTTGAATCTGTGATTCATTAACATAAGTCATATTAATTACTTATATAGTTCTTTTCTTAATGTAGAATGTTTATGTATATGTAATATATATATATATATATATATATATATATATATATATATATATATATATATATATATATGTATATATGTATATGTCTATTAAATTATTTCATATTAAAAAATTTTTAATATTGTTTTTATTCTCAGTTATTGTCAATGAAGATACAAAAAATGTATGCGTCAGTCCAAAACTAACAGCGTCAAAAGTGAAACTTTTCATGTAATTCAAAAACTGTCAATGAGTGTACAAAAAAATACATTGCAGCAAAGAAAAATTGACTGGAAATTATAATAAAAATGATTTATAATAAAAATCAAGAAAAATCTACGGACTATCCCGAATTAATTACTACGGAAGCTTCACTTGTACGTATATGTATATAGTTTTATGTATATGTAAATAGTAGTACGTACAAGTGAAACTTCCGTAGTAATTAATTCGGGATAGTCCGTAGATTTTTCTTGATTTTTATTATAAATCATTTTTATTATAATTTCCAGTCAATTTTTCTTTGCTGCAATGTATTTTTTTGTACACTCATTGACAGTTTTTGAATTACATGAAAAGTTTCACTTTTGACGCTGTTAGTTTTGTACTGACGCATACATTTTTTGATAGACTAGCTAACGTAATAGATCGATACAATTTCACAGCTGCACAAATTTGGAATGTAGACGAGACAGGAGTAACCACCGTGCAGAGAGTTGGCAAAGTTATTGCCGAAAAAGGAACGAAGCAGGTGGGTGGAATAACTTCTGGTGAAAGAGGGGTCCTGGTCACTGTATGTGCTGGCGTTAGTGCAATAGGAAATTGTACGCCTCCTATGTTACTGTTTTCCAGAAAAAAATTCCATGACCACTTTCTTAGGGACGGCCCTCCAGGTTCCATTGGTTCAGCAAATGGTTCAGGTAGGATGACGGTAGAAGAATTTTATAAATTTATGGAACACTTTGTTGCTCGTGTGAAGCCATCGAATGAAAACCCAGTTCTTTTGTTATTAGATAATCATGAGTCTCATTTAGCAATAAAAACGATTAACTACGCAAAAGATAATGGAGTCGTAATGTTGTCATTTCCATCCCATTGTTCACACCGCCTCCATCCGTTGGATAGGACTGCATATGGACCGTTCAAAGATAGTTGGCCAGTCTATGACCATATATGACATTCCGTCTTTAGTTAGAGATGCGCTACCGTTGGCAACCACCCCAACAAACATAATGAAAGGTTTTAAAGTTTCAGGCATAGAACCTTTTAATAGAGAAATTTTCGGCGACGATGAATTTTTACCATCAAGTATAACGGATCAACCGCCTCCGCCACCACTACTATCTCCCAAATTGTCTCAAACTGTTGAGATAGAACCTGTTGCTAGGACATCACTTGATCTACCCAATGAAACTCCTGTTATGCCCATATCTAACTTACCAGCTGGTGTGGTCTCCTCTTCTAAAATAGCTGAACTAGAGCCAGTTGCTCCAACGTCAGGATCCAATTAAATTACTTCCCAAGGAACTCGTAAAGGTAAAAGAAGTTTTCTCCAGAGTTTGTTCGCCCACTTCCTAAAGCTGAGTAACGAAAGGCGACCCTTAGGGGTCGAAGAAAAAGGAAATCTGCGGTACTAACTGATACGCCAGAAAAGGATGCACTGGAAGAAGAACAAAACAGAATCATTTGGAAATAGTAAACCCAAAGAAAATGGATTAGCTACCAGGAATGCAAACTGTGGTCACATGATTCTGATCCTGAATAGATAGGTTAAAACTAATATTCAGACCTCAGTAGTATTAAAATTTGAATTACTAAATGTCGGATAAAATATTCATTGATATATTTTTTGGTTTGTTTGTATGGTTTACATTTGTATTTAAAGGAATAAAGCATTGAAAAGTATGCGTTACAACTTATCCCGCATATTGTTACATTTTACCCCGAGGCGGTCATTGTAACGAGGGTTCAATTTTTTTTTAAAATGCCGCCGTTTACTGTATAAAGATTTTCTCATATATATTTAATGAATTTGTACACGACATATGGTAGTAGATATTCGAGCAAAAAATTCTGGTGATTTAAAACAATTGAACGAAAAAAAAGAAGTCAAATATTTTTTGTTACAACCCGGCCCGGTCTCCCCTACTTTGTTTTGTGAAAAAATGAAAGCACAGTAAGAAAGTAATTAGTCAACAATCTAACTACAGTAACTAATGATAAACAACTTATTTTAAGGTCGAGCAGATACAAATTATGAATCTTTAATATCAGTTTCAATTAGATAATACACGTGCAGCTGTATTTCTTCATTTAAAAATACTTCGTACAACTATGTTAAATAATTCAAGTAACATTTGAACTATTTTTAAACATCCTCTGAATCATTAAGTGTGTTGATCATTCTGTCTCTCTCAATGGCTCTTTCATACATTCATTACTATTCAATATACATCGTAATTGACAAAAACGACTTATTCATGTTCTCAAAAGTCCGTTGCCGTTAATAAAGTACGTTACTTATTTCTGTCTGTATAAAATTATGCTAAATATTGTCTGATTCCTAAAATTGATAAAATTATAGTCATGGTAAGTTATAAGAAAATTACGTATACAGTACCGAATTAGCTGAATGATCATAACACACAATATACGGTAAGGCCCTATACAGATTAAGTTATAATGAATAGATGTATGTCAAACAGCAAATCAAATAAGCGTGGATATCCTATAATTCAGTATCAACATTCAATTTTTCATTAGAAAAGTATGCGGACCGATTGATTTCGTTAGTTTTGAAGCTTTTCAGTACGCAACGCAGATAGTTACATTTAGTAGAGTGTTCACCTTATATCAGCTCTTCATTGCGTCCTACGATAAAGTGTAATTCAATGTTAGCGGAGCAAATTATTGCTCATATATATATATATATATATATATATATATATATATATTTGATCTTGTTTTTTGGGGAGGATCGGGCTCCATTTCTAAGTTTTTAAATCAATTTTGTTATGTTCCTTCACTGTTTCCTATCGGTTGTTTTCTCTTTCCCGTTTTGGATTCCTAGGCTCTATATATCAGCTATAACCTCATGTAGCTACTTGATTTTGGCCTCCCTCTTTTTCTTTTTCTACTTGGACTGCTCTCTGCTCTTTTATTACACTAATGATTTCCGCCTGGATGTCTTTTTTTAGTTCTTTATTTGTTCTTTTCCTATATTCATTTTCCGCTATTTCCTTGTGTCCTAGTATGGTTCTTTATTTTTCGTCCAAAAATTCCTAGGTCTTCTTGCTGCTTCTTGGTCATTATCATAATTTCAGCTTCATATGTTATTGTTGGTATAATTATTGTTTTATAAATTTCTATCTTCGTTGTTTTTGCCTAGAAACTTACTTCTTCATAGTTTTTTATTTGCCTGGAACACTCTGTTTGCCGTCATAATTTTCTCTTTAATTTCCATATCTTCATCCCTATCGTTGGTTATTATCACTCCTAGATATTTTATTTTATTAACTTTTTCAAATTAAAACTCGCCAATTCTGGTATAATTTGTCAATAGGTTTTTGTTTACGGTCATTATTTTAGTTTTTGTTTGATTTATTTTTAGACCCATTTTTTTAACTCCTTCCACAGTTTCTTCAAACATTTTTTTATAATACCTCTATTTTTTGCTACCACCACTAAGTCATCTGCATATGCTATCAATTGCCCACCCTTGTTTTTATGTATCCTTTGTCCACATTTATAACTACATATTTCAGCGCCGGATTAAATAGAGTTGCTGACAGATAATCTCCCTGTTTGACGCCTTTGTTAATTTCGAGTCAGTCCATTCAGGGCCGAGACCGGGGGGCAGGGGGAGCCACCCCCTCCAAAGCCCAGGCAGTTGGTTCCAAATCCAAACACAGTTGGCTACAAATAATATTTTTTTCGTTAATTTCTTTTCACTTTTTAAGTACCGTAAAATGAGGCTACTTGAAAACACCGGGGTGAATTGAAAATTTTTGCTTTTTCCAGTTAAAGCCGATGCTGCGCTCTGGCGGTCGAAATTTTAATCTCAAATTGAGTCTGCATCTATGCCTACCATGCTTCTTAGTTGAGTTTATGTTGTGGTACTAGTTATTTACTCACTCTTATTGTGTTGTGCATCTCCAAAAAAAGGTAATAAGCTTGATTTTTTTTAACCTGCAAACTTCCTACTGTACAGAGATCCCTAAAAAGACTGGAATATCGCCGTATTTTTTTCAAGAGTAGTTATATATGAGGCAATCGTTCTCTAACCTAAAAGCCTTACTTGTCCTTCTTACTTGCCAGTGGCGTATCATTTTATTTTTTTATGTAATTTCAGGGGCGACTTGACAAATGGTGCGTATATACAAAAGGAAACCGGGAAGTCGGAAATATCGGGATTATAGCGGAGACACGCTCCAGCGAGAACAACAAGGTAGAAAATTGAAAGACTTGAGTGAAGAATATGAAATTCCTTTTATAACTTTATATAGAAAAGCTAAAGGACTACACATAAAATCAAGTGGAGGTCAAAACGATATAAAAGAGATAGTAAAATGCTACTTGGACAGAAGTGGAAAAAAATTGCCACAATTTCGAGACAACAGACCTGGTGAAACCTGGCTGCAAAAATTTCTAAAGCGACATAAGGAGGAGCTGACTAAAAGATTGTCTCAATAAATAAAATGAAGTAGAGCCAAAGTTTGACCTGATAGTATTAATACATATTTCGACCACTTATCAGAAAGTCTAAAAGATGTTCCATCCAACGCAATAGTAAATTACGATGAGATTAATTTTACGGACGATGCTGGCCGCGTGAAAGTCATCCTTCGTAGGACTTCTAAAAGAGCGGAGAAGGTAATGGATACATCTAAAACAGCTACTTCCGTCATGTTTGCTTGTGCAGCTTCCGGATTTATGCTTCCGCTCTACATAGTCTATAAGGCAGACCACTTATGGACCACTTGGACGGAATTTGGATCAATTGGAGCCAGATATATTCGCTCTCGTTCTGGATGGTTTGATACAAATATTGTTGAAGATTGATTTAATAACATAGTATTGCCATATTTTCTATCTTTGCCACCGGGTCCTAAAGTTCTAATTGGAGATAATTTGGCAAGCCACATTTTGACCAATGTTATTTCGAAATGTACGGAGAATGACATTCGTTTTGTGCTTTTGCAACAGTACGCACCTTACGCAGCCATTAGATGCTAGCGTTTTTCGTCCAATTAATATCGCTTGGAGAAAGATACTTCAAGAATGGAAAAAAAACATAATAAAGGAACTGTAAGAAAAGAAGTATTCCCACGCTTATTAACACAGGCATTAAATAGACTTTCAGAGAGTATGGAAAAAATATTCAATCAGGCTTTGAAGCGACCGGTCTATTACCATTGAATAGAAATAAAATTTTATGCAAGCTACCAAAAACAGACAAGCAAAGAACGCAAGAACAAGGTGCAATTGTCGATTTACCAAAAAAAGTGTTTGAAAAATTTAGGTTTGCAGCACCAACCTCTGTTGGTAGGAAGAAAAAATTGTTTGTTGATGCAGGTAAAAGCATTTCACACCTACCATCAACATCAGCGCCATTCAAGCCAAATAAAAATAAAAGCACGAATAAAAAATTACGCCCAAGGTTATCTTCTTCCGAAAGTGACGTGGATGAAGAAGATTTAACCGTCGACAGCGACAAAGATCTGGACCCTGACACCAATAAAATTGATAATAACATGTCACCTATGCAAGATTCTTCTGTCTCAACAGATTTTAAACAAGTTGATTTCATTCACGACTTTCAAATTATTAACTCGAAATACTCTTTTTAAAAACGTTTATTTTACAAAATGATAATTCTACAAACTACGACAAACAATGTGAAATCTAGTAACTGACTAACTTTATTTACAACAAGTAATTTTATATATATAATATTTATGCTGATTACGGGGTCTTCGTCCTATACCGTGGAACAGCAACTCATCGGTTTCTATGGGAATCGTTGATATAATTCCTCCCCTCGTAAATTCAACTTACGCAGCTAGCGAGGAAGTTGAACGGTTGAGTGGTCCACCTGGGATGGTTTCCTTGCAGCTTTGCAGTACTTCGATGCCCATTTTTTATATATACAGAATACAAAAATAAAAATTAACAATAAATAAATTAATAAGGTCCATAAGCTGGGGGTTTTTGAGACTTGTCCGAATGTTAATTGAGGTTGATTTTCTACAAATTTACTTTTTAGCGGTTGAAGATCGTCTAGTTCTGCTTTCTCCAAATGAAAGTCGAGGTTTGATGTGGTTGGACGAAAGGTACTGTTGTCTAGATTCAATAGTAGTATCGGCTGGCTGAAGCTACTATAGAGTTGTTGGTTATTTATGACTGTGTGATGAGCTACTACTTGGTATTTCAAAGGAATTTCTAAGAGATAAGTACCCGCTGTAAGATAATTGGTTTCCTCCTGATTTGGACATTTGAAATTTGCTGTATCCTGGAATGGAATGATGTACAGCCAGTGGAAATTGTTTAGTTGTTTCAGAAATGGCTTCGACAATTGAAATTTGGTTTTCCCGCAGGTGGAAGTGCGTTTCATTTCAAGTAAGTTTATTTCACAAGGCCTTTCTTCTTGAATTTCCTGCAGGTCTAGTCTCGGGCAGACATACTGCTGAGGGAGAATCTTTTTGCATGGTTTGCTTGAATAAGCGAAGTTTTTTATAAAGCGTCTATAGTATCCCATCAATCCCAAAAATCCTTTGATTTGTTTAGTAGTTTTGGGTATAGGGTAATCTTTGATGGCTTTAATTTTATCTGGGTTGCATTTCACTCCAGAAGGGGTGACTACATGTCCGAGGTAAGCTACTTCTTTTCTCAGGAATTCCGATTTATTTAATTGAATCTTTAAATTAGATTCTCTAAGTCGATCAAATACACATTTTAGTCTCTCTATATGCTCCTGTAATGAAGTGGTAAAAACGATTATATCGTCAAGGTATACAAGGCATTTTTCATTTTATATGCCTCGTAGTATATTGTCCACTGCCCGCTGGAAGGTAACTGGGGCATTTTTCAAACCGAATGGCATCCGGAGGAACTCCCAGTGTCCGGATTCGGTGCTGAAAGCTGTTTTCTCTATATCTTTTTCAGCCATCTCTAGCTGATGAAAACCTGAAGCTAGATCCAAAGTTGTAAAGTATTAGCATCTACCTAACTCATCTAATAAGTCCGTTATATTAGGAAGTGGGTACTTGTCATCAATAGTTTTTTCGTTAAGACGTCTATAGTCTATGACTACACGAAATTTGGCTTTCCCAGAAGCGTCTTGTTTCTTGGATATAACCCAGATTAGCGCATTCCAGGTACTTGAGCTTGGTTGGATAATTTTATGTTCAAGAAATTTCTGAATTTGTTTATCTACTTCTTTTTTGTACACACAAAGGATATCGATAGGTTTTAGCGTAAACAGGAATCTCGTCGGTGGTTCGTATCTCATGTTTAATTTTGTTCGTAAAAGTAAGTGGTGTGTTTTCGTTATAAAATATGTCAGAATATTCGGAACAAAGTTTAAGTACTTTGGATTTTTCCTCATCGTTTAAGTGATCTGTTCTAATATTATTTAAATCTAAAGTTTGTGTAGAAGTGTCTTCTAGGTAATTTAATTCGAAATTTTTAAAAGCATTGTTATCAAATTTTTCTACAGGAAGTGGTTCTGAAAAACTCAATTTAACTGGATTTGTTGTTATATTTAAAATGGTAGTAATTGCTTCTCAGTTTCTTGCAATTGATAGCGATTCTGGTATTTCACAACCGTGAAATTTTTGGTGTGGAATGATGATTTCACCATTTTTTATACTTGTTTTTATTTCGATCTTTTCAGTTCTAGGTTCGATAGTAATAGAGTAATATGAGTTTTATGAAAATTTAATTTAATTTTACTATGTGGAGTTATTAACCATCCACTAGAAAAGTTTATGCTGGCTTTCAATAATTTCAAGTTATCTAGGCCAATGAGTCCTTGGAATACACTATAGAATTTGAATACATAGAATTTGAGATTTAAATTATCAGGCAAATTGAAAAATTTTGAAGAAGGGGTTAGTGTGCTATATTTATGGGATGATTCTTGAAATACTGATTTCACAGTAAATGGGTCATGAGTTAGGTTGTCTGAAAAATATTCAAATGCAATTTCGGGATCAATGAAGGATTTTGATGATCCGGAATCTATTAAAAGTTTGATATTATACTCGGGGAATATTATATAAGGCAATTCTCTATTATTACTTAAATTTAATGGAATTGATTCGGAGGTTATGTTTACTCTAAACTCTGAGGCGTTTCGTGAAAATTTATAGAATCTTGATTTGAGGAATCGTAATAATCATTATTGTTATGTTCTTCAAATTGATATTGCTCGTTTTCAGAATATGAATTATCAGGATAATAATATTATTCAGTCTCCTCGTCTTGGATATCAGCATTAAATAATTCCTCGGCTATAAAATTATTTTGTGGTCGAGAATTTCGGAAATGATTTTGATTTGAAGGACCTGGGTACGAGTTTCTGATAGGTGAACTCATTGGGTGATTGTTTACTGTATTTCTTGTGGAAATACTTATGGGTGTTGGTTTTGGTAAATTTAAATTTTGATTTGTTTTGAATGCATTATGGGTCTGTTGAGGTTTGAAGACTTGAGAATTCGTAGAAAGACGTTGGGGTTGTCTTGGAATTATAGGGCGAACAGGTATAGGTTGAGATGGAAATGATCTCTGTGCTCTAAAGAAATTATTAGGTGTATGAGTATTAAATTGAACTGGATTACTGTTAAAATTTTGTCGTTGTACAAAAGGTTTACCAGAGTATTGCGGTTGCTTTATATTTGTTTTGTGAGTGAAATTTTGTTAATAATGTACGTTGTCCTCTTTTAAAACATATTGTAAAGCTTCGGCTAAATTATTTGGTTTCGTGCATCTAATAGTTGTACCTAACGGTTCTTTAAGTCCTGATAAAAATGTCGTTGAAGCTACATTATTATATAAATTTCTTTTTGAAATTTTTGAGTCATTTTCGATTTCATGAACATCTACATAACTACACAAAAGATTAAGGATGTTTAAAACTCTATCATAGAATTGCTGTGGTTTTTCATTTGATTGTTGTCTCATCATTACTAAATCCCTATTTAGACAAGTTTCGTCTCTCTGATCTGCGAAATTTCTCGTTAACACATCTCTTAACTCGTTCCAAGTAGATACATTTTGTATATGTACGACTAATTTAGCATTATCAGTTAATTTAGATATTAGACAATTCAATAAATACACATTTTGGAAACAATATTTGCTGGGTCTATTCTGTAAAATGAATCAATTAATGATTTACAGACACTTAGATATCTGTTCAAATCGTTTGGATTGCCATCGAAATCTGGCACACATTTTAGATATTCTGGTCTAAATTCGGCCATGATTAAATTATTATTAATTGAAGTTTGATTTAAAATTAGTGAGTCAGTTGAAGGTTCTAATTTTAAACTTTGAAGAATGTTTGATAAATGGTCAACTTCAGACTTAAAAATTTATTGTACTTACAGTAATAATAGAATAAATATTTCAAGCATTTCTATAGAGATATACTCCGGTTCGGCAATTTTTGTCTTCCTCAGATGAATATCTCTGCAAAATTGGACTATTGTCCTTCCAATTGCCGTTGATGGACTTCTTCGTGCTCGGGATCGTTTCGGTGTCTGATACACTGGGTTTCCTGACGTTCTAGGAGCCACTCTAAACTTCCACTTGCACAAAACAACTAATTCCGTAGATTTCGATACTCAGTCAATCGTTTAAACGGAAATTTACGCGTTCGATACGTATCAATTCTGAATATCCTACTGACTGCGCCACTTTCAAACTATTAACTCGAAATACTCTTTTTAAAAACGTTTATTTTACAAAATGATGATTCTACAAAATACGACAAACAATGTGAAATCTAGTAACTGACTAACTTTATTTACAACAAGTAATTTTATATATATAATATCTATGCTGATTACGGTGTCTTCATCTTATATCGTGGAACAGCAACTCATCGGTTTCTATGGGAATCGTTGATATAATTCACGTTGGCATGAAAACTGACGCTGGTACCAATAAGCAATATGTGGCAAAAATAATAAATTGCGAAAAAAATGGATCTTATATATGTTTTCCCCCGGCAGAAGACATCGGACTTGTCGAGCAAAAAGAAATTAAGCAAAAGCTTTTAGAATATGAAAGATTACGACGAGGGCAGCTAAAATTTAAAAATATGTGATCTTAATTATTAATTTGATTGTAAACTGTCAAACGAATTTGCTTTTGTTTATTTTTTTGTAGTCTCTACTATACCAAAGAAGGTTTATTTTGGGTTATTTTGTAGAATATACTTTTTTATTTTTATAATAAATATGTGATGACAATAAAGCCAATTTTGAAAAAAATGTTTTTTGTGTGTAAAATAATGTGGTAATATAAAAAAAATAATTTGTTTTATGTTGGACCTACAAAATCAGTTATTGCGATTTTCATGTCGCCCCAATTGCGTGCCTACTAGCTACTACAATGTAAAATAAAGGCAAATTTTAAGTCGCCCCAACATAGGGTGACTTGAAAAAAGACCTTCCATATTTTTTCCTAGGGAGTGGAGGGAGGTACAACTTTTTTAAGCGTTGTGTCCAATAGCCACCACCTCAACGTGATCTAAAATAATTTTTATTTGAATTAGAAGGGTAAATAAACGGCGGTAGGATATCGAATGCTCCAAAAATGGTATCAAGTGTTTACGGTATGTATATTTTTGAACTGTTTTCGTTTATATTTCTTAAGTAAGGTGTTTTTGTTCCTATTTTTCCAACAGGTATATTTTGTAAGTATTATAATCTAATAGTTCAAATTTGGATTTTTAAGATTTTGCTAGTAGGTTGCATTTTTAATATGTTAAAGATACTTGTTTATATTAACACCTATACAAAAATTTAGTTGGTTTTTTATCTTTTTTGTACAATAATTTTGAGTTTTTATTATTATTTTCGGCTTCTTTTTTCTCTAGTGTGCTATCCATCTTTTGATTTTCCTTACTGCCTTTATAGCTTGTTTTCTTAACTTGTCATATTCGTTCATGTCTTCGTCTTTATTCGTTCTAAACCAATTATCCCAAGTATCCCGTTTCCTTTCCACTATTATTGTGCACTCCTCATTATACCAACCTTTTTTTGGTATGTTCTTTTTAATGCCCATCTTTTCTTTTGCCGCTATATTTATGCATTCTTCTATTTGTTTCCATTTGTCCAAGTCAACACAAGCTCCTCTATACGTCCTTACGTCTTTGATTACTGATTGATTTATTCTTGATACTAAGATAGAGAGAGAGAGACATAAGCTTTATTGTCATGAAAAATTTCACAATTTTATGGACAAAGCGACATAATTTAAAAATAGATAAAAATATTAAAAAAATACTGACCATACTAACAATACAAAACATAATATAAAGTACAAATTTAAATTAATAAGTATAATACAATATTAGTATCGTACATCATACCAAATATTGAACGATGCTCAATAGTCTAGGGTGATTTGCAGAATTCTGCCACTGAATAATCTCTAGTCTCTCAAGCAGAAACGCCGTTGTCTCTTCAGATCCTATTAAATGCATTTGCCACTTTTAATTCTAAATGTAGCTGATTGAATAGTTTTTTGGCATTGAAGGTGATGGAATTTTTTTACCAGATCAATGGTGGGTATTGTTAAGTAAATATTGAATTTTTTTCTTCTAGAAAGTAACTATGAATGAAATTTGCAATGCGTCCTACTACTTAAACCATAAATGTAACGAATAGCTAGGAAGGCAATCCATAGCGAAGATGCGATTCGAACAAATAGTAGTAAGTGTTGTTAAAGCAGTACAAGAATTAAGCTGTTTAGATAAAGATTTAATGACAAAACAAGCCAAGGATAATTTTTTCGCTAAAGTGTCTACATGTACAGACCATATAAGGGCACTGTCAATATGGAGACCAAGAAACTTATCGAATTTGAAGATCTTATTAAGTAACTGTTAAGTTTGAGAGGTTGCAAAACTCATTTGTGAGATAAAACTAAAGTTTTCTCTCAAAGCCCGTTCGAGTCAGACCAGGACCAGGACCCGGACCAGGAATGAGATATTTGCCTGTGGTAGAATGTACAGTCTGAACTACTCCAGGTTACACTAGTGTCGTCAGTAAAGTCATGATCAATTTGGTTATGTGTTTTTTGGTCTGGGGATTTCCAGGTAATTTTATGTCATTTTTTGTGTTTGTGATTTGTACTGCTTACCACCATGCCGGCGTACGCTGCGAAATTACAAAGCCTTTATCCATTATTATTGGCTTTATCGTGTATGGTATGTTTGCCATCCACAATCTTTATAAGATCTTCTTAGCCAATCTGTGCATTAAAATCTCCCAAAATCACTAGTGTATCTTCTTAATGTACTTTCATAATCTCTTCCTCAAGTTTTTCGTAAAATATCTCTTTATCTTCATCTTTAGCAAATTCTGTTGGTGCGTATACGTTTAGAACTGATAAATTAAGTGGTTTTTCTTCAATTCTCAAGAATGCTATTCTATCATTTACTGCTCTAAATTCCAAGATATTTTCTTTTATTTTTTTTCCTATAATACATTCTACTCCTTGTTGCCGTTGTTTTACTCTTCCTGAAAACAATAGTTAGTAGTCTTTTTTTTCAATTATTCTCTCTTCTCCCCACCTAATTTCTTGTAACGCCGCGCCATATATTTTGTACCTTTCTAGTTATTTTGAAATTCATCCATCTTACCAGTTTCTTACATTGCTAGTGCTGATTTTTAGTACTTTGTTTTTATTATTTATTTTCTTCTTTTCCTATTGCATTGTCCTATTACATTACATTTGTCATCATCATTGGATCCAGATCGATTGTCTATTTTCAATAGCTTTTTGAGAAGGCTCCTGTTGTTTTCTTTGTTCGCTCGCTTCCATCTTCATTCAGTGGAAATGTGTCTGCTAATGTTCTTTTTATGGTACGCGTTCTTTCGGTCCCTTTAGAGCCAAAGCCTTCAAGCGTGTATTCTTTGCCATTAATTACCAGTTGATTATATTTTAAAAAAGCTCTTTCAGCTTTTCCCCTTGCTCCTTTTAAATGTGTTACTAATGTCTTTCTCTCTTCTTGTACTTTTTTGCTGTAATCATTGTTAATCCAGATGTTTGTTTCCTTGTTTAAATATTTCAATCTTTTCTTCATTATTGCTCATGGAGTTCCTAATTCCTAAGATTTTTATGCATATCTAAATTTTTGTATAGACTTCAAATGTGTATAACATTTCAATTTTCAATTTAATGCTAACATGCGTGTTGTGTTCAAAAAATTAGATAACTTTCCAAATTTTACAGGCTACGTAAATCCGATATTTTGATATTTGATACGCATGCCCTCAACATACTATATGTTTACGTAATCAGCCTTTTCACAATGTTAGTTTGTTTTTGACGTATATAAAGGATATATGTGTTTTTTTGTTCTTGACAAATTTTTCCTAACAAAATAACGGATCCAAGAATCAGTATTAAATTTTGTGTGAAAAATAAAATTAAGTGCAGCACTCCCTAAAAATGGCATCAAGTGAATCCACTTTGGGCAAAAAATGTTTATAAGTGGTACAAGCTCTTCAGTGATATAAATATTAATAAAGGTACCTGCCTTGGACGCCTCAGAATCTCAACAACTGATGAAAACGTTGAAGTGGCAAAGAAAATCGTTATGACCGAAGAAATTCGAGTGTTTGTTTATTGGCCTTTTAATTGTGTAGGTACTATTGATGTAAACAATATAGTCGGTTTAGTTATAATATTGTTACTATAAAAATATTTGTTTACGATGCCTTGTGTGAATAACGCAATTATTTTCATCAACTGGCGAAGCTGGAATGTCGCTTCGAGAAATTGCTAATAGAGTAGGCAGAAATGTATCCACTAAAATGTGATGTTGGAATACCTGGAGATAAGAGCAGAGACACCGTCGCCTAGAGGCACCGGGGCTGTGTGGATGACTAATGACCGCGAAGGAAGGCTCCAAAGAAGTAGTGCTTTTAGGGATTGGTTCACTACTACGAGATAAATTGCTAATGAATGGTTGGCTACACCAGATCACATCTTATAAGGTCAATTTATCGTAGAATGAGATTGTTTTTTCTGCAGTCCTTTCGCTTACCCGAGGAATTATGGTTTGGGGTGCCATAACATATGGAAGTAGGCCCCCTTCTGTATTCATGGAGGTCAATATTAATGCACAAAATTTCATTCATAATGTCTTGAAACTTGCCCTATCTACAGCTGCACCAGCTATTAAACCCCATTTTTCCGGGCTGCATACTGTTGATGCCACTATAAGGTTTCTTCGTGACTCTGAAATCGATGACGTTCTGTTATCAATTCATTGTTTTCATTTAGTATACCGAATACGGATTGGTTTTTGTTGGAATGCGTTCCTCTTTTATTTTCTTATGAACTCCGTAGCTGTCCTGTTTATTCTGAAGTAACTCAATCTCCTCGCATATTTCCTTCATTCACTTTTCTTTTGCTATTCGGATTTTCTTTCTTATTTCTATATTTATTTGTTTGTATTTTTCGATGTTTTTGTATTTGTGTACTCTCCGATTGTCCATCATCAGTAGAATTTCTTCTGTCATCCATTCTTTCTTGGTCTTTGGGCTGACATACCCTATTTATTGTTGTTTTACTTTTACAATTGCATGTTAAATTCGATCCCAGGCATTTTCTGTATTCGTATCTGATGTTGTGGTTGACTTTATTGTTGCAAATTCTTCATTTATTCGTTCTTTTGCCTTTGTCTGTGTATTTTTGTCTCTAAGGTTTTTCATGTCTATACTTTTTTTGTTACTCTTTCTCAGCTCTTTAAATTTCACATTCAGATTACCTATCACAGGATTATGGTCTGAGCCTATATCCGTCCCAGGGTATGCTTTTATGCCTTTTATTCCGTTCTTAAATCTAGTTTTGATTAGGACATAGTCGATCAGGTTGCGAACGATGTTATCTGGGCGGTGCTGCGGAGATTGCCAAGTATACAAACGTCTTTCTGGTAGTTTGAACAATGTATTAGCAATCACAAATTCCTCATCCTGACAAAATTGTACTAGCCTGTCTCCCCTACTATTGCGTTCACTTAGGCCGTACTTGCCGACGATTTTATCTACTTCAATGTTGCCAACCTTCGCGTTGAAGTCGCCCATTATTAGTTTCGTTGTTTTTGGTATATCCTAGTAGTTCCTTTATTTCTTTATAAAATATTTCCATCTCTCGATAAGGTTTTTCTGCGGTTGGGGCATAGCACTGGATTGTATTTATGTTTGTAGGTTGGCCATTTAGGCTGATGAACATGGCTCTATTTGAGAGTGGAATAAAGCTAATTACGCTTGACTTGTTTTATTGTCTAATAAGATACCGACTCTATTAGAATGGTTTCTTTGTCACTCCCGGGTAGTACAACGTTATTTTATTTTTTTGGCATGTTCCACTTTTAGGCCATCGAATTTCACTTAAACCCAGGATGTTGATCTTCAATCTGTGCATTTATTTTACGGTATTATCTAGTTTTCCTGCCATAAACAAACTTCTTACATTCCAGGTGCCGATTCTGGGGTTTCTGATTTGATTGTTCTCTACTCTCGTATGGGTCTGAGATTTTACTATATTTTGAGCCTTTTTTGATGTTATGTTTTCATTGGTTTTACAGGGGTTTTGCAGACTGGGACCTGGGAGGCCATGTAGTCTATTTGTGAGTTTCCTCCCCTGTCGGATCTTATGTTCCGTACATTATGATCAGTACTTTCTACTTGTTCGTTTGATGCCATTAACTGTCAGTTAAACGACAGTTAATAAAAAAGCAACTTTTCTAAATAAATTTTAATATCAAAATGTTCGCTTTCAAAAATTCCAATCTTAATAAATCGCCTATTTTTTCTCATGGATATGAGTATTAATAGATATGATTTAGCTTTCTGCAAAATTTATTCCAACATAAATCTGTATCTTTCTCACGTCTGTCAATGGTATCACATTTGTAATAGAATTTAAAAAAAATTTCTACCTGTTATTTTCTAAAATCTTAAAGAAATTGATAAGAAGATGAGACATCAACATATTAATAATTTCCAGTCCAGACCTGCGTGGGTCAAAAATCACGTTTTGCATTCCAGTGCACCCATATGCAACTTATGATAATGTGTTTCACAATCTGACAAAAGTTGGCCAATTTACTTAATTTTTCGCTTTGGTCAGCTGAACACGTACGATTTTCAGTGTATCCATCTGACTAAGAAGAATTTTAAATTGGCAATAAATAAACATTTGTTTACATTTCGTGGTTTTTATTTTCGTTACCTTATATTATGTGATATCTAAACAGCCGTCTTTATATTCTCATAACTACTTAGTCGTGAATTTAAAGTAATATCGAAGGTGTATAATGAGGACGAAACACAAAATCTCGTTTATTTCTCTGCAACTTATTGCCCCGCTCACACAATATTTTCCACTCATTTAATGATATCTTTTAGTAACAACATTAAGTATGCGATAAATATGAATTATTAAAATCTTTCAATATAATTTTTAGAAATTGACTGTCTCGACCCTTACTTCGTGGAATATGCTCATATTAGTGTTTTTAACTGAAACTCAAGGTCTCTAGTTAATTCCACAATATAATACAAGTTATTGAAAATTCTAAAAAATTGACAATTGTTTCGATAAATCAATATCATCGTCAGAATGACAGAAGTTACATTTCATTTTATGCCTACCTGATGTTTAGTAGTTATATTTGGCTAGACCACGAAGTAACCTAACTTGTGATTGGCTTAATATATGTTTATAGAAAAAAAGAGAAGATGTGATATTACAAATATTGACTCTTAGATATTATTAGCCCTATGGTGATATCCTGGATATCATTTTTCCAATTAAGATCAGTATAACTGTGCAATGATATAGAAAACCAGGAAACTATATCTGCTGATCTTTACAATTATCACTTAAGAAGACAGTTTATTAGTGGAGAATTCCCTAGATTTAACTGTTCATTGACAACTTCATATTGTGGGTTTCTTAAATGTCTTCTAATTTCCAGTTCTTCAAGGAAATCCAGTTCTTGTTTCTTTTCACAAATATGTAGTACTTCTAGTTTTGTGTTAGGTGTCAATGAATGATTGGTGTCAAGTAGATGTTTTGCGTAGTGGGATTTATCTAGTTGTTTTAATCTGTATGCTCGTAAGTGCTCACTGTATCGTATTTCAAAATTCCTAAGGGTCTGACCCAAATAGACAGCATTACATTCTGTACATTTGAGTTTATATCTACCTGACTTCTTCAATAGTGGTATTTTTGTTTTTACATTTAACAATTTTGTACTAACGTTACTTTCTGTTTTAAGAGAAATTGTTGTATTCGTTGCTGAAAATATTATCTTTGAAATATTATTAGAAATATTTCCTGCATATGTGATGGTTTTATAAGTTTTAATTTCATCAGCTTGTTTAGGATATATTAGTTGTAATGCCACTTTTTCCTCTTTTTTACTAATTACCTTATTTATCATATCTAATGGATAACCGTTAGATGTTGCTATTTGTCTAATTGTATTAATCTCTCTATTAGAATTACATTTGTTCATAGGAACTGAAAAAGCTCTATGTATCATTGAATTATATGCTGCTAGTCTGTGTGACACAGGGTGGTTAGAATTGAATGGAATTGTTACATCAGTTTGTGTTGGTTTTCGGTAAATTGAATAATCAAGTACATTATTAACTCTTTGGATTTTTAAATCAAGAAAATTGATTGAGCTATTTTCTTCAATTTCTAATGTAAATTTAATTTTCGGGTGTAAATTATTGATGTGGTTGAAAAATACATCTAATTGTCGTTCACTACCCATAAAACAAGCTAATATGTCATCTACATATCTATACCAAAATAAAATATTTTTCGAAATATTACTTTCAAAGATCTTTCTTTCTAAATTGTCCATAAAAATGTTTGCTAAAATAGGTGATATAGGGCTTCCCATTGGTAAACTTTCATTTTGAATATATATCTTATTGCCAAAAGTGAAATAATTCTGATTAATGCATACATCAAATAAATTAAGTATATCTGATATTATTCCTGGATTAATATTTCTATCTTCTAGTAATTTTCTTACAAGTATTAGACATTCTTTAGGAGGAATTTTAGTAAACATGTTAGTTACATCGAACGATATGAGTTTATAGTTATCTTGTAAGTGGATTGCTTTCAACTTTTTGATTAGTTCTATTGAATTTCTAATTGAGTACTGAGATTCATATCCGTAAGTATCGAGTATATTGTTGAGCTTCTTTGCCAATATATTATTAGGAGCATTAACATAAGAGACTACAGGTCTAATTGGTTTCGTTATTTTATGTAATTTAACTGTTCCATATAATTGTGGACAATGAGGATTCTTATGTATGATAGACCTCTTTTCGTAATCATTTAAAAGATAATTTGAATTATTAACAATATCCCTTACATTATTAGAAAACTTCTTTGTTGGGTCTGCTTTAAGAACTTTTACATCGCAGGATTCTATAAAGTTATATACTTTGGAATTGTAATTTTCAGTCGTCAAAATGACAGTAGCGTTCCCCTTATCAGATTTTGTAACTGTTAGGTTATTATTCTCAATCTTCTTTTTTATTACGTTTAAAACTGAAATGTCATTTTTTGTTTGACGTTTAACTTTTGAAGGTTCAATATTTTTGATTAAATTAGCAATTTTTAATTTCTCATAATGAAAATTATTTGAATTAGATTTTAAAGCTATTTCTGACTCTGTAGCTATAATTTGTTTAATATTATTCGTAAATTTAGGTAGTATGCTGTACTTTAAACCTTTATTTAAAAATTCTATTTCACTATTTGTAAAATTAGTGTCTGAAAGGTTTTCAAATCGTGGTGCAAAGTGTGTTGGTATGTAGGTACTTACAGTTTCATGATGTTTTGAGTATTGAATTTTATGTTGTGTGTGTTCAAGATTCTGTAGCTTCTTTTCTTGTTTCTTAAATTTCATATGCTTCATCGTGCTGACATTTTCTCTAATTTTGTCATCCAATCAGTCAAATTCTACTGGATGTAATTGGAATGTGAGTTCTGAATGTACAACTTTTATGTAGTTGTCTAAGGGGTCTCTAACTTTGAACCATTTCTTACATTCTGATTTTATCCAAACTCGTTGAGCACATTTTATAGCTTTTTGTGCTTGTGGTGTGTTAGTGTGACATTTTATATTCACATAATTTGGTATTACCTTTTTTCTAAGGCATTCTTGGTTAAACCAAATGTTTTGTGATGCTTTGTAACGTTTTTGTAGTAACTTCTGGTACAGTCGGGTCAAATCTTCTCTCGAAGATTTTTTAATGAAATTGACTGTCTCGACCCTTACTTCGTGGAATATGCTCATATTAGTGTTTTTAAATGAAACTCAAGGTATCTAGTTAATTCCACAATATAATACAAGTTATTGAAAATTCTAAAAAATTGACAATTGTTTCGATAAATCAATATCATCGTCAGAATGACAGAAGTTACATTTCATTTTATGCCTACCTGATGTTTAGTAGTTATATTTGGCTAGACCAAGAAGTAACCTAACTTGTGATTGGCTTAATATATGTTTATAGAAAAAAGAAGAAGATGTGATATTACAAATATTGAAGCTTAGATATTATTAGCCCTATGGTGATATCCTGGATATCATTTTTCCAATTATACTGATAATTGTAAAGATCAGCAGATATAGTTTTCCTGGTTTTCAATATCATTGCACAGTTATACTGATCTTAATTGGAAAAATGATATCCAGGATATCACCATAGGGCTAATAATATCTAAGCTTCAATATTTGTAATATCACATCTTCTTCTTTTTTCTATAAACATATATTAAGCCAATCACAAGTTAGGTTACTTCTTGGTCTAGCCAAATATAACTACTAAACATCAGGTAGGCATAAAATGAAATGTAACTTCTGTCATTCTGACGATGATATTGATTTATCGAAACAATTGTCAATTTTTTAGAATTTTCAGTAACTTGTATTATATTGTGGAATTAACTAGAGACCTTGAGTTTCATTTAAAAACACTAATAATTCTTAGAATTTATTTCACAATTAAATTTTAACGTAAAATTCCTTCTTAATGCAGAAATGCTCTTGAGAATAGAAAGAAAAAATCCAAAACACATAGGAAAAAATTATTTTTTGTACAAATGGTGGTTATATTCTTAGAGTAATAATAAACATAGAGAGGGCTATTCATTCATTAACACGTTTATTTTTGCGGCCAACAATTCTAAACACCAGTAGTGAAATAATTAATGAATTACAAGAAGTGGGGATGGTATTGTAGACACATGGCGTTGGTAATTTCGGCTGTTTTTCTGACATACTTGGCACCGACGAACCATGATAATCCAAAAACATTAAATGAATTAACTTAAAAGTTTATTATTTGTCACTAAAAGTCTTGAAAACACGTCAAAACGAAAGAACTAAATTTTTACTCTCTAGTCGTAATGGCACTCGTATAAACAAACCACGTTTGACATTATTTACAGTACTACAGCGAATTCGAAATTATCCTGGATCACACTCTGACGATATTTGCATCTCTCTTTATATGGTAATTAAACAAGGACAAAACTACTAAATAGATTACCATTGACACACTAAACGGGTCCTGAAGTTTGGAGTAATGTTGCCATTTTTAGTTACAACCATAAAGGTATATAAAGGTATCTATGGATACAACAAATACTTGTTTAATAGTATATTAAAGTATAAGTGGATAAAGAGGTCTTTCAAACACGCGCGAATTTTTGAGCACGACGGCGCAGCCGAGTGCTCGAAATAGAGCAAGTGTTTGAAAGACCAGTTATCCACGAATACTTTACACTTTTTTTTGTATTGGTGCACTTTGGAATCATAAAATATTATTATTATATTATTACTACAAAAAAATGGAAGTCCATCCTCGATGCCCAGCCAAGTTTCGTGAACGTCAAATAGTATTTATTTTTAGTTGACGTTAGCTGTCAGATCAATAATCAAAAAGTTTCTTTATTTATATTTAAAGGGAAACAATGTATATATGAATATATAAATACATTTTGCAGAAAAAACCAAATAAGACTTTGGTTCCCAATGATAATATACAATTTAAAAACTAATAAAAAAAGTTGTCATTGATACTTACGTTTCTCAAGTTGTTGTTGTTACCGTGGGGACTTTAAAAAACGCGCGTGTTTGAAAGTTCGATTTAAACACGCTGACGCGTGCTTTAAAAAGGTAATATGCGGCATCAATAAAAAAAATTATATAAGATATGTCTTTATTAAATAAAATTCAAGTATTATTAATTAATTTTAAAAGCAGCGACTCAAATGCATAAATTAATATGCCTTTTTTTATTTGCTTAACTTTTTAACACATTTTCAATTAAACTTCTAATTTCATTTTTCCTGTAACTAAAGAGACTTTGTAAATATGGCAAAGCAGTGGAAGTGTCCGCAAGTGAACTTAGAATTTGACTCGATCTTTGGGACAAGAAAAAATAAAAACAAGCACATCTATTTTATTTGTTAAAAGTAGGAAAGTGTCCACGCAGAGTTTACCTGTGGGAATACCATGGGGTTTAGTTTAGAGAGAAGAACGATCGCTACGTGCTGAAGCCTGGACCACAGCCTAATGAACACACATCCCAGACTCTTAACATCGGCAGTCGGCACTTTGATATTATTTATTGAAAATCTGTGACCTCGAGGACGCCATTTGGGTGTAAATGTCAGAGTTGGCTGCAACTTTATTTTGGTACCGCTGGCAGGACCGTCCTTACAAATGTAAAATAAACATGACTGTATTGTGTTTATTCAAATTTACATAATTATAAAAATAGGATATAGGTAAGCTGTTCTAGTGACGTGAAATATTGATATTTTTTATTTAGCTATATTACCGCGTTGGGAAGTAAGTAGTTCGATTCGTTTGTAACGAAGCGAATTTTTATAACTACCGATGAAAAGACTCCCAACTACGTACGACAATGGTTACGACTAGCCAGAGATAACACACACTAGCTCCTCCTGCATTCTCGTCACTGATCTGAGACGTTTTACACCGGAGGGCGTGTATGCGCGAATAGCTGCGCGTTCTGTTCCCGCCAAGTAAGAGTCTCTGCTGTGTGTTTTATATGCTGTGCCTGGACCACTGGACCACAACCTGGACTGCGATTTTCGAAATCAATCGACGGTCATCGTACACGACTAACCGCATGCGACGGCAGCATCGAATGATTTATAAATGCTGTATTTTGGACCCCACAGATAGATGAGACACTGATTGTGGCGCCATATAAAGAGCCTGTCGACTAAACAATTGAGTTATGTTGAAAAGATTTCTGTAATTTTAGGTGGTTTTGGCGGTATATTCAAATCTACTGTATTTTAATTATTTTATTTCAAAATAGCAATTTATAGTCCATCATTTGACATTCCATTCAATTTAACGTCATTAACTCGATAATGATTAGATGTTGAGAAAGTGCAAAAATCAGGCGAAAAAAATGTTAGCTACTCTTTTATTTAATGAATTATTATTACAGACTACAAAAAAATATTTAAATTACGATGTGATGTTGATCTGCAGAACTGATCCGCTAATGATATTGTAATAAAAAAACCTTCGACTTTTAGGCTTTAATCGACAAAACATACACATAAGTATCAACTTGACAGTATGTATAAATGTGACAATGTGACAATCCAGAAACAATAGTAAGGGCGAATATTATACACAATACGAGAATTTAAATAGTAAGGGAGACTCATATCAATTATATGACATTCTCCCCAGGTTTATTAAAGTTCATAGCAACTTAAATACTCCGGAGGATGTCGCTCTCTAGCAGAACGACGGACTGTAGGTACTTCTGGTTCAGTATTACTTGGAAGATTTTCAGTTATCTCAATTTCAGAAGATTCTTCTCGTGACTGAAAGTCTGCAGAAATCTTGTCTTCAGATGGGGGGTTAACTGTCGTTTGTAGTTCCTCTGAATCCATATTAACGTTAGCGTCTGATGATAAAGTTATATCTCCACGAGGTGCGAAGTGTTTCAGTGACACAGTTGATTCTTTTCCATCTTGGTGACGAATTAGAGCATATTCTGGATTTGCCTCCAATAGTTCAACTTCTTCCACTAAGGGATCGTATTTGCTGTGACGAATGAACTTCTTCAAAAATACAGATGTGGACGGCTTCAACCAAGCTGGTAACGATGTTCCATAGGATGATCGACGAAGATGATTGAACATACGTTCATGAGGTGTACAATTTGTTTCAGTGCACAACAGAGATCGAATGGAATGGAGTGCATCTGGAAGAGCTTCTTCCCATTTTTGTGTTCCTAAGCCGTTACTTTTAAGAGCTAAACTTATGCTTCTCCATATAATTCCATTGTACCTTTCGATTTGTCCATTTCCTTCAGGGTTATATGGTGTTGTTTGACTGGTTGCAACTCCTTTAGAATGAAGGAAATTAACTAAGTCATTGGATAAAAACTGTGATCCTCGATCCGAATGAATGTAAGCAGGCATTCCAAAAACTGAAAATAATTCCACGAGACAATTTATAACAGATGCAGTAGTGATATCCTTGCAAGGGTATGCAAATGGAAATCTAGAGTATTCATCAACAACTGTCAAGAGATATTTGTTTTTAGTGCAGCTGGGCAATGGTCCTTTGAAATCAATGTTTAGACGTTCTAAAGGTGAAGTTGCTTTAATCAAATGCGAATTCTTGAGTTTGAGAAATCTTGGCTTCAGTTCGGCACAAACAGGACAAGACAAAAGCATTTTCTTGACATCTTCGAAAGAAAATGGAAGATTTCGACGACGTACAAGATGGTACATTCTTGTGATGCCTGGATGACAGAGTGACTGGTGTAAATCGAATAATTTATTACTACTTGTGGTTCCACAAATTCGAGAGAAGGCGTCAGCTGCTTCATTGGATCGTCCAGGACGGTAAATGATATCGTAGCTGAAACACGATAGTTCCAACTTCCATCTTTGAATCTTTTCATTTTCAATTTTACTAGAATGCTTTCTGTGAAACATGAACGAGACAGCCTCTTGATCTGTGACGATTTTGAAATGTCTTCCTATCAAAAAATGTTTCCATTTTCTTATGGACTCTATGATAGCATAAGCTTCTTTCTCTACAGAAGAATGTGCCTTTTCTGATCCTGAAAAAGTTCTTGAATGGAATGCTACAGGTCGTCCTCCTTAGTTCAGTGTAGCAGCTAAAGCAATGTCTGACGCATCTGTTTCAATGACCAATGGTTCATCACCAGAGACTGTCCACAAAAGAGCTTTTGCAATATCGTCTTTCAATTCATTGAACATTTTGGCAGCATCAGCTGGTACGGGAAATGACTTACAGTCAATAAGTCTTCTGATTTTATCAGAATATTTTGGGATCCACCTGGAGTAGTGGGCAAACATTCCAATTATTCGTCGTAGAGAAGAAATATCTTGTGGCACAGGTAACTTCAAGAGTGGTTCCAATCTACTAGGGTCAGGTTTCAAAGTACTATTTTCTATCACATACCCTAGAAGACATATAGATTTTTGTGAAAATTTAGACTTATTTTCATTAATTGTAAGCTGATATTTGTCGATGACGGACATAAACTTCCTGAGATTTACATCATGTGTTGACCGATCTTCGCCGCATACAGTTATGTCATCCAAATAGGTGAATACCCCTTTTAAATTCTCATCTGATATTCTTCTTCTTTGAAAACAGGCTACTCCATTAGTAACGCCGAACGGAATCCGACAAAATTGATACAGTCGACCACATGCTTCGAAAGCTGTGTAAAATTTTTCGCTGTCTGCAATAGGGATTTGGTGGTAAGCACTTTTCAGGTCAATAGAACTGAACACTCGATATTTGGCAATTTTAGCAACCAGATCCTCAATATTCGGAACAGGATACGCGTCCAACAAGGTGAACTTATTGATGGTCTGCGAATAATCTATGACCATTCTCTTTCTGTGACGTTCATTCTTCGTTACCAAAACTTGTGCTCTCCAACTACTTTCTTCAATTATACCCTCTTTCAGCAGATTTTTGATTTCGTTCGTGATAAATTTTTCATCTTCTTCCGAATGTCGTCGAGGTTTACAAGCTATGGGTCTACAATTTTTGGTTAGATTGCCGAAAAGAAGGGGAGGAGCGACTTTCGCTTCAGTGAGGCAGCATATAGAGAGAGGAGGTTTGCTTCCACCAAAACTGATGTCAAGTTTGGAGTGCTGCTTCATAATATCGTGACCAATTATTAAATCGGTGCACAATTTTGGTAGAAGAGATACTTTGAAATTTGTATAAACATTCCCACGAATTTCCAAGTCTATATAGCAGTAACCATTTATTGATGAAGACAGAGAAACTGAAGCCATTGAAACTTTTCCAGTGCTGGGATGTATGTTGAATTTACGCTCCTTAGCGAAAGTATAGTTTAGATAACTATCAGAGCTGCCCGTGTCTATTAGGGAAGTAGCGTGCATGTTGTTTATTTTAACATTAACAAAACTTTTTGATAAACTGAGAGGATGGTTTGTAGAAGCAATAATGTGGTCCGAAGTTGTAGTTTCAGTTGAACAATGGGAATGGTTAGACGAGGTGGAAGCCATTAGGGTGGAAGCTGAAGTTGATTTATTTTCTTTTGCCAGTTTTAACTTCATACAAACCATAGAAAAATGTCCCAACCTCTTACAGTACTGACAGATCTTGGCCCGCGCAGGGCATACGGTGCGAGGATGCTTGTTTCCGCCACATAAATAACATTTTTGTGTGGTAGCAGCATTAAAAGAAATATTTTCGACACGATTCATTACTTCGGAATGGTTCGGATGTTCTCCAGCAGTATTGGAAGAAGATGTTGCATTGACGCAAGACTGATATGATGGAAAATTGTAAGATTCTGAATATTTTTGTGCACTTTCCAACGATCTTGATTGAGAAACTGCCTGGTCTAGTGTGAGAGTACTATTCTCCAAAAGTCGTTGACGGATATGAGGTGTTACTAAACCTCTGATGAACGTGTCTCTTATGAAGTCATTTCTGTTTTCTTCAGCAGTTACTGCTTTAAAATTGCATTCTTTACTCAGTATCTTAAGGGACTGTAAATACTGATCTATCGACTCACCATTTTCTTGTTTCCTCGTAGCAAGAGTATGTCTAGCATATATTTCATTCACAGGTTTGCTATACGCATTTTCTAGTGTTTTGATAGCATCTTCGTAGGTCGTACATTCACAGAAATTGAGATAACTGAAAATCTTCCAAGTAATACTGAACCAGAAGTACCTACAGTCCGTCGTTCTGCTAGAGAGCGACATCCTCCGGAGTATTTAAGTTGCTATGAACTTTAATAAACCTGGGGAGAATGTCATATAATTGATATGAGTCTCCCTTACTATTTAAATTCTCGTATTGTGTATAATATTCGCCCTTACTATTGTTTCTGGATTGTCACATTGTCACATTTATACATACTGTCAAGTTGATACTTATGTGTATGTTTTGTGGATTAAATTGTAATAAAAAAACCTTCGACTTTTAGGCTTTTCCATTTCTCGATTTTGCTACAGGAAAAACCCAACAACTTACAAAATTCTGAAACTATAATTGCTTAGTTAATTTTTTTTATCAACTCCGTGAAAATCTAATAATTTCAAGCAACACTTTGTGATTCTGTTACATTTAGTAAAAATAAAAAAAAAATAGCATAAGTTCGTAGTTTTATATACTAGGTCGATAGCGTTATATGAAACCTTAAATTGTGATTATCTCAAAGCAACCAAGTCTGCATTTGTTGGGTTTTAGCAGTAAGCCGACGATATTTTATATATCAGGGAGTTCGTAATATGTAAACGATCAAAATTTTGCTTCAATCGGGTGAGGATAAGTTACTGCTCACCAACTTTAATAGTTGGTTGAAACACCACGATTGCTTATAGGTTCCCTAATGTATCTAGGCATACTCATAATAATGTGACCAATATCCTCCCGGGGTATCTCATTCCATGCCACCTCTATCTCATGTCGAAGAGCCATGAGAGTTTTAGGAGGAAGCTGTACATTTCTTAACCTTCTCACTTCTAGATTTGAGAAAATGTGACCTGTAGAAGATACGATAATTTATACCACCTCCACCCTCTCCCTATGCCACATCTCAATAGCAAGATCAGTATAATTGGATATTTAGTAGTTGTATTTAGTTGCAAATGAAGGGTACTTCCCTAGGGGGAGGGCGGACTTTGTAAATATGCAAAAATTTTTAAAAATCCAGAAATGAGGAACGCTATCGAATGCCTTCTTGTAGTTTACGAAAGCGGAGCGGTATGAAGACTGTAAATATTCTACACGATATTGTTTTGATTGACGTGCTAACAATAGTTTTATACATAGTTCGAACACGAGATTGGCATATACTGAGTAGGACCATTGGTTCTAGATGATTAGGGAAACCTGTGTTGGAAACCAAGAGAAGAAATGTCGGTGCATCTTCTGGATACCATTTTTAGTGCTCCATGCAAGATATCAAAATTTTTGTGCCAAAAGTTTTGTATGTGATCAACTCCAGCAGCCTTTCAGATGAAGTGCCCTTAATAGCCTCAGTCACCTCTTTCATTATCAAGTTGTTGAAAATGATTTGTTGAATGTTTTCCTTATGCTCACTTGTGTTATGGAGAATTGGACGTGAGCATTGTGATGAAGTGCAGTATGTTCGTCCGAAGTACAAGGTTTGTGTACTATGTACGTGCATTTTGTGCATTGTATGCAGGTGTGTATCAGTGGCGTAACTAGCATGAAGTTCTGGGAGGGGATGAACTACCGGGAGATCTGGGAATCGGAAATTTCAAATTGAAAGCCCCTAAAACCGCATTTTAGCGCTTTGTTTTTCTTATAAAATTGTAGCGTACAGTTCCTAGCTTTTAGTACATTTCAATCAGGTTCAATCAAGTAGGCTTTCTGTGATTATGTATGAGAGGGAGGGAGTTCTACACCCCTCATTCCCCTTGTAGTTACGCCACTGGTATGTATATTATGCAAATAGGCAAAGAGTCTATATTGGTGAGCAGCAAGTGTAAGTATTTTGTGTGGACTGTTTGTTTGAGTGACTTCGTACTGTATGTACTTGTTTATGTGAACAGTGCGTGTGCACTGTTTGTGAAAATTGTATGTGATCATCGAGTATGGGCGTGAATTAATTGTGTGCACTGTATGTGTTTGTGCACACTATGTCTCAGTGTAACTACGGCTTCACAGAACTTCGACTGCAGTGTGCGGCATTTCTGTGATTGGTTAATTCTGTATTCCATTCACTCCCACCATAACACCACGATATTGTTGCTGCTTGAAGTTCAATTTTAACTTCAAGCGTTTATAGCGTCTTAAAAAGTGAGTGTAGTATTAATGTGTCATTTCATGGTAACGCTAGACGCTGACTTCTAGCGTCAAATGTGGTGGTCACATGGTATCAATTAGAATCACAGATTAAAAAATTAGAATAGAGCTTCATCTGAAATAGAGGTAGCGTCAAATGTAGAAGCATCATCAGAAGCTAAGCACTGCTTAGTTTTTCTACTGGATATCTGTCATATAATTGATATGAGTCTCCCTTACTATTTAAATTCTCGTATTGTGTATAATATTCGCCCTTACTATTGTTTCTGGATTGTCACATTGTCACATTTATACATACTGTCAAGTTGATACTTATGTGTATGTTTTGTGGATTAAATTGTAATAAAAAAACCTTCGACTTTTAGGCTTTAATCCACAAAACATACACATAAGTATCAACTTGACAGTATGTATAAATGTGACAATGTGACAATCCAGAAACAATAGTAAGGGCGAATATTATACACAATACGAGAATTTAAATAGTAAGGGAGACTCATATCAATTATATGACAGATATCCAGTAGAAAAACTAAGCAGTGCTTGGCTTCTGATGATGCTTCTACATTTGACGCTACCTCTATTTCAGATGAAGCTCTATTCTAATTTTTTAATCTGTGATTCTAATTGATACCATGTGACCACCACATTTGACGCTAGAAGTCAGCGTCTAGCGTTACCATGAAATGGCACATTAATACTACACTCACTTTTTAAGACGCTATAAACGCTTGAAGTTAAAATTGAACTTCAAGCAGCAACAACATCGTGGTGTTATGGTGGGAGTGAATGGAATACAGAATTAACCAATCACAGAAATGCCGCACACTGCAGTCGAAGTTCTGTGAAGCCGTAGTTACATTGAGACATAGTGTGCACAAACACATACAGTGCACACAATTAATTCACGCCCATACTCGGTGATCACATACAATTTTCACAAACAGTGCACACGCACTGTTCACATACACAAGTACATACAGTACGAAGTCACTCAAACAAACAGTCCACACAAAATACTTACACTTGCTGCTCACCAATATAGACTCTTTGCCTATTTGCATAATATACATACCAGTGGCGTAACTACAAGGGGAATGAGGGGTGTAGAACTCCCTCCCTCTCATACATAATCACAGAAAGCCTACTTGAACCTGATTGAAATGTACTAAAAGCTAGGAACTGTACGCTACAATTTTATAAGAAAAACAAAGCGCTATAATGCGGTTTTAGGGGCTTAAAATTTGAAATTTCCGATTCCCAGATCTCCCGGTAGTTCATCCCCTCCCAGAACTTCATGCTAGTTACGCCACTGATACACACCTGCATACAATGCACAAAATGCACGTGCATAGTACACAAACCTTGTACTTCGGACGAACATACTGCACTTCATCACAACGCTCACGTCCAATTCTCCATAACACAAGTGAGCATAAGGAAAACATTCAACAAATCATTTTCAATAACTCGATAATGAAAGAGGTGACTGAGGCTATTAAGGGCACTTCATCTGAAAGGCTGCTGGAGTTGATCACATACAAAACTTTTGGCACAAAAATTTTGATATCTTGCATGGAGCACTAAAAATGGTATCCAGAAGATGCACCGACATTTCTTCTCTTGGTTTCCAACACAGGTTTCCCTAATCATCTAGAACCAATGGTCCTACTCAGTATATGCCAATCTCGTGTTCGAACTATGTATAAAACTATTGTTAGCACGTCAATCAAAACAATATCGTGTAGAATATTTACAGTCTTCATACCGCTCCGCTTTCGTAAACTACAAGAAGGCATTCGATAGCGTTCCTCATTTCTGGATTTTCAAATTTTTGCATATTTACAAAGTCCGCCCTCCCCCTAGGGAAGTAGCCTTCATTTGCAACTAAATACAACTACTAAATATCCAATTATACTGATCTTGCTATTGAGATGTGGCATAGGGAGAGGGTGGAGGTGGTATAAATTATCGTATCCTCTACAGGTCACATTTTCTCAAATCTAGAAGTGAGAAGGTTAAGAAATGTACAGCTTCCTCCTGAAACTCTCATGGCTCTTCGATATGAGATAGAGGTGGCACGGAATGAGATACCCCGGGAGGATATTGGTCACATTATTATGAGTATGCCTAGATACATTAGGGAACCTATAAGCAATCGTGGTGTTTCAACCAACTATTAAAGTTGGAGAGCAGTAACTTATCCTCACCCGATTGAAGCAAAATTTTGATCGTTTACATATTACGAACTCCCTGATATATAAAATATCGTCGGCTTACTGCTAAAACCCAACAAATGCAGACTTGGTTGCTTTGAGATAATCACAATTTAAGGTTTCATATAACGCTATCGACCTAGTATATAAAACTACGAACTTATGCTATTTATTTTTATTTTTACTAAATGTAACAGAATCACAAAGTGTTGCTTAAAATTATTAGATTTTCACGGAGTTGATAAAAAAAATTAACTAAGCAATTATAGTTTCAGAATTTTGTAAGTTGTTGGGTTTTTCCTGTAGCAAAATCGAGAAATGGAAAAGTTTTCAAATGAAATTAAAAGAAACGAAACAAATTAAATTAAATTTCTTAATAAATAAAATTATTCTTCTTTATCGGAACTGTCCTGTACATCTGGTTCCGATACCCTGTCTATTATACCAGGTGAGGTCGACAATCCCTGAAACCAACCATGATACTCTTCCAGTATGGTAAGGTTCTTACATAGTTTCAGAAGGCCTTTCTTTTTCGCTACGCTTATAGGGAGTGGTTACTGATAAAGTTTTTTCAAAACCTTTGGCCAAGTTTTTTCTTCTTTTTAGTTTTCCAGAGTGGGACGAGCCTGGATCCTTTGTTGTTTTTGGTATTGGCACTTCAAACACAATGATGTAATCAAAATTATCTGAATTCGACCAAAGTGGCCTTTTATAAATTTTAAACATTTGATGATGAGCCATTTGACTTCTTTCCAGTTTGATCAACATTTTTATTAACAATAAGTCTTTCTGCAAGATCCGTACAGTCATAGAAATTTTTATACTTAATTTCTTTGACGATGTACTCCGGCTTTGACACGTGATTGCCTTTTTTGATTTTTCGATTTTTGGTTGACCTAGCATGACGGAAAATATTCAGCCAGTCCACCTTCATATGGATGTGGCCTGTCTCCAAGAATTTTTGTTCTATAATTTCAGCGTTACCTAACGTTTCCTCTGCATACATTAATAAAGCAGCCACAGTCCGAGAAAAGAATAACATGGGATACGTTACTTGTAATGGTGTTTTTTAGATAGTCGAAGATACAGCATCCTACTTGCGAAGTTCCTTTCTGTCCATTCATATCAGCCCAAGCATAACAGTATGCATTATTCGGTAGTTGTGTTTAATAAAAATATAGGTTAAAGACAGATATTTTGCTAACATCGCCACATGGAATTTGTAGTACTGCTTGTAAATCCAAAATTAGTGAAACAAAATTATTTTCATTGTTTGCTCTTTCTTTAACATTTGCCTTTGCATTTTGACAAGCATTTTTTCTGTCGATATGATCGTTATATTTTTGTTTATACTGATTTTTATCACTTTCTTTTGCCTGGTCATATAGAGAACAAATTGAACACTGGTCTTTTTTAGGTTTAAAAAAAGACAAGTTGTACTCTCTGCAAAATATTCTTCTGTAAGTTATTTCAGAAACTTCCATCAACTATTTTTCCTTGCATAATGCGACAAACAAGCCGTACATTTTTGCAATATTTAGATTTTTATCTATGTATTGTCGTTTCGTGCTCTTTCTTGTGTAATTGGACTCTACTGCTGGAAATGACCCTATATGGTATTGAACATTTTTAATTGATTCGACACTGGTTTTATTAGCAGGCGTATGACTTTCATGTTTGTCGTCGCCAATGAATATACTTGTACAATCTTTATTTGTCACAGCATGCGTAACAACGTCCATTGCTATACTTACGTTTTACAGAAAAACTTTCGACACACTCGAATTTTGTCATTCGCCTTTTCGCAGTAATAACGTTTTGAATTAGACCGTTCCTTATGTTTTTTCACTAATATCCGCCGTTTTGGATCAAGAATTTGTATGTTTGACAAAATGAAACCTTTCTTACGTTTAAAATCCATGTTCCAATAATGAACACACAGTACCTGTCGTAGTTCCATCGCAAAATGTTCAGTACATCTATACACACATTTATCACAATTCACTGGTTTTGGACTTTTGTCATCACTCTTAACGTTTTTGGTAACATACGCTCTTAGCGAAGTCTCTTAGCGGCATTTTTGTCCATTCACTAGGATTACTTGCTTTCCACCTATGTAACTTTTTTGCTTCAGCAAGCAATAGTAAGGATGTCGGAAACATTTCAGTATCTGACAACACTATAGGTTCTGTCACACAATTTTCGTCGCCTTCTGGCGGCTGCACTGCACGTTCTTCGACATCTGGGGTTACGTTTTTTAAAACAGTGTAACAAGGAATATCATCCGTTTCATTTTGAACGTCTACATCAAACCGTTTTAGAACAGGAGGTATCCAGGGCGGATCCTCGTCGGAAAAATCAGACCCAAAAGCTGCCTCAATATCTTGTAATTTACTTGATTGTTCATCATTCAGATCAGTAGAAATGTCTGGTTTTTGTTCATCACGTTCATAAAAGCAAACGAATGAATGCGAAATAAACCCATACACTTCACAAACATAACCTAAAAAATATACCAACGTAATATTTGCGACAATGCAATATTTAATATTCGTCGCCCTCTGGTAATTCCATCTCTGCAGCAGAAAATCTTTATTTTTCAATATTTTGGTTATTTTAATGTGATCGCACAATCAATTGTCCACAATATTTATAATCTAATAAATAAAATTATTCAAATTCACAGCATTTTGAACAATCCAAACAACAAAAAGGCGTGACTGAATGAGAGGTGAATTGACATTTGTTGGGTTTTCGATATAAACGTGGTACTAAAGACAGTCGACGTAATTTAAAGTATGCTATCAGGCAAATCCCGACAAAAGCACTTGTTCGGTTGTCGCTGTGCATATTTCATTATATTTTAAATAATGGTTGTCAACAAAATTCCACCAAAATGGATCGTCGGGTTTTAGCTATATAATTAGTGGTTTAATTCCATTTCAAAGTCATTTGTTGGGATTTGTCTGTAAAGAATTTGCACAATCTGCAATAATTGAAAAATAAATTTTATCATAACCTTCGTCACAAATTGTGTTGCAGTTGGTGGGTTTTGTCAGAAGGAAAAGAGTAGAAAAGTGCATATGAATATACACTTAACTCCATTTTGATTTTCGTGTCGGTTGTTGGTTTTTGGCAGCAAGCCGAATATATGTCAATTTATGGAAGACGACATTCCTGAACAAACGTCGTACAATTCCCAAATTTTTAATTATATGAGCCTAATCCCATAAGCCTCTTTGTTCAAGATAAGTCAATATTACCAGCAAGTGTATAAAAGTTCTGGTAATATATATAATAATAGGTACTGTCTGTTTTAATGAATTGCCCTGATCTCTAAATGCCCAGAAGCTTGTAATTTAAGAATGTACTTAATTTGTACATAACCCAATATACTTTAACCCATTCTAGATAACAAAAGATATACAGTCCATTCTTAGTAAGAAAGTGATCCAGGAATGGCTCAGCAACAGTTGAGAAGCTTTCTTAATTTTTGTAGACCAATTAGCTAATTTCTTTATTTACAAAAAATTAATGTCTCTAAATGAATTAGTCATAATCTTTAAAGGCCCAAAATCTTGCCATTTAAGAATGTGCTTAATTTGTATATAGTTGTATGTAGCAGAAGTCCAGTAATTTTCTATGATGAAGATTTCTTTTCAGCTGAATACTTTAGCCCAGAGCTATCCAACATGAGGCCCGCGGGTCGCTGACTTTATCTTTTGCGGCCCACGGAGCGGGTCTTTAAATGTATAAACTGCTCTCAAATTCGAAATATACACAATTCTCACATTAACGATAAAATTTAAATGCAAATTAAATAACGTGTGACGCCACTGGCGACGGATAGAAGGTCGCAGAGATGTTACAGGAAATCGGACCGATTCTACTCGATCACCCTAGAATATTCGAGAAACCGCGCGCGCGTATATAAGAAGGTTGAGTCAAGCGGGATGGGCAGAGTTAGTTAATAATTGTTCTAGTGTGTGGTACGCACCAATTCTAAAACCTTTTTAAGTGAAATACTCGGTGAAATGTCTTCGCAGAAACGAAACATGACGAATGAACATCGAGTTTATAATGACCGTTGGGAATCAGACTATTTAATCACGAACAACAATAATAAACTTCGGTGCATTGTTTGTATCCAAGTACTATCAGTTCCCAAAGAATATGAAACGACATTGTATTGTTGTGGGCTAAAATCATACACGAGTACTAGAAGGACTGCTGGTATATTTAAGTAATTAAATATTAACAATAACTTCATAATTATATATCACGCCGACCGACCCGGCTTCCAAGCTCAAACTGTCACTTGCATACCGGTGCAGTGTAATAGCAACGTTGCCAGACATAACAATATAATGATGCTGACATAACATCCTTCCCTTTATCAAATGATTCGTTAACTAATATGTAATGTAAAAACTTAATTCTAATAAATGATGTAATCATTTAGGTAAGAAGGTTTCTTAATGTTTCTCACTGGCCGTGAAGGAGTATTACTGCACTTGGGAATCCCTTCCTCATTGGCACTATTATAACTATCACCCTTTATCTCCTCCTCACTTATTTTGGAATTTTTATAGTCATCTGATGCAATTTTTTCATCAAAGTTACAATCGGACTTATTACTAGAGGTGCTAGATTCGGTTGACAAGGTTGGAGTGACTGAGGTGATAGGAATGGGGCTGTTATCGGGAGTGCTAAATTGAAGCTGAGAGTATTTGGCTGGTATTAAATGCCAGCGATTTCTCCTGTATGTTCCTCGTTGAGTATCCACTAAATAAGATCTAGGCTCTTGTAAGATTTTTATTATCTTACCATATAGCTTTAGATCTGTCACCCAAACCTTGTCATTGACCGCAAGATCCGATAACGGCCTAGTTCTATGTCTTAAGTTGTAGTTTTGCGTAATTTTTTTTATAATTTTTTTCTATTTTTAGGACTGGACTTGTGTCTATGGTTTTGTTTAAGAGTTTTGGCAAAACAGGAAGTTGCGAGCGTATTTTTCTGTTAAACATTAGTTCTGATGGCGTGTAGCCATTAGGAAGTGGAGTAGTTCGATAAGCTAGCAGAGCCGTGTAAATATCTTTTTCTTTTTTAATTAAATTCTTTGCTGTTTTCACGGCCGCTTCCACTGCTCCGTTCGATTAAGAGAAGTAGGGGCTACTTGTGATGTGTTTGAAGTCAAATTCTTCTGCAAATAATTTAAATTCACGTTGAAATTGTGGCTCGTTATCAGATCTCATAATTTCCGGTATTGCTAGTCTTGAAAACAATTCTTTCAGTCTGGTAATGATTTGGCTTTCGGTTAAACTTGAAAGTTTAAAAATTTCGAAATATCGAGAAAAATAATCGACTGCTATTAGGTACCAACCTCGATTTAAGTAAAACAGATCAATTGCTATTTCCTGCCAAGCGCGGTCTGGGAAGGGTTCTGTAATCAAGGGTTCTTTAATATTAACACGGTGTTCACCACATTGTGGGCAATTTTTGATCATATTTTTTATTTCTGTGGAAAGTTTATACCACCAGATAGTAGCTTTGGCACGCGCTCGACATTTTACGATTCCCTGATGGCCTTGGTGTAAAAAACGTAAACATTTACTTTGGAGAATTTTAGGAATCAATATTCTAGTTCCTCTTAAGAGATAACCCTCACAATAAGACCAATCGGTCTATTAGATTTTTACGTGGCCATCCATCATGAGCATATTGCTTCAACTTAATGCAAATAGGATCCTTGGATTGTTCTAATTTGATTTCTTCTAAAAAGCGGCGCTTAACCTCGAAAGAAGTAGTGATTAGATTGACATAGGTATCCATTTCTAGTGCTAATTCGTTGCCTTCTGGCAACCTCTCGTTACCAAAATTTTTAGACAAGGCGTCCGCTATTACCATGTCCTTGCCCAGTACGTAGTATATTTCATAATCGTATCTCATAAGCCTCAACCGAAATCTTTGTAGACGTGGGGTGAGCTCGTCTATAGGTTTGCTCTGAAGCACTTGCACTAAAGGTTTATGATCAGTTTCGATTAAAACTTTGATCCCCGTTATATATTCAGAAAATTTTTCGCACGCACACGTCAGGGCTAAGCTTTCGCGTTCTATTTGCGCATAACGTTGTTCGGTACGAGATAGTAATCTGGATGTATAAGAAATTACTCTTTGATCCCCATTGCCATTTTCTTGCATTAAACAAGCTCCCAACCCGAAAGAAGAGGCGTCTGCTGAAATAATAACGTTTTTAGAAGTATCAAAATAATCTAAACAAGGGCTTTCCTGTAATTTTTATTTTATTAAAACTTTCTTCTTGGAAAATGCCCCAGGTAAAGCAAATATTTTTTTTTAGTAAAGAGGTCAATGGTTCTAATACTTGAGATCTAGCCGGTATGAAACGGCTAGAAAAATTGACCATACCTAGAAATCGCATAAGCTCTGTTTTGTTAGAAGGAGCTGGAAAGTCCACTATGGATGAAATACGTTCAGTGCCAACCGAGATACCATCGCCCGATATAATATGACCAAGAAATTCTAGCGATTCCACCCCGAAAATACACTTTTGTTTATTTAAAGTAATGCCTTCCCCGTGAATTCGCTTTAATACCTCCGAAAGTATTTCATTATGCTTTTCAAGGGTAGGCGCATGCACTAACATATCGTCAATATGAAAAATGACTCCCTCTAGACCACTTAAAATTTTATTTAGTCATTGAAAAATATTCAGGGGCGCAAGTGATGCCAAACGGTAACCTCTTGAAAATAAATCGTCCAAATGGGGTTATAAAGCACGTTAAATGCTGGCATTCTTTATTCAGACGAATTTGGTAAAATCCCGAAGTTGTATCTAGGCGGCTAAAGAATTTAGAGCCTTGAACCTGGGCAAGAATTCTCTCAACCTTTCCGATGGGGAAATACGTACGAAGTACGGCTTTATTGAGTTTAGTGTAGTCCACACATAAGCGCAATTTTTCCTTTTTTCGTACTAAAGCTATTGGGCTTACCCAAGGGGTTGGGTAATCAACAGATTGAATAATATCAAGCTTTTATAAACGATCTAGTTCCTCTTTTAAAGGTTTAAGTAAGGTCTACCCGAGATACAGATTGAACAAAGGATGGGATTTCGGTATTAACTTGAATATTCATCTCATTTTTAAAAGTGCCTATGCTATCAAATATGTTTGGAAAACGTTTTTCTATCTCCGCGGAATTTAGTTTGATTAGATTTAAATGTATGCCACTATCCTTACCAAACTGAAGAATGTTTAGCTTAATGATAGAGGAGCGACCTAATATCGGTTTACACAACTCTTCGATAACGTAAATTTCAGAGTCACATTGATTATTTTTACTTTTCAAAGTGGCATGCAATATACCTAACATATTTAAATATTCGCCAGAAGGGCCTGTTACCTTTTTATTGGTATATATTAGAGATTGGATTATGTCCTTATTTAAAACATTGGCTGGTATATCAGCCCCTGTGTCTATCATAAATTCTAGGTGTTTACTTATTTCTATAATTTCTAAGGATATAATCCACTCTTTAACCGTAACTTTATTTACATGAATTGTACCTAAAAAATGTTCATCAGTTGAAAACCTCCTGAAATTGTTAGTGTTATACGCCGTAGAGTTTTCTACATTATCTTGAAAATTTTCACTTAATTGGATAGATCTCACCTGATTGCTACGGCACATCGTTGCCCAATGCCCTAATTTTTCGCACAATCTGCAAGTTGATTTAAGTGCAGGGCACTGTATCCTGGGATGTGGTCTTAATCCGCAAAACTGGCACTTTTTTCTCATATCTTCGCCTTTTCCTCCTTTCTTCGTATAAAAATTAGACTTGACAACCGCGCCTTGTTTTGATTCAATGTTTATATATTCTCTACCTGCGATGTTATGGCTACTATCTCGCTTTCCGCTCTGCTTCCCGCTGCTACATTGTAGATTTCTTTACTCTGAGAAGCCTGAAGCTTCGCTTGCTTTGCCTCTATTACGCATTCGCTGAGTGTTAAATTTGGTTTTAGCTGCAGTTTTTCGCTTGTCCTTTTATCTATCATTCCTACTAACATCCTATCTCGAATTAATTCTTCTTTTAGAGTTTTGTACTCACAAAACTCTGCTAACATGTGAAGGTTAGTAATAAACGTTTTTATAGCCTCACCTGGTTGTTGAGCCCGTGTGTTAAATTTGTATCTCTCGAAAATAATTTTTCGACAGAGAATGAAATGGCTTTCAAAGGCTGCTAAGGATTCAGCAAATGTAATTGGGACTGTGGGAAATTGAGTCATGATTTCTTCTGCTTCTTCACCTAGTATATACAGGAATATATTTATTTTCTCGTCGTCTGTTTTTGTGTTTTGTACTGAGACTGACATGAACCGCTCAAAGCGTTTTCGCCACTGGGGCCACCCTTGGGGTACTGTAAAATCGAATTTATCGGGCGGAGACACTGGCACAGAAAGAGATTGAGCCATTATTGAGGTTAGTTGTTTCGTAGAAACCAATGGGGTTGGGTCGTTGTCGGGCATTTTTACTGACTAAGCACTGAATTATACACGCGAAACTCGTAAATTTTTACACTTTTTATTTTCGTGTATCCCACCGCTGGCACCATGTATTGTTGTGGGCTAAAATCATACACGAGTACTAGAAGGACTGCTGGTATATATTAACAATAACTTCGTAATTATCTCAAATAGCAATTTAAACTTGTTACAAACTTACATCACATTTGACACATCAAACTTCTAAACTTGCATTAAGTTTGCTACAGCAAGTTCACAAACTTGCCGCAAGTATAAAGCAAACTTGCTGGTTACCACATATCAAAGTTGCACCAAGTCAGCCATATGAAACTTGCTTAAAGTTTATAAACTCAAACTTGTCACGACTGGGTGTCAAATGTCAGAATAGTATATATTCCACAGGGACTTGCAGGTATTCATTTCCTCCTTTATCATAGATGTCAACGATTTTTATTAGCATCTACGGCACATTTGTAGTTTTAAATGAAGTAGACAAACAAATTTAAGAACTTTTATTAACCTATATTATTTACAACATCATTTTTTCGTTGTTGTCTCTCAGCTCTGAAACAAAGGTTGAATTGTGATAAACTAATTCAAACAATTTCATTTGTGTTTGATTAAAAGACATTTTTTTCGAAAAAGAAACAAGTTTACAATAAGAAAATGTGTATCAATTTTGTTTTTATGAAAATATTAAACAAAAAAAGTATACAAGGGTAATTCAAATTCAACAATTTGTTTTAATTTTATTCAATATCTGCCTATTTGAATTTGATTTAAAAACAAAAATTTGTTGCATATTTTCCCAATTGTCATTTTGATTTGGAGCTCTGGCAGTATTCTCTGTTTGGGATAAAACGGAGTCAACCTTCTACTCCACTCTGTTTAAGCCTTCTGATAGGTCAGTCACTAATTGAATAGGGTAGCCAGCTGAACTTAAAGTTTTTTCAAATTACAACCCGTAATAAAATAACAAAACTTGTATGACTATATAAACTACCTCAGAATGATTGTCAAATTCATGAAAACGGCTGTTTCCCCGTCTCTCTGAAGATGTTATATCACTCATCTATATTTGAGATAAATAAATTTATAGTTTTTAAAATGAGATATTACATCTTAATATCATTTTATTTTGATTGTAATACTTTAACCCAGAAATCAAAAAATAAATAATTATCTATTATAAATAAAAGAAACCCACGTGCTCTATAACTTATTCTCCTACTTTATTTAATCAGTAATTGGAAATTGAAGTTGAATAAACACAATTCATATTAATAGACGCATATTCTTACACAAACATTATTTTTATATATAAAAATAAGATACTTACATCTATACAACGAAAATAACTATATAGAATCGTGATAGAATTTCAGGGTCTCTGGCAACTATTATAACGATATAGAATCACTAACACTAATAACGCGCGAAACACTCTTTTCTAAATAAAACCACCATTAATAAAATCTTCATCTTTAATGGCGTCTGACCCTGAACGAACAACGAACAGTTCATTGTGTAAGGTTATGTTAATCTTCTTCTATTCGTAGTGAAACCCTGATCTTTAAATAAAATCGTATCCGGTCGCAACGATGGTATGTCTAAATTTTATGAATATTTTAACATTATTCAATTACCTAATACATTTTATGTTTTTTGAGCTTATTTTCACATAAGTGATAAAATTGAGTACGGTTAAATACAAAAACAATAGTGTTCCTTTTTTAAATTTGCAACAATTTTTCATATTTCCTTTGACATGGCAATTTTGTTGCAAACTTGTTTCACGCTTAATATGACAAATTTGATTGAGCAACTCAATATCAAAAATCAAGCAAGTTTGCAGCAAACTTTCGTGCTATCTGGGATATATCACGCCGACCCACCCGGCTTCCAAGCTCAAACTGTCACTTGCAAACCGGTGCAGTGTAATAGCAACGTTGCCAGGCATAACAATATAATGATGCTGACATAACAGACATTACACTACGTTATACGAGAAAACGTTTCAGCAATATACAAGGGAGTCAGGGAAGGTTATCATTACGGATTATATTAAGAAAAAACTAAAAGAAAACAGTTTTTTAAAAAATCTGACGCTGATACCACGTACAGTATTGCCGCTTCTTGAGAAGAAGCGCTGGAAATTGTCAAAGCGAAGAAACCTTTTAGTGATGGAGTGCTTATTAAAAATTGTGTAATCAAAATGGCACAATTCAATTAATCAAAAATTGCCGAAAAATTCGAAACAATCTCAGTGTCGCATCAAACAATTGCAAGACGGGTGGAGCATATCAATCAATATATATCCAAAAAACTACAGGACACGATTGAAAAATGTAAATATTTTTCGCTATGCCTGGATAAAAGCACTGATCTCTCTGACATTATAGCCAGTTTGTAATTTTTATCCGAAATTCAAAACGACTTCAGTGTAGCTGAAGAGATGCTTGATCTTATTCCTCTCCATGGTACAACCAAAGGTAAGGATATTTTTGAAGCTGTAAATAAGGTGTTTTCAGACTACAGGGGATTCAATAAACGTTCCTGTATTGTCACTGATGGAGCCAGAGCTATGGTAGGAACTGAAATTGGATTTGCAGGACTCTTAAAACAAAAACACATTAACTGTACTGTGATACACTGTATTCTTCACCAAGAGGCCCTGTGTGGAAAATCCTTACGTCAAATGAATGTCATTTAAGTGGTTGTTAAAATAACCAATATGATTCGATGGGGCAATCGTGCTTTGACTCAAAGAAAGCTTCGTGATTTTTTAGCCGAAGTAGATGCTACATATGAGGAATTCACACCGATATTCGTTGGTTAAGCGCCGGAAACTGTTTGCAACGATTCTTCGCTTTACGCAAGGAGATACCTATTTTTCTTAAAGATGAAGTTAAGTCTAACACAACGGAACTGGAGAATCAAATAGTAGATACTCAATTTTTAGCAAACCTTGCATTTTTAACAGACCTGACCGTAACGAACTGAATTTGAAGCTACAGGGAAAACAGCAGAATATTGCCAACTTATTTGGACACATAAATGGATTTAAAAGTAAAATTAAGCTTTTCAAGTCTTCATTAGAAAAAAATGATTTTTCATTTTTTCCAAATAGTAAAGAGCATATTGAAGACTTTAAAAAAACTGAAAGAGAGATGTCAGTTTTTACTCAGTCCCTTGCAATTTCAGTTGAGAGTGTTAGCAGAGCAGACTTTCAACTGGAATTGTGTGGTCCGCAATCAGATCCTTTTTACAAAGGGAGAACTGAAACTGGATTGGAAGAAGAGCGATACCCCAGCTTGCGAAACTTGGGATTTACACGGGGCTCAATGCTGGAAACCATGTATCTCTGTGAAAGCAGCATTTCCAACATGAAACTTATAAAATCAAAATATATATGTTCCCTCTCTGATAAGTCACTTACTCAGTTGCTTCGTTTATCAACAACAAATATTAACGTTAATATTGATGCGTTAGTTAGTGAAAACCAACATCCTCAAACTTCCCACTAACCTTTTTGTAACTTTATATTTTTTGAAAGAATCAAAATAATGATACAAACACGTTTTTTGTTTGTATACCATACCTATTAAAACTCACTGATAAGCTGCATACAAAGTATTTTATAATGCGGTCCTCCAAACCGCATATTTTTAAAGCGGCCTTTTGGACACTTGCAGCCCATTCTGGAAAACAAAAGTTTTTCAGGCCATTTTTACTAAAAAAGTGAACCAGGAATAGCTTAGCAACAGTTGAGAAACTTTCTTAATTTTTGACAACAATTAACTAATTTCTTTATTTAGGGAAAATGAAACACATACTAAATCTACGTAATAAATAATATATTTATAAATGTAAAATCACAGAAAATAAATAAACTAGTATCCATAAAATATGGAAAGATTTATTTTACATCATTTTATTATTGAGCTTCTTTTGTTAGTCTTTTGAGATTCAGTTCGGCAGATTTGAGATTTGAATCAATTTGAAGTGCTTTCATATACATTTGTCGAGCTTTGTCCTTTTTACCCCATCTGTGGTAAAGAACACCTAAAAATAATTATTTGCATATTTCTTAAATATACTTTGTCCAAATCAAATACCTAAATTAGAATAATACAATCCGTTTGTTGGGTTCAAGTTAATAGCTTCCAAAAAATGTCCTTCCGCTTTTTCGAATTGCTGTAATTTACCAAGAGTGTTTGCATAGCTAAAGTGTAACGCTGGAGCTTTTGGATTGTGTATAAGAGCCGTTCGGCCCAATTCAATTACTTCATCGTATTTTTTCATAGTGTCCAATAATACTAAAGTATTACTCCAAGCTGCCACGTGATTCGGCCGATATAAAACAGCCATTTCCCAAGCTTTTAGAGCGTGTTCGTTTTGTTTCAGATCCAAATACTAAAAATCTTCCATAAAATCTTCAAGGTTCACTATACTACTATACAGAGTATTTCAATGAAAACTATCCACCTTATATAAACATGAAAGCCCCACTACTATAAAAAATGGAAAAATAGTCATAAATCATATAAATTGGTGCGTCATTTTGCTCATATCACGTACTCATTATAAATGTCCTCCCGCCTCCTCCCTATGGATACACCACCCATTTTTTAAATGGAATACCCTGTACATTTTTGGATTCTCCTAAAAAAGAAGATTCCAAAAGCGTATAATACTTAAAATAAAAAGTGGGAGTTAAGGATAATTTCAGTTTACTAATAGAAACAGTTTAATTCTTAATGAATTAACATAATAGTATTAATTATTTTATAAGGAGTTCAAATTGAGTTCAATTGGTTTCCATACAATAATACAATCGGGCTTAGCACATAATGTAACATTTCTAGGTTTATTTGTTAACATTCCTGAACAATTCGCTGACGTAAAACATCTATATATTTCGGCTGAGTGGCATACATTTTGGTATACCCATAAATATGTCTTGCGGGGTTGAATTGGGTGATGTAGGTGGCCCTTCCAACACGAAGCGTCGTTTGCCTATCCAACGACTAGGAAATGTTTCATTTAAAAACTATTGTACCTCGAAAGTAATGTGGAGGTGATCCATCATGTTGAAACATTAGCAAAACTTCTTACATATTATCATCATTTTTTAAAATTAGTGTTATTTCGGGATCAACAGCTTCTCTGAGTAACTGCAGATGGGCCCACCATTTAATTTCACTCAAGAAAATATGATAATAATGATAATAATAATAATAATAATACACACACACACAACTAAAGAAGGAGTTCAGAGAAAAATACAAACAGCGCTTAAATAAGCTCCTGAATACTAAACTCAACTCTAGGAACATGAATACAGCCATCAACACATATTCTGTCCCTAGTCTGGCGTATTCATTTGGAATACTAAAGTATTCAGATACAGACCTGGAAGACCTAGACAGAATGACGAGGACTACACTTACAAAGTTTCGAATGCATCACCCAAAGAGCGCAGTTGAAAGACTATATATGCCTAGAACGCAAGGGGGCAGGGGATTAAGCAGCGTCAAAAGAATGTGCCGAACCCAAGAGAAGAACATGAGACTCTACTTCTATAACTCGAACAGGCCTCTCATTAGAAAAATAGCGGAGAGTGACAACAGATATACACCGCTTAACCTCAAAGATCGACAACATGCTGTAACGATCCTAACGAACGAGGATATCCAAACAGCATGGCAAGACAAGGTGCTCCACGGAAAGTATCCCAATGCGTTAAACAACCCAGAGATTGATAAGGAAACCTCGCTTCTATGGCTGAAGGAAAGAACTTTACACCCAGAGACCGAGGGATTTATAACAGCCAATCAGGATAGCATCATCCGAACTAGAAATTATGAGAAATACATTCTTAAAGTCCCCGACGTTAAGGATGTCTGCAGAAAGTGTAAAGCAGTGGGAGAAACTATCGAGCATGTCACTGGGGGCTGCCCTGCTTTGGCTACGGGAATGTATCTGGGAAGACACAACGAAGTGGCGAAGATCATCCACAGAGAATTAGCACTTGACTTAGGACTTGTTACTAACCCACCACCCTTCTATACATATGTACCTCAAGCTGTTTTAGAAAACGAAGAAACAGTGCTGTACTGGGATAGACCAATCCACTCCGATAGGACTTTAGATCACAACCGCCCTGATATCCTGGTGATCAAAAAGAAAGATAAGAAGGCCACCATTATTGATATAGGATGCCCCCTAACCAGCAACCTGCAGAAAACGGAGATTGAAAAGAGAAATAAATATCAAAACTTGGCTATCGAACTTAAACACGTATGGAGATTAGAAGAAGTGAGAACAATCCCAGTCATAATATCGGCTACAGGCGTGGTGACGAAGAGGTTCTTGAAATATTTGGAGCAACTCAACCTACCTAAAGGCCTCGCAAAAATTATCCAGAGGACGGTGATTCTCCAGACATGTCATATCACCAGAAAATTTTTGAACGACGAAGGATAGACCACCGGACTAATGGAATATGATGAACTTCATCCCCATTAACCGTGCCGAGCCCTACCAGCGATGGGCTCGGGCCCTAACCTAACACCATCTAATCCAACTTAGAAAACCCTAGCCCATTTGGCCCGAGCTCCCACAGAGCCATACCCCAATGGCGCGCGCGAGGGGTCGGTGAATGTATTCCGGCTACGGCCGAGAAAGTGATAATAATAATAATAATTTAATTCAATGAAAGATTGATACAACAATACATAAAAGATGTGTACAATATAATGAATAATTTAAAAAGTAATTATTGTTAAAAAATACATGAAGAAACAAAACAAAGAATCACTGAAGCGCCAAAGACGCTTGTACGTGATATTTTTAAATAATTAAAAATAACTTACAAAACACCATAAATATACAAAAACGACGTATGGCCACCTTATTATATAATACGAACATGTTTATTTACAATATAACAGATTCTGATAACAACACATGGTGGTAACAGATTATCATGAAATGGTTAGTGAGACTTGTAAACAAACATTTAGAGTAAGCCCATTAGAACCAATGGTCGTACATGGGTCCCCTTCACATTATTATTTACAACTATCCATGTTTAGGTGTGGAATATATTGTTATACATTTTCTGCTCAATAGCAACAATATAATATATATGAACAGTTATAAAAACAATATAACTGTGGTGTTAGTGATAACAATAAATGTGGTAGCCATACATGGTGGTCAACAATGGTTCAGAAGGAAATAAAATCAATTAGCTATTGATTTGGAGGAAAACAATGATGAAAAAAGTAAGAACTATTCTGTTCATGACACCCAAACATTCAAAATAATAACAGTAACACTGAATTTACTAGGTGAGTCGTTGTGGATTAGGTACCAATCCATCAACCTTATTCCATTTTACTTAGTCCAACTCCAAGCAAAGATACTTCACTCAACAATTTTTCTGACGTCGGTTCTAGGTACATCAAGGACATGCGTTTTAAATATTTTTTTCAATAGGTCATCTGAGTTTATGGTTTTCAGGTACTTTTTGTATATATCAGGCAATACTTTAAATACTCTTGATGACAAATACAGATAATATTTCTGGCCTATGGTTTTGTTGGCTGGCGGTATTTTGAGATTATGTTTCAGTTTGTTACGCGTCGGATAATTGTGGTCAACTTTATCAAGTATTTTCCTGTTTTTGTATAGATATAGTATTATATTATACATATACATCTGTCTCACATCCATAACTCGTGTCTCTACAAATAATTCATCTGACGGGTAAGTAAATTTTTTGAAGGTCGTTGCTTTCAATATTTTTTTTGTAGAACGTCCAGTTGTTTCAGATGACTATAAGTCCACCCCAGCTCAAGATACCATATTGTAGCCGTGACTGTACTAATGAGTAATAAATTGTTCTCAGGTGAGTGTAATTCATAATGGTACATAGAAATTTGAATTTTGGCAATAGACATCTAATAATTTTACATATGTTAGATACTTGATGATCCCACCTTAGGTGCGAATCGATTATAATACCAAGGTACTTAATTTTATCAGTTATATTAATTTCAATTTGGTTAGATATCAGTAATTTATCAAATTCGGGTAGTCCATTTTTGTAGCTAGAGAAGGGTAAAAAATATGTTTTATCAAAATGTATGGTTAATAATTTGGAATTAAACCAGTCCGTTATGTTCTTGAAGTCATTTTGAGCGACATTTTTCAGGTTCTGCCAAGAGTCTGATGAATATAGGACAGCTGTATCATCAGCGAAGCTTATAATTTCACTGGTTGTTTGCATGGTAAGTAAGCTATTCATGTAAAGGTTAAATAATATAGGACCTAGAGCGGTACCCTGGGGTATTCCGTGACTGATTGTGTTTTCGTGACTTATTTTGTCCTTGATTTTGACGACCTGTTTCCGATCTTTTAGGTAACTGGAGAAAAGTTCAAGCGCAACACCTCGGATGCCCGCTCTAGCCAATTCCTCCAGCAGCTGTGAATGATCAACTGTATCAAAGGCCTTGGCCAGGTCGAGGAACACACAGAGCGCCGGCTTTCCAGAGTCTACAAATTTATAGATATCTCCCACTATTTTTGAAATTGCATTATTTGTGGAGCGGCCCTCTCTGAACCCGTATTGATGGTCAGATATTATATCATGTTTGTTAAAAAAATCGTTCAACCTTTTCCTGAGGCATTTCTCAAATATTTTTGCCATTGATGATATGACCGAAATAGGTCTATAATTGTTCAGTAGATATGTTTTCCCTTTTTTGTGGATGGGCGTCACAACCGCTATTTTGAATTCAGAAGGACATACACCTGTACTGAATATTTTATTAATCAGGAAAACTAGGGGATCGATTATTTGTTCCCGAATTTCCTTTCAATTGATCTATGCCGGGTGATTTATTTACTTTCAGGTCCATTATTATACTGAGTACTTCTTCTCTAGTTACCGGTTTCAAACAAAGCGAACTTATCATAGGTGGTTTATGTATATTGGGGGGATTTTCTGGTTTCGTAATTTTTCCAGCGAGATTTTGTTTGGTCTTCAAGATTAATTTTGTTTATTTCATCTAGCTTAACAGACCCTGTTAGATTTGTCATAACTTTCCACAATTGTTTGGAACTTTCTTTGTTTTCGTTTATTAGTTTATCGTAGTATTTGTATTTGGTAATTTTTATAAGTTTATCTGTTTGTTTCCGATATTTAATGTATGTTTCTTTTTTTTCTGGATTTGTGGGGTCATTTCTATGTTCGCGGTATAAATGATTTTTATGATTAACGGATTCAACTAATCCTTTAGTAATCCACATTTTCCTTTTGTTTTCTCTCCTTTGGTTTTTTATGTATTTGGTGTTCTGTTCAATTAAAGTACCCAGCACATGCATAAACCTTTTTATTTGTTGTTGGACGTCGTCAGTGTTGTAGATATCACTCCAGTCAGCTTGTAACAAATCATCTTTTAATTTTCCGTATTGAATAGCTTTATAATAGTACATTTCGTTTTTTTTAGCAGAATTTCTTTCAATATTTTCTTTTGAGGGAAAATTTATTACTGTAGCTTTATGATCGATTATATTGGCATCTATAACTACGGCAAGACATTTTTTTAAGAAATTATTTGTTTTCGATTTAACAAATATATGATCTAGGCAACTCTTGGAATCACCCTGTATACGAGTATATTTATTGATTACTGAGGTAAAATTGCTTGTGCTATAGTTGTCTAGGTAGTCGAATACAGTTTGGTTTCCTTCGAGTAGATCCAGATTGATATCCCCAATAAGAATGTGATTATTCATCGTGTTTCTTTTATTTCGTTGGAGGTACTGATCTAGAGATCTCACGAAATTATCGGCATTGGTTGAGGGCGACCTGTAGATACAAGTAATAAGAGTATTTACATGATTTCCTTTTTCAACATTTATCTCTAAAGCTTTACACTCATCGATTAAAATTATTTTTTGGTTACACCTGTATTCATTTTTCAGATAGACTAATACCCCATCATTTTTATTTATATCGCCTTCAGAATAGTAGCTTCGGTAATTGTTGAGTTTAAAAATATCCTTGTCCAGGAGTTGGAACGTTTCAGTTAGAACTATACAATCAAATTCGAATGCAAGTGTGCTTAATGCAATTTGCAGTTGGTCAATGTTCCTGGAAACACTTCGAATGTTTTGGTGTAGTATTGTGAATTTGCCATTCTTTTGAAATTTTGTTATACAATTGAGTTGAGCCATGTTATTGATCTCTAGAGTTTCAAAAGTTTGGTCATGATTATCTCGAATATAGGGATCCATTTTGATTTTCCCAGACAACAAGCAAGTAAAACTGGTAATATGACACTTATCAAAAAGATTAAATGTTCCAATTTGATGAGTCTAGGTTTATTGCGGACATTAAGAAGAAACAATTTAACTACTTGGCACTGTTCAAGCGTGTTTTCCTTTTTTGTCTGTCACCTATCTCTCTTGATGGTTTCCCAGGTAACTGTGATGTCGCTGGGGTATTGGTTTTTTCTTGCGTATTCTTTGCTGGGGGTTCTGGTGGTTTTGTATTGGGTTTAGTAATGTCTTTGTTTATTTTTATTGTCGGTGGGGTACTTGGAGCGCTCCGTGGTTTTTCCAAATTGTGATATTCAGTTTCTTCCAGATTTTCCAGTTGTTCAGGTGTGTAACTTCTTCCGTTTACATGTAGTTTGTTTCCTCTGATGAAACAATTCTCCTCTTTGTTTCCTCTGGCTAGATTGAGATGCTTTCTTAAAATATTGTTATGTTTTCGCTGCTTAATTGTTAGATCGTTAGCTATCGAGATATTGGTACCCCTCAAGTTTTTAGCGTTTTTGAAAACAGCCGCCTTTTTCAAGTATGAAGTGAGTTCAATTTTGATTGGTGGATTATCTGTTTTCCTCAATTTGTAAAAATTATTTATATCACTCTCAACAATATTCACATCAACTAATTTTTTACCTCCTGTCTGATGTAATCAGTTGTTATCTCCTCCGGTATAGTTTTCAATCCGAAAATAATACTATTATTTTCTTTGGATTTTCTTTCCAATATTTCGATGCGATTCGCTGTAATTTCGTTTTCTTGTTCCAGGTAGTTGAGTCGCCGATTCAAATCTTCGAATTTCAGTGTTAATCTTGCTTCTACTGCTTCAATCAAAGATTTCAGTTCCTGCCTGTTTTTCTTTATCTCTTCCAGTATAGTTTAATTTGTGATGAACATTGCCAATGTTTGTAAAAATGTGGTATGATGATAACGTTTCTACGGGGACGATATTTTTGTTATTATTGTATCGGGTTCTCAGAATCAACCACTGCACAATCACAAAAACAATAATTTATACTTATAATTCATTCATAGATCACATAGAATGTCACATCAGACGTTAAAATGTTGTGGTGTTTGAATAACTACAATTGTATGCATTTAGTTCAAATTAACATTCGTCGGAGAAGCAGATATTGTAAAATATATCTGGACTGTGTTCAGTCGTTCAATCATCAATTCACAAAACTGTAGATGCCGCACCGGTCGAAATCGTCTTCATTTAGCTCTTAGTGTAATTTCACTTTGTAAGGGCGGAATTTGTGTTTATGTATAATTCTGAAACACTGCTGCGACAAACACCCATTAATCTTTAAATTTGGGATACTGACTGTTTTTCTTGTGCTAAAAAGGCCGCTTCCATAGCTCCGTTATTAAGTACTCGTTGTGGTTGATGTGTTTTATTGATAACTGATCATGTTTCATGTGTTGTTAATTTAGTTAGGTACTTATGTGTGTCAGTTCTTCCGAGATGAGCAGCATTAAACGATCTAGCTGTGGCTCTTGCAGATTTATTATACTCGTAGTATAAACCTACAATTTCAATTATTACTTGCAAAGTACACACCGTTTTTACAGTAGATGTACTAAGTAATTGTGAATGTTAATATTATAGGTAAGCTAAGCTACCCATTTGACACTTTGATTTAAAAACTCCAAATAACAGTTTTTCGGTCTCTACGTTTTGGTCTCAATAAAAAAATTGTTTCATTAGTTGGGTAGATAGTACAGGCGTTCAGGCATGAAAATTAACAGGATAATTTGAAATGATCCGTAACTCACAAATGATTCACTTTTTAGGTATAATACTGTAATGTTTTTTTTTTATTTATTTAAACAGTAAACGGGTGGGATAAACAAACACATGGTTACGAATTTATTTAAACACTAAACTACTCGCTAACACTTAATTTATATACACTTAACGATTCACTTAAATTTAATTTATATACACACTATCTTAATTATTAATTTATATCAACACTTTACTGTTCGCTATTCGGTGTATCTTTGTTTATTTGTCGAGATCACTTTATCAACTAACTAACTCTCCCTGGTCGGACCTATATATATTAGTGCCTTTTTTACTAGATAATTCTGGATTGCGGCTTACACAAAAAACAATTGGCTTTCTGGCATTTTTTAGATAAGACTGGTCACAAAAACAATGTCTAGATAAGATAGTCACAATCGTAAACAGTTCTAAGAAATCCCTGCGCATCCGCCATAATTTTAACTTTCATACATGGCATAGACAGGGTCGGATTCAGGGACTATACCAGTGTGCTGTTTCGTAACAATACATTTTTGGAATATCCTGTTAAAAAAGCATCTAAAAATAAAAATGTTCCATTTAAAAAAATGGGAGGAGTGACCACTAGGAGAGGCGAGCAAAAAGAGATTGACATACATTTCAGTTTTTTTACAAAAGTGGTTCAGATTTCATTGAAATGTTCTATATATACTAGATCTTACCAAATTTCCAAGGTTATAGTAACAATCTGGATACTTGTTTCTATGTTTTATTGCCATTTTATAACAATGTTCAGCTTCCTCCGATCGATTCAGATTTGTCAGCACTATTCCTAAATTCATCCAAGCTGCAGCAAAATTTGGCCTACAAAGATGAAGTATTTTCAATATTCCAAGCAAAATTCCATTCTTGGTACAAAACAATAATTAATTGGTTTTTTCAACTTTTCAATAATAAACTCTATTAGTTCAATAATTAGATTATATACGTAAAATATTATAAGAAACAAAACGGAAATAAGAGATACCAATGAAAAACTACAATACACAATAGAATTGTTGTTTCAGAATCTGCCTAAGTACCTAAGTTATATTCTTAGATATCTGCAGAGAAGGGAACTAGTTGCTACTAGCATAACGTATTTATGTGGTTTTAATAAGAATTACAATGAAAGTCTTTATTGGGTTGGTTTATTCGATAATATGTCAACTCCAGTTTATTAACAAATAGTAAAGTTGGAAATACAATTTGTTGGGATTACTTGAAGTTTTAATTATAGTAAACTGATGTCATAATATAAGAAAAGTTTGTAGTGACTAAAATTTCACCACTCCACAACCCTGAAATTAGCGCAACCCGGCAGCGTGTTACTCTTCGTGTTTTTCTTATAAGCGACTTTAAATACGAGTCTAGAATACTATGCAGACAACCCTACATACGTTTATGTCTAACTCGAGATTGGTCGGACGAAGAAGAGATTTGGAATGAGAAGGTAGATCTACAAATTGTTATCCTGTATGAGTGGCTAGTTAAATATTACAGCTAACCTTCTTGAGGGAGAAATTCAGGAACGACTTATTTGATTTCTTCAAGGTTCGTTGTTGTCGGGTGTGTAGGATTTTGGAAAGAATCGACTCGAAGAAACCATGTTACAGATCAAGCAGGACTACTCGTTCCGCCATAGTAGTTACTTTTCATTAATCTAATTTCTCGACGAATTTCTCGATATAGTTCAGGAGCTCCAGCACAAAAAATGTTTTAGAATTGCTAGTGAAACTTTTTTTATTGTAGGGTTCTTGTACCGGGTGACATTCCTTTCACCGGGTAATTTCTTGAACCGTGTGACAACTTTTTATGATGTGATTTTTTTTTGTATGTTTTATCAGAAGTTTAGTTAATATTATGAATTTATTTTTTTTGTATTAAATTTTCTTCAGGAATAAAGAACAGTATTTTTTATGATTTTCAGGGAAAAGTGCATATAAAGTATAGGCTTGTGAGAAATTAGATGGCGACCTAAGTAAATTCTACAAAAATTAAGTGAATCTATAGTGAACCACACACAACGTATCACACGCTTCAACAATGCTCGTATAAAAACTAGTTTTTTCATGGGAAATCAAGCTCCAAAAATTGTGAAAAAGTAAATATTAATCAGTGTACCAGTAACCATAAAAAATCTGTTGGTGTGATCATATCTTCGCTAATTACGTGTGAGTAATTAAAAACATAATTACGTTATATAGAAACTTCCAATTTGTGCTGCTAATAAATACTTGTTTATCCTTATCAGACGAACCATTTTGTTTTGTGGTTTAAAGTACAATTTTATATGTATGATTGCCGTGCCTTCGAACTGGTTTTGGATTTTGTTTACAAATTAATTTTATGGTTATTATTTCTAATAAAATGGTGGAATGCAAAAATGTGACAGAAAACTTACAAAACAAGATTATCAAATAATATGTGCTAAATGCAAGATATGGCACTGCAGTGGATGTTCGAACCTATCAATTCTAACTATCAAAGATTACCAAAAAAACGATATAGATTTAATAATGTTAATTTTTCTGTGTCCTGTCAATATAGGTCACACGATATAGATGCTAATGTTTTTATTGAAAATTTAAATGAGTATCTCCAAAATATGAATAAAAGTGATGTGGAAGTATTCTTAGGTGATACAAATATTACTATATTAAATTGTGCCAACAATAGAAGAATTAAAAATGAGTATCTAAATACTTTATACACGCACGGTTTTAGATCTTATATACATTGCATCACTAGGAGAGGTCATTTTAATAATACAGGCACTTGCATTGATCATTGCTTTATATACAATAGAAGTAACTTAAAAATAGAAGCCGCTGTTTTGGATTATAGTATCACTGATCATTTACCTTTTTTTTTGTAATTTACACTTTGAGAAAAGTTTGCCTTTGACTAATGATAACATAGACGAGAGTAGCTACATAAAAAAATTAGATGGGAGTCAATTTGTAAACGAACTGGAGAATATTAATTGGGATCCTCTTTATACTCATTTGGACGTTAACAATATGGTTAAATACTTCACACAAAAAGTTGAAAATGCTATTGTTAAATCTACAAACACATTATACCTAAATATATTATTAGAAAGCCATGGATAACGCGAGCACTTGTTAATTCTATTTATGTAAAAAATTATATGTATAAACAAACTCTTACAAATCTTTGTTTGTTAAAAGACTATAAACTATACAAAAATAAATTAAATAATCTAATTAAAATTAGCAAACAAAATTACTTTAGAAATAAAATTTTGTCAGGAAAAAATGACAGTAAGACGCTCTGGAAAGTGGCCATGGAATCCTCTAATATTTATAAAAATAAAAAATTGGATATAAATAAAATAATAAATAATAACAAAACTATTACTGATACTAAAGAAATTGCAAACGAAATGAATAACTTTTTTGTAAATATCGGTGATGAACTGTCAAAAAATATTTCAAATAAAAATTTAAAATTAAGCGATTTTAACATAAATTCGACTTGCGATCAATCCTTTTTTCTTTATAAAACTAATACTGAGGAACTCACTCAAATAATCTCTTCTCTTAAGAGCTCTCCTTCAACTGGTCCAAGTAAAATATCAAACATTATACTGAAAAAATTTTCAAGTCATTTTTTAGAACCCCTAACTTTTATTTTCAATAATATTTTTCTGAAAGGTGTCTACCCGAATGCTTTCAAAAAAGCCTATGTTGTTCCTATTCATAAAGGAGGTACAAATACTGATATAAATCATTATCGTCCTATATCCTTAACTACTAGCCTTTCTAAAGTATGCGAAAAAATTATTAAAAGACGTCTTACTCGATAATTTATTGATCGTAATTTGTTAAGCCCAAATCAGTTCGGTTTTATTGAGGGCAAGTCTACTAGTGATGCAATCGTGAAGGTAGTGGGTCAGTTGTATAAAGCAGTTGATGGTAGCACTCCAACTATTGCTGCCTTATTAGATTTAACCAAAGCGTTCGATTTGGTGCCACATTTGCGTTTATTAGAGAAGCTAGACAAACAATTTGGTATTAGGGGTAATACTTTAAAACTATTAAAAAGTTATTTAACAAATAGGGAACAAGCAGTAAAAATCAAAGATATTATTAGCGAAGAAATGACTTAAAAGAGGAGTGCCCCAAGGTACAGTCCTGGGGCCGCTTCTTTTTGTGTGCTACATCAATGACTTTATTAGCCTGAAAAATATTGGCAAGATTACGGCTTACGCCGATGATACGGTTTTGGTTTTTGACGATAATAATTGGGACACGCTTAGGAATAAAGTATCATTTGAACTTTACTTAGCTAAGAAATGGATGAACATTAATGGTCTACTTCTTAATGAAGCAAAAACAGTAATAATCCCTTTTGCCAAACGTAAAAAAAGTTTACCTTCATATAACAAAATTATTACACATTTCAGTTGTGACTGCTATGCATCTTCTACGAATACTTCTACATGCACGTGTAACTCTAATACTTTACTTTTACAAAATAAGGCTAAATATCTTGGGATAATAATAGATTCCTTTTTAAGTTGGTCTTACCAAATTGATAACAAGTGCAAAAAATTAAGATATTTAATATATGTTTTTAAAAAATTAACAAATATTACAGATATACATTCCTTAAAATTTATCTATTATGGACTTGTAAATTCTATTCTAGGGTATGGTTGTCTCGGTTGGGGTGGAGTTTTTGATACCACTCTAAAGCCGCTAGATATTCTTCATAGAAAAATAATTAAAATCATGTATAAAAAACCATTCGATTTTCCTACAAAAGATTTGTTTCAAATTAGCTCGTTCTTAAATATTAGACAGATATATGTAAAGACACTTTTAATGAATTGGTATATGAAAAAAATTTACACTAATGCATTACCTCATAATTATTTCAAAAGAAATTTTACTAACGATAATGCCTATTCTTTTAGTACAAAGTCTAGATTGGGGGAGAGATACTTTTTACATTACATTCATATATTTATAAATTTTATCGATAATATTAGAAATTTAGAACGTGTTAATGTTTTTAAGAAACATTCTGTTGAATGGATTAAACTTAACTATGACCAAATTAATAACATATTTTCTCATTAATCAGGAAAAAACTTATTCTCACCTTGCATTGCTTTTGTGGACCGGTGCCGTTAGGGGGGGAATCATAGATTCATAAATTTATGAAAATTTCTAAAATATTAAGAAAGTTTAATACATTTTTTGGTTTTGTTTTATAATATTACATTAGCATTCTATATTACATATGTAAGTCATTAATTTTGTTATCTTTTGAGCCCCACACAAGAATTTTCTTCCGTGGCAATAGAAAATGTATTTTTTTTGGATGTGTATTTTGGTACTTAATAAAAAAATTTCAATTTCAATTTTACAAGTAATAAATGTAAAAAACTGTTTCGACGAAGAAAAGAGGTAATGTGCCCGTGGATTCAACACTCAAAATGTTTTATATAATTTTTAATTGTCTAAAAGGTTGCATGCACTTACTGTTGATATTTTAGAAACCGACTTACTGTATCATACATTTTTATGCTTACCGTACATCAACAGCTTTTCTGAGCAACACTTCAGCTTCCTTAAATTTTTTATCTTCTCTGAGCAGATTTGCCAAATTATTCATAGCTTGTTCATATTTTGGATTTAACTGTATAGCTTTTTGATATTCTTTCAAAGCAACAGCTTTATTATTATTGTCGGCAGCAATTTTCGCTATATTATAATGTACTTTGGCATTTAAAGGGCAAACTTCTAATGCGGATGAAAATAGTTTTTCTTCTGTGAGCCAATTCATGTTTCTCAGTACCGTTCTGAGCATAAAAAGTATTAACAAACCATAGAAAAAACAGGAGCAAATCTAAAATTGAAACATTTCAATTTACTCTCAAATTGTTATATACACAATAAATAATACATTTGGTGTTCTAAGACAAAGAACAGTAGAAACATTTTCGTTATATTCATCACAAATGAGTTCGGTACTAACCCATAGCTGTCTTAAGTGCAACACAGTTCGGCTGGCCTTGAAATATAAAGGGTCATTTTCCAAGTACCAAATGTTTTGCGTAGAATCCGAATCCAGACTTAAAATTAACGCATCACATCAGGATTTTGACATATTTGAGATTACGAACTCTGAGGTTATGTAGATAAGGTACAACGCTTTTTGGGGTTTCTCTTTACTTATCATTACATTAAGAATCGTAAAGTTCACTATTTTGTATCTCCAAGCTCTTTTCTGCTAATTTGGACTTATGATATAGGGACCGAGAAAGATGACGTTTATGCCATCTGCCGTGAAAAAACACAAACAATGTGATGTAAACACTATTAGTAGTATTAGTAGTTTTGTATAATCAGTGTTTTGGAATGTTCATTTTTTAAAACTGATATTAAATGTTTGTGATGTTGTCATCAAAAGTATCTTTCTGTATTCATGGCTGTTCAAATATGCTGTATAAAAATACTACGCAGTTGAAATTTTATAGTTTCTCCGAAAATTCATTGAAAACTGCGTGGATAAGCTTGAAACGTCAAAAATGAATAAATGCAGTAAAAACCCATATGTAATTAAAATGTTCTAATTAAAACATTTTGTTAACTATTATTTTGTGTATAATCAGTATGATACTACAATTGGCAGCTATTAGAAAAGTTATAAACTTTCTTTTTACATAAATAAAAGATTATTATCGAGAGAATAAAATGTTGTTTTCTGTATGATTTCATTGATTATATAAAATAAAAAACTAGTTATGTGTTTGCTGACTTTAATATTATATAATAGTTTAAATAATTAAATACTATTAAGGGGAAGAAAGTAAACATTTGTACAAAACGAATCACTTCAAGTTTTTTAATTACCTTTCAGAAAACATCGGGAGGTTTGGGAACCAAATAAAAATACTAGAATTTTCAGTGCTCATTTTGTCAATAATCAAAAATCAGATAATCCCCTACACCCGTCTTACATACCAACAATTTTTCCTGGCAAAGAAAATAAAAAGATCTATTCATTTTTTGCATTTTGTAGGTTGTTTATTATACTGTTTACATCACGTTTTTCTTATTTAACACCAGGGCGCTCTAGTTTCGGCATAAGTGCTGCCTCTATATTTCTGTCTCGATCCCTATAGCGTCGTCATAAAGTTAAAACCTCGTATCTAAAAAATGGGCAATTTTCAGGAAATAGAAAAAACTTCTTAAAACGGTAATAAATTGTCAAAAAAATCTGTATTTCGCAACATCTTTAAAAAGGAGTATAAACACTAAATTAAGTAAGTTAAAAAAAATGCAAGTTGCCGAACGATGAAATAAAACAATATAATTTGTTTAAAACTTCATTTATTTGAACTAGTGTTCAATTTAAACAGGTTGACGCGTTTCACTAACACAGTAGCTTTGTCTTTTATGTGGGTCTTCATCAACTAAAAGCCTCATCTATTCAAAATGTAACTTATATTGTAACTAAACAATAAATATATAAAACCTATTACGAGGTTCCGTTTTTTAAAAAACATAAATTCTCTTAGTTACGAGATTTAACAATTTTAACAAATAATATTATTTTTTGTAATATTAGTGTTTAAACTTAAAAACTAAATACAAACATGAAATACAACCAAAATATTCAGAGCTTTCTCAATGAGTCGTAAAATCCATGATAATCTTTGTCTATAACTGCCTTAAGCGATTGCAACTGATCATACTTATCACCTTTAACTGGAAGGGGTGCATCATACAATTTTTTAATGGAACCCACGGTCCAATTTATTCTTTTTGGCAAAGAAGACCATGATCAAAATTTAATTTATATTCAATTCCTTGTGAAGAATATCTTAGAGCTCGCAAATCTGTGACACAAGGTTCACCCTTTTTAAGTCCAGGCCTTATTGATGAAAAATATTTAATTTCGTCATAGCTTTTAAAAAAATTAAAATGTATGTATTTCACTTTATAAGGTCCTTTTTCAGCTTTCCTTGCCTGCTCAATTATTTGTACGTAATTTGAAGGTGCTTGAATATCTTTTTTTCTTTTTTGCTGCCTCTATAGTGGAATGGACGCTGTCGCATTCCATTTGGGAATGTCCTTTTACCAAATATTTTTAAGTATGTATAGTAATTTTTTTGAGGCAGCATAGTGATGTAAGGCATTTGACAATACGTTATTTCGGTTTTAAGCGCAGCAACCATCACTGTAAAATATTCTAGTTTTGTTTTTATCTTCTTCTTGTACTTCTGTGTCTAAAAAATCAATTAAACGAGATGCAAAGCAACTTGCATCCAATCCACCTTCGCCTTCATGCCATACATAACACACGACTCTATTATCCGCTAAACTATAAACAGTAAAATTGTTACAAGTAATTTTTTGTTTAAAATATATCATGCAAGCGGGTAGACAAGGAACCAATTGAACTGCTTGGACATCAATCGTGTATGCACACACTTCGCCAGTCAACGCTTTATCTTTGTCCAGTGATTTTTCTTGTCTTGCCTTATTTTTTTCAATTAAGTGTTGCTGATAGTTGTCATCAGATACGCTTCCTTGCTTGAAGCTGAAACATAAATCACATTGGTCTTTGTGTGGTTGGAAAACATTTACATTTAGTTCTCTCATCTCAGACATAAAAACTGACTTGCTACAGATTAGCTCCTTGTCACCTCTTTTTTATACAATTTATAGACTTCACTCTATTAATTAAATACAGTTTCTAAATACATTTTACTCGTGGAGGTACGACTATGATGAGAGAGTAACTTAGGTAACCTTTTAAGAAACGATTTAGTTGCAGATCGTTTTTGTTCATTAACGGCCTTTTTTGTTTGGGAAAGAAGAAGTTTGTGTAACAATGCCAGAGCTATGACTATTATTCGCCCAATTTATTACGGACCATTCTCCCAAAGACAATGTAGAAAGGAACATTTTTTACATACTGGTAGAATGACATCATTAACCTTTAGGTGGTAAAACAAAGAACACTGTCGATGTGACTTCTTTTTACTGGTTTTTTGAGCTGTTGGGGCTTTGTTCACTAAAGCAGCAACAAAGGTTTTTCGTTGACTCCAATCCATATCCGACCAGAATTTAGTGAACAATACTTGTCTCTGGTCATCAGTTATCTCACTGCACTGTCTATTTTTGGAAATTGTAAATTTTTTTTGAATTAACCCTTTCTCCCATTTTTCTGGGGCTCTTTTTACTTTCTCATATTTAGATCCATTTTTATCTCGTTTTGTTCCTTCATATTCCTTCCCTACTTTTCTAGAAGCTTTCGCTTTGTTCCTTCTCCAATTACCTGAACCGGCTTTTCCTTTTTTTGCTCTTTTTTTACTATCGTCTTTTGTATTTTCTGTTATTTTTTCTAAAATATTGCTCTCTGCTTCACGGCCCGCAAGATTGTCAAATGTTATTAAAATCATTTTTGACCATTCTCTACGCTTTTTGTTAGTAATATTGTTACTCGGCTCATTCTCATCACTAGGACAATAGCCTGACCCAGAGTCTACAAACGGCTCTTCCTCTAATTCTGATCCAGAATAGCGGCTACACTCTTCGGTCATGGTTGACATAGAAGCTGCTGCTCTTGATACATCCAATGCTAGTTTTTTTCGTAATGTGTAGTGCTAACATCTTGTAAATCGGATTTTAAGTCAGTATTTTGATTTATATTTCCCTCAAATATATTTTTTCGCTCGAGTCTGGCTTCATAGGCACTTCTTGTTGAACGTTAGACAAGTGCACTTCCTCAAACAGTACTACTTGTTGGTCATTATCCAAGTTTACCATGCTAGTTGGTATGTAGTTTTCCGGACTAGTTATTTCAAGTTTAATGTTACGATCTGAGTTAGACACCATTAGCATATTATTTGCATTTTCCTTTAACGCCATTTCCAAAATAAGCGCACTTCGGGACATCTACAAGTAAAAAAAACTTATATTTAGTAACGACAAAACCTCATAACTCATTGAACCGGCACACATACTGTCTAAGAATATGTAAGTTTTAAAACCTCGTATCTCAAAAATTTTCGTTAGAAAACTACCGATTATAGACTTGTTTGAACATTAACCTTTAATTTTCTACTAAAACAACTAAAATACAACAACCTAGAATTGAAAAGTTTAATTTATAAAGTATCCTAACGAAATAAAATCACCTTAACCTCAAATAAAGAGTTAAAATTAAAAACTCTATGAAGTAATTATTTAAAAAAATGTAATATAAGAGTAATTGCAGTAAATAGTATACATACCATGGTTCTCTGTATTATTTGTCACTAAAAAACAGCTACAAGTTGTTGTCACTAGCGAGCCAAACGAGATACGGTGTTTTCACATTTTGTTTAGGAGCAAATTTAGTTACGAGTTTTTGACACTTGTTTCCAGAGCCTTCGTCTAACGTCCAATTTTGAAACAAGGTTTTGCATTCGACGCGAGATCATAAATAAAAAATTAAGATGCTCGTAACTCAAAAATGCCAAAAATTTAGATACGAGGTTTTGACTTTATGACCACGATATGTCTCATTCATCTCGTGAACATGTGCATTAAGATCTTTGAGAAAAGTTGAAATTTGAATTCCTAGTGTGGCGGATTTGAAGCCCTTGCCCACAAACCATAAGGCAAGATCAATAAAAGATCTAGCAATATAAACAACGTGTATTAAACACTATCTATAAAATAGTAAACTTCAAGGAGGATAAATTGAAGACTGTCAACTAAAATTTCCATGGCTTACTATACAATCATAATTAAAAGTATGATACAAAACATTAATCCAAGCAGTAAAAGCTAAATACACTGTTTCTACATTAAAAATTCTCTCAAATATGTTAACGATTAAAAACAAATCATTCGATAATCTTTGCGAATGGATCTCCATTTAATTCTAATATTTTATTTCATCTTTGCATGTTATTCTTCTTACTGTTCGTAGATGTTTTATCACCATCGCCTGCACTCTGACTTTTAGACTGTCTGTCAACACCCACCTTTCACTTCCGTACGACTTTATTGGAGATACACTATTTTGTATGCAGTCATTTTTGGTTTCCTACTTATTTCCTATTTCCTCATAAAAGATCTTGAAAGTGAGTGATAAAGTCTATAGGCAGTTCTCATCGTTTATGTCGGCAATTTAATTTCCTTGTCTATATATTATGTATGTATTTGAACATGTCTACTTGTTCAATTCTTTTCCACCCATCGTAAAAAAATTTGTTTCGCCTATATATAGTGTTTTTGATTTTCTTACGTTTATTTTAAAATTTCTTATATAATTTTCTATACAGATCTTGTTGTTTTTTCTAGGTCTCTATTCTCTATTGTTGGTATTACATATCTCACTTCGACAGTTCACTGGTTTTAATATCCTATGTCCACCTTTTTTGTGATAATATCGTCCATTACTATTATAAATAATAGGTAGTGGGTTGAGTGACTTGGTGAATATGTCATTTATTTCAAAACTTTCCAATTCTAGGTTATTTTTCCAGACATAACACCAGTTGTTGCTTTTAATGTAATTTACAAGTTTTGTTTGTCAAAAGTCGTACGTAATTCTAGAAAGATAAAGTAAATTTATTTTGTCCTGTTTTCTCTATGAATTGTTTTATGGTGAATATATTATGGTATTATACAATATGTCCTTTTCTTCTTGAAACAACTGGGGTGAACCGTGTCATATATATCTGCTTCATTTTCTTGTTTATGTTCGTTAGTTTTCAGTAACTCATAGATGTACTCCTTCCATCAATGTCCTAGTCATCCATTATTTCATTAATCTTCCATTTTATTTGTTCCACTTCGTATGTCTGGTTTTTTAGCCGGGGCTTCTCAATTGTGTAAAATTGTTTTAGATTTGGTTTTCTGTTCCCCATTTTCCTAACAAATTTTTCTCATGGCGCTTTTTTTTGGATTGTTCCACTAATTTACTATCGTTCATTGTTTTTTGTATTCTTATCGAGATTCTTCTGGTTTCGTTTGTAATCATTTTTGCCAATATTTCTTTTTTTATTTTCAATTATTTTTTTCTTCTGTTCACAAATACTTAAATATATCTTTTAAGCCGACGCTACCGCGACGTTCTGTCGAGAATAGTATTATAATTTATATACTGTTCCCAAACACGAAACGCAAATTCTTTAATAGATATGTATAATGAAGGACCGTTCACGAAACAAGCAAGAACTCTTACCTTGCTTATTTGTGGTTGCTCCAAATCTCGGATTGCCCTTTACTCTAAAATAGAAAACCATTAACAAGTTTTTAACACGCTGTGTAACAAACACTTAATTACCCATACTATCTGCTACATGGCACAATCAATATAATATTAATACATACATGCGCTCTGCGCTTTGTCCTTGAAAAAGAGCAGAGAACTGCTTGTCTTTCATTTGTGTTCAATCGCCGCGAAATTTAAATATAAACACGTACTCGTGAAGTGTGAACATATACCTTACAATAGAATTACTGTTAATTAAAAAGATTACATAAAACGTTGAAGGCGCCATGGACGTTAAGCGAAATAACGCCCTTGGTACCTTAATAACCATGAGATTATATATTAGATGTTTTTGCGTTCAAAACCCACAGTAGTTAAGAATGAGTATTTTCCTAAGTATGTGGATGATATTATTGTTGTATTTGATACAAATAGATTTTATTTTGAAATTCAATTCATAGATGTGAAGTATCAAATTTTACATAATATACAGTTATTTTAGATATATTAGTAATTAAGAATCAGCATCGGTTAAAGTTTGACATTCTTGAAAAATAATTGCACAATACAGACAGTTGATTTATTTCATTAGGTGCGTTCTTTTTGACTGAGATCTCAGTTAATCTCAGCTCACATCAGTAATGTGAGCGTTCTTTTTGTTTTACTCACTTTAAGTGAGCTGAGATTTTTCCTCCCCCTTTACCGATGCTGAATGTGTTGTAAGTGGGAATCAGTTGGACTTGAGTCGGAAATAAAGTGGAGTGGATGAAGAAATATTTGATTTGCTGGGGTTATTTGTAGTTTTAACCAAGGTTATCTATAGTTTTACCATTGACATATAAACACTCAGAATCTATTTTTCTTTTGTTACAAATTATGGATACAATAGCATTATTATTATTATATGTTTTGTTTCTTATTCAAGCACGCGGACAGATCGCGAGCTTCAATTGAGATGTCGTTCTTTTTGGTGCTTACTCACATCACTTTATCTCAAATCACCTTAACTGAAGTGATCTGAGATCTCAGTCAAAAATAACGCACATATTGTATTAAACATAAAATTTATATTTATTAGTACATATCTATTACATATTCCCCTCTTTACGGAATTACTTTTTCCAAAACCAAAATAGGAAGAAGTTATCAAAATGGATGACTGCTCAGGTGTAGTGTAGTACATGTGAAACGCCCATAAAAAACAATTTACTTTCTCTAAGGGCGGGTATTATCCCTGTATTGGTTAAGGTAACTTGGAAGCAACACCGCTTCTTAATGTTCGATTAGCCCATATATATTCAAAATAGCTGTATCGGGCAATGTTACTCTCAAAATACTTCCTTTTATTAACCTTTGTACATAGTGTCGCCATCTAGAATTGAATAACTGAAATTATGTAATTCAATATGGCTGGTAGAAACCAGCTGTTCTGACAAAAGCGTGAAGTGGTACTAAAACGTGTCTAAAAAAGTAAGTAAATTATTTTTATTTCTATGTTTGTATATATTATATTTGCATATAGGATTCGAAGTTTTGCTGTGTGACATTATTTTTACAAAAATACGCTAAATAACACTAGAAACTGACTTTTGTTATATGTAACATAGAAGCAACATTGCCCGGTTGGGTTCATATACCTTAACAATTTTTTATTTCAGTAGTATGAAGTTTCCCGCCATACTACCTCATATATTTTATGGAAAAAAGAAGGACGACGATTCAGATGAGGAAAACTTACCTGATAGTAAGGTATTAGCGTATGAATCCGATTATTTGGAGGATGAAGTTGGAGTTCCTACAGGACATAATATAATTATAGGCGAATCAGATGACGAGGATGAGAATAATACAGAGTATGAAGTGGTTGCAAAAAATAGAAAAAGAAACAACGCAAATGAAAAATTTCCGAAAAAAAACAAAGTACCTTACGTTTACTCTTGGAACGAGATTGATATAGAAGCGACTCCTTTGCATATCAGTGAAACGTCAATAATTGATGATGTTCCAGTACCTATTGAATATTTTACTAATCTGTTTACATACGATATAATGGAGGATATTATAGCTACCACCAATTTATACAGTACACAAATTTCAGGAAATTGTATTGATACAAATCTCAAAGAGTTAACAGATTTTTTGTCAATCATTTTGTGTATGGGTGCTACAAGCACACGTATCGATAAAGTAGCAGATATAATGTCTGCCAAACGTTTAAAAAAATTGAGAAGGTACATACACTTCAATGACAACTCAAAGTTAACTGAAGACACCAATGATAGATTTTACAAAGTAAGACCTTTATTAGAACAAATTAGGCAAAATTGCCAGGATTACCAATTTGATCACCAATACTCAATCGATGAAACTATGATAGCTTATAAAGGAACCTATGCAGGAAACTTGAGACAGTATATTCAAAACAAGCCTCACAAGTGGGGCTATAAGTTCTCTGTAAGAGCTGGTGTATCTGGCTATATTTCTGACCTCATACCATACCAAGGAGCTACTACTTTTAACGCACTAGAAAATACAACAAATGGTTTGAATAAGAATGAAGAAAGTTTGGGTGTAGGAGCCAGTTTTGTTATAGCACTGTGTAAGACTATCCAAGAACCTGCGCGTATTGTAATTTTTTGCGATAATTGGTTTTCTAGCCTTTATTTATTTATTTATCTAAAAAAATACCTTTGGAATACATTGTTTGGGGACGATAAGACCAAACAGAATTGGAGGCTGCACGTTGGAACCTGATAAAGTTCTTCTAAATAGAGGTAGGGGGTCGTACAATTTCAAATCTGACATAGAGAAAGGAATTACTGTAGTTAAATGGGCAGATAATAAATGTGTCCTCTTGGCTAGTACCTTCTGTGGTATTGAACCAATAAATCATGTAAAGAATATTCCAAAGAGGAAAAAAGAAAAGTAAACGTGTCTTGTCCCGCTCTAATAACCCAATACAATAAGCATATGGAGGGCGTAGATAAGGCAAATTCACTACTAGGTCTGTACCGCAGTCCAAGTAGGTCAAAAAGATGGTACTTTCCAATTTTTACTTGGTGTCTGGGCATATGTATTATAAATTCATGGATACTATATTCAAATTGTTGCAAAGCAATGAATAAAAAGCATATGCTTCTAAAAAAATTCAGATTGGAGTTAGCTGAATGTATGACACGTACGGGAAACCCAATAAACATAGTAAAGCTACACGTTTACCAATAGGTGATAAAATATTGACACCTATTGTTAGCAGACTCGATGATGCAACTCGACTAAATGGGGTCCATCACTGGCCAACGTACCGTGACAAAGGTAGATGTCACTACTGTACCTCAGGATTCACTAGTGTGGTGCAGTAAATGTAATATGGGACTATGTTTTATGCCAAATAAAAACTATTTTTAATTATTTCATGAAAAATTAAAAATAATAGCTAGTCACAAAAACATTATTTTTGGTAATAATACCTTCAGTAAAATAGTAAAATATTATATATTTTTATAAGATAAATGTTCAGAGATGTGATTAGAATAAAAAATTTAGTTTTTCATATTATATTTTGTTCAATAAATGATCTCAAATACTTGGTATTTTCTAGGTATAATGTCTGTTAATTTTCGTTTCCTAAATCGGCGGTGTTGCTTTCAAGATACATAAACAATTTACCTTTAACTGGCAATGTAGCTTGTAAGCAACGAAATCAAAAATAACTTTGCATATATATTTTAACTGTATTTTGTAATATAAGTTAATATTTATCTCATAAAAAGTACCTACAGTAAGTACCATAACTTTCCTGCATAATTTAAGCATGTTGTCTGAATCAGGGTTATAAACATATCTTGAAGTTATCTTTAAATTTAACAGTCAAGTTAACTTTAGGTTTGAAAATGTCAGTTTTATAAAAGTCTCATTTTTTAAATAAACAGAAGAAACGGGCAAAAGAAAAACATAACCTAGATTTTTTTAATTGGCGTTTTGATGAAAGTGGGTTTATACAGGCAAATAAGAATAAAAATAGAAGTTGACCTTATAGGTAACGATGTATGCCTTTAGGTATACAGCTCATATAAAAATAAAACAAAAGATGACCAACTTTCAACTTTTATTTTAATCTGAAAACAGAAGTGCGCATGTTGAAATGTGTCAACCTTTTTTGGACTTTTTGGTGTTGTTTTTAAACTTTTTATCTTTGCGTTGTGCTGTTACAGGCGTCTCAACAAAAAAAATAAGTATAAAAAACTTAATAGGAGTCTATTTTGCAACTAGCAAGTGAAGTGTGACGTTTCCTAATTAGCGCAAAAATTACATTAATTTTTATTTTATTTGTGTATAAACATCAAATTATTTCATTTAAAACACTAATATGAGTAGATTCCACGAAGTAAGGGTCGAGACAGTTAATTTCATCAAATTATTGATTATTTTTATTTCCCTGTATAAACCCGCTTTGACATTTTGATTTTTGTGGCGTAGTTTTGTACCGGTGTGAATTGGCAGCCAAAATCTAGCGGTCGATTTACCGAGGACGCCCGAACGAGCAGAGGAGCATTATTTAGGTGCGTTTAAATGTAGGTTCGTTTACATTTTACAAATCATGACAGTATATATTAAAAAGTAATAAACTACATTAACTTAACCAGAAAAATTGAGATTTAGGTATTTATTGTACTATTTTTATTGTTATAATAGAGAACTGTTTCAGAAAGCAAAATATTATTCTATTATACATATTATATTGAGATTGAGAGAAACAAAATAGCACTGGTTTTATATGCTTACTGGGAGTCTAAACAGGGTCTAACTAGATGAAACGGGGTAGCATCCATTTCCAAAATAATAAAAAGGGTAGAAGGGAAAAAGTTATCACTCTGAAAATCGATATATAACTAGGTAGTTACAGTAGAAATAAAACGAGACTAGTCTGATTCTCTTACGAAGGGTATAACAGGGTGAAAGGGGATAGCAGCCAATACCAAAACATGAAAAAGGGCAGAACGGAAAAAGTTATCACTCTGAAAATCGATATATAACTAGGTAGTTACAGTAGACATAAAACTAGACTAGTCGGATTCTCTTACGAGGGGTATAACAGGGTTGAAGGGGATAGCAGCCAATTCCAAAACATTAAAAAGGGCAGAAGGGAAAAAGTTATCACTCTGAAAATCGACATACAACTAGGTAGTTACAGTATAAATAAAACGAGACTAGTCGGATTCTCTTACGTGGGGTATAACAGGATGAAAGGGGGTAGCAGCCAATTCCAAAACATGAAAAAGGCAGAAGGGAAAAAAGTATCACTCTGAAAATCGATATACAACTAGGTAGTTACAGCAGAAATAAAACGAGACTAGTCTGATTCTCTTACGAGGGGTATAACAGGGTGAAAGGGGGTAGCAGCCAATTACAAAACATGAAAAAGGGCAGAAGGGAAAAAGTTATCACTCTGAAAATCGATATACAACTAGGTTGTTACAGTATAAATAAAAACAGATTAGTCTGATTCTCTTACGACGGGTATAAAAGGGTGAAAGGGTGTAGCAGCCAATTCCAAAACATGAAAAAGGGCCGAAGGGAAAAAGTTATCACTCTGAAAATCGACATACAACTAGACAGTTAAAGTAGAAATAAAACGAGACTAATCGGATTCTCTTATGGGGGGTATAACAGGGTGAAAGGGGGTAGCAGCCAATTCTACTGTAACTAGCCAGTGGTATGTCGATTTTGAGAGTGATAACTTTTTCCCTTCTGCCTTTTTTCATGTTTTGGAATTGGCTGCTACCCTCTTTCACCCTGTTATACCCCTCGTAAGAGAATCCGACTAGTCTTGTTTTATTTCTACTGTAACTACCTAGTTGTATGTCGATTTTCAGAGTGATAACTTTTTCCCTTCTGCCTTTTTCATGTTTTGGAATTCGCTGTTACCCTCTTTCACCCTGTTTACCCCTCGTAAGAGAATCCGACTAGTCTCGTTTCATTTCTACTATAACTACTTAGTTGTATATCGATTTTCAGAGTCATAACTTTTTCCCTTCTGCCCTTTTTCATGTTTTGGAATTGGCTGCTACCCCCTTTCACCCTGTTATACCCCTCGTAAGAGAATCCGACCTCGTTTTATTTCTACTGTAACTAGCTAGTTGTATATCGATTTTCAGAGTGATAACTTTTCCCTTCTGCCTTTTTTCATGTTTTGGAATTGGCTGCTACCCCCTTTCACCCTGTTTACCCCTCGTAAGAGAATCCGACTAGTCTCGTTTTATTTCTACTGTAACTAGCTAGTTGTATGTCGATTTTCAGAGTGATAACTTTTCCCTTCTGCATTTTTTCATGTTTTGGAATTGGCTGCTACCCCCTTTCACCCTGTTATACCCCTTTCACCCTGTTATACCCCTCGTAAGAGAATCCGACTAGTTTCGTTTCATTTCTACTATAACTACTTAGTTGTATATCGATTTTCAGAGTGATAACTTTTTCCCTTCTGCCCTTTTTCATGTTTTGGAATTAGCTGCTACCCCCTTTCACCCTGTTATACCCCTCGTAAGAGAATCCGACTAGTCTCGTTTTATTTCTACTGTAACTAGCTAGTTGTATGTCGATTTTCAGAGTGATAACTTTTTTCCCTTCTGCCTTTTTCATGTTTTGGAATTAGCTGCTACCCCCTTTCACCCTGTTATACCCCTCGTACGAGTATCGGACTGTAACTACTTACTTGTATATCGATTTTCAGAGTGATAACTTTTCCCTTCTGCTCTTTTTCATGATTTGGAATTGGCTGCTACCCTCTTTAACCCTGTTATACCCCTCCTAAGAGAATCCGACTAGTCTCATTTTATTTCTACTGTAACTACTAGTCGTATATCGATTTTCAGAGTGATAACTTTTTCCCTTCTACCCTTTTCATTATTTTGGAAATGGATGCTACCCCGTTTCACCTTGTTATACCGTGTTTAGACTCACGGTAAGCATATAAAACCAGTGCTATTTTGTTTCTCTCAATCTCAATATAATATGTATAATAGAATAATATCTCGTTTTCTAAAACAGTTCTCTATTATTACAATAAAAATAGTACAATAAATACCTAAATTACAATTTTTCTGGTTAAGTTAATGTAGTGTATTACTTTTTAATATATAATGTCACGATTCGTAAAATTTAAACGCACCTACATTTAAACTAAATAATCCACCACTGATCGTTCGGGCGTCTTCGGTAAATCGGCCGCTAGATTTTGGCTGCCAAGTTCACACCGGTTAGTTTTGTCACATCATAAAACCAACAATTTCTCTTGTCTGTGAGTTTGGTGTAATATTCGTTCCCGGTGTCGAATTTTTAATTTTATTTTTTCTAAAATTAATAGTTTGAATGGATAGACGATCGATAAAATTTTCTAATGAGGCAATTTAAAATCTTTTATCAATATTCATAGCACCTTCTTCGTCGTCGGTTAAAAGGTCCTCAAAAATATCTTGGATATCGTTTGCTAGCATTGCGAAATTCAAAGAAAACAATGTAAAAACGCAATCAAAATATTCACAATATAATTAATTGAGGTTATAAATGCCAAAATGTTGACTGAACCGACACAACAGAACAACTCGAAAACCAGGTTTTTCCACAAAGTTAACATTAACCGATATCCCTCCCTCCTGACAAATTCAACTCCGCCATTTTGAAGTTAACTATAACATGTGACGTCATTCTACAAGTTAACTTTTGGTTGCTGTTTAAAATGAAACTAACTGTTTCTAGATAATTACATAATATATTGATAAAATGTTAAAAATTCTAAGAAATTTGACAATTGTTTCGATACTAAATATCGAAACAATTGTCAAATTTGTTAGAATTTTTAACATTTTATCAATATATTGTGTAATTATCTAGAAACAGTTTCATTTTAAACAGTAATATGAGTAGATTCCACAAAGTAGGGGTCGAGACAGTAAATTTCATTTAACTTTTAGTTATTTGTCAAAATAGTTTTATAATACCCGCCCTTAAAGTCATGTCTAGAAATGACACTTAAGATAAGCCAAGGATTTTATACTTATTATCAAATTAAAAAAACTGAATAGAATATCATATTCGAAGTAAATTACTCACTTTATTATTGTGACTTTTTCTGAGTAGTTTCTTATATCCAATAACGACCAAAAGGCAAAATCCTGCACTAGGCAGTAATAAAGTTCGTTCAGCTATTACAAATCCAACAGTAAAGAACAGATTTGAAGCTGGGAAGAAAGGTAATACTATAACACACACTGCCATTATTCGAGCATCTCTAGAAATGAAAAAAAAATATTAGGTTATTAATGTTACTTGATCTTAAAAGTGGAAGTGTAATATTAAAAACAGTAGCTTGAAAGTCTCTAAATAGTTCTGTGTACCAATTGCAGGGGGCAGCTAAATTGTTCAATTAATAATGAGATGTTTTTGTTCATAATTTCATGTGCTTATAATTCAAGTTGATTCAGTGTTTTTGTGTGACATAGAAACCTGAACACCCAGTAAAAATTATTAAAGTGTCTGCTCACCAACTTTAATATTAGGTGAAGCTCCATGATTACTTACACATTCTCAAATGCGTCTGCGCATACTCATAATCAGGTGATCAATATCCTCCTGGAGTATCTCATTCAATGCCACCTCTATCTCATGTCGAAGAGCCATCGGTGATCGAGGACGCTGTAAATGTCTTAAACTTCTACAAATTATTTCCCACATATGTTCAATTGGGGACAAATCCGGGGATCTTTGGGGCCAAGGTAGAATATGAGTTTGAGCCTGGTGGAAGTAGTCCAAGGTTTGTCTGGCTATATGTGGCCAAGCGTTATCTTGCTGTGTGTCCTGGGGTAAAGAATCAGATGAAGTTCCAAAATTTCTTGAATGTATCGATGTTCATTCATATTGCCCCTGATGAAGGTTAAAGGTGACCTTGAGCTATAAGCAATGGCTCCCCATATCATAACTCCAACAGTGCGATGTATATGCCGCTCAACAACAGATTGAGCGTTGCGACGTTCACCTCGTCTCCTTCTCACCCTCGCTCGACCATCATGTATGTCTAGGTCCAAACCTTATTTATCCGTCTTCAAACACTTCCAAATGCCCTTCCATGTTCTGAAAATCACTGAGTTGCAATTGCCCTTATCGATGAGAAGCGATATCTTAGAGTTGATAACCTTAGGCGACAATATTGGCCATATGTTGTCCTACTCACTGGTCCTGTGCCTCTGGCTCTTCGTGTTCGGCCTTATTGGTCCCAACAGCACAAAGGTCGTATGCCATTCGATGTGCCAAAACTGGGAGAACCGGGTGGCATAGAAGACCCACTGAGAAGGGGCCTCGGCGGAGCAGGGGTGCGGAAAAACCTGCGATTCTTTAATCAGGGAGTATCCCTTGAAGAGGCTAGGAAGCAGGTTACGCAAGAGCTGTTAAAACAGAGAAGGCTTTCAGGGTGAGAATAATGCCCAAGTATTACCCCAGGGTCATCCTGAAAGCAGAGCAGCTGTCTACTCTGGAAGACTCTCTAATGGAAGAGCTGTGCCAGAGTAAGGAGAAGGGGATCCACTTCTCAGGTATCCATTTCCGTTGTGGAATGATACTATTGGATTGTGGGTCCCAAGAATCGGCAGACTGGCTCATGGGTTCAGCGCCGAAATAAAACTCTTGGGAAGAGCCCGAATTGGTGGCTCGAAGTGGAGACATCCCAAAGCCAGTCAAAATAACGGTGTTCTTCCCAAGAAGCCACGACATGAAATTGGAGAAGATCCTCCAACCTGTCGAGGTTCAGAATTCCAACCTCACTACTGGGGCTTGGAATATCCTGAACTGTAAAAAAGAGGCAAACGGAACTATCCTCACGATTGGGATATATCACCAATCTGGGGAGTCTCTGAAGGCAGGAGGTAACGCGCTAAACTTTCGTTATGGGCGGGGGCTGGGAAAGAAGAGAACCCCGCGGACGGTCCAAACGACATGGAGGTAACCTTCACATCCGGAACCTCCGAAAAAGGGGGAGAATACGAAAGCTTCACCTTGAGTCACCCTGCGATCTCCTCTGGCTCTGCGGGGGCAACTAGGAATGCGGAGATCGCCTGTGCAAGCCGGGTAACTGGGCGGAGCTGCCGGTCTAACTCGAGATCAAGAAACCTGCTCGAACTCCGGGGAAGATATTGCCATGGTGGTCGAGGAGGGACAGGGAGATATGAAGGAGGGAGATGAGTAGAGGCTAAATAACTCAGCCTCTCTCATTCGTAATAATTAACATTCCCGAATATAGCACAGATTAACCTGCATCACGCGAAGAGAGCTTCAGCCGTGATTGAAAGGTTGTTTGCAAAACTACAACTGGGTATTGTACTAATCCGAGAACCATGAATCAACAAAGAAGGCCAAATCAAAGGGTTGGCATACAAGTATTCTAAATTGATTTATGATCAAAGGCAAGTATCTCCACGTGCCTGTGGAATCATAAGGAATAACATAAAATATACATGTGTTTCAGAATACTTGTCACGGGACCTTGTTCCAATCATGGTTCGCCTCAACATTGGGGGTATCGACCGAGACATCGTCATTGCCTCTGCCTACTTCAATGGAGACGGGCCGATGACACCACCAGAGGAGCTACAAGAGCTAGTGAGACACTGCAACAACAGACGGCAGCGAATTATAATTGGTTGTGATGCAAACGCACACAATACCGTGTGGGGAAGCACTAACAACGCCAAAGGTGAGTGTTTATTAGAATATCTCTTAGCAAATAAAATTGAAACCTTAAACGTGGGAACAACCCCCACTTTTATCACGAGAGCAAGAGAAGAGGTCCTGGACGTAACAATAATTAATGTTGCTGCTAGGAAAAATGTAAAATATTGGAGGGTGATGAACGAGTCATCACTTTCCGACCATAGGATCATCGAATTTAGGATAGAGGGAGATACCACCTCGATACCTTCAATCCGAAATCCTAGAAATACGGATTGGTCTCTCTACAAGTCCAATCTGAAGGTAAATTTGGAACTCGTCGAAGTAAATGGGGTAAATCACCTGCATCACGACCTGGAACAATGAGTCGAACAAATCAATGAGGCAATGATGGAAGCTTTTCATTCCAGTTGCCCACTGTCAAAAGATCGATCAGACAAGGATATTCCTTGGTGGAATGTGAATCTGTCAAACCTCAGAAAAAGGGTCTATCGGTTCATTAATAGAGCCAACCATGACGGAAATTGGCAGGGGAACACTGAGAAGCTTATTCAGTACAATAAAAAGATTAGGAAGGCCAAAATACTTCAATTTCAAGCCTTTTGTGAAAAGATCACACTCATACAGCGGCCAGACTTCAACACATCATGGCAAGTGGGGGAACTAACCCCACAATGTCGCTGAAAAAGCCAGATGGATCATACACGGAAAGTGAAGGGGAACGATCGATTTTTCTTCTTAGAACCCACTTTCCAGGTAGTTAACCGACAACAAGAACTGAAGTAGCAATGGATTACACCAAAAGATTGCACAAGAAGGATTGGGACATTGCTAAGAAAATATTTACCAGACAACGGTTGGAATTGGCAATAAGTACCTTTCAACCATATAAATTACCAGGGTGGATGGAATATTTCCAGCACTCCTGCAGCAAGGGATAGAGGAGATTCTTCCTCACCTGCTGAAGATTACAAGAAGCAGTCTAGCAGTTACCTAGAAAATGAAGAAGGGCACGAGTAACCTGTGATTTGAGCCGTTTTTACTTCTTGGATACATTGGAAAAAGCGGTCAAAGTTTTTTTCCACGATACTTTTTTAGTCTTTTATTCGGATTGATTCTTATAACGGGACCTTGGAAGGTGTTGAACCATCTCAGAGAGTATCATTCAGTATTTTTCCTGCTTTTTGATAAAAAATAACTTCCTTTTTTTGCTGTTTTCGGAGTTTCAGACAATTGTGGGAACACTCGCGTCTAAAACATTGTATTTCTTTCCAATCCACATCATTTTAATACTTAAAATGTCTACTTCTCGATCACATTTAATAAAGTCCGCTAGTTTTCCAGAAATCAAAGAAATGGGTCGCACAAGGGAATATCAGGCATTTTTTACATACTTTTTCTCCTCGCTCTTTATTTTTGAGGATTAATCCTTGGACCAAAGCAAAGCTGGTATTCTGACCCCTTTTGATTGATATTAATCAATCAAATAAATTTGATTCACATTATGTTATAAAAACTCGCTTCCAAAGTCCGTTGGAATCATATTTATTTTGGGTGCACCCTACCGCTGAAGCTGCGAGGCAGCACTTTTATCAGGTGTATTTATAAGTGCAGCATTGGCTTGCAAACGAACTGCCACCAGCAGAATGGGGGTGAACACAGGCTGGGGAGATACTTTGACTGGCCCAGACCACGCACCCGACACGCTTGAAGAAGATTTTTGTCAGTGCAAGGGCGACTACGGAAGAAAATGTTCATGTAAGAAAGCACGGTTACAATGTTCGTCTATCTGTGGTTCATGTCGGTTGAACCAATGCTCAAATTACAAAGATATCGAAGGTAAAATGACCTCTGAAGAAATAGTGGTAAAGGGAGACATGGAATGTGGGGTAGAAGGGGAAAAAGAAGGTAGCGAAACTGGTGTTGACAATGAAGATGGACAAAATGTTTTTGAAGTAGATGAAATGAACTGGTAATTGACAGATTTGTCTACAATTTTTGTATATATTTTTCTATAATAAATGTTTGCGTAATTTTTGAGTATACTTCCAAAACCTCGGATCCTCTTTGTCGCAAAAAAAGTTTGCGAAAAATCCCGAAAACTCGAGGACCTTAAGAAGGTAATATTCATCCCTTCTTGATTGTTATAACTTGCGTTGGGCTAAACAACGTGGAGATAAGATTATGCCACGTGGGGAAATTAATTTTTGCAATTTACCCAGAAATTTGCAAGTCATCTCCTCATGTAAGGACTCGTACATGGGCGCCCATACTCGGGGGCAAGGTGGGGCCGCCGCCCCCCTAGCTTTTATGGAAAGAAAAAATTCATCATATGTGAAAAAAATTGTTTTGTCAAATAATTATCCTTATTGAATAATTTTGTCATTTTCAGATATAAATTGGGAACAAAATATTTATTAGTAAAACATGCGCTTCACGTATTTGTATAATTAATGGTAAAGTAAAAAAATATGAGTGGCTGCGCCAACGGTCTGAAAGACACAGCGTTACTCGGTCACTCCTATGCGTGTGATCTTGGCTTGACGCGTCATCCCTTCTCCCACATTCCAATTAGAAGCCCACGCGCCGGCGCCCTCATAACAACAGTGTTAAAAGTGTCAGAGTGAGGAGTCGTAACGAATGAAAATTGAGTTTTGTATGTATAGTGTGAGCTTACTGTTTAAATTTTTCTTTCGTTTCCCCAGCTGTGAAAAAGTTATCATTTTCTATGTCACTATACCTCCCACAACTTGTACCGTAGAGCGTTCTTTCAGCACTCTACGTAGAATGAAAACTTGGCTGAGGAGTACCACTGACGAGGAACGTCTTTCAAGCTTGTGTCTGCTAAGTATCCACAGAAAAAGAGCAAAGAGATCTGACTTTGAGGACAAAGTTATTGACTTGTTCGGCAGGAGGAAAAGAAACTTACAATTTGCTTTTTCCGATAAATACTGAACACTAGTTCGATCAATTTCGCTCGAGCTATAAATTGTCATCGGTTTTTTTATTTCTTAGAACTAGTTTCAATAAAAATTAATTAGAGTAACGTGCTTTTTATTGACCTTAAATGCTGTGGCCTAGTATTTAAACGCAGGGAACTTTATCCAACATAGTTCAAACTAGAGTTTCTTAGGTGCTTAAAGCTATGTATTGTCTTCCAGTATACAAAATGTAATATGCAATATCATTAAATCTAGCCCCCACTAAAAATTTTAATATGGGCGCCCATGAACTCGTAACCTTTTTTTTCTAAAAGAGGTAACCCAAATACGTATTTACAAAAAAAAATCACATTTTCAACCCCAACATCTGTCGAAAATCGATTATTCCTGGCATTCCCCTATATGGCCGCCATCATTTCGCAATTTCGCGAGTAGAATAAACGTGCTGGAGCCATCCATAGTTGGTGTTTACAGTCCAAAACAGAAAGCTCAGTGTAGTTCCAAGTACCTAGATCTCCAATTTGATGGGAAATTGCCATTTTTTCTCAGTCGCAAAATTACGGATATTTCAACCGCCTTTATTTCAAAAAATAGTTGTTGCGAAAAAAATCAATAGGACCATTTTTGTACATAATAAACTAATCTTCATTTTTTGTCTAAACAAAAATTGTCCAAATGTCATATTTTGAGAGATATGGCCAAAAACCGGATTTTTGGATCTTTAGGGCCGTTTTTCGCCATTGAACTAGATTGGAATAATTATGGATTTGCGCCATGCGTCAGGGAACTAATGAGTATTCAAGGTAAGGTTATAGATTTCGAGAATCTTAGAGACAGATGGATTGGATAGTTTTTTGAGAGAGGTGTAAGGAACATCATCAGGGCCGGAGGCAGCATTTTTACAAGTAGACAAGGCAGATTTCAGTTCATTTAGGTTGAAAGGGGCGTTGACGGAACCAACGTGACGAGGATTTAACTGAAGAATGTAGGAAGGCTGAATATGAGAATTGTGAGAAACAGAAATGGGGTCACGATTATTAAATTTGTCATCAAAATATTGTGCGAGTGAATCGACAATTGCTTGGTTATCGGAGACACTATCATTAAATATTAAGGAAGGTTAGTATTGAATGTCTTGCCTTAAATTTGTTGAATTTTTTTCCAGACTTGACTGGGATTTGTATTATGATTCAGCGAGGAGGTATAGCTTTGCCATGAGGATTTTTTGCTTTGCTTGACTAAGAATTTAGCTTTAGCTTTGAGCTTTCTATGTAAAAGGTTTTCTTGTGTTCTATTTCGTCCAAACCTGTTAAGAGCATGTTTGGACTCCCGGATGGAATTTTCGCAGCATGAATTTCACAAAGGCACGTTTTTAGTGCAGAGGAAGTGACTGATTTACCGATGTGAGTCTCGGCAGCGGCAAGTATGTTGACAGTAAACATTTTTAGATTGTCATTTATATTTGCAGAAATAGCTAAAGAGGATAAATAAGTTTAGGAGAGAGAAGTTAACTCAGACCAATTTGCGTTTTCTAAGTGCCAGCAGCTTCTAGTGATAGTTTCCTTATTGGAATGATTGGATATAATGATAGGAAAGTGGTTGCTATCATGTAGGTTATCGGAAACTTGCCAGAAAGGGAGAGTGCAGTTTTAGGGTCAGATAAGCTGAGGTCAGGGGCAGAAAACGAGCCAGAGGAAATGTTAAAGTGAATGTTGAATACAGTATTCAACAAGCAGGTTCCGGAGGAGTTTATGACGTTTTCTATAACTTTGCCTCTATTGCAACCACGCGTTGAGCCCCACATAGTGTGATGTGCATTAAAATCACCAACAAGGATGTATGGGTGGGGAAGCTGAAATACTAGGTCGGTAAGTCTTCTTCATTAAGGAGTTGATCAGGTGGGATGTAAATACTGAAAATGGTAAGCTTATTAGCAGTGACAGCAATTGCCTCTAGATATGAGGTTAGTGGGAGATGAGATGAGTATACATCGCTAGATACAAATATTGAAGTGCCACCACTGGCTCTCATACAGTTGATACGGATGTAATGATAACCTTCAAAGTTTTTTAAATTGCACTGATGGTCAATTTTGAAGTTGGTTTCCTGGAGGCAGCGAAAGTTAGGGGTATGGAGAGATATGATTTTCTGAATTCTTTCTAAGCGAGGATAAAATCCATCGCAGTTCCATTGTATTAGAGAGAATGGTACTAATTAAAGGGGAAAGAGGTTATTTACTGAAATAGTGTAGAGGAGTCAGTGGTGGTACAGTCATCAGAAAAAGAAACGTCAGTAAGATTATTTGGTCGAGGTGAAGTTTAAATTTAATTTTATTGGTCAAACGTGTAATGCATTAAAGATCTTTAGTTGACATTAGAATAAATTAAGGCAGATCTTTCAGTAGGGAGGCAGTGTCGGAGATAAATTTATTGGCTTCAGGTAGAGGGTCGTTGACGCGGAAAGTATTTTCGAGGAACGCAATAAGTTGGATGCTATTAATGGAGAAGGATTTAGGACACTCTTCAAAGAGTTAATGTATGATAGAACGTGATTCAGGGCTTATATTGTGACAATCGCCTTCCGCCAGTTTGGATTTTTTGGTTCTTTTCTTTTGCTGATTTTTTTTAATTAGATTTTGAGAATTCCGGAGGAGGCATTGGATTGGGATTAGCGAGAGGAATGATGGAAGGTGATATAGACTGCGGAGAGTCAAGAGTGCTATCACTAGAGCGGGGTCGTTTTTTCGCCAGGTACAGGAGAGGAGGGAGCGAGTGGCACTTGAGAGGGTAATTCGGGATTGTCTGAAAAGGTATCAGTAGTAGCTGGGTCAGTTGAAGTAGAGGGTTCAAGATTGGCAGAAGTATTTAATACGGAGGGAATGTCGAGGGAAGTGTTGGGACATGATTCCCGGTATGTCCAACCTGTTTGCAAAGAAAGCATTCAAGTTTATCGGTAGAAATGAATATTCTGTGCGATGTATTTTCATGAGTAATAAGAATCGAAAATTGCAGTGAAAAATCATTACTGGTGGGCAGAACATAAGTTACACGGCGGAAGCTCAGGACATGTGCGTATTCGTCATCAGGTCAACCACATTTGACATATGAAATAGGGGAAGTAAGTGTTAATTCTAGGTCATGTAGGGCTTTTTCTATAACGGGATGTGGAATGGAAGGATTGCCATTGGAAATAAGGATTCTTTTGGTAGGGGAAATAAGCCGACGAATAGGAATGACATTGGAATTAACTAAGATATTTTGATTCGATTTTAGAAGGTCGTCGACTTGAGTGGTAGATGATAAATAGATACATATGCGACCATGAGAGATTCGGGAAGCGAAATGTACGTTTTTGGGAGAGACATTGTTACCTATTGCTTTGATATAATCGAATAGAACAGTGTTGGGGATAGATGGTACTTGGGGAGGAGGTGGTCTTGCTGAAGTAGCCGCAGCATAAGATATGGGTGTTGCAGGGGTATTTGTGTTTATCGAGATAGATTGTTTCATGGGGTATTTGAGAGCAGTGGTTGTGAGTGGAGGTTTGACATATTGATGTGATCCTGGATACCAAAATAACAAAAAATAGTTAAGAATAGAAATAAAAAGAAATATATAAGTAAATCTCAGCTCAGAAGACAGTCTGTAACTCGGTGACTGATCTATTTATTTCCAACACAAATACAGTAGAAACAGTGAAGCTTTTCCATCACGTGACTTAGTTGACAATATTATTCAACACATACTATGTTGGCACTGTCTTCATCTAATAACAGAAAAAGAGCGAAACTCAATACAAGCGTTTGTCATATTGTTTTGATTAAGATGGATATGGTTGATGTCGTATCAGTCACGTGATGGAAAAGACTCAGCGTTTCTACTGTAGGTAAATTTCAAGAATATTTACCAATTTTGTAGAAAAACAGCACTTTTACAAGTTTTTTATCACATTTTAATGATGATAAAAACACGTTTTTAATTTGATATGATATTAACGATCCGAACCTAACGAGTTCTGATTCGTGAATGAACACAATATTTGGACAATAGATTAAGGAGCCATCAATGCAATAAAAAACTTAAACAACAATTTATGCAAAATATATAATTGTGTTTTATAAATTTGATGTAGTATGTATCTATCAATAATTTAAATAACAAATTATATAAGTCAAGTTTTCAAATTTGAATATAGTTATCAATGGTTCCAGTATTAATATCAAAAATTTTCTGACAAAACCATAGAGGTAAGAATGAATAGGTGAATAATTGTCAAATTTAATATTTGTATTTTACGTTCATATCATAGTAGATTTCAGATATATGAATGCATTCGGTAAACTACCTCAAAAAATAGTCAATACACTTAGGAATTTGTTTTAGTTTAATATAGCACTGATGTTGTGAATAATATATTTTTAATACCAATCGGTCCTGTTTCTATTCTTTAGTATACAAATATCCAATGGCAAATTATTGTATTACATACAATTGCAATTTGGGTCTTGAATAACTTTAGTAGGAATATTTGTTAGTTGTACCCGCATATGCAAAACTGAACACATCGCTCTCTTTAAGAATTCCACAATATAACCATTAGTGGGTAAAAACTTAAGGTATACAAAAATATATCTCATTATTAAGACCCCATATGAACTAATTAGAGCTGATTTTGATATAGATCAATATTTTGGGGTTACTGCCCACCCTGTATGAAAAAAAGTTTTGATACGTACAAAAGTTCATTTTCATAATTTTGCTTCAACAAAGAAAACATTCCAAATGTTACCATTATCCAAAACAGTATAACAAATATAACACGAATATCACAAATATTTTCTATTAATGGAATGCATCCCATTGACCAATCAAAGCATAACCATTGAGGCCACAGCATTAATAAAAAGTTCAACAAATATATGTAGTTATATGTAAAAACCTAAAAAAGAAAAGGTTATTAAATGAAACTATTGTGTGACCAAGTCACCAAGTCGAAAATGTTCAGTAGGTATTATGAATCCGGCATCAATCATCAGATTACATTGACTGCATGTTTACAAATTTTAATATGTCCATTAAATAAATAATTTGATACATTACCCTACTAAAAATAGTTTCAGCATACGCTGCTGGATTATCCATATCCGTAAAAAGAGGACCTTCAAAATTCATTACTTCTAAACGATAATACATTATACACAATCCTGTCATGAGAACTAATAAGCACCTCACAATTAACCAAAATTTGAGCATTTCTATCCAGGATATAGACTTTCGTTTAACTCTATAGATGTCATATACTATTAGTACTCCCTAAAAAAAATAATGACATAGTCAGAAGTCAGCTGTCAATCTAAATTTCAATAAAAGCCTCATAATGTAACTTTGGGACAAACGTGAGGTGTACAATTTGAAGGATTATCTTAAAAGCAGAACATGCAGATTTTGTTTTGAAAGTATTATTTTCAAAACAAACAGAGATGGTAGTAGTAATTAATGAAATTTTATTTCACATTTAAATGCGGGTATGGCAGAAAACCTGATTTATTGGTACGCAATTGGAAGTGGAGATGTAGCGTACTTGTAGACTTATATGAACCAAATAGCAGCATTGACTGTTGTTGTTTCCAATTCGAACGAGAAGACATGTATGTATGTATGTATGTATATATACAGCTTTTTCCCAGCGTTTTGATGTACAATCAATCCTCCAAACGTCTTTTATTAACTAAATGACTTCTATCTTTTCAAATTTAATCTGCTGCATTTCAAATTTGCATCTGTAATATTATTAGCTCCTAGAATTTTACTGTTTTTCATGTTGTAATGACTTCCATTTCTGTTTGTATAGGTCCATTGTCTTTAAATCAATGTTTTCCCATTGTTTCCTTTTGGTGTTCTTCTGGTAATTAACATCTGTATTGTAGTTCTTTGAAAGGAATTTTCCATTTTTGTATCATTTCATTATTTCCTCCTAGTCAGTTCTCTTATCTATGTTTGGCATGTATCCACTGTTACTTATGTTTTGTTTTCTTTGGGTTTTCTTTTCTTATTTCTGCATATTTTTGCAACTAATTCTCCACTCTTGATCTGCTACTTTCTAACATATTTTACGATTCTTGCATTTCCAGCTTTTTTTATTTGAATCATTTGTTGTATTTCCAACAATAACAAGGCTAGATTTAATATCATCTTTATTTATTGGAAATTTTGTATTTGAGAGGAAATATAGCATGAACTAGTTATCATATTCACTTCCCAGCACGACTTAACTCGTAGTCGGCCGAAACGTTGACTGCCCGGCATTTTTATGAAAACCCTTCCGGGATGTCAAGGTGTGAAAATCACAATAACCATTTAAAATGTGTTAAAAACCAACACCCTGGTGGACACTGGTGAATTTAGGCATTTTATCACCGATAAACAAACATTTCCCTAAATGTTTCCAGATTTTTTTATGGCATATTCACAGAAAAGCCCGTTTGGATTATGTATATACAGGATGTTTCTAAATTCATGCGACAAATTCAGGAGGTGATTGCCAGTATAAAATTGTAATGGGTCTTTCCTATAACAATATTTCTTCAGCCCACCCTCTTCGGAGATATTACCCCTACAAGGTGGTGAATAAAATTGAGTTTTTTTTTCTAAAATTTAAGTAAAAATAGAAACTTGAAATTTTGTAATTTCCGTGCACTCACGAAGAACTAACCACCAGTATTTTTTCAACATTCCTGTCGCATAATACGGGGGTGAAATTAGCATCCCTGACCTTATTTAATTTCAAATCTTTTTTTCGATATTTAGTTTTTTAAAATAAAAATATTAACTAAAATCCCTTATTTATTTAAAATCATTTTTAATCTTAAAAGTTATTTCCTAGAACCAATAGATTCGGTTAAAAAAATACAATACCCTACGTGATATTTTATTTAATTTTTTTTCACCGAATCTATTGATTTTGGTTAAAAATGATTGAGAAATGTTTTAAAATAAACAGGGATTTTAGGTAATATTTTTATTTTAAAAAACAAAATATCGAAAAAAAGATTTGATATTAAATAAGTTGTGAGTGCGCGGAAATTACAAAATTTCAAATTTCTGATTTTACTTAAATTTGAGAAAAAAAATAAAAACTCCATTTTTTCACCACCTTGTATTGTAGTGGTGATATTCCCGAAAGAGGTGTGCTGAAGAAATATTGTTATAGGGAAGACCATCATAATCACCTTCATTTTGTCGCATGAATTTAGAAATACCCTGTATATATACATTTATTTTTCTTCAACCTTTTTAAATAATTTATTTTTTACATTCTTGGGTGTTACATTGTATAAATAATTAAAACATTTTGTTACTGACGTTTCGTTCCTGGGTTAGGAACATTCTCAAAGTTTATTCTTGAATAAATCACATTTCATTGTTTACAATTTTGAAATTAAAAACACATGTACAGTAGGTAAAAAAACATTCATAAAACAACAGACATTTAAAACAAGTACTATCGATACAAATTCTACGACATTATACAGGAGGCGTACGGAAAGAGGGGTATTATTTTATTAAATTGTGATAAATTTGACTCCAGTTTTTAACATCTTGCTTATCATTGACTGTATTATGTTATTTTTTAATGTGTACCATTTAATGAATTGTCAGTTTTTTGTAGTTTGAATCTTGAGCTAGAATTTTTGTGATTTAAATTTTTTTCATATCTGTGGAGAGCTGTGGAAGCATTTTTAATATATTTATTGCCATTTAATCTGTTTTCTAGTGTCTGTGTGGTCAATCCTATGTATTTTCTTGGGCAGTTTAGGCAGGGTATGGAATATATAACATTTGATTTTTTGTGGTTTTTATTTGATTTTTTAATTTGGTGTTTTGGGCTTTGTGACATATTGTGACTGAGGTTTTCGGAAAGCTGCTATTGTACATGTGTTTTTTAATTTCTAAATTGTAAACAATGAAATGTGATTTATTCAAAAATAAACTTTGAAAAAGTTCCTAACCCACGAACGGAATGTCAGTAACAAAATGTTTTAATTATTTATACAAATTCGCACCCAAGAATTTAGAAAGTAAATTGTATACAGTGTGTCGCATTTAAGATGAAGACACTCCCATATTTTCGCTGTTTGAAGAATTACAGTTTCGGATTTTTGTAGAGTCATACAGGTTGATGGGCGACATTTCTTGAAATAGTCAACTGAAATCTGAACTTTGAACTCAACCTACTACGATTTAACAAACAGGACCGCTTCTCGATATTTTGGTTCGCGTTAGAGATATCGAAAAATATTATTAAAAAAAGTTCTTCAGAATATTATGTTAACCCCACATACCAAATTTCATCACAAAATTCGCATTTTTAATTTTTTCATTTTTTGGTCTAAGTATACAAAATTATTATTTATTTTGATAATTAGTATGCCCTGAAAATTAAAATCTTGACAAAGTGTCATGTATTCAAATATTTTAGTAAAGTAAACAGCATTTTATTATTATTATTATTATGGGAAAACAATTTTGATAATTGATTAAATATAGGAAAAAGTATCAAACAATAATTTTCATAATACAAATAAACCTCTCTCAACTAGTCCTCCGTCTAATCGAATACATTTTTCGATTCTTTTGCGATTTTGTTTAGCTACTCGTCTTAGTTCAGGGATGCTGATTTCTTGACAGGCTTGCCTTATTCTAGCACAAAGTTCACCTCGATTTCTGGGCCTTGTTTTATAGACTTTATTTTTTACCATTCCCCAGAAATAAAAATCAAGTGTTGTATAATCGGGAGATCTCGGACACCACAGTTCAAAAGGACTGTTTCTTCCTATCCAGCGCATAAGATAATTTTGATTCAACCATTGACGTACAAGCCTTGAATTGTGGATGGATGCACCATCTAGCTGCAAATACATATCCTGACGCACATTAAGAGGAAGATTTTCAATTGCTTGCCAAAATTCCCCATCGAGGAAGTTAACAAAGCGAACAGCATTCAATGATTCATTGAAGAAAAAAGGACCAATTATACTGTCTCCTAAAATCCCACACCAGACATTGACTTTCTGGGAATATTGGTCTTTACAATAATTGATAACCCAGTGAGGATTATCTATGGCCCAGCATCTACAATTTTGAGAGGATACAGCCCCATTAGTGGTGAATGTAGCCTCATTGGTAAACATAATCTTCTTCAGAAACTGTCTGTCATTTTAAAAATTACCTTGGGCCCAATAACAATAGTCTAAGCTTTTATTATCATCACCTTCTTTCGGTTTATAGGGCTTGATCTTGTGACGTACAAAACATCTAATTTTATCCGTACTAATATTAAGTTGAGACGATAAATCACGAAGGCTCATGCATGGATCTGCTCGATTTGCTGCCAATATATTGTTATCCTCAAGATGCGGGTGTATTCGACGAGGATGACCATTTCGATGAACTTTAATAACACTGCCAGTTTCGTTGAAGAGAGCATTTACAACAGCTGCTTTTCCATGAGTAATGGGCGCACGTTGGAGATGTCTCAAGTTAAACTCTGCGGCAACTTCTCTGCATTATCTCCAAACAACCGGAATATTTCTATTTTTTCTCTTAGTCAAGCGCATTTTATTTCTTTGATCACTGACTAGAACGTAGCTGACATTTAAAAACACTGTCAAAATATTATTTTCCATGGCATGCTATTGATCAAATTAAACAATATCTTGTAATAATAAATGTGCGTGGGCCAAAAAAATTAAAAAATTAAAAATGCGAATTTTGTGATGAATTTCGATATGTGGGGTTAAAATGATATTCTGAACAACTATTTCGAATATTTGTTTTCGATATTTTTATCGCGAAGCAAAATATCGAAAAGTGACCCCATTTGTGAAGTTGTAGCAGGCCGAGATTAAAGTTCAGATTTCAGTTGATTAACTTAAAAGATGTAGCCCATCAACATGTATGACTCTGCAAAAATTCAAATCTGTAACCAAACAGCGAAAATATGGGGGTGTCTTCATCTTAAATGCGACACCCTGTATATGCAATATACAACGCAATCTTTTTTGACCATCTAATGGTTTTTCTTAGAGCACTGCACTAACTTAGCATTTGATCGGATTGGTTGATACCTGACATTCCAGCATTGTAGTCCTTTATTATGTTAGGTTTGATAGGAACTTTTCTGTTCCTGTTACACACTTCCACCATTTGTACCTCGTGAATATTTGAAATCGTTAATACGTCTTGTTTATATTTCCACCTGCCAATGTTTACTGATTTGTTTATTTGCCATATACCTTTGCCTGTCTTCAACTTTTTAGAAATAATAATTGTTGGATTTTCTTTTCAATTACTATGTAAGGTGTCACAAATATATGTTTTTTTTTTCGCTGTCATGTCCTTAGTTAGGCCTGCTGAATTATAAAAATTATCAGTGCAGACAACATAACCTTTATCTAAATATTTTTCCATCAAATGAAAAACCACACTTGCAGCATGTCCTATATCATTTTCAGTAGCTTCTGATTTTCCGCAATATATTTTTGTCTTTAAAACCGTGCCAGCTGATTCGCACAGTTCATATAATTTTACTCCATACTTATGTTTTTTATTCCTAATATATTGCCTAAAAAACAATCTGCCACGCCATAAGACCATTGATTCGTCAACACATAAGTTTTTATATGAAACATAGTGGTCTAATTTGAAACAATCGATCTTCTGTCATTTGCGAGTCTTCTGCAAAAAGCAAGAAACATAAGAGTAACTGCTCGTAACCTGCCTACAAAAAGGCATCTTGTACATGATATTTTGAGAAAAATAGTGCTCTATAGATGGAACACTACAATGATCCATATGTAAAAGTAGATAAAAAATAGATTATCTAAATACTTCATCATTACCGGCTCTGGAAACTTGAATCCAACATCATTTACCAAAAGATCAAATTCCTCAATGTCAACCCACTTTGCATCTTCGGGTGGCTCGTCTTCAATGACACTTAGATTTGATTCTTCTGGAGGCTGAATCCGATCCTGATCGAACTGTCCTCACTAAACGTTTCATAGTCTGGGTCGTCATCCGAACAATCTTTTAAGAAACTATCCTACTCATACCCATCCATTTCCACATTCAAGTTCTTGGTCGTTTAAACTACGTTTACGCAATATTTTTTAGAAGTTGCATAAACACCAACTAATTTTATGTAGCGAACAACTAACTAAAGTGTTAGCAATAACCATCTACCAGTTTGCACGCCTGGCCATATACTTAACCAGTTGATGTACCCGTCACATGACTTCATCTTATGTAAGGAGGCTATCAGTTTTCACCCAACATTTTTTTCTAATACTTCACTTAAAAAAAACTAACTAATAACAAAAATTGCATAAAGCTAAAGAAAAAAAACTGATTCCTTGTATTAAAATACATGGTACTGTATAATTTTTTCGATATATTCACTATCAACCAAAATTTTTCAGTCAGAACCACAAAATTTCTAAAATTTTTTTAACACGCTTCCATTAAAAAATCTATCATTACAAAACTATGTTATATATCGATTCCTTTCTTACGCCATTCGATAGAGAAAAAATGCATCTCAATTATTTACCATATTTGAATTCATCCATTTTATATTTGGGATTAAAGCTGGAATTGAAATTTTTGTATAAAATTACCTTAAAAAAAGTTATAATAACTATGTCTATGCAATGAAAAGAGTGAAATTGGGGAAAATCGAAATAGGAGTGTCTATACTATTATAAAAAAAAATACAGTAACTTCCCATTGATAATGCAAACTGAGGTATAAATATCAAACTTCTTTTTAAACTATTTCGATTCCGAAGAGTCCTCCCTTCTGGATTGAAAATCTCAAATGAATTTGGAATAGAAAATAGATCAGGAAGATACTGTTTAAAAATATCTTCCTAGTCCTATTCTCGAATCGTTCGAATTCAGTTCGTTTACGAGCGAATAAAGAATATTACATATTTAAAATCACGTTTGAGATACGCTGCGGTAAAGTTGACGGTAAAGTACCTTATTACAAAACTCATATCAGTGCTATAATATTTGATGTTACATATTGGTAGTAGGTAAATATACGGGGTGTTTACCGATCTGTTAAGTACGAAGAGAACGGAGAACATTTAGAGGGTAAATTTATGAGATACTATGTGAAGAATGGGATAGGAAAAAATGATCATAAAATTATACCCGAAACTACTAAAATATGAATATTTAGTGAACTGCTTGACATAAACTGATTGAAAGTCTAAAAACTGATCGATCAAGTTGGAATGATAAGTAACCGTCAGAATTGAACTAAGTAAATTAATTTAGACTAAAAAAAAATACACAAAACAAAATAATTAACACCTCGATTTACACACTTTTATTTATACTTTTAATTATATTGAGTGTCTATTTCTCAATTTTCAGATATTTGGGCCTATATTAAAAACTCAATGCAAATTGGGTTTCCAGACTTCGTGGTGAATTTATTAAAAATGAATTGTAACGATAATAAAATGGCGTTAACAGACTTTTCTGACGGGGATATTGTTTGCATAGAAGATTTTGCCAAAAACATATTATAGGTTCAATTACAAAAGCTATAAATGCTTTTGTTTGCCCGTGGGAATTAAAAAAATTTTGTTGAAAATTGGACAAGGGCTTGGGAAACTTGAGAAATATAATGAACAAAATGGTAGCACTTCCCTATTTGCACAGACTTTTACAGAGAAACCAATAACTGCACCAATACCATCTCGTGCAATACAGAAAAAAAATTATTTTAATTGAATGGAATCAGAAAAAACTTTGATATAAATACAGGTCAAAAGAATCTTGAATATTTTTGAGGAAATATATAAAGAATGTAACTCAATTAGAAAGAACAAAACTTAATTGTGAGGATACAAATATGGAAATAAATATAAAAGTATTGCTTAATACACTGACAGATGATGATTCGTCTGCAATTGTAACAGGTATAATCACGTTTTCTTTGTAAAAAATAACTGAAGATATCGAATATCTGTAATACAGGCAGTTCATATTGGACAGTGTCCAATTTTTATAAACATTTAAAAAATAATTTGTTGGATGAAACTTACACCGATGCACCAAGCGTTCAGAGATTGGTAAAAACTAGAAAGCTTCAATGTAACATGTTAGACAATTTCATGAAAGTGCAGAAAATTTCCTTCTGGAAATGAAGAACAAACATTAAATTTAGTGAACGAAGTCAAAGCCGACATAGCTTCTGAGTGGGAGGACAAGTGTAACACCTCATATACACTATCCTACACCAACATAGAGACTAACGAGTCCAACTCAAATGTTTGTTAAGCAGTGAAGTTGGAAAGAAGACTTGTGACAATCTCAGCTTAACCAATTCGGAATGTTTGTCTCCAGTTTCTCAGAATTTTGAACATGGAAAACCACGAAATATTGTAGACTGGAAAGGAGTAGAAGGAGTGAATCTTCTTTGATTAATTCATCAGTGCATACTTCCCTCTTTTAAACCGAATTGATGAAACCATCTACGATCAACCGGAACATGTCCCCAACAAAGATAAAAATCAAAAAAAGAGATATAATGATAATATTAAATTATTTTCAAAATATTTGTATTTAACTGGTGGTTGCTTACTATATGAAACTCTCTATAGTAATATTAAAGATAGCTTACCTTCCCTTTCAATAGTAAGGAAAGGCCTTAATAATGACTTCGGCATAAATGAAGGTAAAATGAGGTTCGAAGATTTGAAGATATATCTCCTAAAACAAAAGTACCCACTAAGAGTTTGGATAAGTGAAGATGCAACTGCGATAACAAGTAAGTAACTACCTATTCAGTTCTTTTTTACTGTTACTAAAATATTTAAATTTTAGGGAAGTCCAGATTAGCTACCAATGCTAAGAAGTTTCTTGAAATATTTGAAAATAATAAAAAATACAGTTATGTATATATAATAATGCCACAACCTAGTATTTAATGTGGCTTCATTTTGTGTGTGTGTGTTCAATTGAAGCAGCCAATAATTTCAAATATTTTGACGTACTGAATAGATGGGCTATGATGGAAAAACTAGCAAAAGAGTGTGTGAAAAAAACAGATGGCTATGTCAAGATAATCATAAGGGTACAAGCATTAAAATAAAAATGAGTACCCTGCATGAAGCATTTGACTGCAGAATATTGAAAGTTCGTTATCTATGAGTACATATGCCTTAAATTACGAATCAGAAAAGTGCTAGACATTTTGACAATCTTTGACAGTTTGCGAATGATATGACACAATTTTATAAGTAATTATTAGTTTCAATTCGAATTAAGTATTCTTGTGTAACTCCAATATTTTCAATGAACTGATGTGAATGTAAATGCAATTTATTTAGTTTGTGACTGTACAATTAATTACCTTATTGGTGATAAATGTTTCTGCTGGTTTCATTGAATGTTTGAACATTTTTCATTATTTACAAATATAATTTATTCAGAATTAAATTTGGTTTGATTAAAAGAAATTATGGATATATAACAATGTAAACTTGTTTATACGATATTAAATAATCAACAGAAATGTAATATAAATATTGAGGTTTGCTTTGATGTACATGATTACCAAACAAGATCCCATAAGAACATCTATCAAATATATACAAGGACAAATATAGGTATAAACAATCCGATTGTAGATGTAATCAAATCATTTAATAATTTATTACCTCAGTTTATAAAAGACTTGAATAATTATAAGAGTTTTGTTAGAAAATTGAAAGTTTATGTAAACGTTCATTAATTGTCTTTGCATCACTGAACTAACTTTAACCCTTAACTACCTGGGCTTCAAAAGTATAACGTAAATACCTGGGTGTGGTCTGATAAGCCCAAAAGGTTGAGGACCCTAGCAATTATTTTTGGACCAATTATTTGGGGAGTACATAGTAGTACATTCCCTTTAGTATAGTTTAAAACATTATTGCACAGCGTGTGTTATTATTTTTTCATTATTTTAACCTTGATCTATAAAATACTATAAACATGACAACGAAAAAAGACACTGATGAAAAAAGTGAAATATTATTTATTAACCTTAAAAATAACATAATATAAAATTCTCAAGATAAGAAATAAACATTAAGAAAACAAATGGTAGTAAAAAAGCTACTTCAAATGTATTTTCTCAAAAAAATCACAACCGGTTAATTTTGCTTATTTTTCGGCAACACATTCTCTGCATATTTTATTTGAACATTCCAAACAGATTGGTTTTTTACAATTATAACATAAGTAAAATGTTTTCCGTCTCTTTTTTGGATCGCATGTATAACAAACTTTTCTTTTTTCCAATTTTTCTTCACTTACTGGCGTGTACTCCTCCCGTACTCCAAGTATTCTCCTGATACAGGCGCGCAATTCAAACGTGAGGCTGTTGCAGGTTACTCTTCGATTCAAATGCGGTGTTACAAGTTCTCGTGCTAGTTGTTTCATGAATTTGAACCGCGTCGTTTCTTCATGATTTTTCTGGGCATTATACAGGATGTATGCATTTACAGAGCTTATATCTAAAATGCGATAGAAGAATGCCATGGGCCACCTTCTTGTTCTTCTTCCGCAACTGTAATTTGCGCATTTCTCATCAAGAGCGTCTACTCCTCTTTTGGTGGTATTGTAATACTGTATTATTTCAGGCTTTCCATCCTCCTCGCTCTTTTGATGGTGCATTGATGATACCAAAATGACGGATCTATTTTTTTTAGGAACATGAGAAACCAAAGTCATTTTGTTTGTAAATCCGTATAACGTTGATCCAACTATTCTACTTCTATTTGGTAAGAACTCTTGGGGAATCTCCCTTTTATTTTTTTTCATAGTTCCAACATATGTGAGTCCCCTTGTAGCTAGTTCGTTGACCAGTTCGATGGAACTAAACCAGTTATCTGCTGTTACGTTACGATTCGTGTTACATATGTTTTTTGTCAAACGAATCACAGCTTGTGCAGGTTTTGACATTTTTCTTTCTTCGGCGTTTAAAGTAAAGCCATCGCTGTCTTTTCCGGTGTAAAGATAGGCGTTATGAAGATATCCGTTTCTTGCGTCAGTTATGCACATCAATTTTAGCCCATATTTTGCAGGCTTATTTGGCATATACATTTTAAATTTCGAGCGTCCTCTAAAGGCTACTAACATTTCGTCGACGCACGTCGTTTGTCCTACAGAATACACTTTTTTGCAATTCTCTATAAACATATCAAAAATACTACAAATGGCAGCGGCAGGATTTTCTTTTTTGCGTTCATCTCGGGTTTGTGAATTGTCAAAACGAAGGCTGGATAAGAGTATTGCAAATCTATTTTTTCCCATTACGCATCGAAATATATCGCGACCAGTTCCATCTGTAGCAAAGAGAGAATCCAAATCTTCGTGATTAGATTTGAAAATTGCCGAGTAAAACAATAACCCAATAAATGCTTTCAATTCGGTAATATCTAATTCTTTCGCCGTCGATTTTTCCTTGTAATTCGGTCGTTGTTGAGCAAGTTTTTCATTTGTCCAACGTACAATTTCATTTAAAATTTCCTCATCTACTAAATAACTCCACACAGCGACAGGAGATTCCTGGGATATGCATTACAATGTTATGTTTTTTAGCTTTCGAGCGACTAAGTGCCTCCTGCTTGGACCATTTGAAGCGATTTTTACCGAAATAATTTCTTACTCCGTAACGCAGTATATCGTCATCCTCAGATTCTTGTTCGTCTTCAGTTTCGACTGTATCGTGCGCAGGAGCTTCAACTTCATTATTTTCGCAGTTTTCCTCCTCTAACTCAATTTCTGAATCCGAATCATGTTCAGATAAAATGTATTCATCTCTAGGCACTTCCACCTCACTATCACTAGAGTCATCATACCAGTCTTGCAACGTTTGTTCGAAATTAAAGTCACCATACCGGACACTTTTAGAACAACTCGGCTGATCGGCCATACCGTAAATACCTGGGTGTGGTCTCTACGACCACTCGCGCACTTCAAACTGCAATATTATTCACAAATCGACAAACAACCCTATCAGCGGCTGGATATAGACTAATTATAAGTCCACTGAAGAATACATGAGCGGGTAGGTGTGTAGGCTTTACGAGTGGGGGGAATTCGGCAAGTCGTTCCGCTTTTTGGGCCTGAGAGACCACACCCAGGTAGTTAAGGGTTAAATTTTGTTATTTTCGAGGTCAGTGTTTAAAGCACTGATTTGAGAATTTTTCACATTAGTTCAATGATATTGTAATAAATGTTTGAATAAACAATATTTCAAAAAATTTACCTATGTAAAATATTCTCATTATTTAAATGGATTAAAAACATGTTATCTCTCATTATTGGCATTGTTTTAATAATGATGATTCCACTAGGTAGTTATTGGTGGAAAAATATTTTGTATCTACGCTTATATTAATATTTTAAATATTTTGATTACTTTAATTATCTTTAAATACATTTTAATTACTTTGCAAATATTTAACTACCTCAATTACTTTAAATATATTTAAATACTTCTCAATTCCTTCCAAGTATCTTAAATATATTTTAATTATTATCAAGTGTTCTCATTACTTTTTAAATAGTTTAGTTACTCTTCATTACTTTCTAATTACTTTAAATACTTTCAAATATTTTTTAAATATTTTGTTTACTTGCAAGTATCAAATATTTTAAATATGGTGTACACTTTTATGAGAGTTGTTTGCCCCTCGGTTTCCTTATTTATTGGTACAAATTTTAAACTTTTTTATCCCTACATTTTACTTCCACGTTATACTAAAAAAATAGAAATATATGTTTTATGACGCCACTATGTGTTTTATTAGTAGATTGCGGATGGCCAACACCACTATAGATGCTAACCATGAGTTAACTCGTACTGGGCAGCTAATGTATTCTTAAAATAGGCTGGGCAGTCAACAAGTTAAATGCATCTTTACTACTAAGTTTTCATAAAGATGATCAAAATGAGTTCAGGTGTCCAAAACACAATTTTTTAGAATGATCACTGATTATCAATATTAAAATTTTAAAAAATTATCACTCAGTATTTCAATAATAACTACAGTAGATGTTTACAGGAATGTTTCATATTTGTGGCTTGTTGTAAAATTGCTATTAAACTTCAAAGTTACTTACCACTACAGTTATGGAGGTTTCTTTACAAAGTACAGCACAACCAGTCAAGACAACAACAATAGTAAACCAAAATATTGTGCATTCTCCACTACTGTTTCTAACTTTTTGATACAGTAAAATTATCACAAAAAATAGTACTGAGCTCAATATATCTGCTCTGCCTACTAATCCAGCAACAGCCTCAGTGTGTACAGGATGTACTGTGAAAAGTAGACCAGACAAATAAGCAATGTCATGGATATTTGTAGCATACTTGGATTTCTTCAAAAATAATTCAAAAACGGGTACAGACAACAAACAGAGAAGTCCATAGAGTATTATATTTGTAGCATGGAACTGAAATGCATCTAGTTTATCTTTTGAATAAAGTACATTCAATCTAAAAAACAATCAATTATTTTCAAAACTATTTATGGATGCTTTATGTATATGTTGGCATAGGTATATTTAGATTCATTCAACTGTACCTATAAGACAAAATTGTAAGAGGTCTGTATGATTTGTGACTACTGTTTAAAGTAATATCTGTTCCCCAAAAATCATTTTTAAAAATATTCCAAATATTGGTGTATGGCATTATATCTTTATTTTTAACGATAGCTTCATTATCATCAAAAACAAACGTTCCACCCAAAGTATTGCAGTAGCAAATGAATGCTGCAACAGATATTGTAATGTACTTCTGTGAATTGTCCTAAAAATATTACACATTGTTATAAAAAGACTATATTTCTGTTAAATAACGTACCATTCTTAGCACTATTTAATAATTAATACTTATTTATTAAGGTATAAGTATATATAATCCACACTTTTTGTTGCCTTTTAACAAATACATATTGATTTTATAATTCAATTAAAAAAATTCTATCCAATCAAATCCCAACCATAGAACAGCGATATATTTTTATACACTTAATACGAAACCTACATTTAGTTTTGCTACGTTTTTTTTATATGCTTCCAAAATATATGAACGTTTTACATTTTAAAAATATTGTTTATTGATTTTTTGAATATTAGACATTTATTAGTTTATATGCACGGACTTAAGATTTTAAGTCCGTGTTTATATGTCAATTACCGGTGTAACATAGTGCAATGGTTTTATTCTAGTGTAACAACTTTTGCTCCTTGCTCCCATTGAACTCCAGCAGTGGTTGGTCCGTATCACGGACTTAAGATCTAGTCCGTGGCATAGAGAAATAAACATATATTATTATTTGTCTAGGGTGACAGTGTCAAAAGCACGAACTATCCTAAGTTCGTGGTCAAAAGTCAAAAATAACAATTCCGAAAAAGAAGACAATACAATAGTGGGTATTTTTTAATTTATTTAGAATTTAGTTTTAATAAAGTAAATAAAATTAAGTGAACCTTTAAAATGTCACTACCAGGTAAAATTCGTCGTAATTGTATAGCAAAAAATTGTAATAATACATATTTTAGGCCGCTTCGCAATTTGGTGTTTAAGAACAAAAATTTCCATCTGACAGTCAAAGGGAACAGTGGTACAAAATTTTAGAAATTCCTTATGCATCCAGAGATCAAAGGTTGTGTGAAGATCATTTTGATGATGAGGCATTTACAAATTCATTACGCAAAAGACTTAATAAATTTGCTTTACCTTTTTGCAACCCTTCCATCATACACCACCAAAAGTAATTGAAGATAATAATAATAAAACTCAAGCTTTTGAAAATACAGTATTGCCCATAAAAAGAAAGCTTATTTTTTGTAACAGTAATGATAGTCTTAAAGAAACTGAATTTGAACCTTTGCCTAAAAAACAATGTTTGGAATCTAGTATTTTAAGTAAAATAAACGAAACTAGGGTCAGTAATTTATCTCCCAAGAAGAAGAAAATGTATTACATTAATAAAGATCAGAGAAATAGACACAAATTGTGAAGCAGATGATAGCAGTTTATTAGACAACTTACATTATTTCTTAAATTTTCATAATGAACCAAAACTATTAACTTCTAATACCATTAATGAATTGGAAAATATTGAATTCCCGTTTTTAGATATAGAATTAAATGATTCAAATTTTGATACTCGAGCAATAAGCTACGTAATGGTTACGTTGTTAAAAAAATTACAACTTTTAATTGCGCAGAATGTAAGGCTAATTTGCAAACATATATTTTAGATGTTCACCATACTTTCACTTCCTTCAAAGAAAATAATGATAAAACACGTCTAATTTATGTTCAAAGAGACGTCGTAAAATTTCTTTCCATTCTGCATGACATTGTTTATAATTTTCTACCACTTTTAGCTCATGTAGAAAATATTACTGAAAAAACTGAACTCTTTGCAAAAAGTCATATAAATTTTGATTGGTTCACTTGTCGAGAACATAAATCATACGTATTATCTCAACTCATAAAAGTTTGTGTCCCCTTAAAAATTAAAAAATATTATAATGATGGTAAGAGGACTAACAAACAAAAATAATTATTTTTTGGTAACAATGTACTGCGTTTAATTTTTTTTTTTGTTTCAGACCTGTTCCTGTCTTCATGTAATAGGGAATCTACTTTTTAAATGCTTTTTATTAAAATATTTGATGTAATATTGGATAAACTTTCTTAAGTATAATGCTGTAATTTGAGTAGAAATATGTAATTTTGTGATTAATAATAATATGTAACTGTATGGTAAATTAATGATATAGATAATAATAGTTTTTTCATGTTTTGTGTTACCAATTTAAAACATTAAATATTCAAGCTAGTGTGCCATTTATACTTTTAGTTTTCGCTAAGTATATGTTTATGTTGTGTATTTATACAACTGTAGGTTTCCTCTGATTTACATGTTCTGTCTTTTTAATTAATTTAAAGAAAGTAAATGTGAAGTTTCTTGTTTTCAGAAATAAAAAAGGTGAAAGCTGGGCAGCTATGGGAATGGCGGAGGCTGCAATAGAATTTTTGTGAAAAATGTACAGTCGTATAAATGCCTATTTATAGTGCGTGTGGTAGGGAAAATAACTTTGAAAATAAAATTGTGTGGAAACACTGTTAAGTGATATTAGAATAATTGTTTTAATAATAGGAGATATTGAAAATTTAAATTTTTTGATTATTGTAACTGATAATTTAATCAGATGTTTTTGTACTTTAATATTATCGTTAACTATTAGAATAAGAATTTTAAAGTTATCAATGTAATAACATGTATAAATAACAGACCTATGTATAGTTAACAAATATTTTATTAATTTGTGTTTATATTATGTGGAGGTTAATAAAATTTTTAAATGTGCTATTTTATTATTTATTACCTAAATTATTTGTCTCAAAATTGTTTATTATTATTATTTCATTACAAAAATGAAATATAATTTTTTGGAATGAAATAATTATATAATAAACAATTTTAAGACAAACTGTAAAATTTACCTACCCATAATCCAAACTACCAAATTTAAATATCCCGCCTGTAAGAATTAGTTCTGATCCCGCAAGGGGTGCGCTGAGATTGTCGCGATGCCAGCTGTTTATATGGGAACGAACACTCACTTTTAGGCGAAATTCGCGTTTATTTGACATAATGTGTCAAATCCAGATTTAAAAATATTCGCGGCGGGAAATTTTAACTATTCTGCGATTTTTACAAGTATCGTTTGTCATAAATCAAGAGAAATAACATAACCTAGAATTTTTATTATTATTTGTTTGTGTTTGACCAATTTTTATAAAAAGAAAACAGTCATGGATGCTTGTCATTACAACAATGATTTACGAAGATATAGTGTAGTATGTACACAAACCTAATATCTCTCAAGATTAAATTTATGATCTGCACAAACCATCAAAAAATGACACTATAAATGACAGAAAATCGCAAAATAATTAAAATTATTTCAACTTTTTTGGGATTTATCCGCACTTTCGCGTAGGCGAATTTCGCATTTGTGAGTATGGATGAAATACGCTAATGTGCGACAACAGTCTGGATTTGACACATTATGTCAAAAAAACGCGAATTTCGCCTAAGTGAGTATTAAGCGAAACGAAATCGATTGGTATGTATTTGACAGACCAAAGTGGGGTACCAAAGCGGGACGAAATCGCTAATAGTAGCCTGTGATAGTATCTAGCTCCTAGCCTAGCTTACAGAAACGAACGCATCTCTTTGAAACACCAATTACACGTCAACACGTCAAAATTTTAGCAGATGTAAAGTGTAAATCAGATTGGTGATGTGTATAAGTTTAGTTGTATGAAATTCATTTAAAATGATCAAGTTATTCAGTTTACTAGTAGTATTAGTATATGTAAATGCTGCGGAACAAATTAATAGCCATTTAATATACAAAAATGTGGATAGATCCGTTTACTTAACCTCACAACTTGTTAAAATTACTAGCATCATAACCCTTGAAAATACCGGCAAGGAACCTGTTCAGAACATTCTCCTAGTGGAAGATCCAGATTTAGTTGGAAAAATAGCATATAAGGGAGCAAAAGATGCTGCTAGTCATGATTTAAATATTCTATCAACTGTAATAGAGAACCAGGGTGACAAAAGATTTCATAAAGTAATATTAAGACAAAACCTCGAGCCAGGCAGGACTACAACAGTTACGGTAGAAGAAATACTCGTCAAAAGTTTAATCCCATATCCTAGCAGCATTACCCAAAAAGAAAAGCAATTAGTGAGATATTTTGGCAATCACTATTTGTACACACCTTATACAGTAGCTAAACAAAAAACCGAAGTTGAGCTGAGTTCTAAAAGTATTGAGAGTTATACTAAACTAAAACCTGTATCACAGTCTGATAGCACAATAACTTATGGACCCTTTGCCGATACAGTACCATTCACCAAAGATGAAATGATTATTCATTATGAAAACAATTCTCCTTTCCTAACTGTCACTCATTTAGAGAGAGCCATAGAAATCTCTCACTGGGGAAATATTGCTGTTGAAGAGCAAATCGAAATAAAGCACACAGGAGCCAAGTTAAAGGGTTCATTCTCAAGATATGATTACCAACGAGATAGTAGCAGTGCACATCACAGTATAAAGTCTTATACCACTGTTCTACCAGCTACAGCCCATAGCATTTATTATAGAGATAGTAATGGTAATATTTCTACTTCTGCAGTTAAACATCGTAAAGATTGGATAGAACTTGAGTTAAGACCAAGATTCCCGCTTTTTGGAGGATGGCAGAGCTCATACACTCTTGGATACAGTGTTCCCAGTTACCAATACCTCTTCAAAAATGAAAATGGAGATAATGTGCTTAGCATGAGACTCATTGATCATGTTTTTGATGATATGTATGTTGAGGAAGTTGTTACATCTATTGTACTTCCTGCTGGAGTTGTTGATTTTCAACTGAAAACTCCTTATGATGTTGAGAGGTTGCCTGAAGGTGTTACCTACAAATATTTAGATAATGCAGGACGCACTGTTCTAAGACTGAAAAAAAGGGATTTAGTGGAACAACATATTCAAGATTTTGAAATCATCTATAAGTGGTCTCCGTATTTTCTAATACATGAACCTTTATTGTTAACTGCGGTCATTTTTATATTATTCTTGGCTGTAATTATATGGGTCAGATTAGACTTTTCACTTGGAGTTCCAGATCACAGTAAGAGAGAGTAATTCATTTAAACAAGTTGTATATGTTTAAATAAAAATATTAAGTAACTTTATTCTTTTTTTATTGATATTCAAATATTTGACATATTGTTTTATATATCAAATATCTTCATTTTTATTATAATGAATTATTCTGGAACCTTTTTAAAAATTTCAATCTGAAAATTATTCAGTGTCAGATTATCTGCAATACATGTTTGAAAGATATACTCCATAACATAATATGTATCCCAGAGATGTAAAATTCTCAGTAATAATCTTTTGGAGAATATTCTCAAGTTGGAGAATGCTTGAACAGAATTTGCAATTTTATACTGTCTTTCCATGGACATTTTTTGTATTAAAATATTTCCAAATGTTACTTTTCCGTTTCATGGTACCCTTCAATTTATTTTGCTCCATGTTTTTATACTTATAGACGGTCTAAATTGAGCCAAAATAAAACTAGTCTCACCACATCATTTACAATTCCCACAGCTGTATAAGGAGTATATGTTCGCGCTTCTTGGGGACTTCCCTGAATCACTGTTGTCAGCCAGATGTAAAACACTGTTGCGAGAGTTATAGAGAAGGTTAGAGAAACTCAAAAATGTTTTAAATCATTGCAAAATTTTTCGGTGTAAATTATGTAGAAAACTTCTCGGGAGAATATTCTCCTCTCCCATCTCTAATGTACCTATCCATATTAATTTGTAAATTGTGTCTAAATTAGGATGATCTTAGACAATAATAACATCCAAATCTTGCATGAACATGTTCAATAAAAAAACATCTTTCTGTTATTAACCGAATATATGAAAATATGCAAAATGCATAATTTAAATAAAATCACATATTTATACAAAAAATAAATTATTTATTTAGCCTAGAAATGAAATTTGTAGTAATATAAGATTATTATTCCTAATGAATTTGTAATTTCATAAGGTGAGTCATAAGGTTCTGTCAACATATACAAAGGAATAATACCTTGAGAAATGAGCTATGAATGATTGGTATATCCTAATGTGAAAAATATTGTCTAAGGAAAGAGAACTGAAGGTATTAGATTGTTTTTGATCTTAGAATGTAGGAATAAATCCAACATTTGAAGATGCTACAGCAGTTTAATTTCATCAAATTATATTTCTGTATTACTTAAATATAGCTAGTAGTAAATGTAAAATATATGTGTTCAAGTTAAAATATTTGTCTTTTATACATAAATATATGTTTGGTTTTTAATAAGTTTTTTAAAACATCTCTGATACTTATGTGGAGGGTGGCATTTAACATAGTAATTCTTTGGATACCTGAACCAAGTTCGGATTTTTAAAACGTCCTTGCTACACAGTGCAACTTGTATATCCTGTATTATAGTAGAGTCAATGAGTACATAAAACAGGCAATATTTGGAAGTCCTCATGAACAGTTGGGAAAACTTGTTTGAAAATCACTATTGCCCAGGCCCATAAATTAACCTCTGAAGCTGGCAGAATCAAATCAAACCTATTGCGATTTTTAGTACTCGTTTGTACCACAAAAATAAATTTTGTACCTTTACCCATTAAAGAAAAAACTAAAATGTTTTTTGTGGTACAAATTTAGTCATAATAGAATCAAATTTCATGTTTCAAGAAAAGTTGAAAAGATCGGGGGATAATAGGCTTGGTGTACAACTTATCGAAACAGGGGTTGATTAAATTGTTAACTTTAATATTTTGAAATATTTATTGTTGTACAAATTCAGTTTTAATAAAATCGACTTTTATATTTCGTTTTTCAAGAAATATGTTGACTTCAATACTTTGGAATATTTTTTGTGGTGCAAATTAGTACTAATAGACTTTTGTGTTTCATTTTTCAAAAAATGTAGGAAAAACCAAAGGCTTTCTATTCAATTTATCAAAGCCGGCATTGTTTAAGTGGGTTGACTTTAATATTTTGATATATTTTTGTGATACAAATGTAGTAGTAATCGAATGGACTTTAATATTTCGTTTTTCAGAAAATATTGAAAATATCGGAGAAGAATGGGCTTGCTATTCAATTTATCGAAACAGGAGTTGTTTGAGGGGGTTGACATCTATATTTTTTGTGGTACAGATTAGTACAAATTCAGTACTAATAGAACCTACTTTAATATTTTGTTTCTCAGTAAATATTGAAAACATCTGAGATGGGCTTGCTATTCAATTTATGGAAGCAGGGGTTGTTGTTTAAGTGGGTTGACTATAATATTTTGAAACAGTTTTTGTGGTACAAATTAGTACTACTCTAGTACTAACGTGTTTAGTTTTTCAAGAAATGTTTGAAAAATCAAAGGATAATGGGCTTGCTACTCAATTTATTGAAGCAGGGGTTGTTTAAATGGGTTGACTTTAATATTTTGGAATATTTTTTCTGGTACAAATTAGTACTTTTGTGTTTCGTTTTCCAAGAAATGTTAAAAAAGTCGTAGGATAATCGGCTGGCTATTCAATTTATCGAAGCGGGGTTTAAGTGGGTTGGCTTTAATACTTTGAAATATTTTTTGTGGTACAAATTTAGTCATAATATAATTCCATATTTCGTTTTTCAATAAATTTTGAAAAGATCGGAGGATAATGGACTTCTGTACAACTTATAGAAACAAGTTTTTTTAAAATTGAATATTTTGAAATATTTTTTGTTGTACGAATTAGTACAAATTCAGTTTTAAGGAATCGACTTTCATATTTTGTTTTTCAAGAAATTTTGAAAAAATCGGAGGATAATGGGCTTGCTATTCAGTTTATCGAAGCATGGGTAGTTTAATTGGGTTGACTTCAATATTTTGGAATTTTTTTTGTCGGCAAATTCGTACTAATAGAATCTACTTTAATATTTCGTTTTTCAGGAAATATTGAAAAGATCGGTGAAGAATGGGCTTGCTATTCAATTTATCGAAGTAGGGGTTGTTTAAGTGGGTTGAATTTCATATTTTGCAGTACAAATCAGTACTAATACTAATAGAATCGACTTATGTGTTTCGTTTTTCAAGAAATATTGAGAAGTTCGAAGAAAAATGGGCTTGCTATTCAATTCATCAAAACAGGGGTTATTTGAGGGGGTTGGCGTTAATATTTTTTGTGGTACAAAATCAGTTTTTCAATTTCCTGTATCAATTTTCATTTTTTAATTATTTTTAATTTGGGCTTTCCAGGTTAACATGAAGCTAGCAGCACCTTGTTTTTTTCTTTAATGAGTAAAGGTACAGCATTATTTTTTGTGGTAGAAATTAGTTAAAAAATGAGTACTAAAAATCGAAATAGGTTTGATTTGATTCTGCCGAAATGGTTCTGCTAGCTTCTCTTCACAGAGGTGACAAATTAAGTTATACTTTCATATTTTTGCATAATTTTATAAACATAATAAAATGTGATCAATATGAACATAAGACTTAAGAGAATAAATAAATAAGGAAGTTCTAAACAGATAAATTAATTTTCTATGTAAATATGAATACAAAAGAACAATTCCTAGATAGGTCTGCAACTACACTTGTTTTGAATAAAATAGATATATATATTAATATATGGCCTTCGATACTATTCTTTTTTCTAACGCCAAATCTGTAGACATTGGTCAGCGGAGAATCATCGTTGTATGCGCAAGATACATAATAAATGGTATCCTCAAAAGTGTAAATGTTTGGGGAGGTACCATAGGCAACCATATTATTGATAAAAAACTAGATCGACAGACCTATTAACTAATAAAACACTATTTTAGAGCACAACTGCTTGTCATCAATACCGTTGACAGAGTGAACAAATTTTTGAGGGAATAAAAATAAATAAGTTTCGTTGCTAACCACACAATTTTGTTATAACCGTCCGATTTTAGAAGCTAAATCGCCACACACCCCCTTGGCAGAGAATTTGGCTACAAATTCAAAGGCTAAATCTAATATGCCAGATCGTATTATATACTCAGTATCAGGAGTGGATTCTTGGGGCACAGAATCAGCAGTAGACGTGGAAACAGGAAATTCATCGCCTTGCAGAATAAATGCAGGTTTCACACGATCAATAGAAACTTTTATTGGTTTGTTATGTATCTTTAGTGTTTTTCAGAGTTTTTACATCTATAGCGAGCATTTCGTGAGGGCCAGTGTATGGTGGTTAGAGTGCCTTGAGAATTGGTTCTGTATTTAGAAATGCCTAACAACAATTTGATCATTCTTTGAAAACGAAAACTGTAGGTTGACAATGACTTGAAGCTGGAGCAAGACGAAGGCGTGATATAAACTCACGTAAGCTTATAGGGGTACTTTTTGGATCGTCAAGATTTTGATCCTAGAGCTTATCCTCCTCCCCCTTCTTCCATTATTTGGCATTCAATTTTGATAAGTTGAAATCAAAAGTATTTTTTAAATGTTTTGGACCTTAATCAACTTCATTTATTTAAAACCTATAAATTGGTCATATTTTATTTAAAAATAATTTTTAAGTATCGTGCTCTCCAGTGGTGAAATTTGAGAAACTCGATATAATTAGTGATCTTCATTTAGGAAATGTTTCCAAAATTGTTTAGCAAAATCTTGTATATACAGCTGGAGAAGGTATCCAGTTAATTGATTTACCCAGTACATTGTTAAAAAAACAATACTAAATTTCACCCGATGTTTTATAATCGGCAAAAATTATTTGAATTGATCGGATGTATAAAAATATAACACATTAAAAGTATCAAAATATCTTCGAATAAATAAACACAGATAACATATTAACAAATTGTAGCAGTGTCATTTGAATTCCCAATTTTACATTGCCCATTCCATCGATTTTGATCGGCCCTTGTTTTCCTTAAAGTCTAATTTCATTTATGTACGGAGTATTCATTTGAATTTCGTAGCATAAAGGCGTGTATCGCTCCGGTTATCAATAGTGCTTCGACAAAGTGAATCACAAAACAAAATTAATTTCTTATCAGCTAATGATAAAAACTGGACAACTCAAAACAATGGATGTACTGTACAGGGTGTCCCACCTTTCAATACACAAATACCGCAATATCATCAAATTCAAACTCACCCTCAACCAATACTGCATGGACATATTCAACAACCCCAGTATACTGTCAGCCAACCATCCCCTCCACAGCAAGCATCACATAGCCAAAACTACTGTAGAATGTCGTCAACTAGTGAAGAAGAATTCGAAGGTTTCGATGAGTACGAGCATAATAATAGCTCCAACAAAAATAATTGGCAAGTAGTTAAAAACACAAAGAGAAGAAAAATTAGTGCAACTAATAGACCACAAGAGACAGTAACAAATAACAAGTTTAGCCCCCTAACACAGGAAGAGATAGTAAACGCCACAAAAATCAACGAAAATGAAAATAAAACACCAAAACCACCTCCAATATACGTATACGGAGTAATTAACTACGGGGAGATGATAGGACAACTGGGCACAATAGCAGAAAGCACACAATACACCACAAAATCCCTAGCCGACAATACTGTAAAGATATGTTGTGACACACCAGATACATATAGGAAGGTAATAAAACACATGAGAGACAACGACGTAATACACCATACTTACCAACCTAAAGAAGAGCGTGCCTATAGAATTGTCATTAAACAATTACATGATACTACGGACATAGAAGAAATAAAATCAGAACTAACCAAAAATGGACACAAGGTGAGAAATGTAATGAATTGTAAGAGCCGAATAACAAAAGAACCGCTGAATATCTTTTTCGTCGATCTAGAACCAGCAGACAACAACAGAGATATCTACAAGCTGTCAAATCTACAAAACAGAGCTATTCAAATAGAACCGCCCAAAACAACAAACGGTATTACACAATGTATGAGATGCCAGCAGTACGGACACTCAAGGTCATATACTGCAACAGACCATTTGCGTGTGTCAAATGTGGTGGAGCACATAATACGACAGCCTGCAAAAAAAGTAAAGATACCCCTGCTAGATGTGCTCTATGTGATGGTGCCCACCCAGCCAACTATAAGGGATGTGCATTCTACCATAGTCTATTTAAACCAAACAATGACAACAATCGTAAGAATATACAAAAAAATGCAAATAACACTACAACTAGACCTATTCTGCATACAACGAAACCAGTGCCCCAAAACCACTATCCTATACATCCACAGAATAGCTATGCCAACGTAGTAAGAAATGATAGTGAACAACAGACAAATTTTAATATTAATGACATAATGAACAAATTTCTTGAGGAATTTAAAAACATGTTTCAACAACTACTACAACAAAACAGCATGGTTCTAAACATGCTATCAACGCTTGTATCCAAAATTCAATAGTTTCATTAAAATCGCAGAGTGGAATGCCAATGGGCTTCCACAACATAAAAACGAGGTAGAGTTATTTCTTCATCACAATGAAATAGACATTCTATTAATAAGTGAAAGCCACTTCACAAGTCGAACTCACTTCAGGATACCTCAATACACAACTTATTCATCAAACCACCCAGACAATACAGCCCATGCTGGATCGGCCATCTTGATAAAAAACACCATAAAACATGTTGAACTCTCAAAATACGCCCAAAATAGTTTACAAGCCACAGTTATAAAAGTTAGTATGAGGTCATATGAGCTAACAGTTGCAGCAGACTACAGGAATTTCTTTGATACTCTAGGCCACAAATTCGTTGCGGGGGGAGACTTCAACAGCAAACATATCTTATTTGGATCTCGTATCACAACTACTAAAGGCAGAGAATTAGTAAACTTAATACATGAAAACAACTACCACCCCCTGGCAACTGGCACCCCTACTTATTGGCCAACAGATCCAAATAAGACACCTGACCTGCTGGACCTATTTATTACCAATGGTATTTCCCCTGCTTACATGGACGTCATGCCAAACTATGACCTCTCATCAGACCACTCTCCGATTATAGCAACAATCAGTAGTTTCATAGTTTACAAAACGATAACACCAAGGTTACATAACAGTAAAACTAACTGGGAAAAATACCGAGCCAAACTAGAAGAGGATATCAGCCTCCAAGTAAGTCTCAAAACATCAGACGAAATAGATGGAACACTAACATCTTTAAACTATATGCTCAAAGAGGCCGCACAAAATGCTACCCCTGCAACTAATACAGGTAATAAAGTTCACTACATCCCAGCGGAAATTAAAAAGCTAGTAGCCCAAAAAAGGAAGGCAAAAGCAAAATGGCATCGTAGCCATGCCCCATCGGACAAGACCACACTGAATAGACTAAGTAACCAATTAAAATCTAGACTCAAAGAGGAACAAGAAAGATCATTTACATATTATATAACGAATCTAAACCGGCAAGACAACTCAATATGGAAACCAATAAAAAATTCCAAAAAACCTAAAACCCAGGTACCCCCAATTAGAAACGAGCAGGGAACTAATCTACAGTGGGCCAGAAATGACGATGAAAAAACGGCGCTATTTGCTGAGCATCTAGCTCAAGTATTTACACCCTACAGTGACGCACCAGATATTGAAATTGAAAGTAACCTAATCAACATTCCAGAAAACACCCCACCAATTAAACCACTAACCAAAGATGAAGTCCAAAAAGAAATCCAATACTTAAACAATCGAAAAGCCTCTGGACTCGACAAAATAACTCCTAGGATGATAAAGGAACTACCAGAGAAAGGAATCATACTCGTTACTCTTATCTTCAATGCCATCTTACGCTTAAACTACTGGCCCAAGCTATTTAAAACAGCTGAAATAATCTTAATCCCAAAAGAGGGCAAAAATCCAAACGAAGTAACCTCATACATGCCAATAAGCTTGCTACCAATGGTATCAAAAATACTTGAAAGACTGCTGCTACAAAGAATCAATTCAGATCCGGAAACAGAAGAATGGATTCCTCACCACCAATTTGGTTTTCGGAAAGAGCACTCCACGGTCCAGCAGGTTCATAGAATAGTTCATAACATAAATACAGCAATGGAAAACAAGCAGTATTGTACAGCTGCCTTCTTGGATATTAGTCAAGCCTTTGACAAGGTTTGGCACACAGGTCTGGTATTCAAAATAAAGAAATATCTTCCCATCACCTACCTGAAATTATTGAGATCCTACCTAAGCGACAGAGAATTTCGAACGAGAATGAATGAAAGTCTTTCCAACAATTTTCCAATTAAATCCGGGGTACCGCAGGGCAGTGTTCTTGGACCGCTGTTGTATGTACTACATACAGCAGATCTACCAACCAACAATGAAACATTCACTGGAACTTTTGCAGACGATACCGCCGTCCTTGCAGCCCACGAAAACCCAGCTACAGCGTCTTCGATTCTTCAGGCACAACTAAATAACATTCAAACTTGGTTACATAAGTGGCGGATCAAAACGAATGAAACAAAGTCAGTCCAAGTGACCTTCACGTTGAGAAAAGAACAGTGCCCTCCAGTGACACTTAATAACATCCAACTTACACAATCCCCTAGCACCAAATATCTAGGAGTGCACCTCGACTCAAAACTAAACTGGAAAGAACACATACTCAAGAAGCGGAAACACATTGACCTAAGAATAAAAGACCTACACTGGTTAATAGGCAGAAAATCGAAATTGAGCCTAGAGAACAAAATCCTCGTGTACAAAGCTGTCATCAAACCAATCTGGACGTACGGTATACAACTCTGGGGATGTGCGAGCAAGTCGAACATAACCATAATCCAAAGAAGCCAGTCAAAAATATTACGTATGATAACTGACGCACCCTGGTACGTGTCAAATCTAACACTCCACGAAGACCTAAGAATACCATTTATACAGGATGTAATTACAGAACAAAGTAATAAGCACCACAAAAGACTAGAATCGCACAGCAACCCTCTACTCCATCCCCTAATAGAACCGCAAATTGACAGAAGACTCAAAAGAAACTGGCCAGCCGATCTGAAAAATGATTAAAGGGGTAGCCTCACTGGAGAAGACCTCACCACGCCAATAGGAACACACTGTTCCCGAGCCAACAAATTAGCCTATAGAACTGTTTGTTTTGATTGCTAAGAAATGTGATATAATAAAAAAAATTATGTACGGGATTTGTATAAGACCTAAAAAGTTTTGTTTCCTGGCTTAAAATGTTAAAAGATACGCCACTGGTACGTGAATTATTAGAAATCGAGGCGAAATGGATAAGTTCCCTATAGCTTAGTTTAAACTGGACGCTGTAGTAATGAAAGGGTATGTTTTATCCGTAATTGATTAGTTTTTGAGCCGATATTCGATTATTGGAGAGTATAAATAATTCAGAAATTTGGTACATTTAAAAGTGATAATAATAATGGAACTTATTTTTAAGGTGAGTTTTTTTACTAAAAAATGTTTATCAATATGTATGTGTATATATTCAATTTTTTACTTCTTTGACTTTTTTATATATTTTCGTAAATAAATGCTCCTAATTTTTGGTCTATTTACATGTAATAACTTCTATTTAATATAATAATAGGTATTATTTGACGTTCCGGCTCAATTATAGCCTTACCTAACATTGACAATCCTGAAATAATTCCATCACTCACTACATGAATATCAAAATAAATGGTGGATATATACAGTGGGAACGGAAAAGTTGGAACAAATTCGTTAAAAGCTTGATATAGCCATTGGGGAAAAAGCTCAGATACGTCGGTTTTATTTTTCAGTTGAGCATTTTTTTGTGTACTCATATTTTTGAAGACATCATCCCTGTTCATCGAGTTATGACGAAATCATAATTTCTTTAAAATGGGAATACCATATATATTTTGATAGCACCATCAATGAGTATGCATTTTTCTGTGTACGAACGTCATATGTTTTTTGTTACATAACCGTATGTTCAAGAAATAAAAGATATTTTCATTAATAATAATGTAATTTATAAAAATGTAAACAAGACTAAGTAAACCCAAAAACTATTAAATAAATTGCAAACCATTTGCCTTTTAACAATACCTATGCAAGACACAATGTTGAAACTCCTTCAAAACATTATTAAGGGTATCAGATTTAATTAAATCAATTTCGATCTTAATTCTCTCTTTTAGATCATCCATATATTAGATGTGTTAACTTTTCACTTAATTAAGGTTTCTCCAGAAAATAGTCTAATGGGGATAGATCAGGAGATCTAGCTGGCTACTCTAAAAATCCTCGTCTTCCAATCCATCTATTGAGAAAAATATTATTTAGGTATTCACGTACATGTTGTGCGTAATGCAGTCCAAAGATTATATACACAATGCCGTCCATCTTATTGCTGGTAGCTGGTACCATCAGTGGCGTACCCAGACTGGAACTTTTGGAGGCGGGAGGGGGATATATAAAAATATTTTTGACCAAAAAACATATTTATCTATGTTGGTGATTATAACAGATTTTAAGTATTACAATAGAAAATCTAAGCGCTTTAGCTTGAGAGCAAGGTCAATTATTTCTTCAGTTGATATAGCTTCTTCTCTATGAACTAAGAGCATGTGACTAGCCCATTAAGCCTCACTTGGACAGTAGTATTTCTTAAATAAGTTTCTATACGTTTTAAAGTTGAAAAGGTTCTTTCTGGTGTAGATGTGGACACAGAGGCAGTGTACAAAAAATGTTTGAAAATTTGTGATCGATATCCAAAACTTCCGATGTTCTAGCACAAGATTGACTTTGCATAATACAGTTTTGGGAGAACACAAACACAATGTTTTTAGCGCTACTGCACTTATTCGACATCCGATAGGTGAAACCACTAAACAAGAAATATTAGAATAATTTGGGAGGATTCTGTTTTAAAAATATGGAGGAATGGGGAGAAGAATACAATACGTTATCAGCTGATCGTCACTATTTTCAAAATAAAACAAATTTTCAAAATTTATGAGTAAAACATAATTATGGCGAGAGAACGGAATTTTTTAAATCCAAGCAAGTATTTTTTCTTGAAAAAATTAAGATGATTGAAGCTCACACTATACTTCGTATTATGTGTGAGCTAATTTACAAATATGGGTAATACTACTCCACGTACGGTATCGCCAAATTACTTGCGACCACGAACGTGGTTTCTAAAATGTGTTTCGTTAAAAGCGAACAGCGATACGCTACGTTGGATATAAAGATGCGGATGGCTAGTCCCACACAACGACCGATGACGCGGTATCGTTGAAGAAAAAAAACATAGTAAGGGGTTCCGGAGTTTTCCTAGACAGGTCACAAAATGTAAATTCGTGTCTTTCTAAGAACATATAATAAAAAATAGAAATGGTAAAAATATATTTTTTGCACTGATCCCAAAGAGTCTGTGGATGTTTTTAACTGAGTTCATGGGGGGAGATATATCCCCCCCGTAAGTACGCTACTGGGTACCATAGTGAATTGTCCGGTAATATAGATCGATTGATAGACGAGGATTTTTAGAGTGGCCAACTATACCTCCTGATCTATCCCCATTAGATTTTTTGTGGGATACCTTAAGTGAAAAGTTTACGTTAATTATAATAGACCTAATATTGATTAACTAAAAGAGAGAGTTAGGATCGAAATCAATTCTTAGCTAACGCTGATATCCTGAATAATGTTTGCAAGAGTTTCAACATCACGTCAAGAAGCAAATGGTTTTCCATTTGAGCATTTAATTTAATACTTTCCTAGGTTTATTTAGTCCTGTTTACATTTTTATAGTATATTAAGTACCAAGTGTCAAAAAAGGTTACGTTAGTCACACGTTTCACTAGGCACTTGTTCCGCTTCGCTCCACTCGTGCCTTGTGAAACGAGTGACTAAAGACGTTTTTAATACGAGGTGCTTACTATACTTTTTCTTCGCCCGCAGGAAGGAAAACATTATATTATATTTTAATTATATTCATAACATGACGGACGATGGCTGACGGCTGACTAACAAATCAAATGACATAGAACAACAAAATTATCACGGAACATGAAATTTAACATACAAAAGATACACTTTATTTGATGTTTAAAAAACAAAAGATAAACGAGATATGACTTTTCGCATTTTAAAAACTAGTATTTAAAGAGTCGTTTTGTGCATGTCAAACCCGTGTTCAAACTGCGGTTTTAGTTACGGAAGTAGAAAAATTACATTATTGCATTTTTTTTAATTACAAAACCCCCTTCCATAGGTTTGTTCCAACACACAAATTTTAATCGTTCTGTACAACTCTACCCTTTGTTACTGAGTTGTTTATTAACAAAAAAAACGTTGTCACCAGTGTAATAAATGATGACCTTGTTATACACTCTTATGGAGACCCTATTGTAATACTTTGGCCCTCAAACGTGATAAATTTGACCCCTTCTATACCGGGTCCGCTGTCAGCAGTCTAACAAGCGCTGTCACCAACTCTTTTCTTAAATATGCAGCCGAGCATGTAAGGCAAATCCAGTCCAATTTAGGCTGGGAACGCCTGGTCTTAAAACGGTTTGATTTCCTTCGCCAGGACAGGATTGTTCTCTCAGTTCGTCCTCGTATCCACTATGTATACACACCCTAGGGAAAATTTGGGGTAGGATTATAAATAAAGTATGGGGAAACCACAAAGTTGTATAAAAAATATATAATAAAACTTTCTCTGTATACATATATAAAAATTAAATCCCAATGTCAAAACAAATTATTAAATTTCCCCACTATAAAAGTAACTATACACTTATCTATAAATTGTACATACTAAATCTTTCGCTGTATAACATATGACAACAAAACAAATATAATATCCCTCACCATGAAATAGAACAAAATTATTACCCACTTATCATTTAATATGTTTAACGTGTGCGAGGGGCGTATGATTTAACCCTAATTTCGAAGTTCCCCTACCTCGTTGCGTTAAATACTTATTTTGCTCTTAAAACAATACTATACAAAACGACTGTGGTTTCGAGTCATTGCACTTTGTATCAACAGAAAGTGAAATCAGAGTCGTTAAAAGGAATTCTGCTGATCTAAGAGTAATACATGTTTATCGACAATCCCGTTCAGTGCGTAAGTGCCGAGTTGCAAATTTTCAGGTCTTTGAATAACCTATAATGTTTATTTATTTTACTTAATATGAATGGAATACCTAACCAAGTTTGAAATAATCAGCTTTTATTTATCATAGCGAAATTTCACTGGAAATGGGACTTCAAGGAGACAAAATCATACGCTCCGGGCCCGTGTTACTAGGTACACATAAATCTCGGTTTAACCCTTGTTTATTTTCCATCTACGAGGTGGAAGCGAATTATGTGGCGTAAAACAATAATCAAATAAATAGCGCCTAACTCCTGTCGGTTATATGCCCCCTAAAGAAAGCGAAATGTTCCTACAATTTTGGAGAAAACCTTACTCTGTCATCACACACGATAAACTCATATCTTATATAACGAGCGGAGCCCAAATTGTAAGCCTGGACCTGCAGTACCTAATTAAAACCTGCCAACTTGTCCAATCCCCGTGAAAGAATAAATAATAAAATAAATATACTCTTATAGCTTCTACCTATGTATATAGTTATGTTATAAATACCAAGTTTACAACCAGCGTACAATAATAAAAATGAATAAATTTCTCCTCAAGAAAAAAAACTTTAAATACCGACTTGTTTAAAAACTTACCGCGTTGGAAACTCCCTTTCTCCGGTCTTCGATTACTGCCTGCATTCACTATCTTTCTAGAAACCGCGGGTAACGCTAGTAACCGGTATCGAGCTATGCTGAACTTCGAGTAGAGGGCGAGTTTTCCCGTTTTGTGTCACCGACGGGGGACAGCGTTCACCGTCAAGGATATCTAAGTATCCCTTTTACACCCTGACACAACGGAGAAAAACTTCTTCCTCTGAAGCCGTTAACACCAAGAAAACTGATAACCGTTACCGTGACAGGGAAAGGATTTCCCCTTAGCGTTTTTCGCCCGACACTGTCTGTCGCTCTGACTGCTCTGTACCTGGTTTTTACTATTCCCCCGAATTAGGTTTTGGGTTTTTTTTGTTGAATTGAAAGTTACTAATTTAAATTTTTCTATTTGGTATTCGCGTTTATTACAGTTCTTAAGGATCTGATACGCCAAGTGTTTACCGCTCTACTAACGGTTCCAAAATAGATCGTGGTTGGAACGGTTTGGTTACCGTCTCGAGTCTTAAATCACTGGAACGACTCAAAAATGTCCTCCTCCTCCTTATCACTTATATTGGAAAATATCAATAATTAGCACAAACAATATAAATAATATCGCTCCCACAAAATTCAACTAATACATAAACAAAACAACAAATCAAGCTAACTAACCTAGATATGGATATATGTACTGCGCAAGTCGGTTACCTTGATACCTGCTTTTAAGGTGTGTTCCAACATATCAAAAAAACCGTTCTTGACACAGTGACGCGCATGTGCAATAGCAAAAATGCGTTCCAACCACGAGAGAACCGGTTAGCGAACGATAATTGTTTTGTCCCAACCCGATTTGGTATCGTTATGGAATCGGTTCAAGAACGATTATTTCGATGCTTCACTAAAAGCAGGTATCAAGGGAACCGTCTTGCGCAGTAAATATATCCATATCTAGTTTTAGGTTAGTTGGCTTGATTTGTTGTTTTGTTTATGTATTAGTTGAATTTTGTGGGAGCGATTTGCTTGTGCTATTTGTTGATATTTTCCAATATGAGTGATAACAAGGTGGAGGACATTTTTGACTCGTTCCAGTGATTTTAGACTCGAGTCAGTAACCAAATCGTTCCAACCACGATCTATTTTGGAACCGTTAATAGAACGGTAAACACTAGAAGCCTGCGTAAGAAATCCTTAAGAACGATTTCGATAACGATTCCGGAACGATTAAAATTTGTGTGTTGGAACAAACCTTTAGTCAAGTATCGAAATCATCGTTCTTGAACCGATTCCATAACGATACCAAATCGGGCTGGAACAAAACAATTATCGTTCGCTAAACGGTTCTCTCGTGGTTGGAACGAATTTTTTCTATTGCACATGCGCGTCACCGTTCTAAGAACGGTTAATTGATGTGTTGGAACAAACCTTATATCTCTGCTTCAGCAGACGTAATTCGGCAACAATTTTAGTAAATGCAGGTGGGGACATATTAACCTTAAAGTGCCATGGAGGATGGCAATTCAATACCGTGGTCGAAGTATACAAGTCAAGGAGTCTATTAAAAATAAAATTAACGTTGCTAATAAAACTCTATTAAAAAACACTCGAAGCTATGAAGAAATTAACTATGTTCACGGGTTGAACCACGTTGGACATTTGTGAATTCTCGACGTTTCGGCTTCCACTTTGAAGCCATTATTAAGAAGGAGAGGGGGGGGGGAATTGTTATTTTTGGCACAGGCTATGTTGGAAGGAGGTGAGATGGTATCGGAATGGAGCGGGTGAAGAACATGTTTCCAGTTTGATGGTTATCTCTGGCTGTCGTCCCTGATATTTAAACAGTTGGACGCGATGTTGGAGCAAGGTGGCAGAAGGATCGAAATTTCTGACAGACAATGAGTGTTCTTTTCCTCTAACGTAGATACGTCAGTGGGTCTGACCTATGCAGGTGCGGGGACAATAAGCAAGGGATTTCATATACTCCATGCTGTTCATTGGGAATTTTATCCTTGACAGATCTGATTAGGTGGGAGATTTTGTGTTGGGGTTTGAAGATTGTTCGAATACCGTGGGGTTTAAAGATTTTGCAGATTATGTCTGTCACTCCTTTAATGTAAGGAAGATATATTTTTAATTGACTATCTAAGTCAATGGTGGAAGGTGATGGCGTGGGAGTTGAAAGTTTCTGAATGCTCCTGTTGATTTGGGATTCTTTGAATCAAAGTTTGTTTTAGAAAATTGATTTCTGATGGTCGATGGGACTCGTCAGACAGAGTGATGGTTCGGAATATGAGTGTATTGACGACGGAATTAAGTTGGGCCGGATGGTGATGGGAATGGGAAATGGGGAAAATGGTTGGTGTGAGTGGGTTTGCGATAGATGGAATGTGAGAAACCATGTGGTTACAAATGTTGAATCATGACAACAGGAAATAGTAGTGATGAGTTATCTTCCACTTCTATCGTGAATAGGATACAGGGATGTACGCTGTTCAGATGGAGTAGGAAGGAGTTTAAAGTATCTCTTCCATTGGGCCAAATGACGAAGGTGTCATCAACATATCGTAACCAACAGCTTGGTCGGAGGGGAGAGGAAGATAGTGCTGAATTTTTGAAATGTTCTATGCAAATGTTGGCCATAACCGGAGAGATAGGGTACCCTAGGGGGGCACCTTTCAATCTGTAGAAGTTACCTTGAAATATGAAATTGGCGTTGGACAAACAGTGTTTGCTTAGGGAAAAATAATCTTAGGTGATGTGTTGTTTAGTAAATGAAATAGACAAACTTTCATCGATAGGGATGTTAGTAAATAAGAAGACAATGTCAAAGCTAACAAGGATATATGTGGAAGAAATATCAAAACCTTTGAGTAGGTCAACGAAATGGCGGGATGATTTTTCTCGTGGAATGAGCATAGCTTTTATGTCGGAAGGAAGTTGGAACTTATTGATACATGTGTTTGTTGTCGTCTTTTCCAGATATGTGGTAAGGTAATTAGGGACAATTTTGTAGTCGGAAGTGTTAAGAAGATTATTCATTTTATTCAGATAAGAAGATGTGTTGACCGTAGCGTTGCCTTTATCGACTGGAAGGACCAGAATATTTGGGTTGCTATGAATATCTTTGAGAGCCTGTCTTTATTTGAAGGAGGACCTGGGCAACATATTGCCTAATAATTTCGTCTTGATTGCAAGGGAGATGAGAGATAGCTTTCTCAGTTTGGGAAATGATCTTTTCTATTGGAATTGATTTGGGTGTGACAGCGTAATTAAAGCATTTGGCAAGAGTCTGTTCGGCGTGTTCCGAAATAGGGGTGTCGGAATAATTTTGGACAAGTGTGTCAATGTCAAGGGTTTTTAGAGGAGGCTTTTGAAATGAGGTAAGTTGAGAGTGCTTGTTTTTTTCAGTTTGGGTCTTTTGGTCAGATATGTAATGGGTTTTTTGGTTAGATATGCGGTCGAAAGTATCCCAAAATAGTGAATGAACACGGAAGGAGTGGACAATGAAATCGTGTAAGGTACTATATAGCACCGCTCGCGAAAAACCACGAGCAACCATATTGCTCGCACATATAATATTAAATTATTTTCTGTTCACCACTGGAGATTTTGCAACCGCTATTGTGGAAGTGCCAACTGATGAGGCAGGTAGTCATTGCCACGGCCTAGTTTCCAGGGGATTCAACAACAACAGAGGGAGTCCAAGGCCTCATCAGATGGTATAGGAAAGGGAACATACACTTCATGCTGTGCTGTGACCCGAACATCTACCACTTGATATGGGGAATCACAGATGCAGGGTGTACAGTGCAACAGAAGTAGCTTGGCAGGCGAAGGCCATGTCCACTGTACGTACGTTTCAAATAATTTTTCTCGCAACTCTTGTTGTATTGACTTGAAAAGTACAATCCAAGACATAACTTTTAGTGGTTTTTGATATTTTATTAGTTTACGTGTTATATTTTAATTTTAATTAGATTTTATAGTTAAAGACCTTCGACCGCCAAGCTACTTCTAATGCACTGTACTTTATTATACAGTCTGGCTTTGATTTTATTATGGTTAGTTCTTATTAATGTCATCTAAAAAAATCATTGTGTTATATTTAATTTATTTATTTTTTAACAGTACGTCATTAATACTATCATTGGGTACTGCCTGCTAAACAGTCGTCCACATAACGTTTAAAAAACAGAATATTACATTAGTAAATGAGCAAGTGTAGAGGATATAGAAGAGCCCATATTGAGTTGTTGGAAAAAATCATTATTGTATTGAAAGTAATTATTGTTTTGAATTAATAAGATGGCTTCAATGAATTAATTATATTTGAGTGTAGTGTGCTCTTTTATAATATCCCATTTTGTTTGTACAGTCTTAATTATTAATTCGATAGGTATATTAGTGCACATTGATATTACATCCAATAATATTATTTTATAATTAACTGCTATATCAACAGTGTCGATAAATTTTTTGATTGAAAATGAGTCTTTTAAATAACTGTCATTTTGACCGATAACATTTGAAAGGCAATTGGCTAGATGTTTAGACAAATTATAGAAGGGTGATTGTATGTAGTCTTAAGGGTATGCTAATCTAAATCACTCTAACACTGTTTGATGTATCCTTGTCATACTTGGCGGGAAGTGTAAGTATTGTACACTCTACTAAATTATCTTAAATAAATGTTTCTGGCTACAACCAAACGCGTACAACATAGGCAAGTGACCGTATCGTACAATTTGGGAACAATCAACCAGTCACTTTCCCCTGTCATACGCCTCTGGTTGTAGCCAGAAACGTTTATTTAACATAATATATACCGTACCTACTCTTTCCTCCAAGTATGACAAGGATACGCCAAATAGTTTTAAAGTACTACTTTTTAAATTTTTAAATAAATCACCTTGCAACTCAGTGTGGTCTTTTATGGTGTGGGTGCGGACTCTCGAAGATGTTCTGCATCTGCTGCATATGGAATGAGAACAGGCTCATGGCTTCGTACACGTGAAGTTATTGGAATGCTGTATTTTGGGCGGAGCTGGCGTAGCTCATCACTGCTGTTCTGGTGGCGGTTGGTTGAACTTTGATTATCTTCGGATATGTCGTTTTTGGTGCTGTCTTCTTTGGGGTTATCGTCTGAACACGCTCTATAGTTGGCCGGATGCTCTCCTTGGCAGTTGGAGCAAATGGCTGGGCTATTCTTCGGTCTTTCTGAGTGCTTCTTGCCTGATCTTGGCGCTAAGGATATCAGGATGAACTCCACTTTCTTCATTTCCTCGGAGTCTTCTTTGCAGTAGTCCACCATGTAGGTGCCCAGTCCTCTCCGTATCTGGCGTGTAGTTGGGTGATCTTCGTTACTTTGACCCCCTGACTTTCAATATTCTCTTTGATGCATTCAACTTCTTCGTCGAGGGAGAGTCCATTGTCTTCTCTTCTGGATCCGTGAACATTTTAAAAAGAATGCAATGGCAATAAATGGTTATTAAAATATTTGCACACATAAAATAAAGATACTATTAAGTCATAGATGAGAGTTTATCTTAATTTCATCTTGTCTGGAGTTACTTATTTAATTATTAAACTTATTCAATTTGCTTTTTATTTTTTGTAATTGTTTCTCGTGTTTTGTTTCTAAATTTAAAAATGTGTTTAATAAGTCTTCTGGAACGGCATTTTTAATTTTGTTCCTCTCCTTTTAGAATTCTAAGGACGACTCGACGAAAAAAAACAAAATCTTATATTCTGGCGTCTGGTGTACGTCCGTTTTAAGCTTCGGCAAGTGCTAGAGCTTAGGTATAAACAGATTCGGATTCAGCATGGTCTAAAACCTCCCCAATGGAGAAAACGTATTCAGTTTTTTATACAGTGTCATTCATTAAACTGAAATTACTGCTTAGAAGTTTACGTATTCGCCACGCTTCGCTTCTTTTTTCCCGCTATTCCATATATTCTTTTATTACCGTATTATGTCAGCCCTAATACATGACCCAGCCAGCTTGTCAACTTCATTATAGTTGTTACTGTGGACCTTTCAAACAACTTAATTCTGTGCATCCACTGTTCATGAAACGTCTTTTCTACGTAGGTATGGGTTTCATAATTTTCTTCTCTCTTACTTCCAGTTGTTTATCCGTTTTTGTGCTCATTGTCCATAATTCGTATCCACACAGGTTACACGACCGTGTAGCGTTCTCTTTCCTTCATTTTCATTTTTGTAACCTTCGACTTCAGCAGTCTTAATAGAGATCTTGCATTTATATTTCATTGAGCTAGGCGTCGTTGATTTTTGATAAGTGGAGCTATTGATACTTTTTATGTTGTTCGTTCCCACTCCTCATTACCACGTAGATATGTTGTTTTTCATTTCTAAATAATTTTTGTCTCACTCGCTTTCGGCTTCTAATTTTTAGGTAATTTTTAATATCACTGTGGTTGTTCATTTTCCTCTCTGTCTGTTATATATTTTACGATGGCTTTGTGTATTTCAAATTTTGAGGAACGTATGTTGTTTTGGCCTATTTTAATGAATAACGTTTTTACTTTTCGCCAGCCCTATCTACAATGCGAGAAAAGTATTGGCTTTTCCCAAAAAAAGATGGTATTCTTTTGGTGAGAAAAGCACGAAAAACGGGTTTTTAGAAAAAATCATGTATGTATGTCGTTTATATTTTCTTGTTAGCACGATACAGCCTCCGGGTGTATTAAATTAGATTAGATTTTAACGGGGTTACTGTGCACTTAAACCAAAGGTTTATTGTGCCCCCCCTATCAGAGCTGTTGTCGCTACTACTACAGCTCGCCTTCCAGTTCCAAGGTTCTAATGAACTCTAGTATTTGGGACGGCTTCAGCGAGGTTAGGTCCTCACTCTTACAAGTTTCTTGTCCAAAGCATTTCTTGCGTTGGCTTGCAATGGCGAGGCATTCCAGAACTAGGTGATCAGGAGTTTCATCCTCCTCCCCACAGAATCTACACTCGTCAATCTCTGCTAGACCTATTCTCATTAAGTGCTTCCTAAGGCGGCAGTGTCCTGTAAGAAAGCCCGTGAGGAAATGTAGCTTATCTTTACTGAGGTCCAAATATTTTTTGGACCTAGCAGTGTCAAAGTTCCCCAGGAACTTTTTGGAATGTTCTAACCCGGGAAGGCACCGCCAGAGTGCTTCTCTTTCGGTTTCCTCTTTCTTCCGAAATTCTTTCTTGTAGGAGCATTTTGCTACACCACAGAAAGGCTCCGGGCCAATAAAGGGCATTTGTGCTCCTTTCCTGGCAAGTGTATTGGCCTCTTCATTTCCCGTGATTCCCGAGTGGCCAGGAACCCAGACTAAAGAGACCCTGTTATTCTTGCCTAATTCATCAAGTTTTCTTCGGCACTCCCATGCCAACTTTGAGTCAATGACATGGGAGCTCAATGCTTTGATAGCTGCTTGACTATCAGAATGGATCGATATGTCACATTTCTGGTAGTTTCTTTCTAGGCTCATTTCCACGCATATTTCGATCGCAAGTATTTCTGCCTGAAAGACGCTCGGGAAGGAGCCTAACGATAATGAGTATCTGGTGCCAGGCCCAAATACTCCAGCGCCTGCTCCGATGGTGGTTTTTGAACCATCCGTATACCATCTATTGGTGTTTCTTTGAGAGTTTGGGTGGTGTATTCCCTTTCCCAGTCTCTCCTCGTATTTAGCATCGTAGTGAAATTCTTTTCGATGTTTACTTTCCTGATCATTTCGTCACTGGGAAGATTCGCTAATGAGGTGTATCTTGTCAGAGAGGACCAAGCTCCCTGATTTTTAATACTCTCATTGCCTAAACCTTCCTTAGATATTCTAAGAATTGCCTCTTGGGCAGATCTTTCTATCACCAGATGTAGAGGTGTGAGATCTGTAATGATCTCAAGTGCCCTAGTTGGACACGTTCTCATAGCTCCAGTGATGCACACACATGTAAGCCTTTGAACTTTATCGAGGGTTTTCCTCGTGCTGTACTGACTTGCTTTTGTGTGCCAAACTATTGCCCCATACGTAATTGCTGGTCTCACAGTCATGGCGTACATTCATCGCAGTATTTTTGGGTTACAGCCCCACCTCTTACCAGCTAGATTTCTGCACGCCATCAAAGCTCTTATTGCTTTACTAGCAGTTATTTCAACATGCTTATTCCACAGAAGCTTACTGTCTAGGGTTATCCCTAGATATTTAACCTCTGATTTCCATTCTATGATTTTCCCATTTAAGGATATGGGTTTCATGGCTGGAAGTGTTCTTTTCCCGGTAAATGGAATTACTATGGTCTTGCTTGGGTTAATGTTTAGCCCCACTGACAAGCACCATTGCTCAATGATTCTGAGGCCCTTTTATAATAAATCACACAAGGTGTTCTCGAACTTGCCTCTGACTATTAAAACAATGTCATCGGCTAGCCCATACATTCGAAGCCAAGCTCCGTTAGCCTGTAAAGCAACTCATCTACTACGAGGCTCCATAGAAGGGGAGATATCAGTCCCCCTTGAGGTGTCCCCCGAGTGGCTTTAACTGAGGTGGTTTGATTCCACACCTGTGTCTCAGCTATCCTCGTTGTCAACAACTCATACATCCATTTTACAATGGTTTCATTCACTCCTCGCCTTTTTAGTGCTTCTTTGACAGACACATGAGTTGTGTTGTCAAAGGCCCCTGATATATCCAGGAATGCGCACATTGTGATTTCTTTGTTGTTCAGAGTTCTCTGGATGACTTCTGTCAGCTGATACAGAGCCGTCTCAGTTGATCGACCCGCTCTGTAGGAATGCTGACATTTATGAAGTTGTATATTCTCCAGATTCTCTGTTCTTATGTAGTTATCCACTACTTTCTCCATCGATTTGAGTAGAAACGATGTTAGACAGATGTGTCTAAAAGATCGGGAATCAGTCCCATCTTTTTTCCCTATTTTTGGTATGAAGGTTACCCTTGCCCTTCTCCATTTTCTAGGTATTAGACCCACTGCTAGACTGCTTCTTGTAATCTTCAGCAGGTGAGGAAGAATCTCCTTTTTTCCTTGCTGTAGGTGTGCTGGAAATATTCCATCCACTCCTGGTGATTTATATAGTTGAAAGGTATTTATTGCCCATTCCAACCGTTGTGGTAATCTTCCTTGCGGGGTTTTTTGGTGTAGTTCATTGCTATTTCGGTGCTTGTTGCTGATTCACTACCTGGGAAGTGGGTTTTAAGAAGAAGAATTGATCGTTCCTCTTCACCTTCCGTTATTGCCTCACTGATCTGTTCGACTCTTTGGTCCAGGTCGTAGTGCGGGTGATTTACCCCATTCACTTCGACGTGTTCCAAATTGTCCTTCAGATTGGTCTTGTAAAGAGACCAATCAGTATTTCTAGGATTTCGAATTGTAGGAATCGAGGTGGTATTTCCCTCTATCCTAAATTCGATGATCCTATGGTCGGAAAGTGATGGCTCGCTCATCACCCTCCAATCTTTTACATTTTTCCTAGCAGCAACATTAACGATTGTTACGTCCAGGACCTCTTCTCTTGCTCTCGTGACAAAAGTGGGGGTTGTCCCCACGTTTAAGGTCTCAAGGTTATTTGCTAAGAGATATTCTAATAAACACTCACCTTTTACGTCGTTATTGGTGCTTCCCCACACGGTATTGTGTGCGTTGGCATCACAACCAATTATAATTGGCAGCCGTCTGCTATCGCAGTGTCTCACTAGCTCTTGTACCTCTACTGGCGGTGTCATCGGCCCGTCTCCAGCGAAGTAGGCAGAGGCAATGACGATATCTCCGTCGATACCCCCAATGTTGATGTGAACCATGATTGGAACAAGGTCCCGTGACACGTATTCTGAAACACAAATATATTTTATGTTATTTCTTATGATTACGCAGGCACGCGGAGATACTTGCCTTTGATCATAAATCAATTTAGAATCCTTACATGCCAAACCTTTGATTTGGCCTTCTTTGTTGATCCATGGTTCTTGGATCAGTACAATATCCAGTTGTAGTCTAGCGAACAACCTTGCAATCACGGCTGAAGCTCCCTTCGCGTGATGCAGGTTAATCTGAGCTACATTCGTGAACGTGAAGGTGAATAATTATGGATGAGAGAGGCCGAGTTACTCAGCCTCTATTCATTCCCCTTCTTTCTCTCTCCCTGACCCTCCTCGACCACCATGGCAGTATCTCCCTCGGTAATCGAGCAGGTTTCTTGATCTCGAGTCAGACTCTCGACCCCCAGGCTGCTCTGCCCAGCTTCCCGGGATGCAGAGGCAGTCTCCGCATTCCCAGTCATCCCAGCAGAGCCGGAGGAGATCTCGGGCTGACCCAAGGTCAAGCTTTCGCCTTGTTTCCCCTTTCCAGAGGTTCCGGATGTGGAGGGTATCTCCATGTCCTTTGGATCCTCCGCGGGATTCTTCTTTTTTCCCAGCCCCGAGACAGGGATACGCCCAAAACGGAAGTTTAGCGCGTAACCTCCTGCCTTCAGAGCCTCCCCAGATTGGTGATCGATCCCAATCGTGAGGATAGTTCCCTGTCCCTCTTTTTTAGAGTTTAGAATCTTCCAAGCCTCAGTACTGAGGTTGGAGTCCTGATCCTCGACAAGTTGGAGGATCTTCTCCAGTTTCATGTCTTGGCTTCTTGCGAAGAACACTGTTATGGTGACCGGCTTTGGGATGTCGTCTCCACTTCGAGCCACCAATTCGGGTCCTTCCCAAAAGTTTAATTTCGGCGCTGACCTCATAAGCCAGTCTGCCGATTCTTGTGACCCACAGTCCACCAGTATCATTCCACAACGGAAATGAATACCTGAGAAGTGGATTCCCTTCTCTTTGCTCTCGCACAGCTCTTCCACCAGAGTGTCTTCCAGTGTGGAGAGCTGCTCCGCTCTCAGGATGACCCCAGGATAATCCTTGGGCATTATTCCCATCCTAAAAGCTTTCTCTGCTTTGACAGCTGCTGCGTAACCAGTGGCTTGCCCGGTTACCGTTGCAGCTGTTTTTGATTTCTTGCTTTGAGGCCTAAGCGGAGGAGTAATATGCTCCGGGCCTCTTTTAAGCTTTGTTTTCCCCGTTGGTAATTCCTTCAGGGGGGTTGGGCGCTGAGTTACCTGCTTCCTGGCCTCTTCAGGGGATATTCCCTGATTGAGGAGTCGCATGTATTTCCGCACCCCTGCTCCACTGAGGCCTTTTCTCAGTGGGTCGTCTATACCGCCCGGTTCTCCCGGTTTTGGGAGGTCGAACGGCATACGACCTTTGTGCCGTTTGGCCTTTTTTCCCTCTGCGAGATGCCCGGATAAAGAGGTGGAGGTTTTCTCCACTACTTTTCCGGTGAAAGTATTACTTTTTCGTTCCATGAGTGATCCCACGAGAAGCTAGGGTCATTACGGTCCAGCGCTGCAGAGCCCCGCATGAAGAGGTAAGGGGTTCAATACAATGGAGTTCCCCCCGGTGCTCCAAGGTCGAAACCAGTAAGGACTATTCTTCTATATAGCCACGCATTCTTCGGCCCGGTCTCCCACCTTGAATTTAGGTTTTTAATGAGGTTGTCTCCTCTTGGTCCGGACAGTAAAGCCAAGACCCCCCCCCCCCATCCCACTGGCCCGCGAGACTTGACCACAGACAGCCAGGAGACATTGGTGTAACAGGTGATTTCGAGGTAAGCTCGAAATTTCACCCGGCATCGTAACCCTGTGTGCAATCCCTTAGCCACGATACTACAGCTGGGACAGGTAAAGTTGGTCCGCGGCAGGGTATTCGAGGGCTGCCGGTTGAGTTTTTAGACACAACAAGCCCCAGGTATTTCCCCGCAGACCTCCTCCTCATATAAAATCATCTCAGAGGCCCTTCTCCTATCCGCCACCTGGAGACGCGCCGGGTTGGTATTTCACCCCCTCCACATCAATAAATACCCCGACGAACTACGTACATATCTACTGATGTGAACCCGGGTGTATACAAGTGACCAATTTTACGATTGGATATTGTTCAGGGCATCTCACAAAGAAACCCTATTGATTTTCAGCTCAACAGAGTCACTACAACGGATGCTATGGTACCTGAAGTACCACATTTTGGTCATTTTTGGAGAAAGTTCAATTTGTTAGCACGATATAGCCCCCGGAGTGTATAAAGTGACCAATTTTACGATTGAATATTGTTCAGGGCATCTCATAGATGAACCCTATTGATTTTCAGCTCACCAGAGCCAGTACAATGGGTGCTATAATGCCTGATGTACCACATTTAGGTTATTTTTGGAGAAATTTGGGTTTAACTGTATCGACCCTTACTTCGTGGAATCTACTCATATTACTGTTTTAAATGAAACTTACTGTTTCTAGATAATTCCACAATATATTCAAAAAAATGTTACAAATTCTAAGAAATTTGACAATTGTTTCAATATTAAATATCATCGTCAGAATGACAGAAGATACATTTCATTTGATGCGTACCTGATGTTTAATACTTATTTTTGGCTAGACCAAGAAGTGACCTACCTTGTGATTGACTTAATATATGTTAATAGAAAAGAGAAGAAGATATGATATTACAAATATTGAAGCTTAGATATTATTAGCTCTATGGGAATATCCTGGATATATTTTTCCCAATTAAAATCAGTATAACTGTGCAATGATATAGAAAACCAGGAAAACTATATCTGCTGATCTTTACAATTATCACTTAAGAAGACAGTTTAAAAGTGAAGAACTCCCTAGATTTATATGTTCATTGACGACTTCATATTGTGGGTTTTTTAAGTGTCTTCTAATTTCCAATTCTTCAAGGAAATCCAATTCTTGTTTTTTATCACAAATATGTAGAACTTCTAGTTCTGTGTTAGGTGACAATGAATGATTGGTGTCAAGTAGATGTTTTTCGTAGTGGGAGTTATCTGGTTGTTTTAATCTGTATGCTCGTAATTGTTCACTGTATCGGATTTCAAAATTTCTAAGGGTTTGACCCAAATATACAGCATTACATTCTGGACATTTAAGTTTATGTAAAGAAGTTCTCAAATCTAACTGACTCTCCCACAAATTCTACCCGTTTCATTATTGCCTTTATACATATTAGAGCATATTTCCGAAGATGTATTTTTGTTCCTCTTTTATTGTAATCCCTGCTAGTTCCATTTTATATTATTTTGTTATTCTTTTTTGGTATAAAAACACTACGCTTACCAAGTGTGTTGATGAGATTACATTCAACCGTGCATTCTGAATAGTAAATATTTTATTCCGTTAACCGAGTCCTGGTAATTTTTTATCATAGTGGTAAATATTTGCAGGATGAACATGACGTTTCCAATAACATCCTGATATATACTTCAAGAATGTCTTCACCTCTACCAAAAAAGAGAAAAGTCATTGAACGCATTGACAACCACTATGACAAATTCTGTGAGCACTTGAATAAACCACAAGCAAAATTAAAAATACTATTACCTCAAAAGTATGGATCCAGAACTGAATTCAGAATCTTCGATTTAAAAAGAGTTGAAGAAGTGTCAACAATTGGGAGAAGTATATATAGATGCATATATTCTGAAAGATCCACAAAAATCTTGGGACATAATGAATTAAGTGGAGTTCTCATATGTCCTAAAACAGATTTTTATTCCAAGGAAATTCCAGACGTTGATGAAGATATAATAATGCAAGATGATAGAAAAACCAAATATAGGCAAAAATGGATCGGCGCATTAGAAAAAAGCAGAAAACATTTTTTAAGAATTATAAATATATTTGAAAGTAAATCGAAATCAAAATTGAAGCCAGAAAAAATAGAAAAATATATTAAAGTTTTTGATGCGCATGGATAAGTAGATACACCATTATTGTTTATAAATTGATATATATATATATATATATATATATATATATATATATATATATATATATTGTGAATGTGCTTTTGATATATAATATAGAAGAAAGCCAATTTACATAAATTTTGTAGATTATGTTTAAAATCGAAGGATTTCGGTTGGTTTTCTGTTTTTTTTGTATAGGTTATAATGAATTGTGTAATGCAGGCTTAGTTGCAGTTAAGTTTATATCTATACACGGTTGTCAAGTTTCATGTGCTTTGGCGAACACTAAGCTTTTTTTTTATATTTGAAGTTATAATTGGGTGTCAATGATGATTGAGAAAACCTATAAAAAGTTTTTATTAAAAACCGTAATCTAGTAATAATATATGAATGTAATATTTTTAAAACGAATGTCGTTTTAGGACAGGTTTGTCCTCGAAGCATCTATTCCATGGATTTATGCTTCTTGTATTTATAGATTTTCTCAAAAGTCTGTTAAATTAACTCCAATTATGACTTCCACGACAAGAAATACACAAAAAAGTATAGTCCAACCTCTAAGCAGACATATATTTTTTTATCTTGTTTGCCTATGTGATAATTCAATCTGTATAACTGTATAAAATACTTTTTGTTCTCATTTAATAGGTAGTTTTTTCGTTCTTCAGTTTTCAGTACCACACCAGTGGTCTAATTATAAAATATAGCAGAGGGTAATACGGAATACTGTTCATAAATGTAATATACCTTATAACAAAAGTCAGTGACTACTGTGTATATATTCATTCAAACAGATAGATCATTTCTAGGTGACCTCACGACAAATCCGCCATATTACCGGTAAGGCATACAAAACGTTCGCGATTTTTAATGTGTGAATAATTTTAAATTCCGGTGTTTTGTTCTGTTGTGGGATGGTGTAAATGGGCAGAAAGGGATCAAATACGTTATTTTAGAATCCCCAAAGCATTACAAAACCAACCAGAAATGCTTAACTCAAAAGAACGTCGAGAATGTGGGATTAGGGCTTTAAAACGGTGCAGCTGCAATTTGAGCGATACATTCCTTATTCCATAATCATGCACGGATTAGTTCAGCATTTTGTATCGGGTAGGTAAATTATATTAATACAAAAGAAATACAAAAATTATGATCCAAAATGTTTGAATTTAGAGTTAAATATGGTGTTAAACTAAGCGTTTTTTGCATTAGCAGCAAAACAAAGGATGGACAAAGTGTAAAAACGCATGTTAGATTGGCTAAACCGTTAAACGAAACTTCTTAAAATGGTCAATATTATTGTTATTTAAAAAAGTTGTAATCCCCAATCAAATTCTTCATTTTCTTTAGGATGATGTAGATGAAGCTGGTAAAACTGTATATTAATTATAGAACCCACAGCAGGTCAATCCACAAAATACTGAAGCCGTCGAAATTCCTGAATTGTGCAACGAACACGTAAGTCGAAGAACTGCTACATTCAAACGAATTCGGCTTTGGACCTCGTTTTCTAAACATCGAATCGTTCGATAAAAACCTGTATTTCAATATACTATTTTCATATAGGGTCATTCTAATACTGTAACTTTATACTAATTAAATAGTTTTAATTATAGACTTTGTATTTTTGGGCATTTATCCATTAAATTAATGAGCGTCATTATTATGTCACAAAGCTTCGTGGTTAAAACAGTTAAATAAAAAATGTATGAACAAACTGGATTTACCTAGTTTTTAATTTTTTTACCTACTCTAGATATAAAAAACATATTTTTTTAGACTATAATTTTATTTGCATAGTACCGTAAGCATTTTTACGTTTCCTGGGGCGTGGACGCTACTGGTTGCGTTGACGAGCTAGGAAATGTACTGCACGCCAAACAGTCCGTTCCCTATACAGCGGGCGCAACCCGAAACACTGCGTGACTGATACTCAAAATTCCTGACATTATGTCATAAGAACAGTAATAAAAAGAAGCTAGATAATAATTTGTAATGTTTATTATCAATTTAATGTGTAATATACATACATTCTGATAGTATGTAACATTGTGTAATAGGTACCTAATAAATACCTATATTTAATAAATAATATAAATAAATGCAGAAATATGTATACAGGTAGCACATTTTAATGTTTACTTCCATGACCGATAACATTTGTTTGATTGAGGTCAATATTTTTACTTAATGATCTCATCTTTTTTGATCTCTTCTTTTTGTTTCTCAAAACTTCCAACTTTGATGGCCTGCCTGCCTGTATTGCCCTAGAGCCAGCATGTAAACTTATATTTGCACGGCGTGCAATAGAAGTAGGTTGAACTTTTATCTTTCTCGTTCTTTTAAAATTACACATGCCTGTGCATATATTGGCAAACGACTCGATATTTTCGATTTTCTTGTTGAGGTTACATATGTGTTCTAACATAAATTTTGATTGATTAGCTTCAGCAAAATTATAGAAGTTGTTTAGGTTTAATTTAAATTTTGACAGTTGCACCTGGTACTCTGCTGATAATTCATTACCATTCAAGGTATTTTCCAACATTTCGCTTGATGTAGGCTCAACTGTGTTATTTGATTGCATTGATTCGGTGAATTCATTATTGTTTTTCTCGTTAGCATTTTTTTCTAAATCAATATTTTCTTCCATTACTATAAAAAAAGAATTGTCGACTCCAGTACGTAAAACTAATGCTGCTAACTCAACTCGGTCTTAAAAATTCAAATCAGGGGCATGTAATAGATTCACACAACTGTTGTTAACTGCGCACAAATGCTTACAAAATTTGCCCCCTGCTCCATCTGGACAATCACATTGTTCTGTTTGAATATTTACAGTGTACAACACTATGTTATTGGTATTGTGGCCCCTAGTTGTCATGATAGTACGAAAGTAGTGGCACCATTCTGAATTTCTTTTCCACATTTCTTCAAAATAGTTTAAAAATAATTTATATTTTGCTGACACATTGTTACTGTATAATTCCTCTTTCAATAGGTTGCAGTCAATTATATTTTTTGCATATAGAACATCGTGAAATTGTTGCATTAGGGGCCGTCGATCTGCCTTTTCAATTTCATGTTTCTAGTCCCATAGCCAGCGCCATCCAGCTTGCATTACATGAAAAGTGCAAAGTAAAGTGGATGCCTTAGGAAATATAGTATGGATCGCATTTATTTCTGCAGCTGAATCATCTGTAATAAAAACGGAAGCTGTTCCTTTACCAGCAAACCCATCAGATCCTAAGACATCCCTTAATTTTTGAAAACAAAATTCATACAATTCTTGTGTTTGAGAACTGTGGATCATACAGCCAAGAGGTATACCGCCGACTGTACTAGCACCAAAAAAAATTTTTATTCAATTACCCATTTGATCACATGATCCACTGCTGTCAACAAAAACGATGGAAATTTTTGGCTTCGCTAGGAGTCAATCCTTCACTGAAGTACTTCAAAAATTGATCTTTCGTAGATGTAGCTTCCTCTTAGATAGCTATAGGCTTCTGCCACCGTAACTCTGTGGCTATGCGTAAAATGCACTTAAAGTTATTAAAATAATATTGTTATAATATTATAAATTCAAACAAACTTACTTTTACAATGGCGTTTAGACCCTCCTTAAGGAGGGGATCCCTGCATCTTGAAAATTTGTTTTCATTTTTAACTTTGATAAAGATGTTGGCGCCGCAGTTCCTGTTTCTTTCCCTGACGCTACTTGTTTTTCTTTCCTTATTTTTAGCATTGTGCTGGCAAACCCAATCTTTTCGATACTATAGTTTTTTTTTTATTTTAGGATACGTTCTGTTTACAATCCACTCTGTGCAAGTAGCTTTAGAAAAGTTTTTAATCCAATTTTTTGCAGTATCTAATATCTATATCTCTCGATGTTGGTTCTCAGAATAACTTTTTCTTGGTCGATGTTAGAGATTACAATCAAACGTTTTTATAGCTTTAATTACAGTCTCTTCTCCGCCTTGATTCATATTGACAAACCTACTTTCAAAACACAAACAAAATATGCGAAAGAAAAGTTCTAACTTGCACATGGACGACTCACTGGCACCATAGAAAATGAATAAATATGGCATGGCATGGCAATGCATCAGCGTGCAAAAAACGCGCGAAATAATAGGGAACGTGGGGCGTTGTGTCCACTGTCTAGGGAACGGACTGTTTGGCACTGCATTACATTTCCTAGCTCGTCAGCGCAACCAGTAGCGTCCACGGTTTAGGAAACGTAAAAATGCGTACCGTAAAATGGGGTGAATAGGAACACTTTTTTGTATTTTAAGTAATATAGCACATTTATTTTGTATCAAAATTGATTGAAAAATACACCAAACCTTATATATCCCCTCTATTATATAGTTACTGGTTGTTTGATTTTAAGTTGTAGATTCTGAAAAAAAAATGTTACTGTTCCCATTTACCCTACAATAGGGGTGAATAGGAACGACATTGAAAATATTATTGCGTTTCTATTTAAAACATGTGGGTGTGAATGGGAACGGTTTAAAATAGGTACATAATTAAGTTACAGGGATTAGAGTAGACCATGTAAAACCTTTTACAAGTATAAATTAGGTCACTTATAATCTTAAAAAGTTCAAAAACATCACGCTTCTCTTGTAAGAGGAAAAAGTGTCAGTAAATGGTGTGAGCACTTAAGACATTGATAAATGAAACAGAGCCCAAGAACCTGGCAGATTTAGATGCTCCAATTCGCTCTTCCAACTTCAATACAGCTTCATTAGGGCTAAAAAAAGCATCCTCTTGAGTTAGGACAAACCTATAAGTTTGCTTGATTTTTTTGTAAAACAAACCAATGTATCCCTCGTTATCAGGATCTACAACTTTACAAACATAAAGACGAACATTTTTTTGGGTTTTTCCAAACACTTTTATTAAGTAAAAAATCACTGACTGAAATGTCATAATTTGCGGACGTTGATCCAAGTTCAATTTCATCTTCAGATGTGCGTGACAGCACCATCACTGTCTTGTAAAGAGTCTACATCTGATTCGCCTTCTGATGAACTGTCTGCTGGATGATTTATTTTCTTCCTCTTCCCTTCAAGTGTTGCGGCCTTCTTGCTAGTTGAAGGAGCATTTATGTCCTCGTTTTCAGTCCCAAAGTCTGAAACTACTACACTTTTCCCAGTTACTTGTCTTGATCATTAGTGTTGTCAGTAGAAGGTAGCATTTTAAGCACTTTCTCACGATTCAGATTTTCAAATCCTGTAATTACTTTTTCTTTCTTCAAGGTGTCACAAAGGCGTTTTAGAAGTGAGGGGAATCTGTCCTTTGGCACTGATGTCTCTCTTTTCCCAGGGACTTTTTTCCACTCTTCCAGAATATTTCTCCAAGACATCTTCATCGGACGAAAAAAGGCAACGTCGAGGGGCTGAGTGAGATGTATAGAGTTACCTGGCAAGAACACTAAATGAATGTCTTTTTCCTTGCAGACCCTGCTCATGTCAACAGAAAAATGAGAAGACAAATTATCTCCAATGAGGTACTGTTTACCCTCTTTTTTTCTGCAATAAGGAAGAACTATTGTCTCAATCCAGTCAGCAAAACAAAACGAATCGACCATCCCGATGTTGTTCTGTTGTATCGGCAGATTGGAAGACCACCAACTCTCCAACTGTCATATAGGTGTTGTGCCTTGTATACGGTATAAGGTGGCAATATATCACCATCGCCCGATGCTGCAATCATCGCTGATATTGAAAACTTGCTTGAGTTCATGATATGTTCTGGGTTCTTGCAGAGCCTCGTCTAGTAATGATGAGGCCTCGTCCGGGATCATCGCTTAAATTCGTCTCATCGAAATTTATTATATTTGATGAGGGAATATCTTTCAGTTCTTTTTCAAGCTCATCAAAATAATCACAGCAGCTCTTGAACGTTTGATGTTCTGGCACATTCTTGTAGATAAGTCCTTGCGATGGCGATTCAGAAAACTATGTACAAAATCACGCCCAGGAAGATTATCTTCAAATCGTTTGACTGATTAACCTTGTCGATCCAGAAAGTATTTTACAAGAAGCCTTAGTGTGATTATATCCACTGGATAACCTCTTCTCTTCTTCTTCCGTGAGTACTGGCTGGCCATCTTTTACGATCGCCCAATTTTATATGTCTGTGGAGAACAGTTGTGCTTATATCTAATGATTTGTCAACATATCTCAAAGACTTGGCCTCTTTGACAAGCTTTACAGCCTTTCCTATAGTTTCGGCATAGTAATGCTTGTGCTTTTTTGTAGGAATGTATTTCCTCGGCGTTCTGTATTGTTTTTTAAACCTAAAACAATACAAATACATTATGATAGCATACTAAATAAGGTATATAAATAACAGCTTCACACTTGAGGTAAAGTTTGTGGACATTAAAAAATCATGTGAAAACCGTTACAATTTCTCAATGCTGGAACCATAGATAAATGATAGGTTAGGTTAGGTTGGCTGGAACCAATCAGACAAAACTGTTACCAACAGAACAAAACCAAATAATATTCCTATTTATACTATAGCCAACCTATAACACCAAAATTAATGCCAATAAAATCAAAGGAATTGGCTTTCATATAGCTATAAATTAATCTTGAAGTTTTGTTCCCATTCACACCACTCTGTTCCTATTCACCCCATTTTACGGTATATACAAATATAAGGAATCATGAGGTAATTCACAATGTCCAGAATGCTCACAGTTGGCAAAAAATTGGTGGTCAGTTCACTTGTACCAAGAGAATAGGGATCAACATTGCCTATAATTCGAAGTTTTAAAAGTCGTAACGTTTCCTTTGAGACATAAGTAGCATTCACTCCAAGCCATATATTGTAGTTAAAGTTAATAGAACATACAAAACACGCAATAAAAACTCGAAATAAACACCGCAAATGTTGAGATAACAATGAGAACCTAATGGCAGGACCGCCCTAGTATGCCCTACCGACAAAATGGACGCTCTGTCAAAGTCAGGTGACTCAAAATGATCTATGACACACAGGACTGTTTTAAAAAATGTTTGAATCCCTCACACAAAATTAATAATGTATATTCTAATAGATGAAAGTTAAATACGTTGCAGATGAAGAATTTTACTTAAAAAGCTAAAGTACAAAATTGCCACTTGGATGGTCTTGGTACAATTTTAGCTTCTTAATTGAACAATAGTTAGACGCGCTACGCCCGGGCTATAAATATTTTTACTTTTGCACAGATTTAAAAATTTGATCATATTTTATTTAAAAACCCTAGGCTCGAGCTTGGCGACTTACTTCAATAACTCATCTTAGAGTGATGTAGTCAACTTTGCCAGCATATTTGCTTAGTAACGAGAATGAATTAGTAATTTTTTCTTGCTAATTGGAAAACAAAATTAATTTCGACCCATCAATCCAAAGATCTCTTGATCTGTTCTTTCTAATTTAATCTGACTCGCAACTTTAGGATCATTTTCAAAAACTAAAGAATAAATCTAGGATTATTGTATGCTTTACAAACTTTTGTTTGGATTTGAAAACTATCATTACCTTCCATTTTTTCATTTCACTGTTTGAACAATATCGTTATAAATATGCAATACTTTGTATTGTTGAATTATGTAGTAAACATTGTAATGTGCTTAATTTTTTTAGTAGTTCCCTATTTCATTATAATATCCTCCATTTTCATTTACATGTTTGCACCTTAGAGAATCTATAAATATCTCTTTCAACCACTGCCATATCTAATTTCCATTTCCCTCGTATATATTGGAGGCCTATGACCGAACCATTGATATGTAATCTTCAAACGTAATTTGCATTAATACTAGGTATGAATTTCAATACAAAAATATGTGCAGTAATACGCACTCGAGTAATATTTATATGATCATAACAATCTTTCCTTCTTCGCTCCCATAACAGTCTCTATTTGCCATCTATGTCCTAATCTCTATTCCTTTCTAATTTTCATCTCTTATTTGTCAGATGGTAGTAACAGTCTTGACGGAAGGTAAAAGTTAATAGTTAATTGTGATTTATTAATGAATTATTTAAATTAATAATTGGGTAATACTAAGCTAACATGCATCGGATTCTTATGTGTATTGTAAATTTTTTTAAGCAAAACTTTGCCATTCTTTTGTTATACAATAACGTATTAAAACAAAACTGTTTTCATTTTATTTAAAAATCATATAAGTAGTTCCATTTTGACAAGTGAAATGTATTCATTATTTGCAAACGACAAGTTGTAAACTCATCGTCAACGCTAATTATTGTGCCGGGCGCAATATATTTATTATAGTAGAAAAACAATAAAGAGTATAGTATTATTATTAGAAATTATTATAGTAGAAAAACAATATAATAGTATAGTATTATTATTAGAAATTATTATAGTAGAAAAACAATAAAAGAGTATAGTATTATTATTAGAAATTTGATCCGGGAATATGTCCAAGCGATAATTCGTGGAAGTTCGTCTGAATTCCAAGAAAAATTCTTAACAAAACTGATTATGCAGTTAATTTATTAGACCCATAATACCAAGGACAACACTTAATTGCGGATAAGAATGTGGATACTATTGAATATTTTTATTTTATTTAATAGTTGAGAAAAGTCAATTATTCGATACAAACAAAAATCAAATAGTTGAGGAGCTTACTAATTATATAGCGAAGTGTGAACTATGATACAAACCATGTATCTGGATATCTGCAAAAAACGTGAATCCAGTTACATCATGACAAGGAATGTGCAAAAAACGGTATTAAATGATCTTGCAGTGGCAATTTGAGTCTGCCAGCATCTTCAGCGGCGGCAGAAATATCTGTTAAAGCAAATTCCTTGATACACACAGCCAAACCCAACCGTCTTTCTTTAGAAGGAGCAAGAAAACTGACATTCATTACACACAATTTAAAATTCAACGAAACATTATGAGAACATAAGTCGAGGTGATACGGAAGACTCAGCATCAACATCAATAAGGATGAAATTTGATGATTCCATAGAATTGTCTGGAATGAGCTCAAATAGTAATTCAGACTATGAGGATTCATATCAAAGTAATGATACCAGTTCAGAGAAGGTTAGTTAGTAAAGACAGCTTAAATTTCTCAAGTTATTTTTAGTTTATGCAAAATAAGTACTTTTGTTTTACATTTTGTGTAGTTATTTTTCGTAATCATGCAAACAAATATTTCAACTACTTAACTGACTTTTCTATCAATATCACTTAAAAATATGTCTCACAAACCTCTAATGGGAGCTCTTTTGATTCCACAGCAATTAGTAGATTCGCGAATATTCCTGAACGATATTAAATTCCCGGGATTTTAAAATATCTAATTAATATACAGGGTGCCCCGGGACGAATGGGAAACAAGTGTGGAGCGTATAGTATGAGCCAAAATAATGTTAGTACTTCATATAAACTTTTCTAGTAAAGGCACTAGTTTTACAATTATACGTCTCCAAAGTTTGAATTTTTAATTAGTTTTTTATTTGTATGTATAATGTATGTGTATGTTTATTTTGGAAAGGTAAACAGATTTACAGTAGTGCCTTGAAGCCAGGCACGAACTACTCGTAATGGTTAGTGATCCAAAATTTTTGTAGAGATGACACATCCCATATGAAAATATCGAAAATGACTTCCCCACACCTTAAGCTAACGAAAAGGTACTCTTGTTGGAGTTTGATAAAATCAGCCATTAATTATGGTTTTTGCATACCTATTTAATTTCCATGCTATGAGTAGACAATATTTTTATTATCGACTATTGCTATTCATTTCTACTACAGTAGGTGAATAATGGACATGGTATCAATAAATTACTTTTAACTCGTTACAATGGTAAATACCAGCCAAACGGTTTATTTTATCAAATTCCAACAAGAATATCTTTTCGTTAGCTTAAGGTGTGGGGAAGTCATTTTCGATATTTTCATAGGTGTGTCATCCCTGCAAAAATGTTGGATCACTAACTATTACGAGTAGTCCCTCCCTGTCTTAAATTATTAATATGCTGAACATTTTATGAAGATCAAATGGTACGAGAGTTAAAAACAAAAAACGAATTCAAAATTCAAACTTTGGAGACCTATAATTCCGAAAACCAGGGCCTGTATTGACAAAGTTTATATGAAGTACTAATATTATTCTGGCTCATACTATACGCTCCCCAGTTTTTCCCATTAGTCCCGGGACACCCTGTATAATAGTACCATATTAGTTACAAACACCATAAACACTGGAGCAAATTCATTACATAAGATTAGAAACACATTATTTATCCTAGACATTATTGTTTATTAATTATGGTGATTATATATCAATATTATATTTTAAAACACGTAAATAAATCTATGTAAATATATTACCGCTTATTTATTCTCACCCTTAGAGTAATAATAAACATAGAGAAGGCTATTCATTCATAAACACGTTTATTTTTGCGGCCAACAATTCTAAACGCCAATAGTGAAATAATGAATGAATTACAAAAAGTGGGGATGCTATTGTAGATACATGGCCTTGGTAATTTCAGCTGGTTTTCTGACAAACTTGGCACCGACGAACCATGATAATCCAAAAACATTGAATTAATTAACTTAAAAGTTCATTTTGTCACTTAAAGTCTTGAAAAACACATCAAAACGAAAGAACTAAATGTTTATCGTAATGGCACTCGTATAAACAAACCACGTTTGACATTATTTACTACAGTGCTACAGCGGATTCGAAATTACCCTGGATCACACTCTGACGATATTTGCATCTCTCTTTATATGGTAATTAAACAAGGACAAAACTACTAAATAGATTACTATTGACACATTAAACTGGTACTGAAATTTTGAGCAATGTTGCCACTTTTAGTTAAAGGTATCTAAGGATACAACAAATACTTGTTTAAAATTTATATAAGAATATGCCTTTATTAAATAATATTCAAGTATATTTAATTAATTTTAAAAGCAGCGACTCAAATGCAGAAATTAGTATGAGTTTTTTTATTTGCATAACTTTTTAACAAATTTTCAATTAAACTTCTAATTTCTTTTTTCCCGCAACTAAAGAGGATTTGTAAATATGGCAAAGCAGTGGAAATGTCCTCAAGTGAGCTTAGATGTGACTCAATGTTTGGGCCAGGAAAAAGTCAAAATAAACATATCTATTTTAGTTGTTAATCTGATGAGTTCTCACCATCATCTTGAAAATTGTTAATAAGATTAAAATAAATACATATTGTAATTTAATTAAACTAGACGACAATTTTATTTTGTAATGAAAAGCTGAAAAGCATATTGTAGTAGTAAACCTGATATTCATGCTCATTACTGACAGTGCCTGGCTTTTACCATAATTAAGAATGGAGAAACTGAATGATTTACATAACAAAGTAATTTGAAGAAACGTAGTAATTCCTTAACAAGTGGTTACTAATCTGATCTGTACCCATATTTTGTTGCATCGTGGCATGTAACTACACTAAAATCTAAGCTAAAAGTTAGTATTGTCCAAGAAATCGTGACAGAATGAAGTAGGAAACACCACAAACGGTTTATTAGCCATGCAAGTAAATCAATTTTTGGAACCTCAAGATGGAAGGAACCTAAAAAGAGATTGGCCAACAGATTTGTCTTTTGAATGATGACCTAACACCACGAATCTTCCTCATAGCTATCTCCAAAACAAAAAACGGTTAAACAAGACTTATCGTTGGGAAAAATTTCTTCTGAAACCATCCCATAGCTTATAGAACTGTGTATATTTCGTTTACTAATGAATAAATAACAAAAACGTCTAAAAATAGTCTTCCACTTACAAATGAGTTAAAAGAAAGTTGTAAATCCTTCACCTTTTTTATTTATAGACTAATACGTTTGTTATTCATCATTTCGAAAATGTTCGAGAAGTTACTAAAAAAAAATCCCAATGGCACAGGACCAATTGGACAGTCTTATTTCAGTAACATGTTTGCATAAAACCGAAAATAAAAAATTAGGTACAAAAGTAATAGAATGCTCTGAGATGTACAAAAAACCAAAGTAACATTCTGGCATCAAATCAAAAACAAAAAAATAAAAAACAATTTTGGTAAATTTGAATTTTCTTAAATAAATGTTTTAATGTACGATTTAGAGAAAAATGTTAAATACAAAAGTTGTAGAACGTGTTAAGGTCTATAAAAAAGCTCAGTAACTTTTTTGCGTCATATGAAAAACAAAGGAAATACGATTTTTTTTCAACTTTGACAGGCCGCCATTTTGTTTTTTCTGTGCCGATTTGGCTCATTAACGAACTCGTCGAAGATTTTTGCCTAACCGATTTTGTAGCGAGTTTGGTTTCGATCCGTTAAAAAATACGCCCTCTATCGTGCTTACAAATTCCGTTATAATTTGTGAATTTTCTTAAATAAATGTTTTAATGTACGATTTAGAGAAAAATGTTAAATACAAAAGTTGTAGAACGTGTTAAGGTCTATGAAAAAGCTTAATAACTTTTTTCGTCAATGAAAAACAAAGGAAATACGATTTTTTTCAACTTTGACAGGCCGCCATTTTGTTTTTTCTGTGCCGATTTGGCTCATTAACGAACTCGTCGAAGATTTTTGCCTAACCGATTTTGTAGCGAGTTTGGTTTCGATCCGTCAAAAAATACGCCCTCTATCGTGCTTACAAATTCCGTTATAATTTGTGAATTTTCTTAAATAAATGTTTTAATGTACGATTTAGAGAAAAATGTTTAATACAAAAGTTGTAGAACGTGTTAAGGTCTATAAAAAAGCTTAATAACTTTTTTGCGTCAAATGAAAAACAAAGGAAATACGATTTTTTTTCAACTTTGACAGGCCGCCATTTTGTTTTTACTGGGCCGATTTGGCTCATTAACGAACTCGTCCAAGATTTTGTCCTAACCGATTTTTGTAGCGAGTTTGGTTTCGATCCGTCAAAAAATACGCCCTCTGTCGTGCTTGCAAATTCCGTTATAACACATACACACATATATATATATATATATATATATATATATATATATATATATATATATATATATATATATATATATATATATATATATATATATATATATATATATATATAACCTTTTGAATGGAGGGTGATTTTGGCATCTAGGAACACCAAAACGAAAAACTGCATTGAAATTTTTCCGAAGTCGCGTCATGCTACTCTCTACAATAGCCCTATTTCATTCTGAAATAAGACTAAAAGAATACTGAATATAATTCATCTGAATCAATTTGAGTTTCGGAAAAATCATGTGCCAACTTTGAGAATGATGCCGAAGTATTAATATAGCTACGATATCCGGAATCTGAACTACTACTTCAAATGGTAAATTCTTGTAAAGAAAGGTACCTATATATTTGATTAGATCCCAGTGATTTATTATTTGGTGAAATCGGTTCGATTTATTTGGAAGAAAAATAGTAGATTGTACAACAAGTGCGCAAAGCGTTACTTTTCCCACGAGCGCAGAAGTTTGTGGCACGAGCCGTAAGGCGAGTGCCGCAAATCCAGCGAGTGGGAAAAGTGCTTTGCGTACGAGTGGTACACAATATTTTTTCTACAACTACGTTTATTAATTAAAGAAAAAAGTAACTTATATATGTATTTTATTTAACTTAAACAGAACGGTTCATAGTTCCTAAAATAATGGGTAATAAATGAATTTGTTTATAATCTATAATCAATAAACTGAAATACATAATCTAAAAAATAGTTTACTTACAGAATTTTTAGTTTAAATTTAAAATTTGAACACCCAAAAATCCACTATAAAGTATTGTCAAAAAAATTTGACATTGACATTTCCGTGGGTAAAGTGACATTTCCGTGCGGAAAAGTACCATAACGTGTACTTTTCCACACTCTACATTATTACTTTTCTAACGGATATCAAACTAATTAAGAAAAGGCTTGCTTTGCGCATAAAAATTTGTGTAGAAAAGCGTGTTTTGCATAGTAGTTGTAGAAAAAATTATTTTTCTACAACTGCTATGAAAAGTAGCGTATTTCTCATAGCTTACTTAATTTCAAAATCATATATTGGTCATACTGTGAGAAGTATTTCTCGCTTTGCCTACACCACATACATTTATGTGGAGAATCCAGTAGGGGAATCCTTCATGTCTAGACTCTTTTCAGCAGGGAATTCTCGATACCTAGACTTTTCTACACAACTATTTAGTGGTATTCTTCAAATTTGTGCCGTTGTAGAAATGTATAGCATGCAAAATATGGGAAAAGTGCTTTTCTCACTCGTGGGTTTGCGGCACTCGTTCTTCAGGCACGTGCCACAAACGGCCGTAAGGGCTACTGGCGCCTGAGTGCAAAAAAGGATTTTGGCGCCCTGTAAGGCATTTTGGATCATGTTTTTTTATTTATTTTTTTGAAGGTAGATAGGTAGGTGCTTGAAATAAAGCAAAAAACTGAACTTTAGAAGTTATATTTATTTGTAGACTAACATATCAAAATGAAACAAAACAGAATAAAGTCATAACAAATTATAATAACACTGCTATACCAGTCCCAAGCCTGGGCCCTCACCACGCAAGGGGTGAGGAAGTGTGGAGGGATCAAGGAGTAACACCTCGCAAAAAAACTGGGTTCAGCTGGCCCCGGCTGATAGTACCCTGTAAGGGCCCGTCGTCCAGGGTTACGGATGAAGACCCCAACGACGGGAAATGCGTAGAGGAAGAATCCTCAAAATGGTAGAACCGCTGGAAGGGACAATCCTGGATTTTAGGAATAGTATAAAATCAAAAAGGGAAGATGGATCTCTTGATTCATAGAGAAGACAATCTGTCTAGGAGAGAGACACTCTAAAATCAAAGCTCTGGTCCTCCAGGATGGGGGTTGAGGCATCGCCAACCCCTGGATACTCGTCAAAAAACTAAAAGGTTAAAAATTCCAGTAAAAATTGGCCTCCGAACCTGCGGAGCAAAAGAAGACGACCCAAGCTTAGAAAACGGACAATGAATATTGGTACTTGGAACGTTCAAGGCCTCTCCCAAAAATTAGACGATGTAATATCCGAAGTAAAGAACGTAAAGATGGATATAGTAGTGCTGACTGAAACAAAAAAAAAGGAGTATGCTCAGAAAATCTAGGACAATATGACCACTTTTACTCAGGGGTATCAAAAGACAAAAGAGCCCAACAAGGAGTGTCTATACTTATTCGTAAAAAGCTGAGAAGGTGCATCACATCCTGGGAAGCAATCGGTCAACGAATCATAAAAATGAACCTAAGTATACACGGAAATAAAGTTACAATCATAGGAGCGTACGCTATTACTGATGAAGCCTTAGTTAATGATAAAGATGAATTCTTCGAGCAACTGTCATACGAAATCTCTAAAATTGGAACATCTCGAGAAATAATACTGGTAGTAGACCTAAAGTCTAGAACGGGAAAGAAACAGCAAGATAAAATAGTGGGACAATTCGGAGAAGATACTGTAAATGACAATGGAAATAGACTCATCAATATGTCCGACCAAAACAAGCTGTGAATTCTGGCAAACTACAACACTGAAAATACATGACGTTAGAGCCTATAGAGGCGCGGCGTGTGGAAGTGACCACCATCTTGTCAAATCCAAAATACTACCCTTCCGTGTAACAAAGGAAAAAGGAAAAGACACAAGCGAACAAGAACAGAAAACACAGAAATCGGGTACAACCTAGATAGCCTTAACCAAGATAGCGTAAAGGAATTCTACAAAAAACGACTTTATGGAAAACTCATACAAGAAAACGCAGAAGATCAATACGAGTATCTTAAAAGATGCTTGAAAAACGCCGCACTGGAAGCCCTGGGAGAATACGCAAAGCCCAATCGAAGAACACCATATTGGTGGGATGAAGAAATAGAAGAAATGATAAAAATAAAGAGAGACAAATACAACAGATTCCTCAACACAAAGTCGGATCAAGATAAAAAAGAATACAGCACAGCCCAAAGGAAGGTACGCACAGCTATAACAAAAAAGAAGAACGAAAGCTGGGAAATAAACTGCACAAGACTCAATACATACCTGGGAGGTAGTAGCACTACCGAAAGCTGGAAAATGTTAAGATCTCTTCGTCAAGAAAAGACAAAAGATATTATCTCACCAATAACGTTAGTAGAATGGGATAAATACTTCGCGAAACTGCTGACTGAGCAAAGGACACAATATCGGCAACTACAACAGCCACAATCCGACACTCAAATACGAACTACAGCATCCCCACTTAGAATCAACACCAAAGAAGTAAAACTGATTTGTCAAGCACTGAAAAACAAAAAATATCCTGGCAGGTAATATCCCCCCGGAGTTACTTAAACACGGTACAGAAAAGCTATATCGACAATTAGCCTGCCTGTTCCAGAAATGCATTAATGGAGAAAGTTTGCCAGAAGAATGGAAAACGTCGTATATAACAACGATACATAAGAAGGGAAGTAGAGACGTTTGTGATAATTATAAAGGAATTGCTGTGCTTGGTACTATTTCGAGAGTCTGTGGTAAGCTAGTGAAAAAGAGAATTGAGGATGAATATTGTGATAGTGAGGCCGAATAACAAGTTGGATTTAGAGCTGGTAGATCCACTGTGGATCACTTATTCACAATAACACAGACAAATGAGAAAAAGACGGCACGGAATCAAGAAATACACCTCCTTTACGTAGATCTCAAGAAAGCGTACGATAGTGTACCCCAGCTAAAACTCTGGGAGGCTCTCGAGAAAACCAACATCAGCATAACATTGATAAATAATGTTCGAGAACTCTATAAAGAGAACACAAGCCAAATAAAGAAAGGGCAGACATTATCAAAGGGCTTCAACATTAACAAGGGTCTTAGCAGGGTTGTTGCTTGTCACCAACTTTGTTTAAAATCTATTTAGAAAAAACTCTGAAAACATGGAAAAGAAAGTGCGAAGAGATGGGAATACCACTGAACGATCACATACTATATACTCTTTGCTTCGCTGATGATCAAATAGTCCTAGCTCAAGACTACGACGACTTAGGATACATGACCCGTAAATTAATTGAGGAATACGATAAGTGGGGGCTGGAGGTAAATCTACAGAAAACGAAATATATGTGCATTGGTGGAGAACAACAGGACCTTATCTTGGAACAACAACATCAGATAAAACAATGTAGAAAATACAAATATGATGAAGAAATCAAACACAGAAACAACCAAGGAAGACAAGCAATCAGACAACTCAACAGTATTTTGTGGGATAGGGCAGTATCAAAACAAAATAAGCTTAGAATTTACAACAGCATAGTGAAAAGTGTGGCCTCTAAAGGAAAAAACGCGTAAGTCACTTGAAGCCATCGAGATGGATTATTAGAGACGCGCTGGCGGAAAATCAAAACTGGATAGAGTGAGAAATGAGAGAATCCGAGAAATTATGGATGTTAAACACAAAATGACGGAAGACATACAAATTAACCAACTTAGATGGTATGGATTCGTTCAAAGAATGGCGGAAGACAGAATCCCAAAGAAAATACTAAATTGGACACCACAGGGAAGAAGAAAGAGAGGAAGACCCAGACTGAGTTGGAGAGAAGGAGTAGATAGAGACATCAGAGAAAGCGGAGTAGATGAGGATCTCTGGACCGATCGAGAACAATGGAGACTGGAAATCAGAAGACGGCGGAGAACGTTATAAACTGATTTATAGATAGACAAATTATAATAATTTCTTGTTCACACCCATTTTAAAGCATTTACTTAACTAATGGGGTACAGACACGTTGTTTAAAAATACTATAAAATGCCCCAAAACTAAAAATCACATTTTTTAGGAACGAAGAACAGAAATATTGCCTAATGTCTACATATATATAAGTACTACTTTCTACTTATACTTAGATATTTTAAAGAATATGCAGATACTTCTGATAACAAATACCTAAGTAACTTCGTTATAAAATCAAAAATGATAGCTAGGCACAATAGAAAAATAAAAAATAGCTATTGTAATAGCGATATTTTCCGAGACTTTGCTATTGCAAATTCATTAATTACATCGCTAAAATTTATACCATCAAAAATTTTTTGTTCAATTGCTAATATTGCTAGCCCAGACAATATTTCTTGAAGCATTGTCGATCTTAAATACGTTTTAATGATTTTGAACTTTGGAGTCTATATCCTTATTATCCTGATCTGTCAGTCGTTCTTCAAGAACAGAACAACGTTTTAAAAGATCGCTGTCACATTTGAATATGTCGTTAAAAAATCCGAAAATATACTCATTTAATAAGTCAAATCGGTTTTTTAGACAGCTTAAAGTTTGATCTATAATTTTTAAGAAAAAGCTAATTTTTAAGGCGGTTTTGGATCATTTCGGTGATCATAGTCAAACAGTTTTGGTTTAAATTGCCTCCTGACCGTTGGTAACGGTGGAAAGTCTTTTTCAATTTAGAGAGAGGGAGTGCTACTTCTTTCGATTGTACAAGAATTTCTTGACATGATTGGTCAGATCTATATTGCTGGAAGTGATCCGCTAAATTTTTTAGGTAGGTTAGGTTAGGTAGGCATACTTTAATACTAATTATAGCACTTTGCATTTGTTTGCTGACAATATTTATATGAAATAAAACGTCATGCCAAATGACAATTCCACAAATAAATTGAAAATTTTGTACATACGTTGAGAGGGAACTCACTTTATGTCTTGCATCAATGTGAAAGGAATTATCTTCAGCTACTTCTAGAAGACTTTCGCAAACCTTAATTGAATAAAGTTTAAGGGGCTTTATTGCATCTATTCTTCTGGACCATATCGTCTCACTTAGAGGCTTTAAACTTAACCCGAGGACATTTTTTCTCATAATTCTCATAAACTTATATAACTCTTGCACAAGATTTAAAAAGTTTATTGTAGCATCTGACACCTTAGAAGCGTCATTTACTATAAGTTCAAAGTATGAGCCGCTCAAGGTACAAAAAGGGCTCTCGGATTCGCATCAAGAATGCGTTTTGGATGCCCAACTTGCCTTCCCTTCATGTTTGCCCCATTATCATAACCTTGTCCCCTAATATTTTTTATATCTAAATTTAAGTTTTTCAAAATTTCTGTCACAAATGTATCCCTTCCCCTGTAGAGTCCAGTATTGGATTAAACACAATAAAACTTTCCTTAACTTCAACCTTTTTTGAAATGGTGTTAAGGACAATATACCTCAGAACAAAACTAATTTGCTCAGTATGACTAGTGTTTGGTGTACAATCTATTATTGAAAAATATTTTGAACTGCGAACCATTTCTAAAATATTATTTCTTACTTTAGACGACAATAATTCAATTATTTCATTCTGTATTTGCACGCCTAAATAATGAGTCATTTTAATACATTTTTTTGGGAGTTACACACTCTGCTAACGTGCTATCTCATCACTGAATCAAAAGAGGCAATCATCTCAACAGCTTTTAGAAAATTTCCATTCTCATGTTCGAAAAGTAATTTAGAAGAACCTTGAAATGCCAAGCATTGTGTAGCTAAATACTTAACAATCGCAATAATTCTCTCCAACACGTCGCGCCACTATTTTTTCCGTTTCTAAAATCCGAAGGTGATGAGCAATAACAGTCGTAGATGTCTCGAAATGCTCATATAACTGTTGTATAAAATTGACGTTTCGTGTCTCTTCATTAGCAAATACAACAAAATACAGAATCTTTAGAAATAGAGTAAATACGCCAAGTTCTTTCGACTTTTTCTCCATTTGCTAGACTTCTTACAAAATATTTGTACAAAAACCTTGTCTTATCTTTATTACTAGGAAAGCTTAAACTGATGTCTATCAAGGGCGGACCACGTTTAACCAATATTCTAGCTATCTCATTGGTGATTCTTTCAGGCCACAAACCGGAGTCGGACGGAATTATATCGACACTAGCATCATTAAAGCTTTCATCGAAAGTGTAACTTGCAACAGGTATTTCGGTAGCTGACATTACCGAACTTCTTACACAAGCAGAATTACCTGAAGTGGATTGTTCAAGTGCTGTAGACGAGGATGGTGTCATCGCTTCATCGGGCTCTACATCAGTAGAAGCTGTTTTGCTGCTACAACCGCCGCCCCTTGGTCTAGAATCTGATGTTACTGTGGTCGCCTCTGTTGAAATTTCAGATGGTCCACTCACGGTACGGATTTAGAATCTTGAGATTCGGTCGCATCGATAGACTCCGTGGAATCTTGATTGTTTTGCAAGAAGTGCTTTCAAGATCCAGCCATTTTCCCCCCTTCTTGTAGTCTCAGTTTCTTTTGCTCGCGAAATATCGCACCTGAAGGTCTCTCTCTTTTATCCTGAAAAAACAAATAACTAATTAGTACTCATGGGAATTAACTTCTATAAAGTAAGCACAATATTAGCACCAAGTTTGCATATTTTAGTAAAAAGCAATTTTTTCGTGCCCTTTCAGCTTAAACCCTTTCAAAAATAAAGGCAGAAAAAATATTAAACTAATTTGATCTTATAACCCTTCAAAAACTCTACAAATTGGGTTTTTAAAGAGATCGATAGCATAAAAACTAAGCGAGTTATGGATAAAAAACCAATTACTTTTTTAAACTCGTACATGACATTTCAATTAATAAAAAGATATTTGGGCAAAAAAAATTAATTATAACCAGTCTCCTATAAAGGGTTAATGTTGATAGTATAAAGTAGGGAACACTTACCATTTTTTAAAAAATCAAACCGTTGAAATTGCAGTCAGCAGGTATTCAGTACTTAATTTTTTAGAAAAAGTAGTAAACAAAATATTATACAACACAACACTTGACAAAATAAAAATAACTTTAAAGAATCGGCAGTAACTGGATGATATACTAATAAAATTTCGTGTTTATTTATACTAACTTTTATTTTAAAGTTAATTTTTTTGCAAATTTTTTTTGGACCTTGGGTTTTGGCGCCCGAGTGCATTGCACATATGGTAGCGGGAGCCCTGGCCACAAACTTCCACACTTGCGAGATAAGTTCAACTTTCTCCAGTTGTTATACAATATACTATCACCTAGTTTTTTGTCAATGCGATTCGTTGTGCTTGCGACGATGTAAAATCTAGTACTGTATCTACTAAGCCACCCTATATTTTGTCTTTCAATTCAACATTTTTCGAAAGGTAGATTTGGTAAATTATGTAGATAATACAGAAATAGCAAACAAAAAATGTCATTTTTCAAAGTGCGTTACATCTTTGGACAAAATTTGGATAGGCGACTAAAACAAAAAATGAGTAGTTGGAAAAAAATCGCCTCTCATTAAAATTTTGCAGATCTACATTATGAGAATGTCTCAAATCAAAAGATATGCCCAAAAATTTCACTAGTCAAGTAAAATTTATTAATTCAAAATTTAGTTGGACACGACGAGAATTGTAATAATATTCTTTTATAAAATATGTAGTCAATAACAATTCTAAATAACTTCCGTTCAGGTCGAACCAATTGTTTCCATTAGTTTCTTATCGTTAAGTACATTAAAATATATAGAACTATTTAATAAAATTATTAAACCAGAAACTGGAGCTTAAACATGAGCTTTATATTTCGCTTTCAAAATCATACCAAAGGTATAACACCTCTTTTGTTGGTCTTTCTTCTTACAGCCAAGTTTTCTACGGTAACTTTGTGAACTCATTCACTAGGCAAATGGCTGATGGTAGGGAACAATACAGCTGCAGCTGTATCCGTCCGGTCGCTTCCTACTTTCTAATTGCACGCAGACTCATCGAATCAAGCTTGCGACACAAAAAGATCTCTGTCAAAGTCATCCCAACTCAGGTACTGCAGAGGAAACCTATCCTATATCAGGGCTTTATCGAAATTTATTGTGAACATATTGCTATTTCAATAAATCCTTCATTTTTGGTGTAACCAACCAAGAAGTTGTGTAGACAAATAGCATACTCTCCAGAACAGGCGAGGATGGAAAGAGGTCTAAGGTCGAGAACTAACTAAATTTAAAGAACATAAAAAAATTTATTCACAATCTATACTACTACTTATGTATTTCATGAACTTGTTGTTTTTAGAAAAATCGTCATTGTGCTTTAATGCTTGAAGACAACTACCAAAAAGTTTACGGTAATCTTTTGATATGGTTTCTTCAGTATTCATGTGAAAAAGCCATTCCAGTACCTAAAAATATGGAAAAAATTTAATAAACAAAGTGTGTACGTTGTAGAGAAAATCGGAAAAGGACGTTGACCGTGGAAACTGTAGTTTTGAAAGGAAAAATACACATTTTACTTAATAATAGAAGTGAAGGTCTACAGCTAGGTTGCAAGAAAATACATAAAATCAACCTAATTTTTAACAGAACCTTTTAGCCTGTAAAGTATTTATTCCCGTTTCGTTATATTTTTCTAGATATTTTCATCAATTAACTTCCGAGGAGAGATTGTAAAATGTATACTAGCCATGTTTTAAAAGTGGTTATTAATACCTTTAATCAACATTAATTTATTTTGTCAGTTTTTACTTTTCCGCCCAACCTATCTAATATGCGAGAAAAGTATTGGTTTACCCCAAAAAAAGATGGAATTTTGAAAATTTTCACGTTTTCTATCAACAACAACACGAAAAAACGGTTTTTAGAAAAAAAATCCTGTGTGTATGTCATCGTCGTCGGCCACACGTCTTGTTACCACGATACAGCCTCCGGAGTGCAATAAGTCAACAACTTTATGATTGAATATTGTTAAAGACATGTCACAGATGAAACCTATTGATTTTCAGCACACCAGAGCCAGTACAGCGGGTGCTATGGTACTTGAAGTGCGACATTTTGTCATTTTTTGAGATATTTCAGTTTGTTAGCACGATACAGCCTCCGGAGTTCAACAAGTCACCAGTTTTATGATTGAATATTATTCAGGACATCTGACAGATGAGCCCTATTGATTTTCAGCGCACAAGAGCCAATACAACAGGTACTACAGTACTTTAAGTACGATACTTTTGTAATTTTTGGAGAAATTTCAGTTTGTTGGCACCATACAGTTTCCGGAGTATATACAAGTGACCAATTTTATGATTGGATAATATTCAGGGCATCTCAAAGATAAACCCTATTGATATTCAGCTCACTAAAGCCAGTACAACGGGTACTATGGTACTTCAACTACCAAATTTTTGTCATTTTTGGAGAATTTTCAGTTTGTTAGCACGATACAGCCTCCAGAGAGTATAGGATTGATCAATTTTATGATTGAATATTGTTCAAGGTGTCTCACAGACGCACCCTATTGATTTTGAGTTGACTAGAGCGAGTACATCGGGTCCTATAAATCCAGATATACATTTTTAGTTATTTTTGGAGAAATTTCGGTTTGTTAGCAGGATACATCCCCCGAAGTGTATACAAGTAACAATTTCATGATAGAATATTGTTCAGGGCATTTCACAGATGCGGAAAGTTAGTTTTAATCTTTAAAACCGTTTATTTTTCTTTGTTGTAAGTATAAATTTTTAAAAAATGTCTTTTCATTGCATTATTTTATATTTGAAGTTGTTTTAATTTGAGTAATTTACACATTTCCCTTTTACTTTCTAATTGGTCTGCATTTTTTAATTTTACCTACGACCAGGAATACTTGAGAAAGAGGATAAATAAGTTATAATTTGACCAGAAATAGCCTCAACAGCCATTCTGCCAATGTTTAAACCCTGCAAACTTTCAACTACATGCAATAAAGATTATCTCTAATATTATATAAAAAAGTAAACTTCGTTTCAGCACTTTTATTATATACCTTTTCCTTTAAGAAGGTTATTGTTTTTTATATGAATATATTATTCAAAGTTCTTATTTAGAGTTCAGTCAAAGAAATGGACCAACCTAGAGTAATGAATCCTACACCACATGTCCAGAAAGCTTAGTGTATGGGCTGGAATAATGGGCTACAGAATAATTGGACCCTTTTCCATTTAATAAAACAAATAGTCTAGAGTACCTAAATTTATTGAAAAGCTGCATTATATCTGAGCTGGATCGGTTCTATCCTTAGAGTAATAATAAAAACATAGAGAGGGCTATTCATTCATAAACAAGTTTATTTTTGTGGCCAACAATTCTAAACGCCAGTAGTGAAATAATGAATGAATTACAAAAAGTGGGGATGGTATTGTAGCTACATGACCTTGGTAATTTAGGCTGTTTTTCTGACAAACTTGGCACCGACGAACCATGATAATCCAAAAACATTAATATAAGTAACTTAAAAGTTTTATTTTTTTCACTAAAAGTTTTGGAAAATACATCAAAACGAAAGAACTAAATGTTTACTCTCTAGTCGTAATGGCGCTCATATAAACAAACCACGTTTGACATTATTTACTACAATACCACGACCTGTTCGAAATGATCGTCGTTCACAGTCTGACGATATTTTCATCTCTCTTTATATGGTAATTAAACAAGGATAAAACTACTAAATCGATTACTATTGACACATTAAACAGGTACTAAAATTTTGAGTAATGTTGCCACTTTTAATTATAACCATAAAGGTATCTAAGAATACAACAAATACTTGTTTAAAATTTGCCTTTATTAAATAGAATTCAAGTATTACTAATTAATTTTAAAAGCAGCGACTCTAATGCATAAATTAGTATGACTTGTTTTATTTGCATAACTTTTAAACATATTTTCAATTAAACTTCTAATTTCATTTTTCCTGCAGCTAAAGAGACTTTGTAAATATGGCAAAGCAGTGGAAGTGTCCACAAGTGAGCTTAGAATGTGACTCGATGTTTGGGGCAAGAAAAAAGCAAAACAAACATATCTATTTTATTTGTTAATCTGAGGTTATATCCAAATCCAAGTAACTATTTTTTACTTTAATTTAGAAATTTCATTATTTGTAACTTTCAGACAATAGCTAAAAAATCGAAAACGATAATTTTTGGTTGTATCATGATGGAGCTTTGCCTCACTATAGTATAAGTTGAGGCAATACCTAAATTATGTTTCCTACTAAGCTACTAAGCTGGTTGGTTTTCCATTATCAGTTACTCAGGATATGTATAACAGTAGGAAAAGTGGCATATAAAATATTCACTTTTATCGTGTTGAAGACGTTAGTTGTTAAAGGTAAACCGACATATGTTAACTGTAAATGAAAGGTACTTAGGTAGTTCCAAAAAACCCATACATCACGGGTCTATTGCCCTTTATAACCATGATACAAGATGTTTTATAGAGTAGAATGTGCAATTTGTGCTAATGAAACTACGTCAGTGTAATTATTCATTTCTTCATTCCTTGGTATCGAATAAATAGATAAAAATATAGATACTTACATCTAATTTAATCAGATTTTTTTAAAATGCGCTGTTTTTAGTTTATTTCCCCTTTGTAAAATTTTACTTTCAACTTATACTTTTACTAGTAAAATCGTTTGCGCAAAAACGCAAAGTACATCACGCTTAACAGTTTTTACAGCTCTTTTCAAATATGTATACCAAACTGGTCAAACTCATTACACAGGGTGTGGTTTTTGGTGTGGAATAATATGGTAATATTCTGAATAGATAAGAAAGTATCCGTGAAAACTTAATTTGATTTGAAAAATTCATGTTTTTTTTGGGCTTCCGGAATTCGCACAATTTTACAGTTTGAGCTTAAATTTTGTACTATTAAAATAGTTTCCGCAGGAACACATAGTACATTACTGGAATACATTTTTAGTCCTCTTTCTTAATATATACACCATGTTAGTAAGACTCGTTATACATGGTGTTGATTTTGGGGCGAAAAATATTGTAATATTTTTTAAATACGGACTGGGCATTTAATAATTATATAGTAGATCAAGTACTTCTACAGAAACTCGCCTACAAAATATTGAATGGAATCTGTACACCTAACAGACGGTATAATCGATTTAAAAATAATACCAAAAGATCCGCATCAACACTCCGAACAGAGATAAACAAAGTGACATTTATAATTAACATGGAGGTACAAATGAGATTAATTTATATATGAGAAAATAAATCTATCAAGGCATTTTTGAAAAAGAAGCACGAAATGATAGTACAAAGAAAAAAATTGAAGAGAAAAGATAGCAATATCCCATTATTTGGAAAATGTATTACAAATTACTGGTAACAGTACACAAAACTCACCTAATCGTGAAGTTATAAACGTGACATATCGTGAAATATCCATTGCACGTCATCATATCACCAAAGTTTCGTCGTACCAGATTGTTTCCTGTATTGATAATGTTATTCAAAAACATGATTTCAGGATTATGTTTATTCTGTTATATTGGGGTGGCAACAACCCGTATTTCAAAACTGGGACTGTGCGTAAAAAAGGAAGATTGCTCAGCCGACATCAAAATATACTGCCCCAAAGAATACTTAAAATGTGTAAGAAAATTTTTATTCAAAACTAAGATTCTAATTCAAAATTATCCTTAATATGGTTATTAACGTTATTAATATAAACGTTATAAAATATAACATGAACAAAACATAAAATATAATGTGTGTGTAAGTATCATGAAGTTTTATATTAGTGGCAAAAGAGTGTACTAAAGGATTGTTTACAATCCCAAGTCAGCTATCTGATAGTATATATAAATTTCTGTCCCTTTTGAGGCACTCCTGTCCATGTATAGTTGAGGTTTTATCAAGCGATTTTGAGAGCTTGCAACAAGTCCCCATCACACCCACTCCAGCTCTTCTATCCATCTTGGATCCATCAGTGTACCAAACTGATGCATTCCTTCCCAGTTGAGGTCCATTCTCAGTACAAATTTGGTGGTTGTCAGTTTAAGTCATGACCTATAGGAAAATTTGTTCCAAAATCTTTAGGTGTGTCCAGTCAGATTTCCTACTTTTAGTTTTACTGATTGGTGCAGTCTAAAGGCACCGATTGCTGCTTCTTTCACTACACATAGGGCAGAGGTGGAAGGTTCAGCACTGCTCTAGAGCCGCAATAGGGCACGTAGATATTGCTTCTGTAAGATACCTACACAAGCTAATTGTTGCACTTTCTGCAACTTGACCTGTGCCAAGGTTTGTTGTATACCACCACCATATCAGTGAACCATAGTTGACCATGGGTTTGATGATCGTTTGGTATATCCAGTACAATGTTAGTTTGACTTGTCTTTTTAGCAGTTTAGATCTTAATAATGATCTGAAAGGGTGTAACACTACCAGTTTCCATAAACAGAAGATTTTCAAATTCCATTGGTAATGATAAAGGTAAAAACATTCCACGATCCCTGTTTTTCTGCATCCAATGTAAAATAACCAACAAATTTCAATGTCAAAATCAAATTTTGACAGTTTCGACCTACATATTGGTAGGGCGCGCTCTAATCGTTCAAGTTAGTTTCTCCCTAGGCGTCTACCCGGCGTCTGACTAACATGCTACCCTGTCATAGTTCTCTCCTCGCCTCGCCAATAGATTACGAACGCACTGCAGTTGTACTCATTACGGGATATATTCTGCCTGGCTCTATGTCTTGGATTCCTGGTAACTAAACATGTACTTTGTTCTTTCTTCATTCACTTGTTGGTCCAAATTACCTGCTTCTTCCTCGAGCTGTGAAAATATCTCTGTCACATCTCTTGTTGAATGAGACACTGTATCTGTTATATCAACAAAAGCCAACAGCAGTTTTGAACCTTGATTAGCAAAACCCTATGTAAGCTATTCTACTAATTATGTGTTCCTATGCAAAATTAAACAGCATGGGCCTCCTTGTCGATCTAATAGTTCACAAAATTCGTCTGTGCCGCGTATCGAGAATATCGTTAAATTGAACCACTTACCCTTAATTCTGATATAACAATTTTTTTCACTAACGCGTTAAAAATCCATTACTGTTGTTTAGCCTTTTTGATATGACAAAGCCACATATTATGTATTCATGTCCGTACTCACTTCATATCTGGAAGACTATAACGTTTTCCATCGCCATATTTCCCTTTCCTGTCCATCTCATTTCTTGTATGCCAATTATGTTAATGTTATATTTTTGAAGTTGTTCAATCGCTCTTATTGCTATTCTAGTTCTATACCAGCTTAACACATTCCATGTTCCAATAAGAATATCATTTTTCTGCTGCTTACGTCATTTATACTGTCCATCTGTCCTATTCTGTTGCAATAGTTTCTATTTTGCAGCTTTAACTTTTTATGCATAACATTGCTAGTCGATAGCACAACTCCCTCTTTGGCAGACCATTCCTTTAGCTGTCGTTAGCCCTGACTCTGCTTCTCACTGAGATTGGTTACCTCAGTCTTCCTTAAAATTGCAAAGGTTCAGGCAGGGGGGCTATATGCGCCTCCGTGTCTATCTTGGTTGTTGTCCTGAAAACTCGGTATCTTCCAATTGAAGGCACAAATGAGCGTTTGGTTTCCATGTTGACATCCGTTGTTTTGTGTTTTCCCATGTTTCGATTACCATCTTTGCTCCCAAATTTCATCCTTATTTGGTTATACCGTGCTGAAGACGGCAAATAAGCCAGAAACATGCATGTCCGCGGTTACCACTCTCTTTCAGTAGCCCTTTTTCTTTTTGCGTGAATTACCCGTGAATCTCTGTGTTGTCGTTATATATAAAAAAATAAATTTCGGTTTTCTATTCTACTGCACCTACGTGTTAGTCAAAATTTCAATAATTTTGACGTATTATCCTGACCGTTCCTCGAAGAGAAAAACAACTACTATCGTGGCTAATACCACGAAGAATATTGAATTACATCTACATTATTGAAATTTTGACTAAAACGTAGGTGCAGTAGAAAACCGAAATTTATTTTTCATATACAAACCTCGTATTTTATGAAATTTTAATTAATTTTATTTCATATAGTCGAATAATTACCAAGAGGTAGTATGAAGGTATTATATTATAATAAAAATGAAGCATTTCAATCAGTCTGAAGCTATTGTTAAATTTTCAATCACTGTAAGTGTTAGTAACCTTTATTCCTTCACTGCTGAAACCCTTTTTATATTATATATCTCTGTTTTGAACATTGAATAAATGTGAATACATTTTTATGCTACTGGAATTACGAGATCGTTTTGCGTTTTTCAAAATGACCATAAACAAAAACCCTTTCCGAAGGTACTTTTGTTTTATTGAATGAAAATTCTTCACATTAATTTGAAAGTACCGATCAGTTCAGTACAACCATGACTAGACCATTAGAAAATATAATCAATTTTATGTTGAGGACAAAGAAGTCATTTAATTATTGTAGGGTTGGAGGTTTGATTCTTAACCGTGTATTTGCAAATGCATGAATGAATGCAAGATTGCTTATGACATATATCTGTTTATGAACTTAATATGTAATAAAACATTACATTAATTAATCATTATTACCTACCTCAGCTGAACAAGCCTCCCATGCAAATCGATCTAAAAGAGCTGCTAGAGAAGATGGAAATAGTTCCTTCATTTGTATATCTTCATTTTGTTTTTTGTTAATGAATGTGTATAAACCAGAGAAGTATACTACAACGAATATTAGAATGTCAAATAAACAGCAGATGACTGAAATTTCACACCTATCAGCAACTTTCGCTTGAATTTGACCAATTAATTCAAGAAACCAAGGCACCGATTCTTCAGTGTTTTTACTGTGCATTTTTATAACTTTAACCATATCTGGCCAAATAGACGTATTTCTAAAATATAAAAATAATTTTTGTAGGTATGAGCGAGATTGATTATACTATTGAAATACAAGTGTATTATTTCATATGTATTTAACACTTAGCATAATAATTATTTACTTTTATAATAATAATGGGTCACATAATTGCAGTCTCTATAAAACAAGATTATCAATCTTCATTTCATAACTGCAAATTAGCCATAAAAATGCATGTATTCACTAAATACTTTCATAATAAAGAACACAAGCAATAAGCGCTTAATGGAAGTCGTTAATGATAACGAGCCCTGTGTAACTATTTTCCCATACCTGAAATCATAATCAAATACACTTAAAATTATTGACCTTTACTCTGACGTCATTAATATCTAATAACATAACCGATAAATGTCAATTATTTTGTTCTGTTCTTCACTATTAATAGAAATAGATGCCACTTAATAATGATGTCGGTTATGTTATTAGATATTAATGATTTGAGAGTAAAGATCAAGTATTTTAAGTGTATATATAAAGAATCTTATTGTAGTCAATCAACGTCACCTCTGGTCGAACCTTTGACAATAGTCGGCCAGTGCGGAGTCCATTACTGAGAAAAAAACGGCGCTAGACAGGTTTAAATAAATGTGTAAATAAATTCGTTACAGTATGGAACAATACAATAGACTTGAAAACAACGCCAACGCAACACTTCTTCCCTCATAGAATCGCAAACCACAAAAAGACTGAAAAGCATAAAACTGCTCTCAAACAATAGCTGGTGTTCTGATTGTTAATAAATACATAGTAAAAAATATTAACCCAAAGATTAATAATACCTCCAGTTTCAGTAGAAAAAGTTTTTAATTCTAATAAACCAGAAAGAATAGTATACTGCTTTATTTCATAAGTAAGCTTTTTCATATGTATTGACTAATATATTATTTAGAATAAATAATGCAGTTGAACAATTAGAGAATAGTATATTCTGTACGAGTATCAAGGGTGGAATAAACAAAATTCTCCACAAGTAGAAATATTTATTTCCCGAGCCGTAGGCGAGGGAAACGATTCTACGAGCGTAAAATTTTGAATTCCACCCGTGTTTTAGACTATACTTTTTCTACGACTATCAAATAAAAATGGAGGAAATTGCAAGAGATGTTAGAATATAAAATAGACATATTGGCACTTCAAGAAATACGTTGGAAAGAAGAAGGACAAATAAACAAAGGAGAATATACATTGTTTCATGAAGGGGAAGACAGTCGAGGAAAGAACGGCGCAGGATTTATGATAAGCAAAATAATGAGAAATAATATACTAGATTATACAGTTATAAGTGGTAGAATCTCAAAATTAAGATTAAAAAACCACATGGCAAATATTACAATAATTAATAGTTTTGCGCCGACGGAAGAAGCAAAAGATGAATACAAAAATTAATTTTACGAGAAATTGGTAAAGGTATGTGAGGAAACCGCAAGACATGATACATTAATAATTATTGGAGATATGAATGCGAAAATCGGAAAAGAAGACTACTTAAATAATGTTGCAGGGAAGTAAACTATACATGAAGTATCTAACGATAATGGACGGCGAGTATGTAATTTAGCTGAGGAGCTTAACATGTATATTAGCAGCACTAGTTTCAAGCATAAGAAAGAACATAAAATTACATGGATTATACCTTGGACTACTACGGGGAACCAGATAGATCATGTTCTAATAGCAAAAAGAAGATATGGGGTGTAAGATCATACAGAGGAACAAGTGTTGATACTGTTCATCAAATAGTAATAGTCAAAATTGTAAATATAGTAAATAAGACAATACAATGTAGGAAATGGAACGTGTAGAAATTGAAAAGAAGTAAGAATGAATATAGGGAAGAAGTAAAGAAGCAACTACAAAGGAGCAAAGAACAAGATAATATTGATGAGCAATGGAAGGAAATTAAAATAAGTATAATAACAGCAGTAGAGGAAGTGATTAGTACAATAAATACAAGACAGAATAATGAATGGTTTGATCAAGAATGAAAAATAAAGATAAAAGAGAAAAAAGAAGCCAGACTAAAATTGCTGCGAAGTAAGCAACAAAATTACTATGATGAATACAGAAAAATAAGAAAAGAGAGCACAAAGTTGATAAAAACAAAAAGAATAAATTGGTTAAATGAAAGTATGGACATATTAGAAAACAATAATAGAAACAATGTAAAATTATATCAATATATAAAGAAACAAAACAGAAAACCAACTAAAATAAATATCAAAGAAAAATAGTGGAGTCAATATTTCAAGAATTTATTAACGGAAGAAGGTGGGGAGCATGAAGAAGATGATATGAGTGATAATGATATAGGGATAGAATACGAAGAAACACCGGCCGAAGAGGAATGTAACGACATAATTAATAAATTGAAACACAACAAAGTAGGAGGGACAGACAAAATAATAAATGAGCTGATAAAATATGGAGGAGATAACCTAAGGCATACATTTTTTAAAATCATGGTAGGAATATGGGAATCAGAATGGTCTACTGGAATGATTATGCCAATAATGAAGAAAGGAAATCCTAATATTTGTAGCAATTATAGAGGAATTAGTTTACTCAACACCGTATATAAAATATTAACAATGATAATAAATGAAATGCTAAAAAAGGAAGCATAATTAATAAATGAAAACAAATAATAGCATATGCTGATGATTTAACCATAATAGCGAGAGACCGAAGGAGTCTTGAAGAAACATTAGAGCAAATTGTAAAAGAGGCGGGAAAAAGAGGATTAAGAATAAATCAGGAAAAAACAAATTATATGGAATATAAAAGAAAGAAGGAAGTCTACCAACCAGATGCGGTAAAGTTAAATGAATTTATAATTTAAATTTGACATGTTTCGGAATTTTTTATAATTATGTACAGTACCTGAAATAATGAATTTATTTCATTTGGCTTTTCCCCTGAAATCTTCACGGAACTGTGCTTTTAATAGCATGTTAACAGAATTCAATGGGTTATGTATAATGAACATTCCTGTAAATACCAGGTACGTACTGCATGGGGAGGAATGAGAAATTTCACAACTATTCAATCAATATTCGACATTTATAGAATACACCAACATGACAGTGATATGTACATGGAATCATTCCTTGGAGTTTTTATTAATAAAAACAATACAAACCTGCAATTGATACTCCAAACATCAATAACTTCAGTTATCCAATTAAGAGGTGCCACTTTGGTACTTCTAGCTAAGGCACATCTTATTTTAAGTGTTTTTGGAAAATCCTCTTCATTATCAGCTACTTTGACACAAGCCACTTCGTTTAAGCACTTCGGAGGGGCAACAGCTATAACTTCGCATAGCTTATTAAATAACTAAAATACAATTAATGATTTAAAATATGTACTATACATAAACAATGGCATTGAAATAACGTTAATGGATGTAATGGAATATCTAAATGTACCTCTCAATGGAGAATATCACAAATGGTTGATTTTTAACTTACTCTATTAAAAGTGTAAAAACACAGCGAAATTTTTTTATAAACCTTATAGTTTCCGAGATGTTTCATTTTTTATCTAAGTGTCATTCAGTGCGTGCGCTGCATCCTATCTGTGTGTATGAAATTAGCATCGAAAATTGATAAAAATGTCGAATCCAAAAACTAGAAAATCTTGTATTGTCAAAGTGTTTAAATACAACAGTAATGCACCCGAAAAGTGTTTTTAACTGTTCCTTTCGAACCTATAAGTCAAAAGAAATGGATGCAAATCACCTAGAGGGCTGATCCGCCCGGAGCCAGAAATTGTCTCCAATATTACGGAAACCATTTTGATGTACGTATGTTACACTGCAGTACACGTAATAAACATAGGTCTAACTATATGTGATAGAGGATACATTTCTCGTAATTTATTGGGTCAGAAGTTGTAAAAATTTATTAATTTTTATTGTGTTTCTTTGTTAGAGTGGGTATAAGAGTACACTTCCAACTTATATTTCAACCAATTTATACAAATCCTTCATACATTATATACCTAAACTATCATCATAAATTATTCTATCTATTGGTGAAAATCGCATGAAAATCCGTTCAGTAGTTTCTGAATTTATAACGAACAGACAGACAGAGAGACGCGACGGAAGACTTTGTTTTGTAATATGTAGTGATTCTTTTGTTTCAGATTGAAAGCGACATGGAAGTATTGATTAGTTGAAGGTACAATAAAACTTTGAATATCAAAAACCAATTAACGTGAAGCCTGAAAGGTTTGCAGTTTATAATGGAACTGGATTAAGCTTTTTGAGAAGCTTTTACTCGAAGATAATCCTTCAACATCAGTCATAACCGAGGAAGTATAAAAAATTCTATGTGCAAGTGAAATTGTAGAATAAAGTTCGCTTGGACCTTTTTATGTATATTTTCTTGGATAAGCGTTATTGATTTTTGGTCTATTTTAACAAATAACGTGTTTTTTATAGAAATATTTTTTGACGCTATTTATTAAAATGAATGCAAATATTAATTGAAGCAATATTTTGGGGATTCCAGACAGTTAAATAAAAATAAATTACCTCAACATAAAAACTGTATCCATGAAATGTACAGTGCCTGCACGTTGTGAGCAAATAATTAAATTTAGTTTTAAAAATGTACCATATACACGAAATGGGAAACTAGAATATTAAACTAAAGGAGAAAATTATGTAGCTTTATTACAAGTTTCGAATCGTTGTCGACTACCGAAAACTTAACGCAATTACTATAGGCCATTATCAACTACCAGATATTATGTAACTCGATAAGGTGGGACCATCTTTTAACGTTCGATCTTGCCTCCGGTTTCCACCAAACCGGGTTAGCTGAAGAAGATATTTACAAAATAGCCTTCAATACTAAAAATGGACACTACAGGTGCGCGTGCCCATAGCTCAGACAACTTTTCAAAAAATCATGAATTTTAAGGGGAATACAAAACGAAATGTCTGTATATCTCGATGATGTCATTGCGTTCAGTACATGTATGTAAGAACATATTACTAATCTAAGTGTGTATTCCAAATTTTAGAAATACCCTTTTAAAATGCAGATTGATAAATACGAATTGTTGTGAAACGAGGTAGAATAGCTAGGACAGAAGGTGTGGAACCCAGAGAAAATCGTAGCAAATAATATACCTGTTTGCGCCGATTGTTCAAATTTTGTAAAATTCTTGGCAACACCGCATTTTTGGTTAAAACAGGACTTAATCGAATTTTAAGTAGTAAGAGAAAAATATAGAACGGCGATATCGTTTTACAATAAAAATTTTAAGTGGAACCGTGTGACAAGTATGGACCATATATTAAGTGGAATTTACCCTATCCCTTACTCCCATTTAGGATTCATTGTTATCTTCTCCTAACCTTGGGTAACAAGAAAATAAAACCTAATATAGTCGACTGAAATCGGTAAGTTTTCTTGTTTTCTCTGTTTTTAAAATTTCATATATTTATTTATTGGAAAGATTGCATATTAATCTAAATTATAAAATTTAATTGAGCTACGAAGGAACAATACCACAATACCAAAAAATTCGAAAGAATTGATAGGATTCCTAGGTTATTACCTAAAAATTATTAAGATTTTTCAAAATTAAGGAAGCCATTGTCTATGCTAAAGAAACCATTGACTAGGCTAAAGACAATACCCAAGACCTGTGTGCACAAATACTAAAGTTTGGTTTTAAAATAATTGAATATGATAATTTCGGGATGTCATAAATAGTGCTTGAGGTGAACCCTATTATCATAATAGTAATATCACTTTGATAAATAAAAAATTCCATTTTCAAATTCATGTCAGTTCACTACTTCTATAAGGATTATTCATTATGAATTATGTACTCATCATTATTATTGCTTATACAATATGTCCCCCTAAGTTGGAATCATATGGAAAAATTTTTATTATTAATTTTAGAAAAAAAGTTATACTTCATAAAAAGTTCTGCAGTGTCTAAAACACATTCATCAAATATCAAATTTTTTAGTCGTATACGAGGTTTGTCAAAAAATATGAGTTTTACTCAAGAGTAAAGTACCTTTGACAATTTTGAAAATGTTACTAAAAAAAGTTTATCAGAATTAAAAACCAGGTTTACATATGCAAGTACGTCCATTTAAATTAAAACTTCAGATCATCTTATTTTTTACTAATATTTCTATTTTGAATGAACACATGATAACCTTTTAGCTTTTCGATATTTTCTAATAATTTTGCAATTAAAACACGTAATACGAGGTCTGGCTATTAAATAACGAGACGGGTTACAAAAAAGGGTTTTATTATAAAAATTATTCTACATTCGAATGCCCCCCTTCAATATACTCCCCTCCCCTCGCCACACACCTTTCCATACGTTTTTTCCATTGATCGAAGCAGTGCTGGAAGTCTTCTTTGGTGAGGGCCTTTAGGAGCTCTGCCGTTTTTTGTTTTACCGCTTCCATCGACTCAAATCGGGTCCCTTTCAAAGCAGATTTTATTTTCGGAAACCAAAAAAAAGTCGCCCGGTGCCACATCCGGTGAGTACGGCGGGTGTTCGAGCACTGGAGTGCGCTTACTGGCCAAATACTGCTTCACAGATAGCGCGTTATGGGCAGGTGCGTTGTCCTGGTGCAAAATCCACGAGTTGTTCTTCCACAACTCGGGCCGTTTTTTACGAACTCGTTCTCGCAGTGTTGCCAAAACTGACAAATAGTAAGTCTGGTTGACAGTCTGACCCTCTGGAACCCATTCAGTCATCACGATACCGTTAATGTCGAAAAAAACGATCAACATTGCCTTGAATTTTGATTTGGACATCCTTGCTTTTTTATTATGGGCGATTCAGGCGTCTTCCAATGCATCGATTGTCGCTTTGTTTCAACATCATATTGAAAAATCCACGTTTCGTCGCAAGTAATAACGTTTTTCATCAGTCCGGGATCTTCTTCTAATCTTTAAAGCAAATCTGAGCAGACCCGTTGACGCAAGAGCTTTTGGTCAGGAGTCAGATTTTTGGCACCAACTTCGCACAGACTTTTGTCATGTGTAATTCCTCGTGTAATATTTTTCGAACCGTCTCTTTATCGGCAATTATCCGGATGCTCATTCGACGATCTGCACGCACAATTTGGTTGATTTTGGTCACTGTTTCCGGAGTTGAAACAGTCACAGGGCGACCTGGGCGCTGGTCATCTTCAGTGCTTTCTCGGCCCTCACTAAAGTGCTTACACCACTCGCACGAGATAGAGAATTGTCCCCATAAGCCTCTTGCAACAATTTATAGCACTCAGTCGGAGTTTTTTTTCAATTTAACGAGAAATTTGAGATTGATACGTTGCTCCTGTTGTAAAGACAATGTCGTCTGAGCAAGAGATAACCCCCGATAAATAATCAGAAAACAGAACACTACGCAAGCCAAACTAGACGGAGTTGGGCACCCAGTACCGAGAGGGCAGCACCTTCGCCGTTCCGCTAATAACTTGACCGATACTACCAAAGCAGACGAACTGCGATATACCAAGCAAACTCTATCCTTACATAGAATAACGATAGCAAGCTTCAACGGAAAATAACCGAAGTGTTGCACTATATCCTGGAGCGTGTTGAGCCTGGGATTGTGAACACATAAACATCCGGCTTGTCGTCGACCCCTCGGTGTGCGTTGAACCCGAGGCTAGACGCTAAGCAAACTCTGCATATCGGACGAAGTCCTAAAGCGTGTTGAGCTTAGGGCGGACGCCAACTACCCTAGGTCAAGCCCTGCAGAATGTTGAGCGCAGGACCGAGGCCTTCCCGATTAGCCAAAATCCCGGACCGCGTTGAGCACGGGACGGAAGCAAACTCTCAACCTGCAAGATTACGCTGTACGTGGAACGCGGGATCTCGACCCTGACACACCCCTTTGGTTATAGGAACCTATCGTCCCAGTGAGGAATCCGGACAACAGAGTACAACAACGCCCGAGCAGGGTAAACCGGAGCCGTGAGGGGTAAACAGTAACCGTGACAATCCGGACAACAGAGAAGAATCATCTGCGACCCGATCCGACGACCACCCTAGAGAGACTGCCCGCCTCCAGGACCAATAGATCGTGTATATCATTTTTGTACAGAGTATTAGATTTTAGTTGTAAATATTTATTTTAGTTTGAACACATCACACTGTTAAATAAAGAAGTATATCTAACCATCCAGCCCTTTTTATGCTCTACCACCCTGACTAACCATCACACTGTTTTTCGTCACACATGGTTTTCGGCACGAGAAAAAAACATCAATATCTTGAAACGGCGCTTTCTGGTAAACTTTTTGTTTCAGGTAACCCCATAAAAAGTAATGAAGGGGGGTTAGGTTAGGTTAGGTAATAATGAAGTAATAATAAAAAGTAATGAAGGGGGGTTAGGTCTGGGGATCTAGCAGGCCAAAAGAGATCAGAATATCTATGAATAACTTTTCCATGAAACAAATTTTCAAGATAGTTCCTAACATTTATTGTACTGTGCCATGCGGCACCGTCTTGTAGATACCAAATACATTGACGTTCTATTAAGGGTAGTTCGTCCATGAATTCATTGATATGAGTTTGTAAAAACTGTAAATAACGTTCGGCAATCATAGATTCGCGAAAAAAGAGGCCCTATAAATTTTTTATTATAAATGCCACACCACACGTTCGTCTTAAACGAATATTGGTCATGAGACTTTAATACAAAATTGGGATTTTCCTCAGACCACCAGCGACAATGTTGCGACGAGGCAGTTCCATTTGACGAAAATGTCGCCTCATCGGAAAAAACGACATTCCTCGTAAAAAAAGGGTCCTCCTCTAACTCTACTTGGATGAGAGAGCAAAAATCAAAGCGCCTATCATAATCCCTTTCTTTTAATGTGTGAACGATGATTGGTTTGTATTGATTTAGTTTTAAAATTCCCGCAACTGTATTTTTACTTACATTTTGTTGTAACAACGACTTTCTTTTGCGCAATGACAATTTTGGATTTGCTACAACAGACAGCATTACATCAAACTGCGTATTCTCATCAGCAACCAGTTTTCGAGGTTTTCCATTATTTTTTTTTAATATTTCCAGTTCTACATTTATTTACTATTTTCGTTACAGTTGATTGGATTATACAGTGTGACCCATTTTTAATAGAAACACCCCCCTAAAATTTGAAGTTGTAAACCGATTTTAATAATTTTTTTTTTGAAATGTCAAGTACTAATCATTGAAATGTTTCGAGTCAGTGCAACAATAGGGATCGAGACGGAACTATAGAGGCAGCACTTATGCCGAAAGTAGAGCGCCCTGGTGTTAAATAAGAAAAACATTGTGATGTAAACAGTATAATAAACAACCTACAAAATGCAAGGTAATGCAAAGGTAATTAAAAAACTTGAAGTGATTCGTTTTGTACAAATGTTTACTTTCTTCCCCTTAATAGTATTTAATTATTTGAACTTATTATATAATATTAAAGTCAGCAAACACATAACTAGTTTTTTATTTTATATAATCAATGAAATCGTACAGAAAACAACATTTTATTCTCTCGGTAATAATCTTTTATTTATGTAAAGAGAAAGTTTAGAACTTTTCTAATAGCTGCCAATTGTAGTATCATACTGATTATACACAGAATAATAGTTAACAAAATGTTTTAATTAGAACATTTTAATTACATATGGGTTTTTACTGCATTTATTCATTTTTGACGTTTCAAGGTTATCCACGCAGTGTTCAATGAATTTTCGGAGAAACTATAAAATTTCAACTGCGTAGTATTTTTATACAGCATATTTGAATAGCCATGAATACAGAAAGATACTTTTGATGACCACATCACAAATATTTAATATCAGTTTTAAAAAATGAACATTTAAAAACGCTGATTATACAAAACTACTAATAATACTAATAGTGTTTACATCACATTGTTTGTGTTTTTTCACGGCAGATGGCTTAAACGTCATCTTTCTCGGTCCCTATTAATTCTAACTCATATTCTAGTAGCCTCTACTAATCCACCATGTATTTCGATACATTTGTCGTAGCGCTTACGAATGTTTCTGATTACGTTCCTTCGTTCTTGAGGGGTAATATATGTACATACCTGTCGAATTCTTGCACACAGTTCATTTCTATCTCTTGAGCGGTTTTTGTAAACATTTTGTGTGATAAGTCCCCAGAGAAAAAAGTCCAAAACTGTGAGGTCTGGAGATCTGGGTGGCAAATCTAGAAACGGACTACCACGGCCTATCCATCGGTTTGGAAAATGTTCGTTAAGCCATTGCCTCACAGCTCTGGCATAATGAACTGAACACCCATCTAACTGGACAATTAAATTTGATCGTTCATTGATTGGCAGCTCGTGAATAGCATCCCAAAACTCTGTGTTTAAAAATTCTAGCAACCTCTGTGCATTAATGTTTTCCTCAAAAAAGAAAGGACCAATAATTCGTTCGTTCAATATCCCACACCAGACGTTGATTTTTTGAGAATACTGGCTTTTACAATTTATTACCCAGTTAGGATTGTCCGCTGCCCAATAGCGACAATTCTGTGATGACACTACTCCATTTGTAGTGAAAGTGGCTTCGTCGGTATATAAAATATTTTGTAGGAAATTTCTATTGTTTAAATATTCCCCTTGGGCCCATAAACAATATTCCATACGTCTTGCTTCGTCGCCTTCTTGCAGTGTGTGTAAACATTTTGGCTTGAAAGGTTTAATATTCTTCGCCTTGAGATATCTCCGAATAGTTTCTCGTGGAATATTCAAATCTAAAGTGGCATTCCTTATACTGGCATTAGGATTATTTCCGAAATAATCTAAAATGATTTGATCATTCCTGTCATTCCTGTTTCGTCTTTGTACAGGATTTCTTTTTAACACCATTTTTGATACTGCACCAGTTTCATTGAATTTTTATTTATTTTATTTACCGTACCGCAGCTAATACGAGGAAGATCGGGATGTCTCTTATTAAATACTCTACAAACCTTCTCTAGCACTTCTAACGTCATCTTCCGAAAGGCGTACAATTTAAATTTTCTCTCTTACACATGCAGCCATGACACAAAATAATCCGAAGAACTGTTAGGTGAATATTGTTGACAATAGTACACTTAAATCTTTCACAAGTGTCAAACTGTAATATCATTTCCATGGCAACTAAGATTTAAATTGAAAAATCTATTAGGTCTTAGTTTTAGTTAATTTGCGTGAAAACTTGAAGGTAATTCCGTTATTTTCATTAAAAATATTTACGCTATTTGTTTTTTTATCTGGTGGCACTTTATTGTTGAAATCATAAAAAAAATATTCTCATGGCTATATCTGTTGATATAGGGTGTTTTTGTGACTGTTAGCTGTGTGAGTTTTCGAATTTTTGAGTTGCCATAACTTTGTTATTAATGAATATTTTTTCATGAAATTTTGGTCACACCTGTTTAGAGGCACTCTGAATCCAGTGGCGTGGTGATTTTTTCAATAAAAAAATCGCTAATAAAAAATCCCGATTTTCGACTAAGAAAAAATATCGCAGTATGCCCTGAAAATTGGAATAAACATTTCAAACTTTGTCCCAAGGTAGACCTTTTAGTACTTGACATTTCAAAAAAAAATTATTAAAATCGGTTTACAACTTCAAATTTTCGGGGGTGTTTCCATTAAAAATGGGTCGCACTGTATATTTATTGGAATGTCTATTATTGAAATATGAATGTAATTAAATATTTAAACGTCATTTTTAATTCTGATCAACTTTTTTAGTAACATTTTTCGATATTAGGGGGACATATTGTATAACAAAGTTGATGATTCTTGAGTTGAAAATATTTTAATAAAATAATGGGGATCTTCAAAAATAAAGCAATTCTCTTGTTTTTACCCACCTTGCACAGGTAAAATTTTATATGATCTGTATTAGTTATTTTTTAATACATGCTGAATTTGGAATGACTTTTATCAACTGCATTAATTATAAAACATAATTTTCTACCAAATAATACTATGCTTCAAAAAGTCTATTAGCCAATGAATACAAACCGATTTACCTTTGACATAAAGCAGTGTTAGTATACGCCTGTTTTTCCTGTTTTTTTTAAATACATGCTATTTTCTGCCGAAATCTAAGGTATTATTGACCTTCCGATACATGTTTGGAATGTATTTTTTGATGGACGGTTTGGATACAATTCCCTATATGCTATTTTTACTGTAATTTATCTTAATTATTTACTATATAACAAGTAATTTCCTCACTATAAACAATTTAATATAATAAAAATGAATTATCAAACACAATAGTTGTCTTTTCCATAGTTCAAGTTCACTTTAATCACTATTAACGACACTCACTGACTAAACATTCATTGCAAAATCGACTTAGTATTGAAAGCAAGCAAGAAATTATTTTTAGGATATACTGTCCGATAATATACTAATACTAATGCTCACATTTGGGCTCAAGTCATGAAGAGTAAACTATATCCACTCTAGTTGTTACAGAATAAGTATCTCCTATGACACTGAGTAATCTCAGAAGCTCACAGCCGCAGATCGTGAAGAAGTCTTTCATGATAGTGGAAGTATGCTTCAGCATTGTATTATAATTATTTAGCACTGTTTTACTTATACACTCTTCAAATAAGGGCAGGATTGGTTCCGTCGCTCACTTCCGAAATTATTTCCCATAAATAAGATTGCCAACTTGTCACTCGCTAAAACTATGATTCGTCCATCTCATTTTTGTAGACCTATTTTTCAGGGATTGATCTGCGGAAAATTCCTGGGAAGAGTAAATGTTTAAAATACAAAGCCATTCTGCAATGTGTAACAATTTGGAACTTCTAAAATATTCGTAGTAAATAGATTTTAAACTAAATTATATTTTTGTATTACCTGAAACCTGAAAAACACTATACTATTATTAACATTTTAATATAGGGACCGAGAAGGATGACGTTTATGCCATCTGCCGTGAAAAAACACAAACAATGTGATGTATCATCAGCGTTTTTAAATGTTCATTTTTTAAAACTGATATTAAATGTTCGTGAAGTCGTCATCAAAAGTATCTTTCTTTATTCATGGCTGTTCAAATATGCTGTATAAAAATACTACGCAGTTGAAATTTTATAGTTTCCCCGAAAATTCATTGAACACTGCGTGGATACCTTTAAACGTCAAAAATGGATAAATGCAGTAAAAACCCATATGTAATTAAAATGTTGTAATTAAAACATTTTGTTAACTCTTATTTTGTGTATAATCAGTATGATACTACAATTGGCAGCTATTAGAAAAGTTCTAAATTTTTTTACATAAATAAAAGAGTATTACCGTGAGAATAAAATGTTGTTTTCTGTACGATTTCATTGATTATATAAAATAAAAAACTAGTTATGTGTTTGCTGAATTTAGTATTATATAATAAGTTCAAATAATTAAATACTATTAAGGGGAAGAAAGTAAACATTTGTACAAAACGAATCACTTCAAGTTTTTTAATTACATTTCAGAAAACATCGGGAGGATTGGGAACCAAATAAAAATACTAGAATTTGCAGAGCTCATTTTGTCAATAATCAAAAATTAGATAATCCCCTACACCCATCTTACATACCAACAATTTTTCCTGGTAAATAAAATAAAAAGATCTATTCATTTTTTGTAGGTTGTTTGTTATACTGTTTACATCACAATGTTTTTCTTATTTAACACCAGGGCGCTCTACTTTCGACAGAAGTGCTGCCTCTATAGTTCAGTCTCGATCCCTATCAGCCCTAACGCACAACTTTTGTATAAAAAGAGTAATGACGATAATAGATGAGAATTGTATGATGAATAGCCCTGAACACTTGTTCAGTCACGTCCATTATAATCTGTATAATAGAGATATTGTTTTATAAAATTGCTACCCATATTTTTTTGAAGGTACTGACCTGAAAAATTCAAATTGTACTTACTTTTGAATTTACATCTGTAGTGAAAATTATACCATCCAAAACTTGCACTATGGTAATTTTATTAGTTTCTTGTACATTTTCTTCACGAAGAACAGTCTTCAAATAATCAAACATCCCATCTAACAAATTAGATTCATCTCTATCTTGTTTTAAGACATGCCAAATAGATATTTCAAAGAAGGGTCTTAAAATCATGGGTTGTATACTACGAGCCAAATATTTTAAATTTTTGAAAATGAGTAAAATATCTTCATCCTGCAATGACAACATAAATTTTGACGTATCAATAAAAAGGGTGTCCCATTATGTATGGGTCATAGAATAACCGCAGATTCTCCACGCAATGAAAAGTAATTAAACATGCTTAAATAAGATGTTACTTAGATTTACTGTTTCTACCCTTACTGTGAGGAATCTACTCATGTTACCATTATAAATGTTTCTAAATAATTCCACAATATAATTAAAAAATGATAAAGATTCTAAAAAATTGACAATTGTTTCGAGCACATGAAATGTAACTTCATAATATCGAACCAATTGTCAATTTTTTATAATTTTTTCATTACATTGCGGAATTATTTAGAAATACTCTCATGTATGATGGCAAGATGTTATTTGTTTCTAAAGTATGAGGTGTTGAAGTTGCAGACACCTAACAATAGAAAATAAATTCAGTACGGCTAGAGTACATAACAAATTTATCCTTTCAATATGGTACGCCACAGTCCAAATACCAGTTTTCTGTTTTTTAATTAAAATGTAGTTATGATTGATTTTCAATAGTAATACAAGTGTAATGATGATTATCGAAATATTCATTTTAAAATAACATATAATGTTCCTTAAAGCAATTACGTGTGTTGTATTTGTTAAGATTTATCAACGACAGTAATAACGTAAGTGAAGCAAATAAATATTTATTTATTACAATTGGTAATTTCGAGTCTTTTCGATCTAACGTTATTATCGGGAACGTTTTCTTTTACTTCCTCTGAAATCTGCTTCAGATTATAATTACCAAATCGATTTGCCGCAGGAGGATTCATTTTAATCACTATCTACGTCTGACATTTATGACATGTCACTTTCACATCACTGTAGGTAACTATGTATATTTATTTTGGTTTGTTAAATGTCGTAATACATAATCGAAAACACACTGATTTTCGATTATCACCAATCAATATCTTGCGTTTGCTCTATTGTTGAATAATCAAGGTAATTTCACGCAGAGTTGGAAAGGTATGTATGGTTTTAACCTTTTGAATTCCTACAATTTAGTCTTAAAATTGAAGAAAGGCTGAAATAAATAAGAAATAAAGAAAATTACACATTTTTCAGTGTGCTGACCATTAACTTCTACACACTTCTTATACGTGCAACTGAAAACAAACAAATGATATGCTTGATTTTATCAAATTTTAGCGTCAGTACTCTGAATATTGTTCCTGGCGGCATCATTATTATACTCATCAAACAAATCTCTAGAAAACTTCATTGAAGGATAGTGTTGCACTGGTAAATCAAAATTTCATCTTCCTCATCTCAGTACTCTGAATGTTGTTTCTGGCAGTATCATTATTATGCCTATCAAACAAATCTCTAGAAAACTTCATTGAAGGATAGTATTGCACTGGTAAAACAAAATTTCATCTTCCTCATCTACTGTAATCAATATGGGTGGTATTGCATTAATTTTTGTTGGAAATGTACCCTATTCGTCCAACTTGAAAAGAAATTTGAAAAGTTTGAGTCCTGGCTGCCCTCTATTTGAATACAATTCTGAATATTGCTTTACAGCAGATTAAAATTCGTCTGATCAGGCGATGTAAAAGTTCTTAAAGCAGACCCAACAAAAAAGGTTTCTAATAATGTTAGAGATATTGTTAATAATTCAAATTATCTTTTAAGTGATTACGAAAAGAGGTCCATCATAAATAAGAATCCTCATTCTCCACAATTATATGGAACCGTTAAATTACATAAAATAACGAAACCAATTAGACCTGTAGTTTCTTATGTTAATACTCCTAATAATATATTGGCAAAGAAACTTAACAATATACTTAATAGTTACAGATATACATCTAAATATTCAATTAAAAATTCAAAACATTCAACTTGCAAGATAACTCTAAGATTATTTCATTTGATGTTACCAATATGTTTACTAAAATTCCTCCTAAAGAATGTCTAATACTTGTGAGAAAGTTACTAGAAGATAAAAATATTAATCCAGGAATAATATCAGATATACTTAATTTATTTGATGTATGTATTAATCAGAATTATTTCAATTTTGACAATAAGATGTAAATTGAAAATGAAGGTTTACCAATGGGAAGCCCTATATCACCAATTTTGGTAAACATTTTTATGGACAGTTTAGAAGGAAAAATCTTTGAAAGTAATATTTCAAAAAATGTTTTATTTTGGTATAGATATGTAGATGACATATTAGCTTGTTTTATGGGCAGTGAGCGACAATTAGATATATTTTTCAACCCCATTAATAATTTACACCCATTAATTAAATTTACAGTAGAAGTTGAAGAAAATAGTTCAATCAATTTTCTTGATTTAAAAATTCAAAGAGTTAATAATGTACTTGATTATTCGATTCACTCAAAACCAACACACATTGATGTGACTATTCCATACAGTTCCAATCATCCCATGTTCCATAAACTAGCGGCATATAATTTAATGATACATAGAGCATCTTCAGTTCCTATGAACAAATGTAATTTTGATAGAGAGATTAACACAATAAGGCAAATAGCAACATCCAACGGTTACCCATTACATATGATAAATAAACTAATTAATAAAAAAGAAGAAAAAGTGGCATTACAACTAATATTTTCTAAAGAAACTAATGAAATAAAAACTTATAAAACCATCACATATGCAGGAAATATTTCTAATACAAAATTGTTAAATGTAAAAACAAAAATATCACCATTAATGAAATCTGGTATATATAAACTTAAATGTCCAGAATGTAATGCTGTCTATTTGGGTCAGACCCTTAGAAATTTTGAAATCCGATACAGCGAGCATACAGATTAAAACAACCAGATAAATCCTACTACGCAAAACATCTACTTGACACCAATCATTTATTGACACCTAACACAGAACTAGAAGTACTACATATTTGTCATAAGAAACAAGAACTGGATTTCCTTGAAGAATTGGAAATTAGAGGACACTTAAGAAACCCACAATATGAAGTCGTCAATGAACAGATAAATCTAGGGAGTTCTCCACTTTTAAACTGTCTTATTAAGTGATAATTGTAAAGATCAGCAGATATGGTTTTCTATATCATTGCACAGTTATACTGATCTTAATTGGGAAAAATTATATCCAGAATATCCCCATAGGGCTAATAATATCTAAGCTTTAATATTTGTAATATCATATATCTTCTTTTTTTCTAGTAACATAATTAAGTCAATCACGAGGTAGGACTAGCCAAAAATAATTAAACATCAGGTAGGCATCAAATGAAATGTAACTTCTTTAAGTCAATCACGAGGTAGGACTAGCCAAAAATAATTAAACATCAGGTAGGCATCAAATGAAATGTAACTTCTGTCATTCTGACGATGATATTTAGGTAATATCGAAACAATTGTCAATTTTTTAGAATTTTTAACATTTTTCAATATATTGTGGAGTTAACTAGAAACAGTAAGTTTCATTTAAAACACTGATGTAATATTTGGCAAAAATATATTCATCTGCAGCTTTTTACAGATTTTTCTCATTTAGGACTTTAATAAGTTTTTTATTACATTTAAAAATTAAGAATGCAATTGTCGCAAACATATTCTTATCTCATGTATAAACAATGAAGTAAAGTACCTATTCCTTTTCCAGCTTTTTTTCGGAATTGCTATATTGGTAACCATCTAACTACTCTCTTCTATGCACAATTTTACAGATAAACCCTGCATAGTTTCCTTTTTGAAGCTGAAGAACTGTTTAAAATCTAAATTTCTATTGCACTCATTTCTGAATTGGAAAATTCGTTATGACGTGGCATTTTACAATAATAATACACTTAGTAAAACATTTAAAGTTTATAAGAAACTGACACATTAATATTTTAAGCTTATACTATCAATACTTCGTGATAAATCAAAGTATATTGCCCAAATTAACAATTAAAATATTCGCATGATTGCAACTTTTAATAACTTAACGTTACAGATAAGATCAAAATAAAAAATTAAAACTGTAATTCATATGTTTTAATGCAAATATCGCTATTACCATTGATTATAAGTTTGCAAATATCTAGAGAGACAATCATTTTACAAATACTCAATAAGTATACATTATTTACATAGGATATGTAAAAAAAATTAAAATGAGTATTTTCGTGTAGTATCATCCTTAAAGGGTAAAGTTGTTGCGGATCCCTGTCACGCCACTTACAATGGGGAGTTGAATGTTTGATACATATCTGCTTAGCTGAAAAGTGAAGTTAAAACTCTAACATTTGCTAAGCTAGCGACGACCCTTCCCAATAAATATTTACCTATACCTGTTTTTCCCATGCATCTAACTACTTAATCCGACCCTAATTCAAATTTGATACTATACCCAGGAATGGAGTCTGGGGGGCATATAATGTAAAGCCCGTAACGGAGTCTGATGGTTACCAGGCGACTGGGTTTCGGCCAAAGTTCAATCTTTTCTGGTCGGGGGAAGCCGGGCGGGAAGGTACTATACAAAGCCCTCATTCGTGGGATCTTTTTATGGATACAAATGAAAATACACAAAAATTGGGGAGCTTTGGAACTTCAATTATTGATGTCAACTCACTTCCCGGACTCCAGAACCACAAATACGGCATCCTGGGAGGATGAGGAGAATCACTACCCGAAGGACGACGACTGGCGTATATCACGACAGATCGTCGACTCGGACAGACTGAGGTGGGCCATCTCAGGCTTCTCCCCCTTTAAATCCCCGGGAACGGACGGCATTTATCCAGCCCTATTTCAGTGGGGCCTGGATGACCTAATGCCGCACCTGGTAGGAATCCTCAGATCCTCACTGGCACTGAGGTATATTCCAAAAGGTTGGAGATATACCCATTAGCCTCACATCGTTTTCAATGAAGACTTTAGGAAGGCTGTGCGAACGATACATAAGAGATGTGGTGATAGCACGAAATCCCCTGCATCCAAATTAACTTGCATACACTCCAGGGAAATCCACCGATTCGGCTCTTCATCTCGTAGCGGGTCGCATCGAGAGATCGTTGGAAAATAAGGAGTCCACCATGGGTGTATTCATAGACATAGAAGGAGCATTTGATAGAACCACTTTTCCTAAAATAACAAATACACTTTCCAACAAAAATATCCCCCAAACCATAAATGGCTGGATATATAACATGCTCTCAAAAAGAGCAATAAAAATCAGTGTGGATGATGTAACCATCAGAGGCTTGGTTGTGAAAGGTTGTCCACATGGAGCTCTCGCCACTACTGTGGAACATGGTCTTAGACTCCTTGGTCAGCCACCTCAACGATAGCAACTTCTACACAATAGCATATGCAGATGACCTAGTGATTCTGTTAACAGGAAGATTCGAGGAGACAATCTGCACTTTAATGCAAGAGGCCCTCAATATCATAGAACAATGGTGCAGAGACCATTCGCTGTCAATAAATCCAAAAAAGACGGAGATGGTTCTTTTCACGAAAAAAGGAAGCTTGCAAAACATCAAGCCCCAAAGCTCCTAGATAGCAAACTTTTAATTTCTCTTCAGAGGTGAAATATTTAGGGGTCACCTTTGACAGTAAGTTAACGTGGAACTCTCACTTAGAAAGCAGAGTTAAAAAAGCTTATATTTCTTATGAGCAGTGTCGTAGAACCATCGGCCGCACCTGGGGAATGTCACCTAGGGTTGCTGCCTGTATCTACACTGCCATCATCAGACCTATGCTACGTGCGCGATTGCCTGGGGAGCTAAAGCAAACCAGCTGACAGTCGTTCGTAAGCTGGATCAAATCCAAAGAACAGCATGTCTCAACACTACAGGAGGCATGAGAACCACACCAACAAGAGCTATGGAGGTAATCCTCGGTCTCACTCCCCTTGACATATACATCAAGAAGGTTGTTTTGATGACCATGACAGGTCTACGCTCTACCGGTATACAACCTGATGTAGGATCCGGTAAACTGAGACGTAACTTGTGGCATGAGGCCCTCGGGGAGGTCCCACTTCTGCAGGCCAATACGGACTCGATTCCACCGCGATATGCTTTCAACAGGCTCTACAAGGTAATCTTTAAAAACAACGCACAAGACCCATTGGAAGAAGGCGCAATCCGCATCTTCACAGATGGGTCTAAATCAAATGTGGGCTCAGGATGCGGAATTTTCTCCATACCCCTGAATAAACATAAAATGGGCAATGGGCTGCAATGCAAGTGTTGCTCAAACAGAGCTCACTGCTATCTGCATCGCTGCAAAAGAGATTACCAAAAGGAAAGCCACAGGTAATAATATATACATCCTTACAGACAGTAGACAAACACTACTAGCCCTGAACAGACCACGTATTACATCAGGCCTAGTACTAGAATGTCACATGGCCTTAATCGAAGCCTGTAACAACAACACGGTCATTTTAGGCTGGATTAGGGGCCATGAGAAATCGAAAGGAAACCGTATTACAGACTGGCCAGCCAGGAAGGCAGCCTCCCACAAAATCTTGGGACCTGGCACTTTCATTGGTCTATCGGCGTCAGCGACGGCCGACCTATTAAAGGAACACTCCCTTAATACGTTTAAGGGTAGATGGGACGACGTAGAAGGCTGCAGGCTTGCCAAGGAACTGCTACAATATCCGGACAGCAAAGTAGCCAAAAAATACGTGACTATTAACAGGCGGAACCTACGAACAGCCACGGGTATTCTGACTGGTCACTGCCACCTACGAAAACACCTCACTTTACGCAGGCGATATAGTGGCGATTGTTAGGGGCAACGACGGGGGGACAATTTCAGAGAGGCTCCAAATTGCTTTGGATATGAGCCGCTCGCGGTGTACCACGAATAATTTGGGGTGACTCCCGGAAAGACAGTGGTAGTTCCGTTCACCGGAAGGAGGAAGCCCAACTCGAGAGTTCCATATCTAAACGGAACACCTATCCCGTCTTCTAACAAAGCCAACCACTTGCAAGTTATGCTGAATAAGGAACTCAATTGGCTGTACTAGGTAGTTATTCTAGGTAGTTATTCAGCCCATGATAATCTATGTGTCTCTGATTTGGTGGTCGAATATGAAAGAGAAGAACGCATGCAGGGAAGTAAGAGATGTTCAAAGTCTAGCTTGTTAAGCTAAACCGGAAGCAATGAAAACTGCTTCCAATTGGAGAGTGTGTGAAGAGAGAAGCTTTTAGGGCCGCATGGAGACTAAGTAGGAACTTGGTTTTCAAACCGGGGGACTACAAGGGTCATCTGAGCATATTCTCCGAGTTAACTGATATAGTGGCAGATGCATCTGAGGTGGTGATACCAATCAGGAAAGAGTGAAAAAAACGGGTTGATGACCAGAGACAAAAGAGGCACTGACGTATTGGACAGACGACTCTAGAAAAGAGGGTTTGGTAAGGATTGGAGGGTACGGACCTGAATACAGGTTTTCGAATGCGCTTGGAAAATTCCCATCAGTCTTCCAAGCGGAAGTCCATGCAATAAGTGTGTGCAGGAAGATGTCTGTATAGGAGGGATCTGTATAGAAGAGAAATATGTATTAATACCTACAGACAAGAGGCTCTGAAGGCAAAACTATAGAGTCAAAGATGCTTGAAACCCCTAAAAGAACGGACAAAGAGGTGTGAGCTGATGCTAACCCTGCTGTGTCATGAGGGTATCGAAGGGAATAAAGTTGCAAATGAGCTCGCAAGGGAGGGTAGTGACTAATTTGAGTCCTTCTGCGGAGTGGGTAAAAGCAACTTGCAGGAAGGCATGAGTAACTGGTAAGAGAGGAAGAAAATGAGTCATTTTGAGACTTTACTAACTCGCTCTTTCTGTAGGCAAACGCAAACCAGAAGTGGAGAAAAGCAGTACTTGAATTCTATAAGACAAGGCTGTAGCATGTCGTTGTGACATGTTTCAATTTTCATTAGTTATTTAGGAGCGTTACTTATTCTTCAGCTACTCCCACCTCTAATTCAAAATCATTTTTATTTCAATTTGTTAAGAACGCGTCGTATGAACGTTTTTACCATCGTAAAATTTTTATTTAAACAAGGATTCGACTGGACTCGGTCTCTTTCTCCATTTATCATCGCTATACTCGATAGTCGAAATTCTGTAAAGTGACTCATCGCTCTTACTGTCCATAAAATCAGTTGCAGAAGCGAACTTCATGAGCGCATCATTTTTGAAGGGTTCTTAATAGTCCTAAATAAAAAATAAATAGAAAATGTTCTTGTACGCTCTGGCGTTTAAATTTGAGAGAACAGAAATACGAAATTATTATGGTAGGTATCATTATGTATATACAGGGTGTTACCAAGAATAATACACATTTTTAAGGATGAGCTATAATAAGATGTATATAAAAAAGTCGATAGTCGAAATTCTGTAAAGTGACGTCATCGGTTATCTACCGATTTAAAGTGAACTCCATGAGCGTATCATAGTTTAAGGGTGCGAATACTGAAATATCTGGAATTTCAATTTTTAACATTTGAAATAATAACTTATCACAAGTTGTTCATAAGTAAGTTAAAACAAAATAAAAAAATGTTTAAAAGTCAATTCCAACTTACTACTACTAAAACTAAAAAAAAGTTGTTTGTCAAGACCAAAATAAATTACCAATAAGTATAGGTATGATGCAAGGTCACTTGTAAAATGTCTGACTAACTGGAAGCGGTATCACTCCCTGACGACTCCTCAGAATCATCGCTTTCTCCTCCTATATCGATAATGAGTGGTTCCGTCATTACTTCTACACGTATGTTTAAATCCCAAAACTTTATTTCTTCTTTTAATACGTGTTGAATACATTTACGCCAACTCTCAGCAGTAACGGTATGCAGCGCCTCGTCAAACAGTTTCTCAACGTCAGCCATTTTGAATGTACTGTTTTTTCTCGCAACATAATTTTTCACTTGGGCCCAAACCAGCTCGATGGGGTTTAACTCACAGTGGTAGGGAGGAAGTCTAACAACTGAGACGTTGAAATCTTTCGCCATTTCATCGACAACGTACTTAATATAACTGCTTTTATGTTTCCGTACGAGAGATAATAATTCAACTTTTAGCATTGCCTCGTTGTGCGGAATGCTTTTACTCTCTAACCAATCAATTATAACCCTCTTGCGGCTAGCTGAAGTAGGTATTTGCTCCAGTCGACGAGAGTGGTACGAAGCATTATCCATAACTATCACTGAACCAGGAGTTACCTTTGTTAAAATTGATCTAAACCATGTTTCAAACCGGTTACCATCCTCTTCATGGTAATCGACAGTTTTTTTTGGACTGAAAACTTAGTAATCCACCTTCTACAAATCCTTCCTCGCTGCCAATGTGAGTGATAATCAGTCGACGTCCTTTCCCAGAGGGAGCTTTTAAACCGGAAGAGAAACCCTCCATAAAGGCTTGTCGATTGCTTCGTATATTCATGTCTTGCCACACTTTTGACACAGTGTGGCCTTCATTTAACCATGTTTCGTCAAGATAATATATGTGCCGTCCTTCGTTACGAAACTGTCGTATCTGTTTTAAATAATTTCTCCTCCATTCCACAATGTCATTTCGTTCAATTAAGGCACTGTTTCTACTTCTTGTTTGGTAACGAAAATTCATTAATTTTAAAGTTCGTCTCAAAACTTTATCACTGATGTTTGGTAAAGTATCATCAGCTTCTATTACCTTGCTCAATTTAGCTACCGAGGGGATTTCATTCCTAAAATAAAAAGAATGTATTTCCCTACGTATAGCATTCCGTGTTTGGTCGTCCAAAACAATTTTCTTTCTTCCCCTACTTTCCGGTTTACAGTTTTCACCTCGTTCTCTTGTCAAAGATCCGTCCCGCGATTTCTGTAGAATATTGTATATAGTACTCTCAGAAACTTTAGTTAAATAACTGCACTTAATCACAGCGTCACTAACACCCAACTGTTTGTCCATGGCACGCAGTCCTTCGTACACATTTAATATGAGGACTTTTTCTTCCCAAATTAAATTGTTACGACGCCGTTTTTTATCGCCAACACCGCTACACTCCGCCATTATTGTCACTGAATATACCGATATAAATATTACAATAAATACCAATAATAACCGATTTATCACACAAAACCACAACACAAATACTGATGTTACGCTCATGAAGAGAATAAACACCTCACATAACTGTTTACTATCACTGTCTCATTCGCGTAGCTCGATCTATCTATCTCGTTCTCAAAGCCGGAACATTGAAGCGACTCTCCAACATTGTCAAATCGGCGAGTTTTTCACAACAAACTTTGCGTTCAAGAAATATACATAAACACTTTATTTCACATTTCAAGTAAACTAATTATTATTAGTCTGCTTGAAATTTGAAATAAATATATTAAATTGGTATTGACTTAATTACATTGCATCTTTTGTTATTATTATACTTTATTTATCATAGATAATGTTAACAATAAACAATAAAAAAAACAACGAAGTACATACTTAATAAGCCAGATGATCAAAAAACAGCTAGACAAAAAGAAAAAAACGAAAAATAAATCTGCAAGCTACAAGATACAAGCATAAAAATATCCAGGATGTAAGCACAAAACATAAATAGAAATAGAAATGTACAATTAGTTATATCAATAAAATAGTATAAGCAAATAAACAAACAAACTGTACCAAAATTAAACAGAAACATGTATAAAGCAACCATGAAATGAAGTAATATATAATATGAATAAAATATAAAATAAAACATGCACAAAATAAAATAAAAAATTAAGGTTAAAAATATAAAATATTACAAAAAATGTATATTATATACATGCCAATAAATAAATGTGAATATGAACCACTAGATTTCAGTGGGATTACTTTTAATGTATATGATCAATAATTTTTTAAACATTTTTACGCTTTCACTAACTTTTATGTACTGCGGTAGATCATTAAATTGTACAACACCTTTGTGGAATAAATTATTCATCGAACTTCCTTTAATGGTTGTTTTCACATAAAAATTAATTGAATTTGCTGATCTTGTGTTTTTATCATGTATTTGCGAGATTGGAACTAGCTTACCATGTAAATATTGCGGTAAGAGATTATTGATAATTTTGAAGATGAAAATCATTGTTTGTACATACAGAAACTTCTCAACTTTTAACCAATTTAAACAGTTAGTCATCAATTCCACACTAGTATACCTATTGCATCCCAGAATTACTCTCATCGCCTTGTTTTGAATAATTTGCAATCGTTCATAACTAGCTCTAGAACAACCTGTATAAATTAGTGAACAACAGTAATAAAAATGTGGTAGAATTAATGTATTGTAAACCATAAGCTTAGTATGCATTGACAGAAATGGTGAAATTCTTCTCAAAAAACCAATTTTTTTCCCAATCTTTCTACATATGTAATCTATGTGACTATTAAATTTTAGTTCATGATCCATCATAAAACCTAAATATTTTATTTCATGTACACTCTCTAGGTCCTGATCATTTATCTTAACACTCAAATCAAGGTTGAAAAATTTAGCTTGCAAAACAGGACCACCAATGAACATAAATTTAGATTTGGATTCATTTACTTTTAGTTTATTGATCTTGAATATGTCAGAATTTTTTTTCAATTCAGAATTGACTGTTTGTACTACTTCAACAAAATTATCCCCGTAATAGTAAATGAGGGTGTCATCCGCAAAAAGATGGATTTTACATTTCTCTAGTACATTTCCCAAGTCATTTATATATAATATGAAAAGTAGGGGCCCAAGAACACTACCTTGCGGAACACCAATATTGTTTAATTCCGGATCCGATGCTGAATTGTTAAATGTGGTTATTTGATATCTGTTCCTCAAATAATGCTGAATCCAGGAATAAACTACCCCACTGAAGCCATATTTCCTCAATTTCAACAATAATATATCACGATCTATTGTTTCAAAAGCTCTTCTGAGATCAATAAAAACTGAACAAATTCCTACTCCCGGCCTATCTAGAATATTTTTCATGTCAGATATAACCAGTTGGAGTGCCGTCTCACAAGAATGCGAATTACGAAAACCAGACTGATAATTGTGTAATATTTTATTTACAGAAATGAATTTACTTACTTGATCATACACTACTAGTTCTAGTAATTTCTCACAAAAAGGCAGCATATTGATTGGCCTTAACTGATCAGCTTTGTTTGTATTTAATACTTTGGGAATAGGAACTATAGTTGAAGTTTTAAATCTTTGAGGAACTATGCCCTTTTCCAAACTCAAATTTATCATATTAAGCAAAGGATAGCCTATCACGTGAAACAAATTCTTAATAACATCAAGACCTAATTCATCAGTACTGTTTTTCTTTTTTTGGGATTTTATTATTTCAAGTAGCTGTACAATGTTAATTAATTCGAAATATTCCATTTTTGAACCATTTAAAGGGACCGTTTGCAAAACAACATCGGTACCGGAATCAGGAACTATTATGTTACCCACAATATCGCAAATACTATTTATATAATATTGATTTAAAACATTGGCCAAGTTGTCAGTGTGAACGATTCCATTACAGTCTATACTGTCAATCTTAGTCCTACTAGCTTTCGTTCCGACAATTGTTTTTAGGTGCTTCCACATTAGTTTTGAATTGCCTTTATTCATATCTACATTTCTCTCGTAATACCGTATTTTAGAACTTTTCAATACCTTGACACATGAATTTCTCTTTTCTTTATAACAATTCCAATCGTCTACCGCATTAGTCAATGAAAATCTTTTATACGCTATGTTTTTATCTTTAATAGCATTATAACAATCAGTATTAAACCATGCATTACCCTTATTTTCAATATTAACGGTTCTACTAGGAGCTACCGAGTCCATTGCCGATAATATATTATTTGAGAAAATATCAGCCACAACATCAACATCAACCAATGAATAACCCCAATCCTTTTCAATTAACATGTTTACCATTTCATCATACTTGATATCCGAACGAATTCGCTTAGTGTCATTTAAATTAGATGCAGTTGAACAATGCGTTTCAATTTGTATTATAGAATGGTCAGATATTACATAGTCAGGTCGATATTGAGTAGTCATTGCTTATAACCAAGTCTATTGTAGATTTAGAATTCCTGAATACCCTGGTATATTCGGTAATCAACTGCCTCATCCCATTGTTTTCAATATATTCTTGAAGTTTACGTTTATTATAATTATTATTTTCATAATGAATATTAAAATCACCTGTAATTATTACCGAGCAACTACTATGCTTATCGTTATAATCATCAAACCATTTAAAGAAATTTTCAAAGAAAATATTGAGATTACCATTTGGTGATCTATAAACACCTGTTATACCATAAGAAATATTATTTATTTTTATATCTAGAGATAGAAGCCAAAAATTCATATCCTCAACAACTGTTTTAATATTAGAGATTCGATAACCCGTTCTTACAAAGATTAGCACTCCCCCTGTATGCCGACTGCTTGAGTCACATCTTAAGATTTCATACCCGTTAATACATAATTCAGACATTTTAAAATCTTCAGTTATACATGTTTCTGTTAGGCAGAGAATTAGTGGTTCATATTCATTCACATACGCAATTATTTCATCACGATGTTTATAGAAACTTTGAGCGTTGGTACATGACAATAAGAGCTTATTATTTACAACTTTGCTGACATGTTTGGAACTATTCGTGCTTGATATTAATTGCTATTGATAATTGATTTTACCTCTATTAATTTCAATTTGCTTTCTATAACTTGTACATTCTTCATCAAATACATTATGTTCAAAATTAATATCTTTTAACTTTAACACATTCACGGCGTACTTACAGTTAGTGCATTCCTGTTTTACAGCCTTACAATTTTCTTTCTTATGATTTTGACTACACAGAGGACACACTACACTTGACTTACACTGATCAGCACGGTGGCCGTATTTCCAACAATTGAAACACCTAAGGACACTCACAAATTCAAAATATTTATAACTCGACCATCCTATATATATCCTGTCTTTATTCTTAGTTAAGTAATTGAAATGTTCACCAGACATTTCAATTAAAACATTACACCGCCTCTCATTCATCTTCGCAGCATACACACGGAGGCATCGAATTTCATCCCTCATTGTATCTGGGAAATTCTGGTTCACTATCTGAGATATCAGACTCTGATGGTCAGTTGTATCCTCTTTCAAGACATTAACTATTTTTATACGTGGTTTGAATAAGTTACCAATTTTAACGTCATAACCATTACCTAATTCTCGTTCCGCTGTTGATTTCAATTTTTGTAGTGAATCCTTGTTATCACAATGTATCACTAAACCATTAGTTGTTTGTTTTATTTTCGATACAGCTACCGAAATATCTGCAGGGTTAACTTTTTTCAGTAACTCGTTTTTAATATTTCTACTATCTTCTTTTCCATTTTTTGATTTGATAACAAGGGGTTCTACTACTTTTTTTTTGTTTCGAACAACTTCGGACCACACAGGTTTCGTTTCCACATTTTTGTTTTCAAATAATTCGATTAGTTTATCGGCCTTCTCAAGAATTTCGTTTGCTTTGTTTATATCGATTGTGCTGACTTTTTTTAGTTTGTCATTAACAACCGATAAGCAATTATCACAAAACCATTTTAAATTAGGTGTATCTAGTAAAAACTTTGATAACTGGTCTTTCACTCTGATACACTGTAAATGAAAATATTTCTCACATAAATCGCATTGGATATTTTTTGTATTTACTATAAAGTTGTCAGAGCACTGAGCACACACGTGTGTACCCGACGGCATCGTACCTGAAATATTGACACAATGGATTTGAAGTGTATTTATAAAATACAGCATTTCTCTCTAGAATACATATGGCAACTGCGCTTTAACCAAAGTGTTGATTAGATAGCTCTGACTCACTTTACACAATTTCGACTATCGAGTATAAGAAACAAATTAATATTCAGTTATAATAATATTTCGTGGGTGTCCAGAGAGTAGATATACTAAGTTGGTCCTGGCTCATCTTAGCTCACTGTTTCCAATTTTCGCCACTAGATGACGCTGATCGTTGGTGGGCGATTCAAATGGGGCGCTTGTGACGTCACTACGATGTTCGATATAGATGGCGCTGATCGTTGGCGGGCGATTCAAATGAGGCGCTGGTGACGTCACTACGATGTTCGATATACAGGGTGTTGCGAACAGACAAAAGGGCGTTAGAATATCGATGACGAGAAAACTCTACTACTTTTTCGAGCAAAAAGAGCGCGTCATCGATATTCTAACGCCCTTTTGTCCGATGAAATTTTTACGTTCTAATACACTTATGACGGTGTCTTACATCTGTTTTGACACCCCCTCTGTACGACCATTTTGTATAACAGAGATATATGTTAGTGCTCTAATGACATTTTTCTCATCTTGTATATGAAAATAATCTAGCCATCATAATGCCGTTTGTTCGAAGAAAATCCGACCAATAATAGCAGAGATATGCGCCAATGCCCTTAAGACCTGCGCAGAACGCTAAAATACGGTCTGTCTGTAACGAAAAACATGCGCAGTATACGGAAAAAGTAGCGTTGCCACCACCGCCCTTTTGGCTCGAAAAAGTAGGAGAGTTTTCGCGTCATCGATATTCTGCGCCCCATTTGAATCGCCCGCCAACGATCAGCGCCATCTATATCAAAACATCGTAGTGACGTCACAAGCGGCACATTTGAATCGCCCGCCAACGATCAGCGTCATCTAGTGGCGAAAATTGAAAACAGTGAGCTAAGATGAGCCAGGACCAACTTAGTATATCTACTCCAGAGTCCAGACCACCAACGGGATGCCGCTGAGAACTGTACATCCCGAGTCTCCCCAGGATAAGTCCTTAACTTATTTTCGGTAGATATAAAATCTTGAGTTGGACATTTTTATTGTAATAACTGATTTTTTATTCGTATTGTATTGTGAATATACGGCTTGAATTTACTTTTTTGTTAAATAAATCCATTTGTCCCGAAATGTTTGTTATTGTTTCACCCTATCCCAGTTGAGGTAATAAAAAATAGTGTAACTGAGGCCGAATTCACCACCTGAGCAGAGCCCCAAGGCCCGGAATGCTCAAGTTGATAAGGCGTAAGACTGCTTACAGGGCACATACCTCTATTGGAATATTTGCACATGGAAGGCAATATGACTTGTAAGCTTTGTCTTGAAGAGGAGAAAACCTGAACACATTATCTGCTATTGCTCGGCGGTAGAGATGATGAAGCTTTGCCACTTCGGCCTAGGAAGGGATATAGTGAATCCCCAACAGCTTAGGGAAGTGGCTCATAGGAAAGTTGTGTGGAGTTTTTCAAGAAACTCAACCTTGAGAATGTGTGAATTGATAAAATCCTCAACTCAAGAGGAGAAGAATTACATTTTTGAAGTGATGTTTTTAAGCAGAATCCGAATTGCTCGTTAAGGTCAGGCTTTTGTTTGATCCTAAACTAAAAGTGCAAAATGTATTTTCGCTATAAAAAAGGTTATGTTGCGTCTTTAATCTTTACTTTAAAATACGAGTTATAATCTCAAAGTTACATTATTATCCTTCAAAACACTTGTTCCAAATTTATTAAAAAAAAATTCACTTGAGATGTCGTTGATTGAAGTTTAGTATTTTAGAGATGTCGTTACAGCCTCTATATAGGTGGCTAGATTTTTAATTGATCTTGCCTGAAGAGCTTTGGTCTTTGATTTTGTCTTTAGTCTCTGAATCTTTGATCAATCTTGCCTGTGTGTGGCCTGTTGGTTCAAATCAAGCCATATAGAAAGATCAGCTTTTAGCTTTACTTTATATAAGTACTCAATTACTACTTATGAGTACACATTTTAAAGAAAAAATACCCAGTCTACTCCAAATGGTTTAATGCTTATTGTCATAACATGACGTAATTTTGATAAGAAAAATCGTAATCGAACTCTTAGTCTCTGAAATTAAAGAGTAAAAGTAAAAGCAAGCCAAATCTGGTTCAGATTCTACGCAAAAAATACTTCAGGAATGATCCCGTCACCTTCCAAAAACAAAACCATGTTGACCTGTATAATAGATGCAAATAGCAGCAAGTAATTTGAGCTATTTTCACAACAAATATCTTACCTGTGGATTTTCCGTAACAGTTATTAGATAATTGTCAATAAGTCTTCTTGCCGTACCCGACATCACTACCTGATGTGAAGCAATATCTACAGCATACTGTTTTGTTTTCGGATCATGCATCAACTCTTGTAGGAAACACCAATCTAACGGAGGTAATGGTTTACTGTATTCTTCACTGTATATTTTTAAACATTCAATGTAGAGTTTATCATGGATACTACCCCTCCATTTATTAACCTTAAAAATTTATGTTATATCTGTATAATTCATTTTAATTGTACTCGATACATGATTTTAAAATGAAATTAGAAATCTTACAAAGGTATATTCAATTGGTATGACTAAAAATACGACAGACGTCTTCACTACAAAATATTTTCTTCGTTTACTCAATTATGTAAATGAAAATGAAGTTATTTCAGATCACTAAAATGTGATTGAAAATACGGATTCAATAGAGTATATAATTAAAATAAAATAATATAAACATTTATAGTTTCCACCATAGAACTTGATTGATGAGTAACTGTATAGACGGTATTGAAACAATTGTGCATTTGTGAGAACTAGTTTTCATTACTGGAGTTGTCAATAAACAATCGATAATATTATCAACATTATTATCAAATGTGTTGGCTCAAGAAGTTCAAAATAATTTTCGCCCCTCTTTAGAGAAATGTTGCCTATGCACATCATCCTTGTAATACATAGTCGAAGTCTATTTCTCCCAATAATCATGAATAAATTGAATAATATCTTACCCATGTTTTGATAAATTCCCCTATCGCTCGAACTATACTATAAGTAGGTAAATAACTGTAGTTAACAGGTTCTTTAGATCCTTTCTGCTGATAAACATACTTCAAATATCCGTCTATTTCAATAGACATCATGGTTTTGATAAATCGTATAGATGCAACTGAGGCACTATTTTCAATTAGAAAATGTATCCATGTCTTACCTAAAAAAAATACAATAACATACCTATATGATTTTTTAAGTTAAAACTACACACACACACACACACACACACACACACACACACACACACACACAAAATGTATTAAACCCAACAATAAAGGAAATGGTGAACACGAGCATTATACTCACCAAGCAGTCTTGGATGCTGAATTGAAGAGGAATCAAGCGTGGGACCAGCTGGAGCAGCTTATTGGTGAGCTCCAAGACTGTGTCCAACCGACGAAAAACATCCACACAGAGATTAAGACCAAGACAACTAGTGTCTTTAGTGCCTTCAATAGGCTCAAATTACTTGTGAAGGACGTAAAAGTCCCAACTGATCGAGTCTCTAAATCTGTGTACACGCAGACAACACCACGCATCCAGGCTATCACGGAGACGACGTCGGCGATAGACACAGAATCCGATGCTGATGTCGAATCGGTTTCTGAAGGCAACCGTGACATTCGCAATGTCAAACGGAAACTACCCAAGTCACCCGGTTCGGGTAACAAGGAAACCAAAAAGAGGGAGGCGACAGGAACAACTCCTATCTTCAAGAATGCGGCACAGCCGTCTGAAGAGAATACGATGGACTAGCAGGAGGTCAGGTATAAGAAGAAGAAGCAAGAAACGGAGCTGCCTGTTAAAGTATCTCGGCATAGGAAGCTACAAAAGCCGAGAAACAGACAGAATGCCTTGATTGTCTGCCTAAAGGAAAAGAACAAATATGCTGAAATACTTAAAAGAGTCAAAACGGACGTTCCTGAAAAGCAGACTGTCTCAGTCGATAAGATCCGTAAAACAGCCAGTGGCAACATGCTGATCGTACTGGCAAGAGAAAACACAGATGGAGGTCAATCTCTGAGACAGGCGATAGCTGAAATTCTTAGCGATGACGACCAAGTCATCAGTAAAGGGCCCCAAGAAGATATCGAAATCCGTGATCTCGATGAGATAACGACGAAAGAGGATATCGTCGCAGCACTGCAGAAAGTGGCTGGGGAAGAACGGCCAATCACGTTGGACACCGTACGGTCACTTCGTAAAGCTTATGGAGGAACCCAGACAGCTTCAGTGACGCTGGCAGCATCAATGGTGGAAAACGCAATAGGCGAACACGGCAAGATCCGCATTGGCTTGGTCAACTGCCGTATAAGGAGAGTGCAGAGAGTAACTAAGTGTTACAAATGCTGGCGCTATGGACATGTCTCTGCTAAGTGCAAGAGTGAAGTGGATCGGTCCAGACTCTGTTCCAAATGTGGACAAAGCAGCCACTTGCCGAAGGGAAGCTCAATGCGTTTTGTGCGAAAAAGACGACATGGAGAATCGTGCCCACATCTCTGGTAGCAACAAATGCCCAGTTTATAGAGAGGCACTTCAGAAGACAAAGAACAAACGATTATGAAAATAGTACAGCTTAACCTCAACCATTGTGAGGCTGCACACGATCTGCTCATGCGGACCGTGCGCGAATTGAAGGCAGATCTTGCATTGATATCGGAACCATACAGACACCTTACTGCTCAACCGTGGGAAACAGATAGTACCGCTAAAGCGGTCATATGGTCCTGTGGTAAGTATCCATTTCAGAGTGTTGCTAATAGCACAGAAGCAGGTTTTGTGGGGGCGAAGATAAACGGAATCTATTTCTACAGCTGTTATGCTCCTCCCAGCCTTACATTAGCCGAATTCATCGACTTCCTAGACCGATTGACCGAAGATGCGAAGCAGCACTCGCCCGTGGCAATCGCAGGGGACTTCAACTCCTGGGTAGTGGACTGGGGCAGCAAAGAGACGAATTCACGGGGTGAAGTGCTACTGGAGGCCATGTCGACACTGGACGTAGTCTTGCTCAATAGTGGTGATAAACCAACATTCATAAGAGGTGACTCGAGCTCCATATTGGATCTTACCTTCGTCAGCAGCACACTCGTTAAGGGGGACTACTCGTGGAGGGTTTTGGATACTTACACGGCTAGTGACCACTGCGCGTTGCTGTGGGAAGTGACTACTGGGAAAACTACTGGAGAAGCGCTCCGGAAGCTTAATACAATTGGATGGAAAGTGGCCGCCTTTGATAATGCTGCATTCACCGTTGCCCTGGATATCAAGCCAATCAAGAAAAGAAATGCTGAAAGTAAGTCAGACGAGCTGATGAAGAGGATAACGGAAGCCTGTGACGCCACTATGCCCCGAAAACGCGGAATAAGTCACTTACCATCGATGCACTGGTGGAACGACCACATTGCTACTCTCCGTAAAGAGTGTCTTATGAAGAGAAGAACATCACAGCGCGGTCGCAAAAAACCGAATTACGAAGAGCTGGTAGCAGAGTACAAAAGCGCACGTAGAAGTCTGCGTAAGGCCATTGGAGATAGTAAACGACTATGCTGGCGTACACTGATTGAGGAAGTAGAAAACGACCCATGGGGAAAACCTTATAAGGTAGTCATGACTCACCTTAAAAGGCAACCAATGCAATCACCTACATGTCCGAAACTCCTGGAGACAATCGTGACCACGCTGTTTCCCCAACAAAAGAAGATGCACCACCTTACAAAGCAGCATCAGATAGAAGAGATCCCACGTATCACAGAGGACCAGCTAATGGAAGCGTGTAACAGAGTCGGGAATACTAAAGCTCCTGGCATAGATGGGATCCCAAACATCGCATTGAAGTTGGCTATCAAAACGGCCCCTCCGTTGTTTCTGGAAGTCTATAATGCGTGTCTTGAAGAAGGTACTTTTCCACAAAAATGGAAGCAGCAGAGACTAGTACTCCTCCCAAAAGGGAAGAAGCCGCCGAACGAACCAGCATAATACCGCCCACTCTGCATGCTGGACACAACCGGCAAGATTCTGGAACGCATAATTAACAGGAGAATCGAAGCAGCAGTCGAACCGATACTTTCTGACAGCCAATATGGCTTCCGAAAAGGTTGCTCCACTCTCGATGCAATTGACATTGTCGTCAACTTGGCCAAGGACGCAATCACAGGCACCAGATGGTATAGAGGTACAAAGAAGTACTGCCTGGTAGCAACATTGGATATCCAGAACGCTTTCAATACTGCTAGGTGGGATTGTATCATGAAAGCTCTCATTGAAATGAACGTGCCACGATATTTACTAAGGATCGTAGAAAGTTATTTCACCAATAGAATACTAAAATACGATACGGAGAACGGCCCGAAGGAACACAGAGTCACTGGAGGTGTACCCCAAGGCTCGGTACTAGGCCCACTATTGTGGAACATTATGTACGACGGGCTATTGAAACTGGCACTGCCAAGAGAAGCTAAACTCGTGGCATACGCTGACGACGTTGCCATAGTGATAGTCGCGAAGCATCTGGAAGAGATAAATTTTGTCTTTGACACCACTTTCGAGAAAATCAGACAATGGATGGAGACAGTTGGCCTAAAGTTAGCAGAACACAAGACCGAGGCAGTGCTCATCACTAGTAGAAAACAGGTGGAAACTATCAGGCTGAGTATCGGAGAACACGATATTATATCGCAACCGTTCATTCGGTATCTGGGGATAATGATCGATGCCAGGGTCAACTTTAAAAAGCAGGCAGAACACGTCGGTGCCAAAGCGTCAGTAGTCAGAGCGAGCCTGTCACGACTGATGCCCAACATAGCAGGACCAAAGCAGAAGAGGATAGCATTACTGTCGTCAGTAGTTACATATGTGCTCACATATGGATTACCTATCTGGGCGGGTACACTTTGTATACAAGAATCCCGGTGGAAAATCGCGCCAGTCTACCGGCTGAGTGCCTTAATAACAGTCAGCGCATTTCGCACAATGTCTGAGGATGCAGTATACGTTATTGCTGGGATGCTGCCAAATGAAGTACTCGCAGAAGAAAGAAGTGCTCTTTACCGACAAAAAGGATTAACTACGCTGAGCACTGATGCACAAAGAATAATAGAACGGCGGAATAGTATACGGCGACGGCAGATCTGTGGGATTCTTCAAAAAAAGGAAGGTGGCATTATACTACAATTGGATATTTGGTTAAACCGAGATCATGGCGAGTTCAATTACTACCTGACACAAATGATCTCGGGACATGGTTGCTTTAGACTTAGAGCATATTTGCACCGGTTTAGACATGAGGACTCTCCAGAATGTCCGTCCTGTCCTGGAGTTAGGGAGGACGCGGAGTACGTGTTCTGTGCATGTCCCCGTTTCAGCACAATACGCAGCGATTGGGAAACTACCGTTCATTCGAAAATACGACCAGAGTCACTAGTGAAAGCGATGCTATCATCAGAGGAGGCCTGGGAGGCAACAAGTCGATTTGCAACAGAGGTACTCCAAGAACTTCGTCGTTTAGAAAGAGAACGTGCAAAAATCGAAATGCGGAATAAAAAATATTTGATTTAGACAGACAACTTCGTAGAGCGAAACCACCATGAATTCGACTTATAGAAGGAAGGGCGATAGTTAGATCCTCCCTCTGCGAAGTAATGCCTAACAGTGGTACCGCGGGGGAAACAGAGGTTGGAGACAGAGGAGGTTTTTAGTCGGTATTGGAAAGACTTCAGAGTCCGACATACCAGGCAGAACACCAAGTACTGACGATACGTAAAAGTATTTTTCTACCTCTACGAAACACACACACACTCTCACAACACATAGTTTAATATGGAGTATAGCGGTATTTTGTCTTGTTTCACAACATATCGGATTTGGCAAATAATCCAAGTAGTTGAAATAACCAAATTGTTTAGGACTAATAAATAAGTCCAATTTATTGACACTCTCCAAATAGAATAGAATTGAAGTCCAGAGTCTGAAAATGAGATGACGGGTATATAACCAATTGTCGAATTCATCCTAACGATTCATAATTAATGCGTCGTGTATTTAGCCAAATAATCCGCTCCACTTATTAAGCAGTTTAATGTGGAACAATATATATTCAATGTCGTAATAAATAAATAGAAATTTTCAGGTTTTTACCTTTACTCCAGGAAAAACATTAAATCCATCATTAGATTTTTTAAGAAGAGTAATACTACAATCTCTATATATTATAACATACTTGTAAGTAATATAATTTATTGTTTAATAGTTTACAGAGCAGCATATATTGAAGTAAAATAATTTACCTATTCATCGTTAAAAAGAATTTCAATTGAATGAAAGAAACGACGAGTACTGGTGTGTAATTTAATTTTAAAATCCAGCTAAGCGCTTTCGGCCACTAGGCCATTATAAAAGCTGTCGTCAAAAAGTTAACTACAGGTATCTAAAAGCATTACCTTTAAAAGTAGGCACGCGTTCTACATATAAATCGGTTAAAATTTATAAAACCTTATACAAACACTTATAATGACCAAAACTTCCAGTTAAGACAAACATACGAATTAATTAAAATTAACCCCGTAGAAAGGATTGTTATATATTTTAACTTTAAACAAGTAACAATATAATTGTACACCGCTACTACAGGGTTAATTTTAATTAATTCGTATGTTAGTTGTGGCAGTTTTAGTCGTTTACAAGTATTTGTATGTTTTTATAAATTTTAACCGATTCATGTAGAACAACAAAAACGGAATCAGCATTACTTCTTTTATAAATTTTTTTGGGTACTATATTTATTATATTTTTTGCCAGTTGTTTATCTAACGATTTGGTTTTTAGTACTCTGCTGAGAGTTATAGAAGCTGATAAAATTTCAGAAAGTGCATGGAGGGTTACAATAAATAAAGGGGTAGTTATTGAATTTTTCAAAAGAGTAGCTTTGAAAGATGAATCTCTCTCTTTCCATTGTAAGATCAAATCTAGAGCTTCTACGATTTTCATCAAATTCGTTTTGAATCTCAAAACTGCTTCATGTCTCTCCAACCATCTTGTTTCACATAAACTTATGAGAGACAAGTTGTTTATAGATTTAAGAACATTATTTCCTTTTGACGGAGCATTGAAAAAGGTTATTATTTCTTTCACTGTACCAATTACATTTCGCATAGCCTGTACTCCAGAGCATTTAGAAATTGATAAATTCAGTGCATGGTTGTTCAGGGGCTTTTAATTGCTCCTTTAAGAGTAACATTCAATTCGGTAACTGGACCTATCAATTCCCCTGTTATTACATTACACTTATCTGTATCTATAGCAACACAATTCTGCTAATTTTCTTTTCCTGATTTTTGTCCATGTAACTTCTCTTATTTCATTACCACAAAACCTAATGATCTTATTTTGTGTGATTTTACTTATATATGTTGCAGTGTCTAAATGATTCTGTAAAACTTTATCTTCAGCTTCTATACGGAATCGCAGTAACTCACGGAAGTTACCAGCATTGATAACAGAAGATGAAGTAAGTACTCTATCGTCATGATGTCCGCGTAATGGAATGTTTTGACGCTCTAAAAATATGATGAATTCAATAGGTACTTTTAGCTTGTCTTAAATTTCTCAAGTATCCGTAACGAACTGTGTGTAGACCCGTTACGGCTCACCCGATACGATGCGTTGAACGGATTGTTACGTACCTTCTCCGTATACGTATCCCGACCAAAATCAGTATTCTGTGCTATTAGTGCTATATTACAGGTCTTGTTGAATATTGGTTTGGTTTGATTATAACCACAAATATTATTTTTAGTTTTATTTTTCAATTTTCTTACTTTTACCAAAGAATAGTGTTTTGACCATCCTGGTTTTAGCACGAAACGATACGTTATCTGCTAAAAAGGTTTTCTTGACAACTTCTTTACGTCAACGTAACTCCAATACAGATACGTCTAAAAACTTATGACAAGCTAAAAGTGTCTATTAATTGGTTTGAGTCTCTGTCGGTTCTCTTGGACGCGTTTGAGTAAGTAAGGTTCAATAGAAGTTTCCTACACTATACAAACTTGGGGATTGTCTGGTTAACGGTGTATATCTTCAGTTCCTGAATGAGGTTACAATTTTGGAAGTACCATAATGTTCTTTAACACTTTATTCTGGAATCTGTAGATGATTTCGACTATTGCTTTCACTAACCCATCCCACGTTAACAGAATTGATATTTTACCCAAGAGCTAATACATTTTCTTATATTTGAATACAAGTTTTTCACGTTTTTTTTATGTGAAGTTTCCAGTGAACTTCGCATCTAAATTTATTCCCAGATATTTTGCTGTATTAGCGTGTCATATATCGTCATATTAGAATAACAAGGTTGTATCTGGACCCACAGCCGTGTTTCAGAAATTGTATTCGAAGTTTGTATGACCAATAACTTTTTTCTAGTTCAGTGTTTGAAGACTGTATTGTTTTATATCTGCAGTTAGACACTCTATTGTACTATACTCAAATTTTCATTGCATTTCAAACGTTAATTTACCAGAAAATCCACTGTGTTATATACAGTTAGAACTATGTTATTAACAGTTTTACGATTATATTAACACAACATGGTGGTAAGTACCAGTTAGAGCCTTATGAAATGTACTTATTAACTATTAAATTTTTGAGTTGCAATCCATACGGTTCTAATTGAAACACTACTTTTTTAAAATTGATTTATTAATAATAGGAATATCAATAAATAATATTTAATATTACATTCCAAATACAAATAATATAAACAAATGAAAATAAATCCTATGAAAAACAAATAAGAAAAAATAGCAAAAAATTGTAACAAATTAAAACGTCAATACAAACAAATTATTTGAAAATACATCCTCAGAAAAACAAAAAAATGAGAAAAAAAAAAAACAAATTGTATAAAATTAAAACGTCAAAATAAATCAGCAGAAAAACAAATAAGAAAAAAAAACAGAAAATTGTAACAATTGTAACATATTCCAATATACTAAGTAATTCAAAGGACCACATAAAAAATTATATGCCAAACATTGTGGAATAAAACTCCTTGTCAACTTGGGGCATGGATGGCTTTATTTTGTTCAGAGCTTTTGTCTTGTCTTTTGACAGCTCCTTATTTTGGGAAAGCACTTGTGGTACTAACTGGTCTAATGCAAGTGTGGGTGTACTGGATTTTCTTCCTTTACGACGCAGGGTAGGTATTGAATTGGCAATTGTTACACTTTGGTAATTTTGATCTAAGAACGACGTTTTGAATTGTACTTCATACAGGTCTCTAGCGCTAAAAAAATGTCATAAACTTTGTTAAAAGGAACATTCGCATACCGTAAGTTAGCTGCACAAGCCTCATAATTTTTAAAATCGATTTTCCTTAGTAACAGAGTCACAAACGGATTTTTCGTATTCACTTTTCTTAGTTCTCTCATAAAGGAGATAGGTGAATAAAATTCTGTCTTAGCCATATGTTTCTCAAGTTGGCTGTGCTTGTTGTCGACTTCCTGCACAGCACCTTGACCAGCAATAGAGTATTTGATTGTTAAATTTTTTAACTCCGGGCGATGTCGCAAAATATCTAATACACAAAAGGAAATGTGAGAGTTGCGGTTCTGAGAAACACAACTGTCACTTCATGTTATTAGCTCCTCAATATGATTGTCATCTAGAATTCCCTTTATTATTTTGCGGAAAGCCCTAGCAAGGCAATTGTCGCATCTCCCAGCCTCCATCTTCATCCATATAGCACAATATGTGGTATTTGTGGTTGAGAGATAGGCCGTCAAGTTGTACATCGTTAGTTTTTGTAAATAAAAGTGATTTCCAACAAATGATCTGGGACACGTTATCACATTTTTCAAATCAAAATTTAGTACCGGAATACCACTTTTCTTGTTATTATCTTTTTCGATCCTCATGGCATCTTTAGCTGCTTTGTCTTGTTCCATTTGTTCACGATCAGTGTTGTTCAGTGTTCCTTCTTTCTGTTTCAAATAATATATAGAACATTTTTCACATACATCCTTTTTAGGTATATGAAATCCATAATTAAACTTGGTGTAAAATATATGCCTATACATTGACAATTTTACTGGATATTCTATGTCATTCTCTGTGCAATGGTACTTGTACAACTCGTACATTTTGGATAAATTGAGCGTTGACTCCAAATATTTTCTCCTGCAATAATGTGATTCTACAGTAGCAAATCTCTTCACGTGGTCTACAACTGCTTGAATATGTTTATCACTGATTTTCCTACTACTTACTTTTCCTCTTAAACTTATTTTAGGTTTATTAGAATTCTCGGCATGCACAGTATATATAGGTTTTTGAGAAATGCTCAATGTACATAGGAAGAACTTTTTACATACTTGAATTGTATTGTCCTGAGCTTTCATGAAGTATTTAAAAGATATTGCCTACGAGAAGCCCCTTCTGTAGTTTTACGATTTTTTGAGCAGTTTGAGGGTATTTTCTTTTAAGTACACATATTTTTCATTTTGGCTAAGGCCATAATAATAAGTGAAAAGCGCCTTTCGGGTACTTTCTCTAATTTTTCTTGAGCAGTGGAATTTACAACCGTCTAAACAATCCTTAACGGTTTTAATCTCCCTTGCTTTTACTTTTGTACATCTTACATTAACGTATTATTTTCCAGCTTGGTGCAGTTTGCTCCTGATATTGACTTTCCCTCATGAGTTTGTCGAATTCGTTTTCTAACATTTGTTCGTTCTTTCTGTTTTGAATTTCCATGCACTTCTTTAGATGTTTCATCTTCACCACCTGTTGCGGTTTCAATAACTGGTTCATTTTTAGTTTTGTTCTCCTCAGCTTCTGTTACTTCACACAATTTTCTCAACTCTGTAAATGATAGAACATTACGAATAGCTAGTCTAGGATAATCTCTATATCTAACATCACATACACCATGCTATAATAGCAATTAATCACCTTTTTCTACACAACGAGCCTCATTAAGAATCACAGAGTCATCTGCATTGTCCATGTCATTTACTTCGTGAGTTACTTGAGTCATTTGGCTCTCGTCTCTTATTTCCTCTTCAATACCACTTTTGGCTTCTCTCATTTGGCTTACATTCTGCAGTTTCTCTCCATTGCCGCCTTCAATTACATTATGTTCACTCAATTGGTTTTCTTTGTACCGCTCTTGTTCAGTATCACCTTCAAATTTATTGACTTCATTAATTTGGTTTTCTTACTGCGTTTTTTGTTTAGTAGTACTATGTTCAATTCTATTGGCTTCACTCATTTGGTTTTATTTCGTGCTTTCAATTTCAGCTAACTGTTTTTCCTGATAAACATTCTGTTCAGTACACCCTGTATTTGGAATGGGTACAGGAGACCACCTTTATAAGTTTGAAATCACAATTAATATTTTTAAAAACTTTTATTTTAAATTAATTTACAATATTTAGATGTTTTCACTATGAAATATAAAGTCATTCTCTCTGATTTGATTGTGATTAACAATAACGAAAGTTCGTATTGCTGAAACAGCAGCATAAGTATTGATTAGGGTTACTTCTAGTTTCGTTTAAAATTATTTGTATTTCTTTTATTTTATTAGCAATTGACATTTGGTTTCTATTTATTGTTGACAATGTATCATTTATAGCATTCATTGATTAAGTGATACGTGATTATTAAGTTTACTTATGATATTGTTTTGACTATTTTCTAATTGAGAAATACTATTGTGAATTTCTATAGCATCCTGTTCGTCTAAATTACCTGAAATAAATTTTACAAGAGATCCTAGAGTATTAAATAATGCTCTTTTAGATAAATTATTAGGAAAAATTGAAAACATTTTTTGATTTATATTTTCAATTTCAAGACGTAAGTGTTTGTATATTGTAAAAAGAGCAAGTCTATTAGGAGCTGTTGAATTGTCAATTACGTTTCTTAATTGTTTATATGTAAGCGTTAGAGAATTTATTTGGTCTTGGATAGGTTTTTCGGGAATATAATGGAGAAAAGTGTGGGTTGCAATTTTAACTTTAGCATTTCCTAATTTGAAGGGTAGAATACCGGGATTGTCTTTAAGATTGAGAGCTTGAACTTTCTGGTTCATAAATTTTAATAAGGATTGATACACATGAAGAGCTGAAAGTGATGGGATGATGTAAGCTTGAGCAAATTTAGATAAGCTGTCGCAAATTGTTAATGCCAAAGTATTTTCGAATTTAAAAACATCTATATGCACAGTTTCGAATGGTTTAGTAGGTGTGCGAGTTAATTGTAATTTAATTAAAGGTGGGTGTCTTTCATATTTCGCTTGTTGACATATGTTACAGTTATTTATAAAAATTTTAACATCTTCATTTAATTTGGGCCAAAAATATTTATTTTTCAGTTCTTGAATAGTTACATTTATGCCTCTGTGATTTGTTATGCCTTCGTGACAAGTTTTTATCAGATTCTGTTGCCTGTTTTGATTAATTACATCAAAAAGGAGAATATTTGACTTAAGTAATTTGTAAGCAGAATGTTTGAAAATTTCTAGTATGAATCTACACATATTTTTATAGTTTCGTTGTCATCATTTTGAAAGAAAAATGCGTATTGTTTCTTAGGAACGCCATATTCTTTGAGGAATGTTATGATTTGAGATTTAAAAGATACGTTAGTAACATATAATTGCCATCTAGTTCTAACATTTTTATCAAAAAGCTTTTTTATTTCTTGACGAGGGTTTTATCTACTTTTATTATAACGATTTGATTAAGAAAATTATTAAGAGGTCTATCTGTAATGTGTATTCCTAAAATTGGGTCTTCTTGGTTTGTATGAATTGTTTCAATGTCATTATCAGGATCAGGATCTATTTGGGCGATCATAGAGGAATTGTCCAAATCGGGAGGTTGGTTAACGTTTTCGTTAAATTCTTTCATGTATTCAAGAAATGGTTAGAGTCAACAGGGTAAATTTCTATTCTACTTAAGGCGTCTGCGTTGCTATTTGATTTACCTTTTTTGTATACAATTTGATAGTCGAACTCTTCTAGTTTCAGTCTCCAGTGGACTAATCGAGAATTTGGTTCTTTTAAGGACATTAACCACTGCAAGGGTTTGTGATCCGTAACAATTGGGATAAGCTAAAATTGGTTGATTTGTAAGTAAAGCTTTACAATCTTCGAAAGTTTTAATGTACAAAGGATCATTTATATTTATTTTAGCGCCTTTCTTTAAATATAATGTAAAAGGTTTAGTTATTTTTGCGAAATTATTAATAAATTTACGATAATATCCTAACAATCCTAAAAATGATTTTATTTCGCGAACAGGTTTTGGAATCGGATAATTTTGTATGGCTTTAATTTTTTCTGGATTCGGTTTTATACCGTCTGGTGTAACTATATGGCCAAGAAATGCAACTTCTTTTTTTAAAAACTCGGATTTGTCTAACTGAACTTTCAAGTTACTTTCTCGTAATTTTTGAAAAAATTTATTTAGATTAACAATGTGTTCCTGAAGGGATGTAGAAAAAACAATTATGTCGTCCATATAGACGAAGCAAATTTTATTAATAAATTCTCTCAAGACATTGTCCATTACTCTTTGAAAAGTTGAGGGTCCGTTTTTTATTCCAAATGGCATTCGAACGTATTCATAATGTCCGTTTTCTACATTGAAAGCTGTTTTCTTTATATCATCTGGGTGCATCTCTATTTGGTAGAAACCACTTGCTAAATCAAGGGTCGAGAAAAATTGACAACGGCCAAGTTTATCAAGAATGTTACTTATGTTAGGAATGGGGTAACGATCATCGATAGTTTTTTCGTTGAGTTTGCGATAGTCTACAACAATGCGCCATTTTTTTCTACCGGAAGCATCGGGTTTTTTGCTAACTATCCAAATTGGACTATCCAAGGAGAATCGCTTGGGCGTATTATTCCTTTTTCTAGCATATCATTTATTTGTCTTTCAACTTCGGGTTTATGTATGAAAGGGTATCTGTAGGATTTTGTATAGACGGGAATTTCGTCAGTTGTTTTTATTTGGTGCTTGACTTGATTAGTAAAAGTTAAAGGAGAGTTTTCTCTGTAAAATGTATCTGAATATTTTCTACAAAGTTTGATAATATGAAATTTTTCTTCTTCAATTAAGTGGGAAATACGTATTAGTTCTGTCACGTCATTTGTGTTGGTATCATTGTCGGGAGAGGGTGTTACTGATACATGAAAAAATTCGTATTCATTTTCAATAGGAGAGGTTTTAATTGGTTCATATAGATATATTTCTTCGATATTATCCGTGTTGTTTATAATATCGACAGGAGCATAACCATTTTCTGCTTGAGATATTCCCTCTCTAATTAAACAATTGAATAATTTGGTTGGCGGTATACCAACAATACCGTTACGAAGATCTACTGGAATTTTTACAGATTCAATAGAATTAGGTTCGATTCTGGCAAAAAATAATTTTCTTTTACTTTCGTAGTGTGAAAGAGGAAGTTGGGCATTATTTGTTTTAAGAAGTAAATTTTTGAGATCTAGTTGTTTTAGTGTATCATAGCCAATAAGGCCATCGAAAAAATGATGAAATTTGAAAATACAAAAATTTATTGTTTGCTTTGTATTGAATTCTGAAAATGTAGGAATTTTAGCTCAATAATCTCTGGTCGTCGTTTGGAATAAAGAGCAAATAGTGAAAGGCTCTTTCACGATATATTTGGAAAAATAATTTTCGGCAATTTCAGGATTAATGAATGACCTGGTAGCACCTGTGTCGATTAGAAGTTTCAAAGGTGGGTTATAAATTTTAATATAAGGAAGGTCTGTTCTATCATAGATAGAATGTAATTCTATGTGGTTGTTGGATTTGAGGCTCTTTCGTGAAAATTTTCTTGTTGAGGGTTGTCACAAGTTTCGTTATTTGTATTATCTAAAAACTTTTCGTTATTATAATGGAAATATTGATTATCTTCTTGTTGTAAATTGAATGAATTGAAATCGTAATAATTTTCTTCTAAGTTTTGGGGAATATCATAAGGATTTTGGGGCATGTCATATGGATTTTGGGGTATGTCGTATGGATTTTGGGAATTATCTAAATTGTATAATTCTTCCGATATGAAATTTCGCTGAGGTGGTGCTGGATGACGATATGCAGATGTGGATGGGCGATTTATAGAATAATTTGAAATTCCGCTCATAGGAATTGGTCTCTGAAAGTTATTTGATGGTTTTCTAAAAGTGTTGTTTGATATTCCACTCATAGGAGTGTGTCTTTGTTGTGAAGTTTGAAGGTTTGGCCTGAAGACATTTTGATTTCATTGAGGGCCAAAAACTTGACGATTAGTGTGAAGTATTTTTGATTTGGAGGCGGACGTGGTTGTATATTAATTGAGCCACGGGGAAAGAGGTTAGGATTTTGAAAAGTATTTTGGAAATTAGGTTGTGGTACGTTCAGCTGGAAATTAGGAGAATTATTGTGAGAGTTTTGTCTTTATACAGGTCTCGTTCTAGAATTATCAAAATTTTGTCTCTGTAAATATCTTATATTATTTTCTGAAACTATTTGTTGTCTAGCTTCGGCTATCGTTTTGGGTTTCATAGCACGAATAATTGAACCTAATGGTTCTTTTAAACCGCACAAAAATCTTTTAAGAGCATGAGTATCATAGAAAGTCTTTTTTATTCTAATAGCGTCTCCAGTCTCGTGAAGATCGACATAATTATGTAATGAACTTAAATTTGACATAACTCTAGTATAAAAATGTAAAGGATTTTCAGTGTTACATTGTCTTAACTGATCTAAACCAAAAAGTAAACCATTTTCATCGCGTTGATCACCAAAATGTGCAATTAAAGCTTCTTTAACAGATTTCCAACTTTTATCTATACAAATACTATACACTTCTTTAGCATCGCCTACTAATTTTGAGTAAATTCCATATATAAGACTTATATTTTGAACGCAATTTGTGTTAGTAGTATCCCAATAAGTATTTATTAATGTATTACTAATATCAATAAAAGAAGATAGTTCCAAAGGATTTCCGTTAAATCTCGGGACAATATCTAAAAGTTTAGTATCAAATTTTGGGATTGACATTGTTAAATTATTTATATTACTATTTAAATTAAAAGAATTATTAATTGAATCTTCAATAGATAAATTACTAAATTCTTCTATTAAATCAAGAGATATATCGTCTTCGAAATCACTAATACTAAAACTATTCACACTAAGGCAATTTTCGTCGATAGATAATGCAATAGGTGAGGAGAATGACATAAAATTAAAGGAATGAGCAACTCACAGTAATATGGTTAGCTTCATTTCTTCTTTTCTTCTAAAAATTTACGTTTTTCTTTCTTCTTACTGCGTAGATTCTTCTTTTCACTGAACTAATGGTTGATACCAAAGGGTTATTTACTATTAAATCCCTTTCAGTATCCTACTGACTGCGCCACTTTATAAATTTGAAATCACAATTAATATTTTTAAAAACTTTTATTTTAAATTAATTTACAATATTTAGATGTTTTCACTATGAAATATAAAGTCATTCTCTCTAATTTGATTGTGATTAACAATAACGTATTGCTGAAACAGTAGCATAACGACCTCGCTGAAATAAAACAATAAAACATAACAATTTTGCTTATACAGGTAAATTAACATTCCATAACTCAACGCTATAAACAATCAAAATATCACAGTTCAGTGATTGTGGAAACATATAGTTTTGTTGGTTTTAAATATTTTAAAATAATACAAATATTACATCTAGTCCGATAAATTATATAATACGTAAAACCGCAAATAACAATAATATATATTAATAAAGTGTAAATAATACTTACCCATATTTAATATTTTAAACGACCTTCCAGACATGATTCTAGCTAAAACTAATATTTTTCAAAAAACTCAGGTTATATATATCATCGATGGGAATATCCGAGTTCTAACTGTGTATGATTCTCTTTAAACTATATCGCAGTTCTATCTGCAAGCAGATAGAACCATGTGAATAACTTGAATTGCCTGGTGACTTGAGATGGAACTTTTTAACATTGCTAATTGTGCTATTAAGCACCAGGTGGCTGAACCAAGCAATAGAAGTATTTCTTTTCCTCATATAGAACTTGGATATTCCAATATCTTATTTTTTCAAATATTGCAGTTAGAACCTTGTTATTCTAATGTGACGATATGTTCATTTCATGTTAAAGTTTCAACAAAGGGGTATCTCACTAAAAGTCTGGAAAGGAAGAAACTTATTGAAGTAGTAATATAAAATAGGTTGTTGCTTGGAAGAAGACATTGCATGTGTAGCACTATCTAGGAACTATTAAGTAAGATTCTACCCCTCGATTCCACCCAATACAAATGGTTCAGGAAGATAACAAAAATGATTAGATTACATAAAATCCATATTTTTTTCAGGCTTTAGTAAAATAAAATTGGAGGAAACGTATCAAATAAGTCAAATAAAAAAATATATTTAAAAATACGAACCTAAAATTGACTGCATGGTGGAAACACTTCCAGGCTCCAAATACTTTTCAGGTAAAGTTTTACAAATATGTTCCATCCCAAATGATGTTAGACTTAGAAGAGCCGCTTCACTAATTTGGGGATCTCCATATTCTACATATTCCCATAATTTCTTTGTCACTACTTCAAATAAATCTGTATGAGAATCCGAATCCAGCAACTCAGGAACTTCTTTAATTAGTGTACATAAACTGAAATATGTGGTTTTTGTAAATTACACATAATTATAAAATATATGTAGGATTTCAGTAGTACAACTAGTAGAAAATTATCTCAACGTTTAAATAAAAATACGAGATTAATTTGCTTAATTTTTTTTTTGAATATCGCCCTAACTGGAACTGCTGAAAATACTTAAGTATGGCATATTCAAGGTAGTATTCGTGGACTTTATAAAATAGACCCATCAACAAAGAATGAAACTGTGATGGGAGCATATTTGCCAATGCTACTTATACTGGAAACCCACGAAAATCTAGCAACAACGTCCACGATACTACAAGGGCACTTGAACAATATCCAAAATCAAGGTAATAAAGAACTAATCAAAATCAGTGACCTACGGCTAAGAAAATACAACTGCCCACCAGTTTTCCTAAACAACATTCAAAGAAAAAAGTAATAATAAAACTTAAACAAAATGACTTATAGCAGGAAATCTATCACCGAAATAGTATATTATGCAAGTAGTGCGATAAGTTGTCGACTGCCCACTCGAGCGAATGAGCTCTCGAGGGAAATCGACAACTTATCGCACTAGTTGCACAATATACTATTAAATATCAATTTCATTGATAACGTTGTATATTCGGACATTTTATTTGAACTGGCATGTTAACTGACAAACACCCGATATTGGTCTGATGAAAGAATGCCATAGCAAATACCACAAAAAATTAACGTATTGACTTGTATCGTAAGATATACAATGATTGGTCCATATCTTTTTGAGGAGCATTTTAAAAGAGATCTGGATCTTCAACAAAATACATTAATTCCTTATTTAGACCGCAGAATATAGTTTCAATACGATGGCGCACCGCTACATTTCAATATAGCTATGCACCAGTTTTTAGACAGAACATATGCAAATTGATGGATCGGAACAAGGGGAACAGTGGAATGGCCCGCTAGATTGCCCGATCTTACCCCATTATACTTATTTTTATGGGGTTATTTAAAATCTTAAATCTACACCAGTGTCTCCCAAAGTGGTCCAGGTGGACCCTCAGGGGTCCACAGGAGACTCGACTACGTTGGAGTGAAAAAAATTATCGTTAGATTTGATTTTCACTAGTTTTGGGAATATTCCTCCTTTACACTTAGCACCGAAAAGTGACTCAACTTGATGTCTCTGTGGAGATTTTTGCGCGTTGAACGCTCGGAAAATTCCGGTTCGTTATCCTGTTCGTCACATTCACGACGCCACCTCCTTTATTGATGGTTGTACTGTGTTTTCAAAGATCGACTCAGTTAAGGCTTATCAACAAATTCCAGTTGCTGAAGAAGATATTGGGAAAACTGCCATTATCACACCATTTGTTCTCTTCGAATTTCCATTCATGACGATTGGACTTCGAAATCGAAATGCTGGTTAAACTTTTCAAATGTGTATGGATGAAGTTTCACGTGGTTTTGACTTTTGCTCCCCTTACATAAACAACATCCTAATTTTCTCTCATTGTAATGAAAAACACGAACGTCATTCTCCGAATTATTTTTGAACGTCTTTTGAAGTACGGTTTAGTCATAAATCCACAGAAATGCATATTTGGAGTTTCTGAGGTTCAGGCAATTAACGACTACCCCTACCAAAAACAGCGAAGGGTCTTCGCCGTTTTCTGTAAATGTTTAATTTTTATAGAAGATTTATACTTCACGCCTCTTAGCATGCCTTGTATGGCTCAATTAGCAATCCTCTTGTTCCCTCTCGTATCCTCGTGCCACATGGTTTATTCACAGATACTTCAAATCATTCTGTTGGATCATATTTACAGCAGATTGTTGATGACGTTTGGCAACCACTTGCATTCTTTTCAAAGAAGATGTCTGCGAATGAAAGTTCTTGGCCTGCTTACTACCGTGAACTGTGACGTGCTTCGTTTCCTCAAAAGAATTACGGACGTCACTATGACACCCGCGGCTTTACTATCTACCAGATTTTCTCGGGCGCCAGATTTTTGGGATGGTTTACTCCACCGAACTCTCGAAAATGGTAGCGGCAAGAGTTACCAGGGTAGCAACAGATGGAGGTTAAGTAATTCCAGGGGTCTGTTGTTCTTGACCTCTATGCCGTGCGAAGTGGGAAACAGGCTTTAATTGTTTACCACTGTCGGAAAATGAAACTACCTGTGCTTTATAAAATTTTACAATTTATTTCGACTTCGAAATAATTTGGGAAAAGGAAAATAAAACGAACCACGTAGCTATATATTTAAAATAACTAAATATTGATGAAAACCCTTCAGTTTTTACGATTTCTATTTAAATTACAACCCAGACCAAAACACTTTATTACAGAATAAATGTTTTACGATTACAAGCCTAACGTGCAAAGCTTTAATAGTTTTCGGCGATTGCCGGTGAAAATCAGTGAAAATTTACTAGCAGTACGGTGAAAATTACACAGAGAAAGCGTTATCAAGGCACTAGCGGTGTTTTACGGGAGCGTTTCTTGGTATTTGTGTACGGCTTAGAATAGAACGGCGGTAACTAATAAATTGCCATCGGTTTTTGTGCGGATATTACCCCGGCCGTTGGTGCTAAAATAAATCGCGTAAAAATCAGTTAGTCGGCAGAATCCGAAAACCTCTCCCTGGCGAACCTGCTATGGCAGCGAACGCTCGTGAGATTATTTCGTTTCACGTCTTCGAAAACCCTCGAAGGATGTCCCTGCTATGGCAGCGAACACAGACGAGGGTCCTCCAAGTTGCCTATTATCAAATATTTACAGTCACGCTACCAAGGCCTATGGTATTAGATTGAGCAACCCCCGAAATACTTTGAGAATACCTCAAGACTCTACCTGCTTTGCAGCGAGGATGCTTGAAGGTTTCCCAACGGTATTTCCTTTCCCTAGTGTTGTATACCGGAATCGAGATTCCCGAAATACCTTGAAAATCCCCCAAGAATCTACCTGCTTTGCAGCGAGGATGCTTGGGAGTTTCCTAACTATATTTCTTTTCCCCTAAAGTTAAAACCAACAGTAAATTCTTACTTCGGAATTGTACACAAATACGCGGAAAATCACTCAAATTGAACAAGCAGTAAGCAAAAATAAAATCTATTAATACAGCTACGAAAGACGCTAGGAGCAAAATGAATTTAACACAAGAAGAATGATTCATAAAATAATTTCTAAATTCGCTTACCTTGTTGGCGAAAATCAGTCGACGTTTCGGAAACGGCGGAACTGTAAAAGCACAGAACTAGGAGCTAAGAGAGCAAAAGAGGCCTATTCCGTCCCGTTTGCCGGTTTTATACATTCTTCTCTCGACCCCACTCAGGAGGTCCCCCTACTTAATAATCTTAAGAACGGCGCGGACTGATTTGCGCGAACGGTACAGTAAGCAATACATATTCAATATATACCGGATGTATCAAAAACAATATACATATTTAAAATTATTAACAGCAAATGAATTTACAGCTTTTGATGAAAGAGGGGTGTATAAGTAAATAATAACATAACTTAATAATAGTACCAATAAACTGGGAAACTAAAATATATACAGTGGGATGTCGGAACGAAAAATAGTAACATCGTTACAGAACTTGTAATTTTTGTCATTTTTTGGAAAGACATCCATTTACGATCTACACAAATCACAAACTACTGGTTTACGCTTTTCAACAAAGAGGTGAAAAACTTCCACCAATTCAATTCAATCAACTTTTTTCAATTGCAGACGCTGTTCCTGCACCACTTGATTACGAGTTGCTGGTTAAATCTATGTTTTGTGATACATCGACAGGAAAGTCTCGATCTTTTATCACAGCTACATTTCGTCATTTCATTATCAATCAACTTCATACTCGAGCAATCCTAGTTCCAATGCTTCACTCAAGTTAATTAGTTAAAGATTGTCGAAATTGAACTCGTGCTTGCACTGAAGCTCCTACAGAAATATTTTACAACATCGACATCGATCTGATTGGTCTTCTGCTGCACATTCATTCCGATATTGCTTGAGTGTCTTCGATCGTTTTAGTCGATGGCCCGAGGCATTACTGCCAAGTCCGTCATTCACGCTCTCGTAGATTGTTTAATATTTCGTTTTGGTTATCTACAAATCCTTACTTACTTCGTGAAGCTCAATTCATTTCTCATGTTTTCAAAGAGTCCATAAACTTTTTGGAATAAAAGATAACTTTACTACAAGGCAGTCTTTTTGTAACGGATTAATAGAATGATTAAATCGACGTTTAAAGGCTGCAATAATGGCTAATTCCGACATCAACTGGTTTCATGCTTTGCCTCTCGTATTTCTCGGTAACCGTTCTGCTTTCAAAGATATCCGGGCTAGTTCAGCTGAGATGGTTTATGGAGTCACTCTTCGTTGGCTCAAGAATGTTTCACTTCAAACCAGAAGAACAAAAGTGATGACAATTCAAATGCCTCCTTATGAGTTTACGAGAGTTCATATCACGCCTTCGTCCTGCTCCAGCATCAAGACATTGTCAGCTACAGTTTTCGTTTTCTAAAAATTATCAAATTGTTGTCACGCATTTTTTAAGAAAGAACCAATTCTCAAGGCACTCTAACCACCATACACTGATCTTCGATCTCGATCTAGATGAGAAAACTGTCACAATGAAGATACGTAACAAATCCTTAAAATTTTCTATTGATCGTGTGAAACCTGCATTTATTCTGCAAAACGACGATTTTCCTGTTTCAACACCTGTACCTGCTTCCACGTTTATTGCTGCTCGGTATGTTATTTAAAAGTATAACATAAATGTACCTACTTATAATACTTTTATTTTAAAGTTATTGCAATTGTTGGAATATGTGGAGCTTGTAGAAAATAAGAGTTTAAAAATCTTAGAATTAGTGACATTGATGGTTTAAGTACCATGTTATTGGTTAAAATACCAGGTACGTAAACCAAAGTATGTATGTAGATCTTTCGTAATTTACGGAAATTTCTATAAAAGCTGCAAACAATAGATAGAAATTCGGCAAAAAATTAGCGATCCGCAAATAAATCCATTTTTCCTTAACTATCAAAGAGGTAAATGTACGAAACAAGCGGTAGGATTACACAAAATAGCCGAATATTTAAAGTTACCAGATCCCAAAATGTACACAGGTCACTGTTTAAGATGAACTTCTGCCACTCTGGTTGATGCCGGTGGTGATTTAATGGCTCTTAAACGACATGGCGGATGGAAATCTTCAACAACGGCTGAAGGGTATGTCGACGAGTCAATAAATAATAAGACGTCAACGGCCAATATAATTATAAATTCAATTGAAAGTAATTTACAGACTGTTAAACACGGATAAGGGTATAGTTATAAATAATTGCTAAAATTTTACAATTAATTATTATAAATAAATGTTTAAATTTTTCCCAAATTTTGTAAAATAAATAAAAGTTACTTGTTAGGCTTTTTATTTTTATAAATGAAAATAATCATAGAAAAAGTATAGTACATAACTAGAGTTGTAAGCTTATTACATGCTTGTAAAATTACTAATTTTTACTCGCATGTAATAAGCTTCTTATAACTCCCGTTATGTAATATACCATTATCATTTTTTTACAAACCCGTAAAGTACTGGCACAAGTAATAAAAGTTTAAGAGTTATTTTTGTTTTTTTACTCAAAAGCAGTACAGCATCTTACTTGCGAACATAAGTACTCACGGACGGTTTTTTTCCAACCCTCTTCTATTTTTTCGTATTCCTGATCTTGCCTGTTTTTGCATGAATAAATATTTTATTAAATATAAAAAGCCAGTTTCTACTATACATATATATATATATATATATATATATATATATATATATATATATATATATATATATATATATATATAGGAGATAGTCTTTGCCGACTAATTAGGTATAAAACCACGAATATTGGGGCAACGGCAAGTTAATTAAAGAAAACTCTTGTTACTGTTTTTCTTCCAAGCTTTCGGAAACGTTTATTTCCATTATCAAGGATAAGTAAATTGAGATTGTTATAAATTGGTAAATATAATTATATTTGAATTTTTTAAAAAAAAATTTTTCAATCATAAATCATTTTGACAGATTCATGAATGTAAACATTTTCTTTATATGCTAAAATGTTTTTGAAAACAAAAGAAGAAAATTGGTTATATTTGTAATATAGGTTAATAGTTATTCATATATTCTTCTTTTATTATATAAAATTCAACCTCAAATTATTATAGATGTCATCATGTCATCTCAATAATTTAAAAGTATTGAAAACATTTTTTTTTAAAATCATTTACCTAAAATAAAATTATTTCTAAAAATCATCAAATTTTATTTATATAGCTTTAATTATGTATAAGAATTTGAAATTTAGTTATTTTTATTATCAATTGTTAGTAGATAATAATAAATATCACTCAGATTGTTATGGTCACTTTTTTTGTTGATAGTATTAGGTTCTTGAAATATATGAGCCATTTCTAAGAAAAGTCTTTTTTTGGTATTTGGTTATATGTCCAAAATATTAACAGATTCAAAATCCATAAAGTGATCATTATCAATTACATGTTCAGATAAAGCACATCTTTCAGGATGTAACTTACAATCGCTCTTATGGAGACTTATACGGTTCTTTAATTTCTGACCAGTGTGACCAACATATTTTTTATCACAATTTTTGCATGGAATACAATATATTACATTTGAAAGATTAAGAATTGAAGTTTTGTCTTTCAAATTAGTGAAAATAGATTTTATGGTTAAGCATGTTTTATTGGCAATTCTAATGTTGTTCATTGGTTTAAAAATCCTATTCAACTGTGGTGTTATTTCTTTAATATATGGTAAAGATACATAATAATTTATATTAGAATTGCCAATAAAACATGCTTAACCATAAAATCTATTTTCACTAATTTGAAAGACAAAACTTCAATTCTTAATCTTTCAAATGTAATATATTGTATTCCATGCAAAAATTGTGATAAAAAATATGTTGGTCACACTGGTCAGAAATTAAAGAACCGTATAAGTCTCCATAAGAGCGATTGTAAGTTACATCCTGAAAGATGTGCTTTATCTGAACATGTAATTGATAATGATCACTTTATGGATTTTGAATCTGTTAATATTTTGGACATACAACCAAATACCAAAAAAAGACTTTTCTTAGAAATGGCTCATATATTTCAAGAACCTAATACTATCAACAAAAAAAGTGACCATAACAATCTGAGTGATATTTATTATTATCTACTAACAATTGATAATAAAAATAACTAAATTTCAAATTCTTATACATAATTAAAGCTATATAAATAAAATTTGATGATTTTTAGAAATAATTTTATTTTAGGTAAATGATTTTAAAAAAAAATGTTTTCAATACTTTTAAATTATTGAGATGACATGATGACATCTATAATAATTTGAGGTTGAATTTTATATAACAAAAGAAGAATATATGAATAACTATTAACCTATATTACAAATATAACCAATTTTCTTCTTTTGTTTTCAAAAACATTTTAGCATATAAAGAAAATGTTTACATTCATGAATCTGTCAAAATGATTTATGATTGAAAAATTTTTTTTTAAAAAATTCAAATATAATTATATTTACCAATTTATAACAATCTCAATTTACTTATCCTTGATAATGGAAATAAACGTTTCCGAAAGCTTGGAAGAAAAACAGTAACAAGAGTTTTCTTTAATTAACTTGCCGTTACCCCAATATTCGTGGTTTTATATATATATATATATATATATATATATATATATATATATATATATATATATATATATATATATATATATATATATATATATATATATATATATATATATAATATAACTTTTTACACGCGGAAAAAGGTTTTTTAAAAAATTATTTATTTAACAAAAGTTACAAGTTTCAAGATTCGAAGTAAATTCTAGTCTGACAATATAACTAAACAATTCAAAAAGGTAAAAAATACAATGTAAGCAAAAATAAGGTTCAACAATTTATAAAACAACAGGTTGTTACACAATATACTGAATAAGCAATTTATTTAATATGTAAGTAATTTAAGGTATATAACACCTCCCCCATTAGATCGACGCACCCCCTGGAAGTTGAATTTTCTTTTCTTGTAATTCCATTGGAATTTCTTCTGATTTTCTTCTTTTCTGAATTTTCTTCAAGAGTAGCCAAATAATTGTCAATACTTCGCTAGAATATACAAATATAGTCCATATGCTAGGAATATGGAGATTTGTTCTTCATGAATTGGTGTCAATCCTTGCGAAGATATTTCTTTTAATTCTAATTTTTTCAAATTTATTTCCAAAGGCTGGATTTTAATTTTATTAAAATGTGTCTGAAGTTTATTCAGTACTAGTGGTTGACCAAAAGTTCTATCTTGAAATATTAATTCTTGATTTTTAAAAGTTATTTTACATGGCGAATTTTTTATTAGGAAAATTCCTTTTAAAATTTTGATTTATGTGTCTTCTGAACATTTAATTATCAATTTTTCTTCTTCTGGAAATACTACTAGGTATTGGTTTATTTCTGGTATAATTTCCAAATGATTTTCAATAATTTTGATTTTAGTGTATTCGCAGTTAGTAGAGTTTTCCATTAATAGTATTTGTTCTTCACATAACTGTTTACTATTATCTTGAAGGTGTGAAGCACATTGAAAATTTTCACTTCTTGTACAAATATCGTTTAGAGGTTTTATCTGTGTATCAGATCTTAGCAAATACTTTGAATTTGGTATTATTATTACGAATTCTGATTCTAACTTAGTAGGTATGGGTAATAAGTAAAATAATTCAAACTCAATATTAAAATCTATAGGAATCGATAAAAAATATTCTATTCTATTTTTACTTACTCTACATGTTACATCTAAAATTGATTCAAAGTTTAAAATATTCTCGTATTTCAATTCCAACGGTAATTGTAATTTATAATACGAAGATATTTTTTGCAACTCTGTAAATAATTCCTTTGTTTAGTTATACTCAAATGCAACGTCCTTAGTTTACAGAATGAACAGGAAATCTCTACAGTTTCTATTATATCTAATATTACATTATAAATAATTAAAACTTAATTCAACATTGTTTAATAAAAATAAAATTATCATGTAACATGTGTAGATAAACATCATTCGTTTTAAATGTTCTAATATTAAACTTATTCTGTAATGAAAGTATAAGGTTTCTTCTTAGGTCGTTTTATATTTGAAATATGAATATCTTCAGCGGTATTAAAATGACGTGTTACAATTTTCGCAGTTTTATTTTTTCTGTTTACGGATTTTATTTTTTTCGGTTGATATCTATATTTTGTCTTACTTTTAATCTGCTTATTTTTGACAAATACTTTTGTAGATAGAGTGTCTGGAAGATCTTCTCTACTTTCATTAGCTTTTGAAATAGCTTTATCTTTAGTTTCTTGCAATGATTTATTTATTTTAGAATAAAGTAATTTCATTTTTTCTTTGTGAATATGTTCAATAATTGTTGAATGAAATCGTTCGGCAATGCCGTTTGCTTCAGGATGTTGTGAACTGATAAAATTAATTTGAATGTTATGAGTTTCTAATAAATATTTTACTAAACTATTTTTTAATTCTGTTCCGTTATCGAATATTATTTGTTCCGGTATACAATAATGGGTGAAATATCTAATTAAATTATTAACTATCTCTATACCTTGGGCTGAGTTCAATTTATACAACTGCCGGTATTTTGAAAATGAGTTTATAATAGTTAGAAATTTTGTATTTTCTAAAGTAATAGTGTCTAAATGTATTATTTGAAATGGTTTAATAGCTGTTGGGGTAATATTAAAATATGGTTTCACGGGTTTGCGATCATATTTTGTTATTTGACATATTTCGCATTCGTTAATGTACGGTTGAATAGAAGATCTTTGATTAGGCCAATAGTATCGAGATTTTATATTATTTTCGGTTTCATCTAATCCTCTATGATTTCGTTTACTTTCATGATAGTTCTGTATTACTTCTTTGATTTCATTTAGAGGGATGTCAATTAATTTTTTATTACATTTGATAAATGAAATGTGTGAATTTTTGAAATATGTTTGTATAACAGTGCTGAAGTTTTCGTATAAGGGATCTTCAAAATAAATATGATATTTTGCTTTTGGTGCTACATATTCTTTCACAAAATTTATTACTTCTTGTTCAAAGTTATTTTTAGAAAATTGTACTAGAATTCTTTGCTTAGTTTCATATAATTTAATTATAGTTGGTATAGCTGGTTCAAAATTTACTTCAGAGATTATAATTTGATTTTTTCCCACATTTACTGCAGATTCCGAAATAGGTATTCCTGCAATAGGATTTTCTATGTTAGTGTGAATAGTATTATTATCGTCATCAATTTCGTCATTAAAATCTTCAGCTTCTACAATAAGTGATTCGGTTTCTACATTTTTATTTTTAGTATTATTCGAAAGTGAGTCATTAAATCTTTCCATATAAACTAATAATTTTTTGGGAGGATTATCCGAAGAATTTACTTCATTCATATTTAGCTGGATTCGTGATAAACAGTCACTATTAGTGTTCAATGCACTTTTCTTGTACACTATATCATAGTCGTATTCCTCGAATTTCAACCGCCATCTAACTAATTTAGAATTGGGTTCTTTTAAAGAAAATAACCATTGAAGTGGTTTATGATCTGTTACTATAGTGAATTTTCTTCCGAAAAGGTATGGGCGGAAATATTTTACAGCCCAAACAATTGCAAGGAGTTCCTTTTCAATTGTTGAATAATTTACTTCAGAATCATTAAGTGTTCTGCTAGCATATGCCACAGGTAAATCGGTTCCGATTTTTCCTTGGCTAAGAACAGCGCCTAGAGCAAAATTGCTTGCGTCTGTTGTGAGATTAAATGGACGAGAAAAGTCAGGGTATTGTAAAATAGGATCATTTAATAACATATTTTTACAAGTATCAAAACAATTAATATAATCAGGTTCTTTTATGTTAATTACTGCATTTTTCTTAAGACGATTAGTTAAAGGTTTAGTCAGTTTTGAAAAATCTTTAATGAATTTTCTATAATATCCAAGAAGTCCGAGAAAAGCTTTAATTTCTTTACTAGTTTTTGGTATGGGAAATTTTTGAATAGCACTTATTTTATCGGGATTTGGTTTTACACCTTCAGGGGTAACAATATGTCCTAAATAAGCTACTTGTTTCCTCAAAAATTCGGATTTGTCAATTTGTATTTTAAAATTCGATTCGCGTAACCTCTTAAACACTTCTTTGAAATTATTTATGTGTTCTTGCAAGCTTGTACTAAGTATAATGATATCGTCAAGATAAACTAAACATTTTTCGTTTTGGATACCTCTTAAAATGTTGTCCATCACTCTTTGAAAAGTTGCTGGAGCTCCCTTTAGTCCGAATGGCATTCTCAAAAATTCCCAGTGGCCATTTTCAGTAGTAAAAGCCGTTTTGGGTATATCTTCTTCAGCCATCTCAATTTGGTGAAATCCGGAGGCAAGATCCAATGTAGTGAAGTATTGGCAACGTCCTAATTTATCCAATAGATCAGTTATGTTTGGTAATGGATATCTATCTCCAATAGTTATTTCGTTAAGCTTGCGATAGTCTACGACGACTCTGAATTTTTGTTTACCTGTAGAGTCCAATTTTTTTGGAACAACCAGATACTACTAGAGTACGGTGAGGATGAGGCTCTTATGATATTTTGATCTAACATACTCTGTATTTGATTTTGGACTTCTTTTTTATATACTTCTGGATATCTATACGATTTAGTATAGATAGGTACATCATTTGTAGTTTTTATTTGATGCTTGATTTTACTAGTAAAAGTTAGTTGATTACCATCAACATGAAAAATGTCAGAATATTCTTTAATTAAATTAAGAATAGCGTTGCGTTCTTCAGAATTCATATGTTCTGTTCGAACTTTATTAATATCAAATTTGAATTTTTCTGCATAAATAGCATTAAAGTTAGGGCTCAAGGTTTGTTCGTATTCGTCGAACTGTTCAACCTCTAAAGGAGCACTTAAATCTACTTTAAAATATGACTCGGACGGATTTAAAATAGTGCATACGGCTTGACTATTTTCCGCTTTTGTAAGACATTCGGGAATTTCTAATTTTCCGATTTTTGTATAAGGTCTAATTATATCGCCATTATTAATATTATCAATATTCAATTTAATCATTTGTTCAGTTCGCGGAGGCACTACTATACAATTCGTGTTCACGCTTCTGATTTGAAAATAATTTATTTTTATTTCACTATAAGGCGTAATTAAAACATTATTTACTAAATCAATAGTTGCATTCAATTTTTTCAGATTATCTAAACCTAATAAGCAATCAAAATGACTGTGAAATTTAAATATACAATATTCTAAGTTCATTTTATTTTTCATTTTAAATATCTTTGAAGATGGAATTACTGTACAATAATTTTGTTGACTTGAGCCTAAAGCAGAAGTTACTTTGAAAGATTTTTTCATAGTCGATTTTGAAAAATATTTCTTTGCAATTTCAGGCGTTACAAAAGATTTTGTACTACCTGTGTCAATCATTACTTTCAAATTTTGTTCAGGAAATATTATGTACGGTAATTCACTTTTATAATTCGTAAAATTAAACATTTCTACGTGTCTGTCTCTTCCGAGGCAATTTCGTCTAAAAAACAATCTTCAACATCAGTGGGACGTTCAGTATCGTCCATGTTATGCAATTCTTCCGAAATAAAATTTTTTCTATTACCTACGAAATGCGATTGATTTTGGCCATTATTTTTATTCTGTACATTTGGTTTATTGTACGTATTAAAAGTAGATATACTCATTGGAGTGGGCTTTTGAAATTGATAGTTTCTATTAGGTTTGAAAACATTAGTATTTCTATTCTGGAAATTTGTGTCTCTACTTGTACTAGGTAAATTATTTTCATTGTTGAAATTTCTATTAAATCGTGGTTGATTATTATGTTGAAAATTCGGTCTGCTTACCGTTTGGTTATTATTAGGATAATTACATTTGTTATGTGATGTAACATTAAATTGTGACTTAGGCTTATTAAATGAATTTTTTGGATTTGCATTGTTGTTATTATTACTTAAATAAACTTGAAAGTCATTCGTTAGAACATTTAAAGCTGAGTTTAGATCGCTAGGATTCTTGGTACGCATTAGTGTACCGTGAGGTTCCTTTAAACCGCGCAATAGTACTCTTAGTGCTAAATTCCTAAAATAGTTACCTAAAATGGCTTGTTCACTTGCATTTGAGCGTGTCATTAATAATGATGTTTGTAGATTTAAAAGATGCTGTATCCTATTGTAAAAGTCAAAAGGTGATTCATTTCCTTGCTTTAATTCCGATATTTCAATACTTAACGTGTAAATGTCTCGTTTATCAGCGTATGTGTTCAATAAAGCATCTTTCAAATTCTGCCAATTTGAAATACTACAAGCTGAAATATTTATTGCGGCTTGGCCTTTAATTTTAGATAAACTACTAGACATCAAATATTCGTTTTGAAAGTCTGTTAAATCGACTGTATTGTAAAATTTATTTACTCATTTTTCAGAAATTTCTATGAATCTGGGTAATAAAGCATTTTCGCCATGGAATTCTGGAATCATGTCCAGATATTCCTTTTTCAATTGCGGTACTACATGATCTGCAGGCATTTTGAAAAATTTATATATTGTAAATCTAGGTTTTGATAATTCAATATTTATTTTACGGTTACTATAAGTTTGTGAGCCAGAATCTAAATCAGAATTGTCAGAGATTTCTGAATTAAATAAACAATTATTTCCTCTATACGACATAAAGTACTTACATGAAAATTAGAACTGCTTTCGCCATCTAGTTGAACTGTAGTTGGAATTACCAATATTCTCTTGAAATTCCTCTTCGTACGGGCCAACTGTCTTCGAGTTAAGCTACTTAATTCACTTAACCAAGAGTCCCAATTATTCACTTAAGGTATGTTAATAAATCGTTGATACGAACCGATCGTTATATTTACTAACGCCCGTTTAACATATCCTACTGACTGCGCCAAATAACTTTTTACACACGGAAAAAGGTTTTTTAAAAAATTATTTATTTAACAAAAGTTACAAGTTTCAAGATTCGAAGTAAATTCTAGACTGACAATATAACTAAACAATTCAAAAAGGTAAGAAATACAATGTAAGCAAAAATAAGGTTCAACAATTTATAAAACAACAGGTTGTTACACAATATACTGAATAGGCAATTTATTTAATATGTACTAAGTAATTTAAGGTATATATATATATATATATATATATATATATATATATATATATATATATATATATATATATATATATATATATAATATTAAAATGGATAGATATGGAATGTTCTTTTTTTATTATTTATTTATTAATTTGAAACAATAATAGTATAGATTAATAATTGGGCTAGCTAATTAATCTATGAATAAAATATTTATATTGTATTATACCTATCAGATTTCATCCTACTCATCTAGCTATTTCAAATCATGTAGTTTTGTTTAATTTAAAATTCACCTCAGCTACTCTCATTTCTCTACCACTCTTTCTCTCAGTAGGGTTCCTGGGCGTAGTTAAACAAAATCTACATCACCACTAAATGACATTTATTTTAAATAGGAAATAAAACTTTAAAATAGTTATTCAAAATTCAATTAACGATTTTATAGATATATCTTATTACAGTATAAAACTTGTTAAAAACCTTCCTTTAATATTTAATTAGGAAATAAAACTTTAAAATGGTTATTCAAAATTCAATTAACGATTTATAGATATATCTTATTACAGTATAAAACAAGTTAAAAACCTTCCTTTTGCGATATAGCGTTTGTTTAGTTATTTTTGGGTCTCATACAATAAACAAACCCTATGCAGATTCATATGAGCATTATATAAAAATAAATGATTATTTTGTTACTAAAATACTAAATATCCTTATAAAAAGAAAAACTAAATAGGTTATATATAAAATTTCAAATACACAACTATTATACATCTTAAAATTATTCATTCTTTGAGACGCCTATGCAAACTCATTAGCATAAATTTGCATATTCGTTTTGGGACGTTTAGATATCTGAAGAAAACATCTGTGTTTAAAATTATTCAAATATTGTAACTTCTTTTTCGTTACTCTAAAAAGGTATTACTGAAATATTTCGAACTATGTATGTTTAACAAAAAACGTGCAATGGAGTGGCTTGGATTTAATTTTTCAATCTCATCGTTATTTAATCTTAAAATCTTAACTGGGATATTATAACTTTGTGTATGTGATAAACTGAAAATAGTTGTGCATTATTACCATATATGGTAAGTTTTTTTATATGACTAAAAACATGCAAAAAAATTAAATAATATATATATCTACAATTTCCATTAGGTGAGTTTTACATTATCCTATTAATTAAAATTCACTTGTACTCTTTTTTTGGTCATAAGTTTAATTAAGTGTTTATATTGAAATTATTATTGTTTTAATACTTTGTTAAATTTTGGATCCAAAATATTAATTAAACACACCACCGACCCTTTCACACGCTGACGTCTTCAAAATGTCCACCCATGATGCTTTGCCGCTCCATGATGTAATATCTTATCTTTGAATTATCAGGTGATAATTCCTATCCTTGGGGTTAACTTTCTCAACACTATTACTGTCTGTGCACTTAACTAAATTTTAATATATATTGGACTTTTTTATATTTCATAAATAACACTTTTTACTTCTAAAATTGATTACATTCGATTTTCACCATGTGGCTTCTCTTTTTTAACACTCTCCTCGCCCGCGTCCTTTTTTTATCCATCAACTCTTTTTTTATCCATCAACCCTTTTTTGTTGATGACAGGAAGTTAATATTTTCTAGAAAATTCTTTGGATTAGCGTTCAACTGTCACTTTTGTTTTATTAATATTTTATTGTTTTACTGACTTAAATCTGCTATTATACCTTGTTTTTCACGCACTATATTCTTATCGTCATTCAATTATTCACTAATAGCATTTATCATTGTTTTTTCTTGTTAGTCAACTATATTGAAGTCTCCCGATTGGTCAATACAAACATATAAAATTTTCACTTTCTACAACCTAAATATTTACATAATACATATGGATACAATTAATTTTTTATTTTCTTCTTATTCACTGCATCGCTATACATACATATTTCAGTAATCATTTATTTTTATTCATATTATCTCATATCAATTGCATTTTTCCTCATTTCTTACATTCCTATTTGTTTGACATTACCTATACTAATTACATGTTTCTACATTTTATTATATTTCCTTTAAAGTTTATGATTGAATATTTGATTTAACATCTTATATATATATATATATATATATATATATATATTTATACATATATATATATTTAAATCAGAAAATCAAAACTGATGATTATTCTGTGGTAATTATCGACCGTACTATTTATATAAGCAAAAGGTGATGATTGTCGGGTATGCGGTCAGTATAAGAAATAAAACTCTATATTCTCATGCTCAATATTTCGCTATTGTTCAATAGCATCATCAGGAGACAAGATGTTAAGAGTCAGCAAGAGTTGATGTACACCACATTAAGGTACTAACTAGACTGAGTTAGTACCTTAATGTGGTGTACATCACCTCTTACTGACTCTTAACATCTTGTCTCCTGATGATGCTATTGAACAATAGCGAAATATTGAGCATGAGAATATAGAGTTTTATTTCTTATACTGACCGCATACCCGACAATCATCACCTTTTGCTTATATATATATATATATATATATATATTATATTCTAAATTTTACTTATTTATCAATAATTTATAGTTCTGTTGATTTTTTATTCCTATTCTATTTATTCTTTAAATATAAGGAGATCTTTTAGGTGTCTAATATTAAGTCTAGCGTCACGTTAGTTTATTGAGTTTCGTTGCTTGTTAAGTTCAGTCTAAGGTTGCTTATGGTACTGAATTATTTAACTAATGTTTAGCAATAATTATTTGATTTTTTTATTTATATTTTTTATGATTATGTGTACTGATTCAATTAATTACATCTTTCTATATTTTTATTAATTTTATAAAGTTTTGACAAAATAATAATTTTATTGATAGATATCATAATTTTTATACTATACTATGATTTTACTACTCTTTATATGCTCGTTCCTTCTACAACAATATATATATATATATATATATATATATATATATATATATATATATATATATATATATATATATAACGTTTACACGTACATATTAATATTTTAAATATTTTAAAGTTTTGTATTGATTAAGCAGCACTCATATTACTCCTAGTTATTATTGCCAATATCCTACAAAAACTAAGGTCTATCAACAAATGATGGGTTCCTACAGAAAGATATATCTTGGAAAATATTTTATAAAGGTTATAATTTAGACACACTAATTACCTTCTTATAACTGGAAGTCTTCTATCATTTGTAAATTTAGGTGCTAATGTGGTCCAAGTCGTTTGGATGTCTATAATTCCATTTCTACATAAAATTGTTATGGCTTCAATAGCTAAAGAGCAAGGCAAAGCACCATTTTCATCATCACAATCGTTTAAGATTTTTGATAAATGAGCTACAATATCCTTTCCATATATTTCAGGCCTGAAAGGATAATTTTTATAATAATATGATAATTAACAAATAGCAGCACTATGCTATAAAAAACTCTTACTGAGTGCTGTAAGTATTCATCATTAGTAAAGTCATAGTAATTTTTTCTATACATAAAAACGATTTTGAAAAGTTTTGTAGGTTTTAAAACGAAAATTATCAGATACTACAAATTCAGTTTCGTTTTGTAATTCTTCAAATTTAACTACTTCTATACACCAACAGTGGGTTTATACAGAAAATAAAATAAAACAACAAATAAAACATAAAAGTTGACCTTGTGAAAAATGCCTATAGCGTTTACACAGGAAAAAACAAAAAAAATAATATAAAAGTTCGCCAACTTTTAACTTTGTTAGCTTATTTCATCTGAAAATGGATGCGCGCAATCGTGAGATTATTGCATGTTTGGTACACATAACCCTACTTTGAACACGTATTTTTGCTGCCTGTAAGTAATAAAATTACGTAAAATAGAAACTGGTGTATTCCCTACTTTTTATTACTTTTCCGCCCATTTGCGAGAAAACTATTGGTTTACCCCAAAAAAAGTTGGAATTTTGAAAAAAAAATTAAGTTATTTTTACGTTTTCCATCAAGAACAATAAGAAAAAAGGGTTTTTAGAAAAAAAAATCCTGTGTGTATGTCGTCGTTGGCCACTTTTCGTTACATGTCTTGTTAGCACGATACATCCTCCGGTGTACAACAAGTCACCAATTTTATGATTGAATATTGTTCAAGAGATCTCACAGATGAACCCTATTGATTTTCAGCTCACCAGATCCAGTACAACAGGTGCTATATTATTTTAAGTACATGTTTGTCATTTTCCGAGAAATTTCAGTTTTCTAGCACGATGAAGCCTCCGGAGTGCAACAAGTCACCAATTTTATGATTGAATATTATTCAAGATATCTTACAAACGAACCCTATTGATTTTCAGCTCACCAGAGCCAGTACAACAGGGTACTTTGAGTACATTTTTGTCATTTTTGGAGAAATTTCAGATTGTTAGCACGATACAGCCTCCTGAGTATATACAAGTAACTAATTTTGTGATTGGATATTATTTAGGACGTCTCTAAGATGAACCCTATTGACATTCAGCTCGCTAAAGCTAGTACGAGTGCTATGGTACTTCAAGTACCAAATTTTTGTCATTTTTGGAGAATTTTCAGTTTGTTAGCACGGTACAGCCTCCACAGTATATAAAATTAACAAATTTTATGATTTAATATTGTTCAAGGCGTCTTATAGATGGACCTTATTGATTTTTAGCTCACCAGAGCTAGTACAACGGGCGCTATTGTACCTGAAGTGCCACATTTTTGGTCCTTTTTGGAGAAATTTCGGGTTGTTAGCACGATACAGCCTCCGGAGTGTATACAAGTGACCAATTTTATAATTGTATATTTATCAGTGTGTCTCACAGATGTACCCTACTGATTTTCAGCTGACTAAAGCGAGTACAGCGGGTCCTATAATCCAGGTATACATTTTTGGTTATTTTTGGAGAAATTTCGACTTGTTAGCACAATACATCCCCCGAAGTGTATAAAAGTGACAATTATATGATAGAATATTGTTCAGGGCATTTCACAGATGCGGAAAAGTTAGTTTTAATCTTTAAAACCGTTTATTTTTTTATTATTGGGAAATATAGCTGGTAAACAAACCTAGTGAAACGTTGTTCTTTATGGTGTCAAAAAGATCTATTTCTACTAGCCAATCAAAATTCCTTTTATTATTTGGTTTGTGAATACCATACAAATTTTCTTATTCCTTTCTATTTTATTTGCTGTATAAAGCCACTGTAAGCGGTATCCTTAATTTATTTTTCATTATCAAAAAGGGCAGTGGTAATCTAACATGACAAATTCATTTTTTGTGCTTACTTTCCTGTATTGTGTGATCATAATGTACTTTTATTATAATACCTAACGAACAATTTTCTATAATCTTCTTATCAAACTTCAAACATATAATCTGTCACTTTGTCTTAATTTCACCTTCAGAACAAGAACCCTTTTATTGTTATCACTTATCATAATACCACCTCAGAGATTAAAGTTACAATAGAAAAACAACTTTAATCTGAACACTAAAGAAATAAAGATAACTCCCTCATGTACAACTACTACTGCAAATTTAAAAAGAAAGGAAATTGATCACCATTAGTTTTTCTGAACTCATGATATAAGATAAAGAAATAATTGACACAGACAGTCAAATTATTACTTTTAATGAAATATTTAACTCGATAGACAAAGACCCTATAAGTGTACTTAAAATACAATGTTTAAAATATTACAATTATAAAGAGATGAAAAGTATTAGCACATGAATCATAAAAAAATATAATCCAATTAAATTTAAACCCAGAGCAATAGTTGAAACATTAGGAGACGACTGAAACACATACTAAATAGAAAAATCTAAAGATAGCGATGCTTTCATCAATCATGATTCTGCTGTAGAATATTAACGAATTTACCAACAATTTTGAATTATTTGCCTTCTGGAATGCAATAATTTTTTAAGAAAGAGCTGATAACAAATTGTCAAATGGTTACATAATGAAAATTGCAATTTCAAAATTATTGTGAAATATCTCAAATATAATTCTAATTATGTAATTTTCATTTATTGTAGTAATTTAAATCGCTATTAACTTTTTGTAGTTGATCTGCAATAAAATTCGATTTTTATCTTGAATGTAATTTACTATAGATACATTGCATCCAATTTATTTTTAAAATGTAATGGATAGTTATCACATGTACCGGGTGGCCAAATAAGCAAGGCAAGCGGCTGTATCTAGGATATTGCTTAACTTACGCTCGGTAAAAATTATTGTCATGAAACTGGCCAAGAAAAATTGCTGAAAATTATTTTCAAGTTTGTAAAATGTAACAAACAATAATTAAAATTACTAAAAATTGGTTTTCTCTAGAATTTGCCTAGTTAAGGTATACTGAAAATGCAGGCAAATAAATATTACATCTATAAGGAGTAACTTTATTTCAGCACTTATTCCTCCTCCTATGTTCATTTAATAGTAATTTACGTAACAAGTCCGGAAAGTACTGTTTTTTCGGACGAGTAGACAAGATTCTAGAACGAACCACAGGCGAGTCCGAAAAAACAGTTTCCGGTCGTGTAAAGTACATTATTTTTTCGGAAACCGTGTGGATTGGTTATCAACATTGATATAAAAATAAGTAAAGAACATTTCTTTACATTATTTATTTATAGAACCAAATTAGGAACATTCTAATTCTTGCTTATATTAATATTTATATTGAAATTGGTTATATTAAACGGGTTCAATTAACCATACAAGCTTTTAAAAAGAAAAAAACTCAATTATTAAGATTTCGGATTAAGTTGTTATGTCGTTGCTATAGTAATGATGAACTGCATTCTTCTAATACCTACCTATATATTTCCATAATAATACTTGGTTACTAGGTATACATACAATGACAACAACGTATTTCACTTTTCGCCCTAGTCCGGAAAGTACGTACTTTCCGAACTAGGCCGAAAAAGCTATACTTTCTCTAAGAAAAAGCGTCCGGAAAATAGGTACTTTCCAGACGGCTGCCGAAAAAAGAGTTTTTTCGTTCTCTCATACGCACTAGAAGCAAAGTATCTGCGGTTCTTACTACGAACGCTAGATGGCATTTTTTTCTTGAAATCATACATTTTATTATTTTTCTCATAAAATTTAAATACAATGATGAGCCACAATAGACACATCAGGGTTGCAGGGGAAGGAGTTACTTCTAACTCATTCACCTATAATTTTAAATCTTAGATACAGTGATATGCTCATTAACACAGTTAGGGTATAGAAGGTTTAAATTTATGGTGCAAAACCATCCACGAGGCCGTGCACCGTAATGATTTTTGAAATGAACGAGAAAAAATCGTAGAAATTAAAATATTGGACTCGTCGAAATACGATTTGCGACACAACATGAGACGTAGATTAACGTCTCGTAAATAGTTTTTCACAAAATGCCCCGAATTTCGAGAATTGAGTTATATTGTTAAATAGTAAAATATAAGTAGGCTTTGGAAACAAAAACTTGTTTGTAAACTAATACTAAGTGGAAACGTCAAAACGTTCATTTTGCAATTTTGATTATAATTTCACTCAATTCAAAATTCGTTTTACTAATAACGAAGGCTGTTGATTTGTTAGTTGTTGCTAAATTACCATCCCAAATAGCACCGGATATCCATGGGATGTTCTGACAGTCTTTGATTTGGTAGATATATATCCAAATATTATATGGTTATTCTGGGAATATCTAGAATATATGTGGGTATACCTAAATCGAATATTCATTGTAAGTCCACTTGAAATATCCTTTTATTATTATTATTCTTGTAAGAATATTCGAATCAAATAGTTCTAAGAATACCTATTCTATTATTATTGATTTGGGTTCAAATCCCGATTAGGATATATTATAATATATTCTTTTCTGGAAAACCATCATGTCAATTTTGTTCAGACAAGTCTAAACAAGTCAAATCATTTATGGAACCTCTCAATTCTCAATCGACTCACCAGTCCATCTGCACACGCCCCTTTCGCAGTTTAGTAAACTCTTGGCCGTAATTTTGAGATTTTACTTCAACCAATAACCAAGAGATGTGCAAGTGTACAGTTGCGGCAAAAAAATGGGAGTTGTTGCCTAGTGTGAATATGTCTTTTCCCTTTCCGGGAAACAGTTTTGATAAAAACACTAAAGTGTAAATAATATTGAATATCAAAGGCTACTAAATAATTTTTAATTTTCAATAAAAAGCAACAATTAATATTTAGTAAACCCGCCATTATGCTCTACAACTTCTCTTAATCTACTGGTCATCGTTCTATATAATGTGGAACAATATTCTTCAGTTATTTCCTCCCAAGCATTATTTATAACTTCCAACAAACCTTCAATATTTCTTGGTCGTACATATGCCTTTCGAATTTCTCATACTAACATTGCCCAAACATTTTCTACTGGATTCAAGTCTGGTCTTTTACTACACCAGGTAAGAACATTAATATTACATGCCCAAAACCATTCCGTCACTACACCAGAGTTATGCACTGCACAGTTATCTTGTTGGAAGATAAAATCATTGTTAGGGAAAAGAATCAAAACAAAAGGAAGGATAACATTTTCTAAAATTCTGATATATACTTCACTATTAAATCTTTCGCCAATATGCCATAGAACTCCAGGTCTCTGCGTATATATCCACGTCCATATATTTACAGAAAAACGACCACTTTTAATTGTGAAATTGACATAATTTTCGTCAAACCGTGTATTCGGTGGGCAATAGACACGAATATTGCCGCTATTTGACGATTGGAAAAACTTTTCATCCGTAAACATAACACGATTCCAAAATTGTTCGTCATAAGCAATATGCTCTAAAGCGAACCCCATTCTTGCTTCTGCTTCTTTGTGACTATTGTTTAATAATAGTTTCCTTGCTGCTGTGTTGCGTTTCAATTCAGACTGTGCTACTCTGCGACGGCCCGTACGAGAGCATGCTGGAAAATGTGTTGCTGGAACAGCTTGAACTACTGTTTCAAATGGATTTGCTCTTAAATGGTTAATCAAAGCAGCATCCTGTTCAGCAGTTGACTTTCTCGGACGTCTTGATCCTGGAGCTCTATCAATTTTTCCCTCATGTCGCCATCTTCTTACAATACTTGAAACCGAGTTCTTGCTTACATTGTAAAATGCCGTAGTTTGCCTCACTGGTCACCCATTGTCTATTTTTGTGATTATTCCACCTTTCATCACTGAATTTATATGCGACATAGTTATTTTCAAATTTGAAATTGTCTGACAGATGTCCAATCTTGAATGTTGCAATATGACATATTCATAAGACAAATTCAAGCAGCTAGAATTAGACAAAAATATGCTATAATAGTTGTCCCATTTTTTATTGGCTGCAACTGTACATGCCATGTTTGGAATAGTCTGAAGTGAATATAAAAAAGGTAATAATCGTATTCTACATTTCTACGTAAAGTAACTTAAACAGAAAATGAATGAATTTTTATTGCTGAGAAGTTACCAAATCCATTGTTTTATATTTGTCGCCATCTGTAAGTCGTCGATAAAACTGAAATTTTGTCGCCAACATTTTATCAAATAATAGCAAATCACTGTAAAGAAGATTTAACTTGTGAACTTGTCATTTATTTTTATAAAATGAGGAAATCAAATCACATTGGTCGTGTATTTATTCTCTTGTTGATCTCACCAAACACTCATAGTTAAGTATATATTTGATGAATACGCTCTTTCTGTACCATGGGCATGCGCCAGTAGTTGCAGTTTACAATTGACGGTAATGACACGGAAATTGTTTTCGTGTCCCGTGATAAAGACCAGTATTGGTGAAATAGTAATAATATGATTAATTAATTTGTTTAGTCAGTTTTTTGCCAGTGTGTGAAGTTGTTTAAATATGTATGTATGGTGTATCCTATGCTACGGGTGGAACTAATACAGAATACATACGACCTCACGCATCAAAACAGTTACGTTTTATAATTGTATTGTTCAATGCCTATTGATTTATCAATGCATTTTTTAGAAAATTATTGATTTGCTGCTAAAACTTCCAACAAAAGATGAGGCAAAATTTGAAGAAGTTGAGTCAGCTTTGCTGAACAAATATGAATATTTTGTAAGTTGAACATACATATTATATTATATCCAAATTGAAGTATTTTTGTGTAACTTTTCATATATTAATGCATGAAAATATTGTAATAATTGTTGGTTTCCTAAATATTTCGCAACAAAATTAATCGCATCAAAATGTTTTCAACTGTATTTTTTTCATTTATCATGTAAATATATATCATGTTTTCCTCACCAGCATAACTTCCAATAGCAAAAGAATGCTGGTATCCGAGTAGAAATTCACCTCTGCTAAAGGTACAACAAAATTTCATTTTCTCAGGTAGTTTCACGTAATTATGTTACCGAGATGTTTGCTATGAGTTCCTTAGTTAAATTGCATATAGTTATCTCTATTCCTTTTATTAATTGGGATTGACTAGAAAGCTCTATACAACTGATAGTTTTATAATTCAAACCTAAATTAGTTCTGATATTTGGTAAATAAAAGTTATTGTTGGACAATTATCTAGTTTCATGCATATATGTATCCTGTTTACACAAATGAAAGCGGTCTTACATATTTGTTCGTTTGTTATAACTTTGTTTATAAACTGTAATTGTTCAAATTTTAAAACTTATGAGAATAACTTCCAAATTAATACAATTTTAGGTTGTATTTCTGGCAAGATTTGAAGATACTAATTTACAACAATATATTACAAGATTCTTGCAAAAAATCCTGATAGAGCCTATAATGGAGGGCAACAGTATGCATGGACCTAAAGGGAAAATGCTCTGAAAATCACAGTTCTTTGAAGCAGTGGTAGCAATAATCATGTTATTTTATTTTGGAATGTACATTAAATTAATTTAATGTAGCTTGTACAAGAAACAAATAACTTCTCCTATTCACTATTTTGTTTGGAATATTTTGCTTTTTACTTCTTTCCTACAAAACTTATTTTTGGAATTACGCGTTTGTTTAATTTCATGTTTCAAGTTTCAGTTTTTGGGATTATATTTTGAGTGTTATACAACACATACATACACACAAATCACAGTAGAATAGCAATTATTATTGTTTCAGGAGCCATCCAAAAGTTGAACGAGAACATAACAAATAAAGAATTTGAATTGAAAGCAGGAATTTTCTTAGCCAAATGTAAGGAACGGCAGAAATCGGTTTCAAAAAATATCCATGAGCATGGAGGGAGTCAGTGAATTTTGTATTCTTGTGTTCAAAAATTATCTTAGTTTCGGTTATGTTATAAGGTACATCTTATATTTATGGAAGAATAAATTAAATTGAACTTTATGTTTCCTGTGCTTTCATTTTTCCAATTAAAAATATTTTTTCCTAAATATACAATTCGAAATTTCGATATTCCTCAGATATTTGTAAAATATATATCGGGGGACACAAGATCATGGTACACCCCCTTTTCTCTTTCAGTTTCAGAGAGTATTTATTGAAATTTAGAACTGTATGCTTACTGAACGACACTTCTGTGCATATCAATTATTATTTTTCCGGTTCCACCGGGAGTGATACCAACTTCGGATTTTCAAATGGAAAACTCTGTATATTATTACATGATGATCCTAAGGAATCCAAGGATACCAGGTTTGTTATCTCCAAAGACTACGGAGAGATATCGCCAATTATTTTTTCCAAAATCTCGATAAATGGGAAAGAGAAGCTTTCCCTGGCGGGTAATTCCATTCTCTCTCACACTAATTGATCTTATAGATAAAATAATTGGCGATATCGAACGAAAGTTGGTATCACTCCCGGTGGAACCGGAAGTGGAAAAATAATAATTGATATGTACAATAGTGTCGTTCATCAAGTATACAGAATCTCTCAAAATTCAATCAATTATCGTTGAAACTAAAGAAGAAAAGCGAGGTGCACTATGATTCACTGTCACCTGGTGTCATCCATATTGGGATATTCTGCAAATATTTGAAATTTTGCTGTTTATATTCCACAGATATCCATATAATATTCCTAATATTGCTTGGATATTTGTAGAATATGCCTATTGGAATGTTCTATGAATATTCTGGAGTATCTTGCTATGCACATTCAACAGATATCCTCAGAATATTCCTTGGAAATATTTATAGAATATTCAAAAAAATTTCCATTTCATGGTCCATAGTGTATAAGAGAAGGGATATAAATATTTAAAGTGGGTCCAGAGAATATTACAATATCCGAAAACGAATATTTTTAGTACATCCATTGAATATCTAGTGCTATCTGGGACAATATGCATTATTGGTCTGCCGAAAATCCCCATTGGATCAAGAAGTTCATCATCAAGGACCCTGGATTGTCTATGGTGTGGTATAATAGGAGGTACAATTATAGGATCATATTTCTTTGAAAAGGCACTAACAGGTAACGTATTGTTGGAGCTTCTTAGAAATACACTGCCGATTTTATTAAAAGATGTAACTCCTCAACTTGGACACAATATGTTTCTACAACTTAACGGCTGGCTGTCCAGCACATTTTGCAATTAATGTGCGATAACATCTAAATTATTTGTCCATTTTAAAAATAATTACGATTCACGGTCTTGTGGGTGGTTTTCGATTAATATTTCCGGCAAAAAAGAGATTTGCAGATTGCACCATTATTCTAAGCCTTTAATACTCTATATAACTGTGTTATAATGTGCACGTATGCATATACGTGTGATAGAACGAAAGAAACTCTTTTAAATGAAACTTCGTTCGATTTTTTACAATAAGGCGTACCCGAGATGTTAGATATTTTTGAAATCAATGTATCTCTTACCGCAACCACTTTACTTAAAGAATTGTAGTTATTTGCCTGCATTTTTAGTGTACCTTAATTAAGCAAATTTGACAGAGAATGCATTTTCTATAATTTTAATTATTGTTACGCTCCCTAGCGGACATGTTACAAGCTCGAACATAATTTCCAGCAATTTCTCTTGACCAATTTCATAACGATACTTTTTACCGAAAGATCGTAATATTAGCGGTTTCCGAGATACAAACGCTTACCTCGGTTATTTGGCCACCTGGTACATATGAATTCCACTGCTAATTGCTCCAGAGGTAGAAGCAGTTATATTGAATTAAAAAAAGTCTTACTTCCTGTTGCAAACTTCTTTTAAAACATATGCTTTTGTAACATATCGTTCCCACTTCTTTTTAACAGGAGTATCCTGTACTAGCAGGTCTTCTAAATAAATGTAACACTTGTTATCAATTTTCCATGCATCAAAAGCCAAAGAAATTCCCACATTAAAAAGGTTCTCTGATCCTTTACTCACAGCTTGGATTAATGCCATAACTTTTGGAATATTATCTTGAAAATTTACCAGTTTTGGTAATGCTTTCAAAAGAGCAAAGTGGCATTTTGGATGTAGACTGTTTGATAACTTGTATAAAATTAATGTAAATAATTTTGAAGAGAAGATAATTTCATTTTCTGCGCATTTAAGCAGTAGTTCTAAAATTATTAGAAATACTTCTGGATCTTCATAGTTAATCATCATCAAACCGCAGAGAAAATGATAAATATCTGCAGTAAATTCATCAGGAATTTGTTTAATTTCTTCTAACCATTCTTTGAGAGATTGCTCTTCAGAAAATCTGTCTAAATTCAACGTTAAATTAACAGTCATGAATATCATTTTGTTGGTGCAAATTAGATTCTTATATCTAAAAGCAAAATATTCTAATTTATCATCTGCGTTTAATGTATAGTTTACATTATTTGTTTTGTTTATTAATGTAATTATTTCTTTTGCCAATTGATGGGCTTCATTAAGAAAGGTGCATGGAGAAGTTAACCAAGGTAATAAAGAAGCTTTGATAGTTTCTAGGGTGAATAAAGAGGCATATTCTTGATCTAGAATTGGTTTACCTTAAACAAAAAATTATTTATTTAATTATTTGTTATCAATATTCTCTAAAAGAATAAAAATATTCGTATATTCAAAAAAAGTGAATATTAAAAGCGAGTAAGGTGAAGTGGGGTAAATGTGTTAATGGAGCAAATGTGTTAGTATCCTCCCAAAATTTGAAAAATATCAATTAGTAAGCGCCATCCGTGTTATAAGTAATACACCACCACTGTTTACCTTCCCACCACTTCGAATTGTCTGCGCGGCTAATCTATCGCCAGTAGTTGCAAAGCTTCCAGAACAGACGTTATTTATTAGTGTGACGAGCATTTATTATTATTTGCGTAAAATTGTGATTTCAACTGGTAAGTTAGGTTTTATTACTAGGAGTGGGTTCATTTACTGTAGTTTACAATGTAGTATGTTTATTTTGTCAGAATTTTAACATTTTACTGTCTTTTGAGACTATATCACATTTGCCCCACGAAATAAGCCTCACGAGGCAAATGTGTTATACAGTGGCGAGGAAATTGTGTTATATTATATCACATTTGCCCCTTTATTGTTTCAGTGTGGCTATGGTACGCAATTACAAGAAAAAGTCCTCGGATGATAAGAAATACACGAAGGCAGATCCAGAACTGGCTATTAATGAAGCCAAGAGAACAACAATTTACAGAGCTGCTACGATGTATGGAATTCCTTACGTTTCATTGCATTCCCGAATCAAAGGTGTACGTGGAGCAATAAAGGAAGAAAAAGGCCGACCAATTACAATTCCAATCGAGGATGAAACAAGGCTAGCAAATTGTTTAAAAATAGCTGAAAATGGGGGTATGGATTTTCCCGAAAAGAAGTAATTGAACTAGTTGCTCGGTTCATCGAAAGCAGCAACATAAAAAATAATTTTAAAAATGGCATTCCAGGTGAAGACTGGTTCTTGAAGTTCAAAAAGCGGCACAATCTGATTCTTAAAACTCCTCAAAATGTGGAGTACGTCAGGAAAAAGGCATTGGATCGGTTCATAATCTATCAATACTTAGATTTGTTAAAACTTACCCTGAATGAACTTGGACTGCATGATAAACCGGAAAGAATTTGGAATCTGGATGAAAGCAGCCTCAGTATCAACCCAAGGAAAGTGAAAGTAGTAGGTGCTAATGTGCAATGCAGCAGGGGACAAAGCCCCACCACTAATTATGTCCAAAGGAAAGAACGTATGGGACCAATGGCTTGCCCCACCAGAACACGAATTTAAAGGAACTGTGTACGCAGCTAGTAAAAAAGGCTGGATGGAAGGGGGTATATTCAAAAATTATTTTCTTAAGACTGTAGTACCTAACGTTGGTTCAGAGCGACCTGTTCTTATCATATATGATGGTCACTCAACCCATGTCAGCATTGAAACTTTAGAGGCTACTGAAAGGGAACAAATAACAATTTTGAAGCTTCCTCCACACAGCAGCCACTTGCTCCAACCATTAGATCTAGCCGTATTTAAATCGTTTAAATGCAAGTGGGATGAAAAACTTGTCACCTGGCAACGCAATCATGTAGGACAAAAAATACCCAAAAAGGTGTTTTCACAGTTCTTGTGTGAAACATGGAAACTTATTTCCTCTGATGTCATCGTAAATGGATTTAGGAAGGGAGGGATATTCCCTTTTAATCGAGATATTATTCCGAAAGAAAGTCTTCCCCCAGATCTTATGCAAAAGTGGAAGGAATCTAACAACATTTCAACACAGGTTCAAGAGCAATGAAAAACTGATAACTCATTACCAGGCCCCTCAAACATTTGTAAACTTAGTAACAGCATTGTGTCATTTGAACACTTTTTATTATCTTCAGTTAAACAAACACCAAAGCTACAACCACAGAAGAACACTAGAATATGTCCTGAAGCCGAAATTTTAACATCCTCACAAGCTATAAGTATTCTTAAAGAAAAACTAAAACCAGTTAAGAAGGGCGCTAAAAGAAAAGCTCGATTATTTTCTACCAGTAGCAGTGATGACAATCACACACCTCTAGAATTGAGTCTGACAATTCTGAGGAGTTCGTGAATGAAGTGCTAAATAATGGTATGGATGAGAATACCATAGATGTGCAAGAATTCCAAAATGTTGTTGCTCCGGGATGTTGGGTAATTGTAAAATATTCTACAAAAAAGTTAATCAAACATTTTGTTGGTAATGTCCTGGAATAAAGCGATGAAGGATAAGTCGTTAAATTTACGAGGCCATACAAAAATAAATTTGTTTGGCCAAAGCTCGAAGACACTGACACAGTAGTCGACAGATCTTATGCAAAAGTGGAAGGAATCTAACAACATTTCAACACAGGTTCAAGAGCAATGAAAAACTGATAACTCATTACCAGGCCCCTCAAACATTTGTAAACTTAGTAACAGCATTGTGTCATTTGAACACTTTTTATTATCTGCAGTTAAACAAACACCAAAGCTACAACCACAGAAGAACACTAGAATATGTCCTGAAGCCGAAATTTTAACATCCTCACAAGCTATAAGTATTCTTAAAGAAAAACTAAAACCAGTTAAGAAGGGCGCTAAAAGAAAAGCTCGATTATTTTCTACCAGTAGCAGTGATGACAATCACACACCTCTAGAATTGAGTCTGACAATTCTGAGGAGTTCGTGAATGAAGTGCTAAATAATGGTATGGATGAGAATACCATAGATGTGCAAGAATTCCAAAATGTTGTTGCTCCGGGATGTTGGGTAATTGTAAAATATTCTACAAAAAAGTTAATCAAACATTTTGTTGGTAATGTCCTGGAATAAAGCGATGAAGGATAAGTCGTTAAATTTACGAGGCCATACAAAAATAAATTTGTTTGGCCAAAGCTCGAAGACACTGACACAGTAGTCGACAACGATATTATCACCGTTTTGCCAAAACCAACCACCGACCGAAGAGGCTTACTAGATTTTCCAGTTCGCTTTGGGGGTTATAATTTATAGTTCTGTATAACTGCAGCAAATATTATCATTTTTGAACATTTTCTATTATCATGTTTTTTTTAGAAAATCTGCTAATTTTGCTTTTATATTTGAAAAGTTTATAACTTTTAAAGTGTTTGAAATATTTTAATAAACAAAAAACGAAAATGTGCACATTTCTCTATATTTTATACTTTTGTCCCGGTAATAAATGTACAGGCTTTGCATTACAAAATATTGGTCGTTATCACATTTGCCCCAAACTAAGGGGCAAATGTGATAGAATAACCTAGTTTTGAAAAAACATGACTTAAAACACAATGATGGGTAATAAACATCTCCAAAATGTATTACATTTTTTTTAGAATTCTAATTATTAAGCTTTTTATTTAGCGGCGTCATACATTCAACCTAATGATAAACTATATCACAATTACCCCACTTTACCTTACTTATTTTAAAAAAGCAGTACGATTTTTTTGAAGGTGATAAATAAAAAAATGTATTTAACAATTAATTTTCTTAATCTTCAGTCTATTTTATAAATAACGTATTTTTTATAGAAATAGTTTTTGATGATGGCCTTTATCAAAATTATTATTTGACATAAAATTTTTAGGTGAAGATGTCAGAACTGAATACTCTCAGAAAAGTATTACAATTCTGAGAAGGATCTAAACTAAATTATTTCCATCTTTTTGAAAATAGATATTTATTACTTTTTTACATTTTTTGACAGTTCTCTCTGACATCCCTTATATTTTTTTTATTAATATCAACAAATCTAATAAAAAGGTCACAACAAAAAGTTTTCTATATGTACATGTGTATAATATGTGACCTAGACATAAGGAAATCTTAAATTAAAACCAATATTGCTTGGTAAGAGCTGTAGAAGAGAAAATATTCCCACACAAAACTCATTTAGTTATGTTTGCATTTAAAAAATCTCTGAACATCCATACCTGCAATATTTGCAAAGAATATATTCAGCAATGTGATTTTCTGGATGTATCCTCTTTATTTTAACTAATTGTAAAGCTTATGATACATTCAAAAATATTCAAGGCGGCTTGCAGTATTCTCCTGAAATTTTTATAAAATGTATTTATGACTTTCAAATTATTTTTAATCAAAAATTTCAGGAGATGTGCACTAAACCTGACAATTCCAATAAACTTTTAAGCGAAATAGAGTACGTTCATCCTTCTCCCGATTTTCCCAAAAATGTTATCAAAAATTATCTATTAGGCTTAAAATATTCTACAGCCTCAAATATACTAATCGCGATTAAGATGTACACAAAAAGACATAAAAAAGGTGAGGATAATAATGCTATTATCAATTTTTATCATCAATTTAAATCCTATATACGTATTTTATATTTGCATGCTTTTTAATTAGTTAGGTCTATAAAAATGTGTGTTTAATATATAGGTATATTACGCATGTAACATTATGTTTAATGAGTATTAGAAATGTAAATAAATAAATAGAGATTCGAAAATGTGTAAAAGTAATTATTCGAAATATATTTTATTACAGAATACTTTTTAAATTAAAATTTAAATGAGGTATAGTAAGAATGTTGATAAAGTTCTCTCAACGTTTTTTGGAATAAAAAATATCTATTTTTCTCAGTGTACAGTGTAGCGATTTGAGCTTGTTTTCTTTCTATATCTTTTAAGTCAAATGACATCACAATTTCAAAAACCATTTATTTACCCAACGCTTTTAGGAGCAAGTTGTCGCTTCTGTGTGTGTTTTTGCTGGGCCGAATCGTCAAAAACTATTTCTAGGACAAATAGACCCAAAATCAAGAACATTTATTCAAGAAAATAAATATAATAAATACTTACATGTTACAAGTATATTTTTTAAATGTATGGGTGAGCATATATCAATTATTTGAGAAAATATCAAAAGTATACTATCAACCATAATCAATTTTCTATTTTCAAATATCTGTCGCAAACAACAAAGAGCAGGTTGTGTGTCAAATTTATGTAGTGCCATATTATAAAGAAGATTCATTTGCCATAATATTACTATTTCTATATTTAAAATGTTATCCATCCTCGGATTTCTTAGTGCCTCTATTAAGTGATTAGTTATTATTTTCATTTCTTCTATTTTTTGTACCTAAAACACAAAGGGTGATTAATTAGTTTGATAAGATTCAGTATCATCTATTTCCTTTCAAGTATCAAATTAAACATTAAAGAGATTGTTTTTCAATAAATTTTACTTTAAATTTGAAATCTGTTTTATTTTCTGATAACAAAAATATAAAGTTGTAATATGTTAAACAGGATATATAACAAAAAATATTTATTGCTTCATGGCGGGTTAATCACAGGATTACGAGCCGCGATACAGTGCAGAATTAAAAAGAAACAGGGAACAAATAGATTTGTAGATACTTTATTTTGTAAAGTTTTGAAGCTTTGTTATCCCAATCTCGTTTCCAAATGTCTCGAATGAATTCATAGAATTTAGATGTATCATCACTAACGCTAGGATTTATAGGCAACAAAAACTGAAGAAAAAAGCGTTTATATAGGCAAAGATTTTTATTGAAAAAGGCAGAAATCTTAACATATAGGCAATATAGGCAAATGCTTTTAATTCCCTGATTATTAATAATAAGTTATTAAGAATTTATTTTAATATACAAAGTGAATTAACTTAACATTAACTTAACACAAATATATTTGCACATCACTAAACAATTGTTAATTAATAACTGCTTACACTATCCCGCAGAAATGTTTGGACTAAGAGGAATTTAATTTTTCCAAATTCCATTTGTGAAGTGGAGTTTCACAATGCTGGTCAATAAAGTACTCTTTGTACTTGAAATCTGAGAATTTAAAAAAAATAAGAATAATTAATTATATAATTTTAATACTATGTAGTTATGCGGTGACATAGAGAAAGAAAAAATGAAACTTACTGATTTGCCACACGGTTTACAAAATGCTCCGTCTCCTTATAAAGATAGTTTCGGATATGGTCGTATCCAAGCACTTAACTTAGAAGTCATCTTTATAAATAAACTCATAAAACGTCCAAGACTTTTTAAAATGTGTGTTCTTTACTTTTCGGTATAGGCAACAAAACTAAACTCTGATTCAGTAACCGTCTGTACAACTGATATAAAGGTCAAAACATTAGGGATTTCTCATTTGTTAAGCCTCTTCTGAATCCGCAAATAGGTAGGTAAATTTTCTCAGAATACCATTAACAAACAAACCATTAATATTTTATTACAGAAAGGTTTAGTAATAAAATGAAGTACTGATAAAAAAGGCACAAAAAGGAGGAATTTACGAGAAAAGGCAAAATATATAAAAATCATCTAGAATAGGCAAAAAAAGCATTTTGCCTATAATCCGAGCTTTAATCATCACTATATGGAATTTTGTCAATTTTAATAATTTTTATCTACATTTTCATTTCCATAGATACTAATGTGATATGGTATCCATAAGAATTATATAATCTATTTTGATTGTATAAGTTTAGGAATTTTAATTCTCCACAGTGGTAGGGTAGTTGTACGAATTTTGTATTCTTGAAAGTTCCATGAGCATGCAGGTTTCTTCTATGTAATTAAAATGGCTATTCAGTGATAAATGATTGTCTAACATAAATCCTGAATATTTAAATTCAGTAACAAGCTCAACTTTTTCATTATCAATTTGATTTAAATCCAATTCTCTGTATTTAAAAGGTGTAGCAAGTATCATAGCCTTTGTTTTGTTAACGTTTGGTTTTAATTTATTAGTTTTTAAATATGTAGCAATATTTGTTAAGGCTTTATTCATTTTTTGAATAGCTTTATTTAGATCTGTATCATAATAACATTCACTACATTGTTGATATCATTAATGTAGATTAAGAATAGCAATGGCCCTAGAATACTTCCCTGGGGAACACCATGGTCTACACCAATTGCTCTTGAAACATAATCATCAATTTTAGTTACCTGTTTCCTACCTATTAGGTAATCACTGATACAATCAAGTACTTGGATCCCGTCATCTTCAATACCAGAAATAATATCTTCAATACTTTTTACAAAAAAGGTATTAAAATAATTGGCTAATTCCTGTTTTTCTCTAATGAGAACTTTTTGATCATGTTCAAATTGGACTGATTAATTTTTTTTTAAGTTTTCCCCATTAAACGTGGATAATGATTGTTACTATTAATCTGTTTAAAATAAATTGACTTTTCTTTACCTTAATAACATTTACAACAGGATTACGTTTATTTTTATAATTTTGCCAATTTTGTATATGAAGTTCCTTGTAATAATTATAACGCTCTTTATATAGGACAAATATCACAATATTTGAAAAATAGATCAATGTGATACAAAAAAATACAACAGCATTAACAAATCATTAAATAGCAAAAAGCATACATTTAATTATAAAAATACAAAAATTCTTGAAACAGAATCAGATACAAAGAAAAAAGAATTTTTAGAAATGGTTTATATACATAAAAATGAGAAATATATTAATGATAAAAAGACCTATGTAATTTAAGTAAAATTCTATTTTATAATTTTCATATATCTATTATGAATAATTTAAATTGTTAATTTGTCCTCCTTTTTAAATTAAAACTCAAATTTTAACAATTAAAGACAAAATGTTTTTCAAGATTCTTTATTATTCCATTAATGAAGGTGGATCTTCCTCTGTTTCAATTCCTCCATCTCTTGTTATGGTTTAACAATTAATAAATACTGTTACTGTATACTTAAAATACGTTTGCCTCCCTAATTTTCAATTTCGTTTCTATAGAATACTGGTTATTGCTAGAAACCCCTTCTTTCTATTTATTTTACCTTCCATACGTACACATTTTGTATCTCGTTTTTTCAATAATTTTCTTCTATGCACTCTCTTAGCACTGTTTTATATTTCTTTTGTTGTTCTAAATACCTAATAAATTTTTCTTCTCACCACCCAACATTTGCTTCTGTAACCTACTCCTTCATACCACTTGTTTATCACTGCTATCATTTTGTAACTATATTAGTTGTATTTTGTATAGTTTCTCACTGAGGCTCAATGTTAGAAAAATCCGGGTTTTTTATAAAAAATACAAAATACGACCGCGACATGCAAATAGGTGAAATACAGAAATCGACAGGAGAACCCCCGAACTTTAAAATTACGCTTTGCTTTATCCTCTCTTTAATAAATCAAAGCAGTTTTAGTTTGACCAGCGCTTTCTGCGGATGCGATGTTCTTTTCATCTTTGAAAGTGATAGTATAGATTTTAAGTTTTCGTTTTCTTCGAAGTTATTAATAATAATTGTGAACCGTTTTTGCACAGAAAAATGCCTGAGGGTAGCGGCAGGAAGAGTGCTTCAGATTAGACTGAGGTTTTAGAATCCCGTAATAAAAGTAGAGTCGTTTGCAAATACTGTCAACAACAAATTAGCAAAAAACTTGAGAGAGTAAGAATTCATTTGAACAAATGTAAAAATAGAGGTGCAACTACAAGACTACAAGCAAGAAAACTGTAGAAGGCGTAGGAAGCATGAGCAGCAGCACTAGCAGCGATGATGTAGATCAGAAATTAGAGCATGCAAAGAAAAGGAAACAAGAAAGAAGAGATTCGGTCCCGTTAGTGAAGAATAAGAATTTAGATGAGTTTGTGATAAAAACCACTGTTGAACAAAAAGAAAAACTAGACAAAATTTTCTTTGGTTGCAACATTGCGTTTGATGTTGCAGCACAAAAAAATGATATCTGCATCTCGTCCAGGGTATATTGCTCAAAATAGGAAGCGGCTGTCTGAAAAATATCTTCCACAAATTTAAACAATTTAAATTAAAACAAGAACTAGAAGATACCAGCGTTACCCTTATTTTAGACGGGTGGTATGATGCGATTATCGCGAGTTCCATACATACAGGCTATGGTGTGTATTTAATAGATGCTGAGGATGCTGGAACTGAAAACAAGACGTCTGAGTATTGTGTTGAAGTTGCTATTCAAGCTGTAGACCATATAAAAGAATTGTATGGTAAGACTGGTAATAATATACTTCTTTTAAAATAAGTCTCTTAGTTTTTCATTTTATTAATGTAGTTTTCTTATTTTCTTGTTCCCATTTTTGCTGATTTTCTTTTGTTTTTCAAATTGCACTCATTATATTACTTAAAAAGTGTGGTACTTTTATTATTAAGGACTTTTTTCCACACTTATGTATTTTATGTGTTGTGTAGTATTTTATTTTTTACAAAATACAAGAATACAAAATATATACAAAACGCTTTATTTAAAAAAACAACTATTCAAAAAAAACCACTTTTTTGGGTTACCCACTGGGCAGCGAACACTGAGTGCAGCTGTTATTTTCCCACTTATAATTTTCCACAGTACTTCCACTTTTCTAGCCAGCTTCTTCTATTCATATGCCTATTTGTTAAATGATTTGTATTTAAATAATTTTGGAATTCACTAATTTGTACTGTTTCAAAAAATTATACATTAGAATAAAAGTGATACAGATACACAAAGATATATTATAAATTACTCACTTGTAACCAACAAATAACTTTACTAAACAAATATGTGCCAACATCTTTTGAATTTAATAACAACATCCACAATCTGCATTTCAATAAATCTATATTATTTCTTGATGGGCAACATAAACAATATATATAGAATGGTTCAAATATTTTGTTAATTGTAGACCTAAAATGTAGAAAATCATAGTTGAATTTATTTCAACAAACTAAAATCGGAAATCAATAATTTCCAACTATTCAAATGCATAAATCAACTTTTTTCTATTTTTATGGTGTACTATTATCACGTCACGCCTTAAAAAGTATTTGAATTAAAAGCAACAGTCTATACCAAGTGAAGGCACCACAATGGGAAATCCTAAACTGTTGAATTCTTGCTTTCCTAGTAATTTTACTTTAGTGCCAATAATAACTATTCTTAAAATATTGAAATCTATGTTGGAAACTATTGATTTACAAAAATTTTTAATCATAATCTTATCAGATGTTCAAATTGACCAATACTTTGCAATAAAGAATATTCCAATCAAACATAAAATTGGCCATGATGTGTTGCATTTTTTTTGCTCACAATTAAATAGTGAATTTGCATTTTTTATTCATCTAAATCTACAATAGTTTGAGCATAATGAATCTTAGATTTGATATGATCGCGGATAAATTGATTATTTGGACCAAAATATTACTTTTACGCCCAACCTATCTAATATGCGAGCAAAACATTGGTTTACCCCAAAAAAAGTTGGAATTTTGTAATTTTTTTTGAGTTATTTCTACGTTTTCCATCAACAACAACACGAAAAAACGGTTTTTAGAACAAAAATCCTGTGTGTACGTCGTCGTCGGCCACTTTTTCTTACATGTCTTGTTAGCACGATACAGCCTCCGGAGTGCAATAAGTCACCAATTTTATGATTGAATATTATTAAGGACATGTCACAGATGAACCCTATTGATTTTCAGCTCACCAGAGCCAGTACAACGGGTGCTATGGTACTTGAAGTACGATATTTTGTCATTTTTTGAGAAATTTCAGTTTGTTAGCACGATACAGCCTCTGGAGTTCAACAAGTCATCAATTTTATGATTGAATATTATTCAGAACATCTCACAGATGAACCCTATTGATTTTCAGCTCATCAGAGCCAATACAACAGGTGCTACAGTACTTTAAGTACGATATTTTTGTCATTTTTGGAGAAGTTTCAGTTTGTTAGCACAAGTGACCAATTCTATGATTGGATATTATTCAGAGTGTCTCAAATTTGAACCCTATTGACGTTCAGCTCACTAAAGCCAGTACAACGGGAGCTATGGTACTTGAAGTACCAAATTTTTGTCATTTTAGGAGAATTTTCAGTTTGTTAGCACGATACAGCCTCCAGAGAGATGTCTCACATATGTACCCTACTAATTTTCAGCTGACTAGAACGAGTACAGCGGGTCCTATAAACCCAGATATAGTACATATTTGTTTATTTTTGGAGAAATTTCGGTTTGTTAGTACGATACATCCTCCAAAGTGTATACAGCCTCCAGAGAGTATACAATTGACCAATTTTATGATTAAATATTGTTCGAGGTGTTTCACAGATGTACCTTATTGATTTTCAGTTGACTAGAGCGAGTACAGCGGGTCCTATAAATCCAAATATACTAAATTTTTGTATACACGTAACAATTTTATGATAGAATATTGTTCACGGCCACAGATGCGGAAAAGTTAGTTTTAATCTTTAAAACCGTTTATTTTAATAAGTAATACAACTAGTACCAATCATACAAATATTAAAACAATTCTTTAACAGGTTCTTATCAACTCTAATTCTAGATAAAATCTCTCATTGCAGAAACGTATGAATAATTTTGAACATTTGGTTCATTATTATTATTGTACCCAATTATGTATAATTTTGAACATTTGATTTAATATTTAAGGTATATGTACATTGTACACTCATCATTAGCCATCACCAAAATCCCCCCACACATTTTGAATGCCAAGATGGTCGCAATGGTTCAAGAACTTAATTTCTGATTTTGAATTACAGCAATCAGTACCTAATAATTTCATTTCTCATTTCCCGATTTTTTTTACTTGTTCGCAATATTGTGTACACATACAATTAAGAATCAGGATACAAGTATTTTCAAGCTTCTCCAATATTTTTATTACTTCTACTTTATCTAATACTGAGTAAGACAGTTTGACAGTTTATTAAGTTTATTGTCTTTCAATAATTCTTCTCGTTATTTTTTCTATTTTTCGTATTATAATGTGTCGTTCTCACTTCAATCTCTTTTCTTAGTTTTTATTATTTTCTCACAATTGTTTTTGGCCCTTTCTCTTCCTTCGTCATAAGTGTTTTGGTTTTCATAGCATATTCTATGGTTGGTCTTATTGTTTTATATATTTATATGTTTTGTGAGATTTGTTGTACTTTACTTTTGGAGATTGTTTTGAAACATGAGAGATCATGGAACGAAATGGATGCATTATGTAGAAGTTGTAGGGTGTCAAGGTTGGAAGGTTTGAGAAATGAATAAATTCGAAGAAGAGTAAATATGCAACAAATTATTATAGATGACATATCCATTAAGTTTGCATTTTATTTGGTTTCCGAATTTATACAATTAGTAAATATACTTGTCTATGTAGCTGGGATTTCTGTATTTTATTAATTTTCTACATGAATTTCATCTTCTCCAGGGACTTTGAGATTCTTTGAAACTTTTATCTCTTCGAAGATCTCATCTTCTGTAGGACATTCTCCATATTGTTTTTATATATTTTCAAATAATTCTATATATTTTCAGTATTTTCTCTCTTCTCTAGCTTTTCTTTCTTGCTATTCTTTCCATTTATATTCTATTTTCTTAGGCTCATTTTCAAGCTCTCAGTTTTGTGTTTTCATACCTCTTACATTTACTTGAAATGATTATTTGTATACTTAATCTGTCTGTAAAATTGCTTAATGTTTATTATGATACTTTTCTATTTTTTCTAGTTTCTTATTTGTCCATTTGTTTTTCTTTTCCTTATACATTTTTTTGAATTTCGTTTTAGATGGTAACTGCTTATAACTTTTTACTTTTGGTATTCGCCAATTCCATTCTTGTTAGTTTTTTTGCTTCTTTGCATTCTTGGTTAAACCATTCTTTTCACTTGAAACTAGTATCTTTGCTAAGCACTTTTGTGATGATTTCTCAATTATATAAAAATTGTTTCCCTATATAATAATATAAGATCGTATGCCGTTCGATCTTTCAAAACTAGGAGAACCGGGCGGCATGGACGACCCACTGAGAAAAGGCCTCAGTGGAGCAGGGGTGTGTAAATACCTGCGACTCCTCAATCAGGGAATATTCCCCGAAGAGGCCAGGAAGCAGATTCTTCAACGTCCAACCCCCGAAGGAATCACCAACAGGGAAATGCCCACCCGATAAGGAAACTCCAAAGGGGAAGACAAAGCATAAAAGAAGCCCAGAGCACATCATTCCTCTGCAGCGTCCTCTTAGTAAAAACCAAAAACAGCTACAATAGTAACCGGACAAGCCACTGGTTGCACAGCAGCTGTTAAAACAGATATGGCATTCAGGGTGAGAATAATGCGCAAGGAATACCCTAGGGTCATCCTGAAAGCAGAGCAGCTCTCCACCCTGGAAGACACTCTTGTGCCAGAGTAAGAAGAGATCCATTTCTCAGGCATTCATTTCCGCTGTGGAATGATCCTGGTGGACTGTGGGTTCCAAGTATCGGCAGACTGGCACATGAGATCAGGGACAAAATTAAACTCCTGGGAAGGACCCGAATTGGTGGCTCGAACTGGAGACGACATCCCAAAACCGGTCACCACAACGGTGTTTATCCCAAGAAGCCATCACATAAAATTAGAGAAGATCCTCCAACTTGTCGAGGTTCAGAACTCCAGCCTCATCACTGAGGTTTGGAAGATCCTGAACTCCCAAAAAGAACTATCCTCACGATTGGGATCGACCACCAACTGGGGGAGGCTCAGAAGGCAGGAGGTTACGCGCTATACTTCCGTTTTGGGCGTATCCCTGTCTCCGAACTGGAAAAAAAGAGAACCCAGCGTAGGATCTAAACAACATGGAGATACCCTCCACATCAGGAAAATCCGAAAAATGGGGAAAAGGCGAAAGCTTGACCTTAGGTCAGCCTAAGGTCTCCTCCAGCTCTGTTGGGGAACCCGGGGATGCGAAGATCACCTCTACATCGCGAGAAACTGGGCGGAGCTGCCTGGGGAGTCGAGGGCCTGACTCGAGATCAAGAAAGCTGCTCGAACTCCGGGGAAGATATTGTCATGGTGGTCGAGGAGGGACAGGGAGAGATGAAGTAGGGGGTGAATAGTGGCTGAATAACTTGGCCTCTCTCATCCATAACAATTCACATTCACGAATGTAGCGCAGATGTTGTATGGGATCCCTATTACAATGTTCATATCAGCAAGGTTGAGTCGGTTCAGAAGAGGTTTCGAAAATATTTAGTTTTGAAGGTTAGTGGTATTTATCTACAGAGAGGCTCTGATTATCAGATATCAGATTTTATTAGGTATTTTTAATTTTGAAGGTCTTGAATTTCGTAGAATTTGTAAATCATTGTCCTGTTTATATAAGTTTTTGCACAATTTAATTGATTGTTCAGACTTGATATATAAAATTAATTTTAATGTACCAGTTCTACAATAGACAACATTTACCTTTTTATTGTGATTGGTCTCGAACAAATGTTTTACTTCATTCACCAATTAGTGTTATGTGTAATAATTTTAATTTATTGTGCAACACATGCAACATTTTTATAGATAATTTTAAAGTTATTAAAGCTTGCGCTACTGAACGTTATACAACTATGTGAAATGTGTTTTTTGATTTTTAATTTTAATTTTTTTTATTTCTTCTTTTCTTAATTTAATTTAAGACTGTTTCTTCTTTTATTATATATTCATTGTTTTAGCTCTGTAAAGGGATTTGTATAAATCTGTTGGGCAATAAAGGCTATTATTATTAACCTGCATCATGCGAAGGGTGCTTCAGCCGTGATTGTAAGGTTGTTAGCAAAACTACAACTGGGCATTGTACTGATCCAAGAACCATGGATCAATCAAGAAGACTAAATGAAAGGTTTGGCATGCAAGGATTCTAAATTGATTTATAATCAAAGGCAAGTATCTCCGCGCCCCTGTGTAATCATTTGAAAAAACATAAAATACATGTGTTTCAGAATACATGTCACGGGACCTTATTCCAATCATGGTTCACCTAAACATTGGGGGTATCGACCGAGACATCGTCATTGCCTCTGCCTATTTCGCTGGAGACGGGCCGATGACATCACAAGAGAGGGTACAAGAGCCAGTGAGACACTGTAACAGCAGACGACTGCCTATCATAATTGGTTATGATCTCGACACACACAATACCGTAAGGGAAAGGACTAACAACAATGCCGAAGGTGAGTGTTTATTAGAAGGAATAAATTACACCAAAATATCCCTCAAGGAGGATTCAGACATCGCTAAGAAAATATTTACCAGATAACGGTTGGAATGGGCAATAAGTACCTTTCAACCATATAAATCACAAGGAGTGGATGGAATATTTCCAGCACTCCTGAAGCAAGGGATAGAGGAGATTCTTCCTCCCCTGTTGAAGATTACAAGAAGCAGTCTAGCAATGGATTTAATACCTAGAAAATGGAGAAGAGTAACGTTCCTACCAAAAATAGGGAAAAAAGATTAAACTGATCCCCTATCTTTTAGACCCATCTGCCTAACATCATTTCTACTCAAAACGATGGAGAAGTAGTGGATAACATCAGAACGGAGAATTTGGATATTACACCATTTCATAAATGTCAGCATGCCTACAGAGTGGGTCGATCAGAGACTGCTCTGTATCAGCTGACCGAAGTCATCCAGAGAACTGTGAACAACAAAGAAATCACAATGTTCACATTCCTAGACCAGGGACCTTTGACGACACAACCCATGTGTCTGTCAAAGAAGCACTAAAAAAGCGAGGAGTACATGAAACCATTGTAAAATGGACTATGAGTTGTTGACGGCGAGGATAGTTGAGACAAAGGTGGAGAATCAAACCACCTCAGTTAAAGTCACTTGCAAGACATCTCAAGGGGGAGTGATATCTACCCTCTATGAAGCCTTGTAGTAGATGAGTTGCTCTACAGGCCCTCGAAGCTTAGCTTCGAATGTATAGGATATGCTGATGATATAGTTCTAATAGTCAGAGGCAAGTTCGAGAGCACCTTGTGTAATATATTGTAGACTTTTGTGTTGCTAGTCTCTAGGGTTTTTGTGTCATGTGTCTAAAGTGGCTTGGCAGCCCTGGGAGACAGGGCCAAGGCAATAGCATATGACAACTCTTGTAAACAATTCATAAAAAAGGATCGGATTTTGAAATAAAGTCTAATGTCAATTTATGAAGTGAATATTGTTTCATTCAAACATTATATACGATAATACACCTTGTATGATTTATTACAAAAAGGGCCTGGGAATTGTTGAGAAATGGTGCTTGTCAGTGGGGTTAAATATTAACTCAGACAAGGCCACAGTAATTCTATTTACCCGGAAAAGAACATTCGAGCTATCAAACCCCTATCTTTAAACAGGGAAATCATAGAATGGAAATCTGAAGTTAAATATCTAGGGATAACCCTAGACCGTAAACTTCTGTGGAATAAGCATGTTGAAATAACTGCTAGTAAAAGTCTAGCTAGTAACACTTGGGGCTGTAACCCAAAGATACTACGATGGATGTACGCCATGACTGTGAGACCAGCAATTACGTATGGGGCAATAGTCTGGCATAACAAAGCAAGTCAGAACAGCACGAGGAAGACATTCGACAAAGTTCAAAGGCTTGCCTGTGTGTGCATCACTGGAGCTATGAGAATGTGTCCAACTAGGGCACTTGAGATCATTATAGATCTCACAGCTCTACATATGGTGATAGAAAGATCAGATCCAGAGGCAATTCTTAGAATATCTACGGAAGGTTCAGGAAATGAGTAATTAAATTTCTGGGTGTTCATTTGGATGAGTTTGTAAGCTGGGACAAACATATAGAGCATATCAACTCAACTCAGCTTTTTATGCCATTGTACAACTGAAGAAAACATCGAATTTGAATACACTCATTAGTGTGTACTATTCTTTAGTGTATAGTCATCTTACATATAATGTCTGTCTATGGGGTAACGCTGTTAGCTCAGAGAAATTATTTATCAAACAGAAAAGAATAATGAGACTTATCTTTAATATTCCACATAGTAACACATGTAGACATATCTTTAAAGAGAATAATATCCTAACCCTACCATCTATCCTAATATACAAAGCTCTCCTTTATGTTAAAAACCTAGAGAAATTAAAAAAATGAATCTAATCAAGTTTAAATCGTCAATAAAACACTTATTGATGCAAGGGGCTTATTATAATCTAAACGAGTACTATGAATCTAGCTTGCTATAACGGCATAGCATGTTCACCCCAAATTGTATATTGGGGTTCATTTACTCAAATTATCAGCCCATAGTCTTTTACCTTAAGTGTAAATGTTATTCAGTATATTTATGTGTAAATCTTAATATGTAAATGCGAATGTTATGCTTTGTATCTTTATGTATAACTCTTAATTTTAAATGTCTTAGCTTATGCTGTATGCTAATACGAATAAATATTATTATTATTATTATTATTAAAAATCAGGGAGCATGGTCCTCTTTAACAAAATACATCTCATCAGGGAATCTTCCCAATGATGAAATGATCAAGAAAGTAAGTATCGAAAAGAACTTTACTACGATGCTAAGCAAGAAGAGAGACTGGGACAGGGAATACACCACCCAAACTCTCAAAGAAAACATCATTTTACGGTACACAGATGGTTCAAAAACCACCACTAGAGCTGGCGCTGAAGTATTTGGGCCTGGCACCAGATACTCATTATTGTTAGGTTCCTGCCTGAGCATCTTTCAGACAGAAATATTTGTGAAAGAAAGAAGCGTGGAAATGAACCTAGAAAGAAACTATCAGAAATATGACATATCGATTCAATCTGATAGTCAAGCAGCTATCAAAGCATTGAACTCCCATGTAATTGACTCAAAGTTGGTATGGGAGTGCTAAAGAAATCTTGATGAACTAGGCAAGAATAACAGGGTCTCTTTAGTCTGGGTTCCGGGCCAAGAAAGAGTTTCGGAAGAAGGATGATACTGAAAGAGAAGCACTCTGGCAGTGCCTTCCCGGGTTGGATCACTCCAAAAACTTCCTGCGGAACTTTGACAACGCTAGATCCAAAAATTATTTGGATATCACTAAAAATAAACTACATACCCTCACGGGCATCCTTACAGGACACTGCCGCCTTAGGAAGCACCTAATGAGAATAGGTCTAGCAGAAATTGATGAGGGTGAATTCTGTGGGAAGGAGGAAGAATCTTCGGATCACCTAGTTCTAGAATGCCTTGCCATTGTAAGCTAACGCAAAAAATGCTTCGGACAATAAACTTGCAAGAGTGAGGATCTAACATCCTTGAAGCCGTCCCAAATATTAGAGTTCATTAGAATCCTGGAACTGGAAGGTGAGCTGTAGCAGTAGCGAGAATAGTCCTGATAGGGGGTCACAATAAATCTTAGATTTCAGTACATTGTAGCCCCGTTATAATGTTAATATAATAATATTGTTTCTATATCCTCTATCTTCGAGTCTTGTAGTCTAGTTGACTGGTAAATTTTTTGAAACATTAGGTACAACCAAATGTGTCCTAACCCAATTAGTATTTTTTTTAATTAATAAACTATAATTGCAAATGCATATTTTAAAACATAATACTACATACTATGATGGGTTTATCATGCATTTCACAGGTATCATTTATAAACACAATGCATTAGCTGTAATTGTAAAAATTATAGAATATCTTACCCATCAAAATCTTCTAGTAAGTTTTGTAGTTTAACAAAAATATGATAAGCTGCATCAGGTTTTTCAATAATTAATGTTATAAAAGGATGTTGTGGAGAGTACAAATTGAATATGTAGTTTTTGTCACTTGGTAGTAGACATAACAGGTCCCCTAATATATTCGTTAAAGTAGAAAGACACCTAAAATAAAATAAGAGTCTTTTATTAATAAAATAACCAAATATATTTATTTAGTTTATTCCAATGTATCATATAACAAAAACTTTGTTCCCAATTGAACTTAAACATTAATCGATTTATATTTACACATCTATGAGAATTATTCATTATATACAACTTTCACAATCTACAACTCTATCAAAAGGCGATAAAAAGATTAATATTATTGCAAAAGTTTGGTAACTAAGGGCGAGTTATACAAAATCGAACATTAATTGCATTGAGCTTGCAAGCGGGTATTGTATACAGGGTGGTCCTTAAGTAATTGTACATAGAAGTATGGTAGATTCCTGACTTTAAAATATTAGATTTATACCAACTTGCTTTAATAAAATGTTGCTAATAAGAAATATACAGGATGTTAGAGGTTAAATTTTAAAATTTCTTTTTTGCCATAACTTTAACTTTTTTGGATATGTATACATAAATATTTGGAAAGAGAGGTTTTTGGGCACGAAAAACCATAATCTGGTACCTACTTCGATGTAATTTATAGAGGGCGCTACATAGGCCACATTTGTGGCATCAATGTGCCCTAAATTTTTTTGCGTTCAAGTTAGTGGCAGTTTTGTAAAAGAATATTAAAGCCACGTTATTGTAATAGAAAATAAACGGTTTTAAAGATTAAAATTAACTTTTCCGCATCTGTGGCCCTGAACAATATTCTATCATAAATTTGTCACTTGTATACACTTCGGGGGATGTATCGTGCTAACAAACCGAAATTTCTCAAAAAATAACAAAAAATGTAGTATATCTGGATTTATAGGACCTATAGTACTCGTTCGTCAGCTGAAAATCAGTAGGGTACATATGTGAGACATCTTGAACAATATTCAATCATAAAATTGGTCACTTTTATATACTCTGGAGGCTGTATTGTGCTAACAAACTGAAAATTCTCCAAAAATGACAAAAATTCGGTACTTCAAATACCATAGCTCCCGTTGTACTGGCTTTAGTGAGGTGAATATCAATAGGGTTCATCTTTGAAACGCTCTGAATAATATCCAATCATAAAAGTGGTCACTTATTTATACACCGGAGGCTGTATCGTGCTAACAAACTGAAACTTCTCCAAAAATGACAAAAATATCGTACTTAAAGTAATGTAGCACCTGTTGTACTGGCTTTGGTGAGCTGAATATCAATAGGGTTCATATGTGTGATGTCCTGAGTAATATTCAATCATAAAATTGGTGACTTGTTGAACTCCAGAGGCTGTATCGTGCTAACAAACTGAAATTTCTCAAAAAATGACAAAAAAGTCTTACTTCAAGTACTATAACACCCGTTGTACTGGCTCTGGTGAGCTGAAAATCAATAGGGTTCATCTGTGACATGTCCTTAACAATATGCAATCATAAAATTGGGGACTTGTTGCACTCCGGAGGCTGTATCGTGCTAACAAGACATGCAACGAAAAGTGGCCGACGACAACGACACATAGGAGACGACAACTTGAGAAGATATGCAAACGGGCAGAAAGTTAATCATCAAACATTCAAAAATCTATTTAGGAATTTAGGCGAAAGTGGTTCGTTTCGTCCTAAGCGTGATAACTTAGGCCGACCAAGAATAATTACGCCTGATAAAGATGACGAAATAATGGTTCGCATTGCAGATGATCCTTAAGTTAGTACACGGCGTTTATCTGCTGCTTTAGAAATCAGTAAAACTTCTATTTTAAAAAGACTACACCTCGAGAAGTATCACCCATATCATTTTACTCCGGTACAAAATTTATTGCCAGCAGATCTACCCTTAAGATACCAATTTGCAAGTACTATCCAAAACAGGCAAAATCTTGATCACACCTTCGTCGACCGAATATTATTTACCGACGAAGCTAGCTTCAACCGCCGTGGTATTTTTAATTTAAGGAACAATCATCTTTAGGCTAATGAAAATCCCCATGATAAACGAGAAAGCCATTTCCAATATGAATTCAAAATAAACGTATGGTGTGGTATCATTGGTGCCATACGTTACCTCGTAATTTGAATGGTGAGAGCTACTTACATATTTTGCAAAATGATTTCATTAATCGATTGGAAGAATTGCCACTGAATATAAGACAAAATACGTGGTTCATGCAAGATGGTGCACAGCTGCATTATACGAGAGCAGTAAAAACAAATTTAAATAACAAATTTTCTGAACACTGGATTGGTCGTGGTAGCCAGTTTCCTTGGAAAGCACGTAATCCAGACTTGAATCCTATCGATTTCGGTGTATGGGTTGCAATGAAACAACTTGTTTATAAGGATCCCATAAATACCAGCCACCAACTTTGGGAAGAAATAAATAGAGCAGCGGGTTTCTTGATACAATGATGTTGTTTAATATATTTTATAGAACATGTAGATAAATGCATCGATGAGAATGGAGGACATATCGAACATTTAATGTTACACAATTGAAGTTATAATGTTATTTAGCTTAGTTTTTTTTTAATTTGTTTTCTAAATGTTTTCAATAATAATCATGCAGCTGATCCCTAAAATGCGATTATATCGTTTACCGTTAAGTTTTAGGGTTAATAACAAGTATACTTTTTTTCTATTAAAATAACGTGGCTTTAATTTTCTTTTACAAAAATACCGCTAACTTAAACAGCAAAAAAATTTAGGGCTCATTGATGCCACAAATGTGGCCTATGTAGCGCTCTCTACAAATTACATCGAAGTAGGTACCAGATTATGATTTTTCGTGCCCAAAAACCTCTCTTTCCAAATTTTTATGTATACATATCCAAAAACGTTAAAGTTATTGCAAAAAAGAAATTTTAAAATTTAACCTTTTAACATCCTGTATATTCCTTATTAGCAACATTTTATAAAAGCAAGTTGGTTTAAATCGTACTATTTTAAACTCAGGAATCTACCATACTTCTATGTACAATTACTTAAGGACCACCCTGTAAATGGTACAATTATAGAATGAAATTGACAATACTTTTACCTCCATATGAACAAGTATTGAATCAGTCTGTGTGCGTTATTATTTTGTATGTCATGAAATCAGGATTGCTTGATTTAAAGTAAATGCACCAGTTATTGACAGGGTTCCAATAATTGACACTTAAAGGTAAATATTCACCAAATAAGCTAACTCCACGTTTCAGAGCCATTTTCAATACAAAAACTTAATAAATATGATATTTGGCAACACTGTACCAGCTATGAAACAAATCGGCAAATAACTGCCTGTCATTTCAAAATGTGAAAAGTTTCGTTACCAGTTGGATGTGAAAATTTGAGAGAGTAGTTAAGGTAATTGAATCAAATATTATTTTTCATTCCTTAATGTATTTATTTTTGATTTAGTGTTTTTAAATGAAACTCACGGTCTCTAGTTAATTCCACAATATAATAAAAGTTATTGAAAATTCTTTTATTATATTGTGGAATTAACTAGAGACCGTGAGTTTCATTTAAAAACACTAATATGAGCATATTCCACGAAGTAAGGGTCGAGACAGTTAATTTTATTTTTGATTTATTTCATATGTTCGAGGGTACAGTTTAAGTATGAATCAAAGGATTTTTGATGCGTTTTTATCAGTAAAATATATGATCTGAAGTTGGTATGGATGTGAATGACTGGATCAAGTGATTATTACCATGTACCAACTATTGACAAAGGTGTCAATGACTGGAACTTTCAACAAATTTAATGCAACCATACCAACACATTGCAAGAATACTCAGAAAGCTCATCTCTTGATAAGAGTTCTAAAACGTCCATGGTTCCAGTTATTGACATGAGTGTTAATTATTGGCACATCAGGTGTCAGTTACAGGAAACTCATTTATTGCAGATATGGCACCAAAAAAAATATTCCAAAGAGCAGATGAATGAAGCTCTAGAAGCTGTAGCAAGAGGCATACCTGTAGCTATGGCCGCCAGGTCATACTATGTGCCAAAAATTACCTTATATTACAAGTCAAGTGGAAAGATGCCCGTAGAATGTCGTATGGGACCAACTACAGTTCCCACCCCTGAAGAATATTTGCTAGAACAATGGATACTATCTTTGGCTAAGGCTCATCACCTTGTTCATAAAGATCAGTTATTAGATAGTGTATAATTTTTACTGCAAGAAAAGAAACGTCCGAATCCTTTCAGAAATTCTCGCCCAGGTAGAAAATGGTTCAGTTCATTTCTGAAAAGGCAACCAAATTTAAGTCTGAGTTGCACGAAATTTAACTCCGGCACAAGAAAAGGTATCAGAAGAGAAAATTAGACAATGGTTTGGGGAAATAAAAGCTTACCTGGAGTCTAAGGATCTATTAGATGTAACTAATGACGCAACACGCATTTTTCAATTGCGATGAAAGTGCGTTTTCCCTTCAACCGAAAAGTGATAAGGAACTGACAAAGAAGAGCGACAAAAACATCTATATTGCTGGAACCAGCGATAAGGAAAACCTTACAGTTTTAGTGACCGCAAACGCTGCTGGAGTGCTAGCTCCCCCTATGGTCGTTTTTAAATATCTACGCATTCCAGTCATATTGCACTCAGCCTCAACAAAAGCTGGGGAATAGGTTGTTCCGAAAGTGGCTGGATGTGTGGCCAAACATTCTTAGAATATATTTCAAATATTTTTCTTCCTTGGTTGATAGACAAGAAAATTAAGAGACCCATATTGATGTTTATTGATGGTTATGTATCACATATGACATTTCAATTGTCCCGTTTTTGTTCAGAGAACGGTATTGAACTTCTTGCGTTATACCCAAATTCGACACACTTAATCCAGCCCATGGATGTTTCAGTTTATAAACCTCTTAACACCCTTTGGAAGAAATATGTAAGAGAATGGCAATAATGGAGAGAAGCTCTGAAAAAAACATTTTGGTCATATATTCGAAAAAGCCTTAAGTTTAGTTACAACTGAGACAATCCAAAATGGTTTCAAAGCATGTGGCTTATCACCTTTACCTTTCAATGTGGAAAATGTGAAATTTTCAAACTTAAATTTGGATCCCATAACACATCACAAGATAAGTATTGGATTGGAAGTTCTAGAGAAGTACTTCCCAACAGATACATTGACTGCTTTTAAAGAAAGCAAAGCAGGCTGGAACGGAAATGTCGAGGACACGTCACTTTTTACTGTTTGGAATGCACTGAAGAATAGAACAGAATTGTTAGAAGAGAAAAATATTGAAATAGCAGAAAGCAAAGAAAAGGCGAAAAAGGAAGAAAATGATGTAGCCCAGCCTGGCTGTCCTGGACTTGATGTAAGGAGGCCACACCTTCAAAAATAATTGTACACTCTGTTCAAACTTTGTCGCCTTCATATAAAATAATTAAATATCCGTTTGGATGTTCCAGTTTTCAAACAAAATGTACCAACACCATTTAAAAAGGCTCTGTTTTGGTCAGAAGAAATCAAATGTGAAAATCAGAAACGAAACAGAAAAAATTCCTTCTGCTATTACATCAGAGAGTTGGCAGGAATACCATAAAAAGAAAGAATTAGAAAAGAAGCAAAAGCAGGAAGAAAAATAAAAAAGAGCTTAAGAAAGGAAATGCAAGCAAGAGGTAAAGAAAACAACACCAAAATCAGTTAAAAGAAAAAAAACTACGTTAGACTCTGAAAGCTCATCTGATAGCAAGGAATGGGAAGAGAGTGGTGATGGCATGTATGATGTTCAATCAGAAACGGAGGAATCCGAAAATGAGGCTGAATGTGAAAATGAGCAAGTTAATTTAAAATCAAAAGAAAGGAATTTAAAATTTGATGAGATTAAAGTTGGAGATTTTGTATTGGCAAAGTTTTTGGGATGTAAAAGGCAAACATTCTTCTACAGATATATTTGTGTGGTTCAAAAAATTTATAACGAGAATTATATTGAAGTTCTTTTCCTAAAATCAACAAGTGACACAAAAACATCTTTTAGACTGATGGAATACGATATTTCTACAATAAAAATAGATATTATTAAAAAACTGGAACAACCAGAATTGCAAAATATTGGTGATAGAATAAAATATACTTTTTCAAATGAGATAGATATATTTGAAGCCTAAAGCCTATTCATGTACCCAATTTGATTTTCCTGTTTTTTATTATTACTCATATTTGATGCCTACTTTTGTTATTACTAAGTCATTAATAATTTTATATACCCATGTAATAAGGAAAAAATCAAGTTTTTGTCAATAATTGGTGTGTCAATCATTGGTACTTGTCAATTACTGGGGTGTCAACAACTGATTAATATGTGTCAATTACTGGATCTCCAAAAATACATTTAAATGCCATAAGATTCTAAGTGTGTCAATTATTGGTGCCATTACCTTATATAACTAATCACTATATTTTTAAAATTAAAAATCATTATTTGAAACAAACTATTACATATCCAATATGACTGACGTAATAGGATAAAATAGTATTCCCAAAGAATCAAAAATAAAATACAACATTTTAAAAAATATAAAGAATTATATGACACCAACTTTGTGTTGCAGGTTGTTATATAATTTTTCTCCTTTTTCTATATCCATTCTGTTCCTATCATCAAAGTGTACTAAGTCAAAAGTGCTGAACATTGTTCTGACAATGCAGAGGAGGCATTCTGAAGATGATATTTTTATATCGAAACAATTCTGAAACTTTCAAGATTTTCTCATTATATAGTGGAATTATTTAGAAACAGTTTCATTTATAACAGTAATTGGATTACATGTTCTTTAACACCTCATACTTCAGAGCAGCTATATGTTTGAGCACATTTTTTTACTCTCATGAGGGCAAAGATTTTACTGTGCACTGTTACTCTGACTCACATGAAGATATTACATTACAAACTAGTTCAGTTAAATAATGTAAAAAATAAGGTATTTTGAAAGTATGAATACTTCCATTCACTTGTCCAGCTTCAGTTATTATGGCAGAAAAGATAAACATTTTCATTTTTCCTGCAGTAAAATCTCGCATCTAACATATATTTTAGATTAAAATATCTATATATATATATATATATATATATATATATATATATATATATATATATATATATATATATACATTTTGAGGGAAGATATTCTCCCTTTTTGTATCTTGGAAGCTGGTGGTCTGGCAATTAGACTGCGAATCACTCTAAAATGTAGACAAATGGTGGCTTCTTACTCTCATAGATAATTAATAATTCTACCTAAAAATAGAGTGAATAAATGAAGTGTATCTTATACTGGCATTTATGACTCCATAGATTTTGCAGTTTATTTTTCCAAGAAAACTTATGAAAAACAGGGTTTCCAAAACGAGATAAATAATAGATTTACTGTGGAAAGGCAACTATAGCAGATGTATGTGGAAGTTCCCATTTGGGATTGAAGTGGGTGTGACTAGGTATAAGATACCTCATATTTAGGACATAAATTATCCTGTTATATCGATATTATTATGAAGAAACTTATATGCATGACCAGGTGTTTATAGGAAATCTATGTGGGTTTTCCATAAGGCCATTCTTAAACACTTGTTTTATACAACCTGTAATCTCGGCAGACATGCCTTAGAGCAGGATCAAAAAACAGCAAAATTGTATGTCATAATTGATCGTATTATTTGTTTATAAATCAATAGGTTTATTTTCAATAGATAGTACAGTACACTGTTTTTGTTTAGTAGGGCATGTAGTTGGCTGATAGCGATTTTTACTTTTGAAATGTTGTTTATATTTAAATCATGTTTTATACTTGGTTGTATATAATAGCTTAATATATTTAAGATTTATGACTGTTTGTATTTGTGTATTGTGTATTTTTAATTCAGTTTCCCATGGGCATATAAATCTAAATTGCCCTGTGAAACCCACTCATATTTAACTGAAAAATAAACTTAAGAAATATAAATAAAAACATATTCTTTAACTAAACAAAAAATATTATTCAATATTAAACTTAATAAATATAGAATATCAAAAAATCTTCTGTAACTAAACAAACAATAGTATTCAAACACGTTATTAATATATAAAATTAAAATTTTATAGAAATCATGGATAAGAAGTCAAAATTGGTACTCTTATTTTAAAAAAATGCTTGATTACAAAATGGCAGCTCATTGTTAGGTTGTATATTTGTATTATATCTGTTACTGATGGAAACTAAAAAATAACTATCTTCACTATCATATGGTATTTTTCACTTGAGTGTCATTTAAAAACACTAATATGAAACATATTTAAATAAATTTCTTATGAAATATGTATACATATATAAGAGTTTAGTAATTTTTACAAAAATTATTCTAGTGCTTTTGGTATTCATTGAAAACAAAAGCTTTCATTTTTTTCCAGTTTTTATTATATATTATAGAATTTAAAATATAGATAATTATTAAAAACATATTAACTATATTTCAATTGGATTTTACTTTTATAACAAAATGACGAATTCAGTTTAAATTGCTAACCTAATCCATAAACAGCCAAAAAAAACGATAAGAGTTGCTCAATGTTTGGTATATCATATTATATTATTAAATGGAACATAAAAAACGTAAATGTAACTAATGCACCAGCTTATTTTTTTAAATATACTGTTTATAAGGAAGCTACGGAGTAGTTTGGCGAAACAGAATTTTATTTCTCCAATTTCTTTTGCAAATGGATTATAAACGTAAATAAAGGGTACACCAGCTTGGTCCAAAAAATATTAAAGTATTTAATGAAATTAACTGTCTCGACCCTAACTTTGTGGAATCTACTCATTTTAGTGTTTTAAATGAAGCTCACTGTTTCTAGCTAATTCCACAATATAATCTCATTTTGACGATGATATTTAGTTATCGAAACAATTGTCAATTTTTTAGAATTTTCAACATTTTTCATTATATTGTGGAATTAGCTAGAAACAGTGAGTTTCATTTAAAACACTAAAATTAAAGTATTTCTTTTATTGAAATATTCTACCTATATAATTTTACATTTTTGAATATGTCATGATAAGCTACATAATTTCAATGATGTATCACTCAAATTTCTAATGCATTTTAAGTTTCAAAAATGCGATCCAAAGTGTGCCAAATCCTTGAAAACATCTAACCAAAGTGAAATCTAAACCGCAAAAATATGCAAATTATTTAAAAAATATATAGATTTGCCACATCTGTATATATACTAAAAATATTTTTAAAAATTAGCCTCTACATATACATATATAATGGCAATAAGACACCAGTGTATTTAAACCACATAATCTAAAAATTGAGAATAAACAATGTGTTACAATAAATTCAATTTTCAGTAAGATCAAAGACAAGACTCCTACTAACAAATTAACTAATATAGTTTATGAGATTCCTTGCAATATCTGTAATAAGAAATACATTGGTCACAGCAAAAGATCGCTAACCAATCGAATCACCTCTCATAAAAGTGACAGTAGATTATATCCTGATAGATGTGCTTTAGCTGAACACGTGTTTTATGAAGGCCATTCTATGGATTATCAATCTGCCAAAGTTTTGGCAATAGAAGGTAATTATAGAAAACGTCTTTTTTTGGAAACAGCGTATATTGCAGAACTAAATTAGTGAATAAATAAAAAACAGACTTAAATAACCTTAGTGTTATCTATGCCTATCTTTTAGATTTTGAAAAAGAATACAACATTCATAACAATCTTTAATTTTATGAAAAATAAATCAAAATTATAGTAGTTCAAGATCAAATAGTTTGTTTATTGTCATATTGTTTTTTGAGTTTTTCGTTGATTTATGTTTAAAATAATTTATTATAAAAATGTACAACTTTACCAAAACTCTCGATAGATTTTATGTAAGTATTTATCATTTTATTTAATTATTAATAATGATAACATTGACCAATCAATTTTAGCCCTTGAAAATGAATAAAAGTTATTCGAAAGCTAAAAGAGTTTACTCTGGTTGCAAGAGGTGTGTTTAGACTAATATATTTTGCCTGAAAATTGTTCTAAAAAAGGAGAGATCATTCACTTTTAATAATGGACAAAATGAATTCTAAAAATATTGTCAAATGTGCATAGACTTACAAGCTGCAGTTTTGAGTCTCAGTCTGAATCTAAACTCTAATACTTAGTTAAATTTAGTTATTATAAGCCCGTTTTATTATTGTATCATTGGAATTATTGTTATATTTATATCTTACTTTATTGAATTCATGCTGCTAACAAAATCTGTATGAATAACATCAACAGATAATATCCGATCCCTAATAAGCATCATAATAGCTTTTCCTGACACTTCACTAATTAATGGATCAGGGTTCATCAACTTTTCTTTCAAAAACTTAACTTCTGGAAAGTCTTTAACACCTTCAGCATGTTTCTTCTTTACATTATTAATTATTTTTGAAATTAAGTTAGATATATTAATGGGATTATTTGAATATAATTTATTTTCTATTTCTTCCATATTTTTTTGAGAATTGTCTACGAAAATTATAAATTATACATTAACAATAACAAAACTTTAAAACAAAATAGGTTATGTGGCAGTTAAGTACTATTTACACTTGGAACATAAAGTAGTAGGAATATGTTTTCCTATTCCGTGGCTTTCGTGCTATCCACTAGAGTACTAGAGATGTAGTGTGATTTCACAGGAACTTCTTTTGTCACGGCTTCTTGCTTGTAACGTTAGGCCTAATAAAAAAGAAGTGATTTTTTGGAACTGGTTTTAAACGCAGGTAATGTTGAGAATAGAATTAGCTACAGTAAAGGGCTTATAAAAATAATGTAACCTAGTTTTATTGCCAATGCCAACCAACTCATAACAATCTATCTATTTCTAAACCGTAAAGAACATTTTATAACCGCTGCTGCTTTTTAACATTAACTTTGTGTACAACCCTAAAGTGTTGCTGTCGACGTTCTTGTTTCTAATGTAACGTACATAGAGAAATAAACATATTTGTCTATGGTAATGTATGCTGAAACAGCTCCGAAAAGAAATGTTTTTTGTCACTACTCTAAACGAGCTCCTTCCTAGAGATGGAGATTTCGAGTCATAGTTATAGTTGGCGTAAAACATATATAGCGAACTTTAAGCTGTCGGCTTTTCGTTTGACTGGAATACGAGGATATCGTCATAGTCCAGTCAATATTATAATTTAAAATGTTTTGTTCGCGATAAATTCATTTAATATTATAATTTCAACTAATAATCGTAAAATGTATTTGATAATTTTATAATTATTAAATACATTTATCGACTGTCTAACGTGTTTTAACCCTTCAATTATGGAGCAACATCCCACTTTTTAAGATACTTAACGTTAATGTATAAAACAATATACATTGCTTTAAATAATATTAACCTATTTATATTTAAAAACATCTTAAACATAACATCAGGCAATTAACACTACCTTATATCTCGTTTTATTAAGAAGAATTAGAAATATAAATTTCAATTAACTTATTATTTTTCACATCATTGATTAAACTATAACCACTCTTTTTGAGACTGCGTTTTTTATATGAGCACAGGTGTTCACTTTTTAGTTGGTAGTCTGACATCAAGAAAGAGTGTAGTATTTTCTGAGGAATTTGGGTAAGTATAGCAATTATATTTTTAGAAAAAAATTAAATATTTACAATGTAACAACGACGAAAATTTAAATAATAGTGAAAGAAGTGAAAACAGGATTCGACGACATTTAAGATTGCTTGTACGGGAAACATGTTTTAATGTGTATAAGAATCTACGGGAAATGTTTGGTTTCGATGAAGAAACAGAATTAATACATGCCGTATCTGATTTAACAGAAGTTCCCATGTAAACTATACGTAAAATAGGCTTTAGATTTGTCTTTAATAAAATATTTAAAAACCACCATATATTACTATTATAAAAGTAATGAGTTACCTACGATTGAAATAATAAGAAATAAATTGACAAATGCCGGCCGTAATGTAAATGGCCGTAAAAAAACTATTTAAAACTGGATTAAAAATTGGGATTCAAATTCAAAACGATTAATAAACGTCAAACAGTTATGGAAAGCAGAAGAATAATGGATATGCGGTGTACATACTTGGAACAGGTAACTAAGTATTGAGAAGAAACTCCGCCAATTGTCTATTTGGACGAGACTTGGAGTGATACACACGACACGGTTAAGAAAGGATGGACTGATGGGCCAATCATTTGTATGCCCACAATGCCTGCAAACAAAGGATCCAGATTTATTATTGTGCATTGCAGTGGAAATGAGGCATGGGTTCCAAATGACTTAAGAATATGTGGAAAAAAATGGAAGATTGCAACATGGTTTGAATTCATATTGATCCCGAACTTAGAGTCAAATAGTGTTGTAGTTCTTGACAACACTTCTTATTATTCACGACAGCTCAATAAGATACCAAATAAAAGCTACAAGAAGACCGAACTACAAAATGTTGAACTTTGAAGATTCTTATACAAAACAACAACTGATTGAAATTTTACAGACAAAGAAATTTAAGAAATTATACGCCCTAGAGCAGGGATGCACAGACTTATAGGAAACAGGGGCCACTCGGGAAAAATATAAGCTAAGGACGGGCCACTTTTCAAACAATACTTATTAACACATTTTTTTTTATTTTTAAATAGTATGAAATACAATGATAAAAATAAAAGAACCTTCAAAAATGTTTGTTGTAATAATTATGTAATCATTACAATGTTTTATTATTTTGATGCATGGCATTGCATGGGACTAACAAGTTTTTTTTATATTTGGCTCCACATTACTTGTAGCCACAAGTATAATTGCTTTTAAATTTTCATTTGCCAGACGGTTTCCGTTTTTCGTTTTGTTAAGTTCCATCACTGAAAATGTTTCAATGCATTTATTCACAACTATTTATAAGCGTTTTTATCAACGCAACGGTAGAAGTTGAGTAAATTACCTTCATTAAATTTGTTTCTTAAATTATCATCATTTTGCATGTCTATTAATTCCAGCTGCCTTGATTCCGGCGCATTTTCGGGTGAAATGTTGAAAGGATTGCTGAAAATGTCCAATAGCGGTTTAACTTTTCTGAAGTCTACAAAACGATTTTCAAAAGCTTGTATCAAAATATCATTTTTTTTCAACTTGAGCGAAATTGACGCCAGTTTTATTGAACTTCTCCATAATTTTTTTTGTAGTTCGGAAAATGGCCGTAATTGGCTGAATTCATTTGTGTCCTGAAAAGACTCAATTTGCATTGAAAGGACGAAATATGAGTATAGCTGCGAAATCAATTGATCTTTGCCTTGGAGTCGCGTATTTAAGACATTCAAGTGATTTGTGATGTCCACAAGAAACTCTAAGTCACACAGCCAATCAGGATTGCCGAGTTCGGGGACGTCGTTTTTCTTTTACGCCAGAAATAGTTGAATTTCTTCAACCAAGTTAAGAAAACGCTGAAGTGTCAACCCACGACTTAGCCATCTTACTTCAGTGTAAAACAGGAGATCACCATATTCGCTTTCAATATCCTCGAGAAATTGTTTGAATTGTCGGTGATTGAGACCTAGTAATTTTATAAAGTTTACGGTAGGTACTACAACTTTCATAACATTTTCAAATCCCAATAATTTTGAACAAAGGGCCTCTTAATGTATAATACAGAATTCGGTGTTGAACCTTTGTACAGTACAGTTGTGCGCTCCGAATCGATTAAGTAGTTAAAAAGTAATTAGTGAATATTTCAAAGTGAACCAAAACAAGCAAGTAAGAATATCAGGTTAACTTTTTATAAAAACATTAGTAAAACAACACATTAACTAGAAGTGAATCTGAATTTAATATCAGATATAAATAATAGAAAATACTTCGCCAGATCCGTATTAAGGAAAACCTAAATTATACTTAAAAATGGATGACAAAATATCTCAAATAGGGTGTACATCCACTAATAATACAACCCAACAACCCAAAACATATTCCTCAGTAGCAAACCAACAAACCAAAACAAACAATTTCCCGTCCAGAAATCAAGCTATACTATTCGACGCAATCGAAAACACTAGGCTAGAAGAGTACCTAAAGGCACTATGCCAAACAATCCAACCAAATAACATAATTTTTTGCTCAAAGCTATCTAACAACAGAATATGTATTTATTTGGCAAATGAAAATTTAGTGAGCACATTCATCAACAATCACGGTAAAATCCAAATAAACCAACAAATACTACAAGCACGTCGACTAGTCACTCCTAGTCAAAGATTAATATTATCCAATGTTTGTCCCTCTATACCCCACTCAGTCCTTGAATATGAACTTAAAAATCTAGGGATTAATCCTCTTTCACCCTTATCTTTCTTGCGAATAGGAATCTCAGACCCCGCATTTCAACATATCCTAAGTTTTAGAAGACAAATATTTATATCTCCATTCAATAACCAGTCCCTTCCCGATTCATTTTTAATCACATATGAACAACCCTCATATAGGATATTTTTGTCCATTGATAATCAAGAATGCTTACAATGTAAACAAACTACTCATACAACAAAAAACTGCCCAAATAGAGCAATCACTTCAACTCACGTTAACCCATCAACAGAATCATCACCATAAAATCCAGCCGACAATCAAACTGAAGAAGAAACAAACAACATTTCACAATATCAACAGGATCAATCAAATAACCAAAACTCAGAACAAATTTCCGAACCTCAAACAATGAATACCCAAGTAGTTAAACACACCGAAAATAGTAAAGACAGCACACCGACTGTCAACAGAAACGAAATCGAAACAACCAAACCACAAAATAAAAGAACATCAGCAGAACGTTCCCCATCACCTACAACAACTGAACACCTACCTACATTTGTAAAACCAACAAATGGTGAAAAGAAAATAAAACAAACAGAAAACAAAAAACCAAAAAAATCAATAGGAGAAATGTTAAGTCACACTAAAGCGCTTTTCAAGAATACAGATATCAATTATCCTCTAACCCATGAAGAACTTATAGATTTTTTTGAAAATTATGAAGGGTGTACAGATCCTCTCAGTATCGTGAAAATGTACACCGAAGAAATAACGGAAGTCACAGACCTACTTACCACAATATACCCCTATTTAAAGGATAAAAAAATGAAGATGAGATGCACTCGAATTAAAAATAAAATTCTCAAACAGATAAACCCTGAATACCAAACAGAACTGGACACAGATACCTCTATTGAAACCTATTAATCTTGTTTACCTTCACTTTCTTAATTCAGTGGAATAATAGAAAACTTGCAATTAATAATTTCAAAATACAAACCCATGCTAATATGCCTACAAGAAACCAATTTCAAAAACAATAGAATCCATAATCTAAAAAATTATAATTGTTTCTCTAAAAATCAAGAAAATGCAAGAATAGCCAGTGGAGGTGTAGCAACATATATTAGAAATACAATAGATGCAACATCAATTCATCTAAAAACTACTATTGAAGCAGTCGCCGTTAGAGTGAAAGATACAATGACCTTTTCATTGTGCAACATATACATTCCTCCAAATCAGAAACCTACTACAGAAGAACTCACTGAGCTGCTGAGCCAAATTCCAGCTCCTCAGATAATAGTTGGAGACTTTAATGCCCACAACTACATCTGGGGCTCTACTAAGCAGACACCTTTTGGAAAAAAAATTGAAAATCTATTAGAAAAGTACAATCTTAACCTCCTAAATGACGGCCAAAAAACCAGACATGACATAAGAACTGGTGAAGATTCAGCAATAGACCTAACAATATGTCACCCATCTCTCTCACAAATACTAAATTGGGATGTATCAACGTATTTATACGATAGTGACCACTATCCCATAATAATTAGCAGCGAACCGGAAAATACACCGGACCCAATAACAAAATGGAAAATGAAATCAGCAAATTGGAACGAATTCCAAGAATTTATACAAGAAAATCTCCACGAGTTAAAGGAAGATGCGGATATTGATCAAGAAGTACACTTTATCACAGAATTAATAACGCAATCAGCAGATAAACATATTGGACGGTACGAACACAACAACAAACACCAAACGGTTCCCTGGTGGAACTTGGACTGCAAAGAGGCTGTGAAGAAATCGAAAGAAGCTTTTAACAGATTCAAAAGAAGCAGGACGGAGCAAAATTCAATTGAATTCAAAAGATTGAGAGCCAAAGCCAGATACACAATAAAAAAAGCGAAACGGGAATCATGGAAAGAGTATGTTTCAACAATAAACAGCTCAACTCCAATGTCCACTATATGGGAAAAAGTCAAAAGGATATCCAAACCAAAACAATCCAATACAATAAACTTTCTGGAGATAAATAAAACTATTTATAAAAACCGAAATGAAATAACAAACATCTTATCAAGTGAATATCAAAAAAACTCAAGCAACTCAAACTACACACCAGATTTCTTGAATCATAAAAACAAAGCAGAGCGGCAAGAAATTGACTATAATAATAATAACCAGCAAACGAACAGTTTGAACTATGCAATAACCATTGACGAACTTGAAAATTCACTCCAAAACTCTAAAAACTCCAGCCCAGGTCCTGATAATATTCCACTCATTTTTCTAAGAAATCTAAGTAAACAAACCAAAGAACATTTACTAAAGATATATAACCTAATCTTAACAAAGAAAGTATATCCCAGAGCATGGACAATTTCCATTATAATTCCCATTCCTAAGCCAAGTAAAGCGAAATCAGATCCAGAAACATATAGACCAATTTCACTCACCTGTAGCATGGGAAAAGTTCTTGAGAAGATAATTAATAACAGACTTTTATGGCACCTAGAATCAGAAAAACTAATTATACCCGAACAGTGTGGTTTCCGTAAAAATCGCTCCACGTTAGACAATCTTATCGATCTAGAATCTGAGATCCATGAGGCCTTTGCAATAAAGCAGCACTGCATCGGAGTATTTTTTGATATTCGTAAAGCCTACGATACAGTCTGGAAATACTCAATAATCAAAACTCTTTACGACTGGTCAATACGTGGTAACATATTGAAATATATATCGAACTTTCTAGATCAACGACAGTACCAAGTACGAGTAGATGGCGTATACTCACAGCTGAACACCCAAGAAAACGGCATTCCACAAGGGTCAAATCTCAGCACAACATTATTTCTCATAGCAATAAATTCAATTATAGCAAACTGCAAATCACCCGTAAAATGCAGACTATATGCAGATGACCTGGTTATCTATTGCAGAGGGAAAAATATGACTACAATACATAAAACCATCGAACAAACAATAGCTACAATAGAGGATTGGTCAATAACAAGTGGACTGCGTTTCAACACGACAAAAACCAAAGTTTTATGTTTCTCGAAAAGGACTCAACCACAACTTAAAAACTTGTACCTTTATGGATAGAAAATAGAATATGTGAGAGGAATAAGTTTTCTAGGAATGCCAACCTGGAATTAATTTACTCAGATCACTAGCATTCAAAAACTGGGGCGCAGACTACTCAAGTTTACTGCACATCTATAAATCATTGATCAGATCAAAACTTGACTACGGAGCGATTGTCTATAACTCTGCCAACAAAAGCCTTCTTCAGTCAGTGGAAGTTATACAAAACACAGCTCTTCGCATCTGTTTGGGTGCCCATCGTACAAGTCCTATCCAAAGCTTACATTGGGAGATTGGAGAGTTACCGCTTTCTTACCGAAGAGAATATCTAACCATCTCTTATGCTGTCTCTTCAATATCAAACAAAAGAAATCCAGTAGCCCACAACGTCTTATCTGATCGTTTTAAAGCCAAATTTTTATCCAGCTCAACTACTCCTCCTTTCTATCACAGAGTCAAAACATATTTAAACAAAATAAATTCGCATTTCCCAAATATTTATGACATCCCATCAATAAATTATCCTCCTCCATGGACAATAACACTCCCTATTCTAGACCTAAGCCTCGCCTACCTTAGTAAATCAGAGACTCCAACAGCCAGAATAAAACAAGAATTCCTAAGAGCCTTAAATAAATACGGTAGCATTTATAAGGTATACACAGATGCTTCAAAAAACCAAGATGAAATTGGGGCTGCCTTCTACTCCGAGGACTTTTCGAAATCCTACATACTCCCACCCTTCACATCTATTCATTCAGCTGAATTATTCGCCATCTTAGAAGCACTCAAGAAAATCCAGAAAATCAATCATAAAAATGTCCTTTTAATATCTGACTCTCAAAGTTCACTAACAGCACTTCGTCAACTGTACTCTAATCACCCTATAGCCATACTGATCAAGAAAGAGCTACAGAATTGCAGAAACAGCAGCATACATATTAAATTCATGTGGGTCCCATCCCATACTGGAATAGAAAGGAATGAGAGAGTAGATCAAATAGCAAAAAATGGATTCACCAATCAACAATCAGAAAGGAACGATTTTACCGTACATACTGATTTGAAAGCGTTCTACAAGAGCAAAATCTACGATAAATGGCAGGAAGAAGCAAGACATTACCAACACAAATCATATGAAGTCACTACACATTCTCACGGCTGGAACTGTAAAAACATAAATAGAAGAGAACAAGTGATCCTTTCTCGGATGCGAATTGGTCATACGCGCATCACACACGACTACTTACTAGCAGGAAAAAATAAACCAATGTGCGAAATGTGTAACAGTGAGTTAACCGTGAAACACCTGGTAATCGAATGTGCGAAATACGACAAGGAACGGAAAAAGAATCAACTACCACTATCACTAAAAAAACTATTACAAGAAAAGCAAGAACTAAAAAACTTTTAAACTACCTAAAAGACTGCAAATTAAGTAGCAAAATATAGAGACTATAACCAAGCTACAATAAGTGAACTTCCGTCATTTTAACTCGCTAATAACCCTACGTGGTTGATGCGATTGATATATAAAAAAAATGTATAATACAATGAAGCTGCATTCATTCATTGGTATTTATGTTTTTAATTTGTAAATATGTTTTTAACAGAGTTACTATCCCAGATGTACTTCCAACCATTGAAGGTGCACCGTCAGTTGTAATTCCAGATATTTTCGTTAAATCCAAATCCATTATAAAACATTTTTCTAAAAGAGCTTTGAACATGCCTCTTCCCTTGGTTTAACTTGTCAAAGAAATCATACCAATCAGTTCTTCATTCACATCAAAATTTTTCGTTACACCTCGTAAAAATATTAATAGTTGAGCAGTTGAACTTATATCTGTAGATTCGTCGAGCGCTATAGAAAAATACTCAAAACTTCTCGATTTCGTAACTAATTGCTCTTCTATATTATCTACTAATGCGGTAATTCTTCTTTGAACAGTCATCCGATTTAACTGAATTTTTTCAAACTTCTTTACATTTTCTGGACAATCATTTTTTTTGCAGCGATATCCAAACTCACCATCTTCAGTGGCTGTTTCAGCATCTTGTTTTGTAAACATATATTGGTGGCCTATTAGTTCCCGTTGTAAAGTGGAAATTCTTAGCGTTCGATTTTCGCCAGTTAATTTGGTAAAAGTAGGATGCTGGGTTTCATATTGCCTTTTCACATTATATTCCTTCGGAATAGAAAAACTACTCTTGCATATTAAACAGACAATTTTGTTATGCGATGAAATAAAAAAGTATTTTTCGGTCCAAATATCATGAAACTGTCGATTTTCATTTTCAACCTTACGACTACCTTTTTTACAGGGGCCTGATTTATCCATATCAAAATTAATATTATATTGTGACAGTCGGTAAAAGGAAAGTTCGAACGACGAAATATTTACTCGTCACAGATTACAGTTCTCAAACAGTATAACGTTCGCTTATCCGTAGTCAAAACTTAACTGCCCGGTAGCCAAAGGGAGAGAGAGAGAGAGAGAAGTTCGAAGATTTTTGAGTTGGGGTTTGTGAATTTTTTAATTTTGGTTTTTTTGTGTTGAGATTGGGCCCTGATATAGGATATCTTTCCTCTGCAGGGCTGACTGGGGGTGTGTTTGTGGGTGGTTTGTGTGCGGGTGTTGGCTTGACTTGAATTTAGGGTAAGACTGAAAATTCAGTTTTGGAAAAGTGTCTGGAAAGTTGAGAAAAAGTGTATAGAATTTTGAAGTTTTGTTTGGTTTTGTGGGTAAGTGGTAGTTTTTGCTAGAAATCAACCGGAGAGAGAGAGAGAGAGAGAGAGAGAGAGAGATAGAGAGAGATAGAGAGAGAGAGAGGCGGGAACAATCAGCAGCGAAATTGGGTGTTTTATGTGAGAACTTGGTTTTAGAAGTGTGTAGGATGGGGAATTTTAGAAGTGTCAAGTAAAGGTCGAATATGAATAAGACGAACCACGTTGCGTTGCGGATAGTTAAGAGAAATTTTTGGAAATTGAAAATATTTTTGGGATTGGGTGTCTCCGATGTCATGAGAGTTAATAAGAAGAGTTGAAATGATTTTTAGGATTTTTGAGTTTTTATTTCGAATTTGTTTGAAAAGTGACTAGGAGACATTGAAAGATGTGTGGAAGATGTAGGGTGGTGGTGACTGGCTTTTTCGAATTCGTGGTGAGGAATCAAGTAGTTAGGTGTAAAATATCTGTAACAAGGTGGTTTGATTGTTGAATTTAAAACTTTGTCGATTATTGTTAAATTGTGAAATATAAAATTTTTGTAATTACTTGATATAATGTTGAAATATGAGGTTTTTGAATGACTGATTACAGGGCCGGCGGAAGGCCCGTGCGAACCGTGCGCCCGCACGGGGCGCCAACATCTAAGAGCGCCAAATCAAGAGATAGTTTAAAAAACTGGAAAGAACTAAAAGTGTCTAATATAAAAAAATATAAATGATAAACTAGAGCACAATAAAATGTGTAAAATTATTTATTATCCAGTATAAATTAAGTGCATAATATATCAATCAGTTTATTTGCTTATGATATGATGTATTGTGCCTTACCGAGCGTGAACAGACGGGCGGTATTATTTTATTGACAAAGAAAGACGTCGTCGCCGCGCCGGTCGGTCAGAAGATAAGTAATCCCAAGCGCTGTTATTTTATTGGGGAATGAAAGGCGCCGTCAGTCGCCCCCGCACCACCTGCAGGTAATAAATATTTTTTGTTTTGTCTAGCCGGTATCAGGGTAGTGTTTTCAAATTCAAAAAGAAATAATTAGTTTCAGCTATGGTGTGAATTCCAGCAGAGATTACGAGTGGGCAAAACAATTTATGCTGAACATCAAAACATTATAAATACTGAAGCTAAACGTTGGACTGAAGTATTTAACCGTTTAGTTGCAGCTATAGAATTTCTTGGTTGTCAAAATATGGCATTTCGAGGAAGTACTGATAAATTGTACGAAAGAAGCAATGGTAATTTTTTGAAACTATTAGAGTTTATTAGTACTTTCGATATTATAATGGCTGACCATCTGCGGCGTGCAACTTCCAAAGAAATGTACGTTCATTACTTAGGAAAGGATATTCAAAATGAAATAATTAATATAATTGGATCTAGCATAAAAACAAAAATAGTAAACGACATAATTAAATCTAAATATTATTCTATTGTGCTGGATTGCACGCCCGATATGAGCCATACGGAATAGATGACTTTAATTATTCGTTATGTAAATATAGAATCTGGAAAAGAAGTAACAATTCAGGAATCTTTTATTGGCTTTATACCTGTTTATACTTCACCTGGAGAAGGTTTAACAGAATATTTATTAGAACTTAACAAGAAATATGAGAGGAGAAGGATACGATAATGGGGCTAATATGCGTGGGAAACATGTAGGAGTGCAAAAACGTATACTAGATGTAAATCCTAGAGCTTTTTTTGTTCCTAGCAGTGCACATTCTTTAAATTTAGTTGTTAACGATGTAGCTGTTACGTGTGTCCAGGCAGTATCATATTTTGGAATAATTCAGGAAATTCACAATTTTTTGGGGGGTTCGACACATAGATGGAGTATTTAAAAAAACAACATCACAAATTTGACTTTGAAGCCGCTCAGCCAAACTCGGTGGGAAAGTCGCATCGGCGCGATAACGCTATTTCGTTATGAAATTGGAAACATATATGATGCTTTATATCAGGCGTATACTGACGACAAAATTGATGCATATAGAAAAAATACAGCTTCGAATTTGTTAAGAAACATTAAAACATTTAATTTTATATGTTGCACCGTGATCTGGTATAACATATTATACAAAATTAATATAATCAGCAACATTTTTCAACAGAAAGCAGTTAATATACTAACCTCAAATTATTTACTTTCAAAAACCGTAAAATATTTGAAGAATATAAGGTGTGACAGGGGATTTGAAGAAGTACTTGTAGATGCTAGAGAATTGGCTGATACTTTAGAAGTAGAAGTTAATTTTGAAGAAATTGCAGCAATCCGACCTAGAAAAATCAAACGTCAATTTACGTACGAAAGTAGAGATGAACCCGTGGACGATCCAGCACGATCATTTAAAATAAACTTTTTTCATTTGATTGTGGATAAAACTAGAAATTCCCTGGAAGAAAGATTTGAACAATTGCGTAATCACAATAAAATCTTTGATTTTTTGTATAATATAAGCGGTATTCGTAATATGGATAGTAAAGAGATTTTAAAAAAGTGCCAACATTGCGAGTTATGTCTTACAGGCGGAGATAATGCTGATATTAATGGTACAGAATTACACCATGAACTAAGTGTTTTGTCACCAATTGTTCCTTCAGAGAGTTCGCCAGTAGAAGTTTTAAATTTTGTGTGTAATAATTATTTGTCTGAAAATTTTCCAAATGTTGTTGTAACTTTGTGTATTTTATTAACTCTTCCTGTTACTGTGGCAACAGGTGAAAGAAGTTTTTCAAAATAAAAAATTATTTACGTTCAAATATTTCTCAAGAGCGCCTAGTTAATCTGACTATGTTGAGCATAGAATTTGTTCAAATGATGAATATTAATATTGACAATATTCTTAAGGATTTTTCGCAAACTAAAGCCAGAAAAGTTAATTTTAATTAAATTTAGTTTGTATTTAGTAGAATAATATAATTTTTATGCTTTTTTGAGAAAATATTTTTATTTGGGAATGAGGGTTTTGTTTGCTGGACGGGGTGGGCGTTCGGAGGAGTTGAGGAGGTTGATGGTGACGTTGGAATCGCCAGTGGAATTGTGGATTTGTCTCAGAATAGTTGAGACTAACTTTGAGGAGGATGTTTTAAGAAGGGCGGTGCGGTTGAAATTTACTTTCAAATAAAGTATGTGGCCATTTAGGAGTTCTAGGGTGTTCAGAAGTGTGAATAGGGATTTCTGTGAGGCGTATTGGGTTGGGAGGTTTCGGATGTTGAGAGTTTGTGTTGGTGTGGAGTTGTTGATTGCTGTAGGATTGTTGAAGGGTTCGGTGTTGTAGGCCTGGGTTTGGCCTTTCCGATGAGGGTGAATCCATCCTCATCAGGGGCGTTGTGTTGTCGGATGGCTGAGGGTGTAGGGGATTGGGATCTTACGGAGGAAGCGTAAGACCTGGTGGGTGATGTGTAGGAGGTGTGTTTGTGTGCGGGAGTTTGTTTGGTGGATGTTTGCTTAGAAGAGGTGGAAGATGGCGTTGCGTGAGAGTGGGTTTGTTTGGAAGAGTGTGGAGATGGCGTATTGTATTTTGTAGGTGTAAGAAGTGGAAATTCTTTCTCGGAAAGAAGTGGAGTTGGAGATGGTGTTGAGTGTGAATTAGATTTGTTGGGTGTTAGTGTTTTGTTTTTGGCTGCAATGACAGAGGGATGATCTTTGAAATCTTCTCCAAGGAGTTTTTTACCTTCAGGGGAGTTACAGAAGTCTAGGTGGCTTTTATAGTCTACGAGGTTGAAATTGGGGTGAGAGGGGGTGACTGAATCGTGCTACGCTTGTATTTCTGCTGGAGAGAATGTAGAAGTTGGGGTGGGTTTGGCAGTTTTGCAACTGCGTGTGCGTCTGGAGGACATTGTTGGTAGTGGTGTAGTTTAGGACGTGGGGGCGAAAGCTTATACCGACAGCGGACTCACTGCCGGAGGGAGTTGCCTCCCTAAAGGATTCCTGACTTATTAGCTTTCAGGGATTTTTATATTACCTAAGTGCTGAGTGTCCTTCCTGGTGTTGGTTGATGTGGTTTGTTTTTTGTTGAATCTGAAATAAAACAAAGTTAAACACGATTTTTATTTTCATAAATAGAGGTTGTTTCGGTGGAAACAATTGATACACACTTCCTAGTGTATTTATTGAACTGTCGAACTGAAAAGTTCTGCAGAACATGTGGGTTGGCGGGGTTTCTTCTGGTGGAGGCGTCCACGGTGCCAGCGAAGTCGCGGTGAATAGATTTGGATCAGTGACCTATTCTTGCTGTATCACCTTACTCAGGCGATGGACAGGCGCTACCACAAACCAGTTTGTGGTCTGTGGGCGCTACTGGCCCGGTAGCCGGCGATGTGTCGTATTTATAACGGTACGCGTACACCATAGATATATTTGTATTTATATATCTATGGCGTACACCAAATCTGTCATCGGCCGAAGTATGCTCGGGCGTCGTCTGCCGAACACGGCCGATTAAACCAAACCTACGTAAAAGTTTGAAAGCGCATACACTGCTACAACCGACCTCGCCCGATGATGCCCGAGAACGAACGATTAACCGACGAGTCCGAACTTGTTTAGATTTTTGTCAGTTTTGCTCGGTGCTCTCTACGTTCGAGTCGTTTTTATAAAGGATGGATACTGAAAAATTAATTACTTGTGTTTATAATAAGCAACCATTGTGGGACAAACATTCGAAAACTTACAATAATCGAGATATTGCGAAACGGCTATAGGACGAAATTGCTTCAGAAATGGATATACCAGTAGCAGACATAAAAAAATGGTCCAACTTGAGAGACCAATTTCGCAAAGAATATAACAAATGTACTAAACCAGGTAAATCTGGCGCTGCGGCAGATCACAAATCATCTTCATGGGCATATTATGATATGTTATTATTCCTGTCGAAACAAATCGCTCCTAAACCATTAAGTGGAAATTTGCCTGAATTAAGAAGCCCCAGCCAAGAACATCTAGATGATACAGAATCATCTCAGTTTTCCGAGGTGTTATCAGAATCACAGTTACAATTAATAACGCAATCTGAGAATTCACCTGATTCGTGACCAAGAACTTCTAATTCGAGCCACTCTGAAAATTCTACGACGCAACAACATACCACATCAAACACAAATCCTGTTCGTGTACCTGTAACACAAACTCATCGTTTTAACTCTTCAACTAGAAGACTTCTGAAAAAGCGAAATACTGACGTCGAACAGATCGAAAAATGAAAGCTTCAATTATTTGAGTCCGGGTCAGCTGATAAGTTTACAGAAGACCCTGATCGAAACTTTTTGTTGAGTTTACTTCCATACTTAAAAGAAGTGCCACAAAATAGAAAACTCTCCGTTCAACGAAAGTTGTTAGACGTGTTTATGGAGGAAGAAAAAAATGAAGCTCTATATTCTCCCGTAAGCTACTATTCTACAGAAGAATTAAGCCGCCCCGATTCTGGTGAAATGTCATCAAATGTGTCACTTCCGAGCAACGTTGTTAATGTTGACGAGCCCTTGTCACTGACCACGAATCCAATGACACTTTCACAACCATCCACATATGCGCAGGGCTACTTGCCACCAGCCACCAGAAGTTCGATTATTGCTTCACAAACTTCAACAACTGCCCAGCCGGCAGGTCAACTGTATTCTTTTACTTATGCAGATCTCGATTGATAAGTTAAGGCTTCGCCACAAACAGAAGGTGTAATTACGCCAGTGCCGGATTTATATTTTATATGAGTGTAGGCCACTTTATTTCCGCCGCCCCATATACATACCTTTCTAAAATAATAATTTTCCGTCTGTAGTGAAGAAGGCCTTAAAGTTAAATAAACGAATGAATTAGTCATTAAGAAAGAGCATAAAAAAGAAACAAGATCATCTATAATATCATCATAGTTTATGGTGTTCATTATCTCTGCTTCTATGCTAGAGAATTCATTTTTTCTTGAGACAATGAAGATCTTTGATAATTTTTCACGCGTTTTAAACAGGAAAAACTCCTTTACCCAGAACAATTTGTAGCCGGAGTGGAAAGAGCAATGCGGAGAGCTATATCCAAAATAGGGTAAACATTGACAGAGATTGATTCCTCAAAAACGTTGAGAGACTGAGTAGTGAGTTTGATCCAGGCTTCACTGCACACTCTGCAGTTTTATCAGAGCAAATGTGACTCTGAAAATGCACGCACTCTTGAATCAAATTGTCCTCTAAATCATTGGTATAATATTTCACGAGAGACTCGGCTTTTTCTGTAACTCTTTGTGTTAAAAGTTCAGTCGTTTTTGTTAAAAATGAAAAATTTTCCTCAAAGTTTAAGTAAGCATTATGCCTTCTCTGTATTTCAGCTCTCAGTCTATCAAGGATCACCAAAAAGGTGTTCACTCTGAAATAATCTCTGAGCCGGAGGGTATTTCAGGTTCTTCATTCGTTGTTTCATCGCTCATTTTTTTCTTTTAGGTTGTCTCTTTATTTCACCTTGATATTGCTTAAGTGCGCTCATCTCAATTGCTTTTTCTTCGAAATAGTCAAAGTTTTCTCGTTCTGCTATTGTAAACTCTATTAGAGATCCATAGAGATGAGATACCGTCAATACATCTACAGATGAGCTCTGAATCTGAACAGTCACTTTATTTAACCTTTCCGAAATAGCATTCCAAAATACGACCGAATGCAGTTTCAAGTTTTTCTAATTTGATGCGAATTCCCTTTGCCTCATTTCGCGGGACTGGTTTTTCTGTACTGTCATTTTCAATCATTTTTAAAACTGTAGTTACTTCATTCCAGGAATCTCTTAGACTTTTACAGTCATCTGCTCTAGCCGACCAACGAGTGAGGTTCACTCTCTTGAGTGTTTTTCCTCTTCCTATCTCATTCATTAATTTTTTCCAACGTTCAGTTGACTTCACGAAGAAAGTATATACCTCCTCTAGCAACATAAAAAAGTGGCAGGCTTCTGTACAAGACTCAGCGGCCGAGGTTCCCACCAAATTCAATGAATGAGCTGCACAAGGAACAAACATAGCAAATTGTGCTTGTTCTTGAATTTTGGCTTGTAAACCATTGTAAATCCCTGACATGTAGAGGCATTATCATAAGACTGACCACGGCAATATTTGAGATTAATGTTTAACTTTTCCAGCTCTATAGTAATGGCATCAAACATTTCTTGAGCCTTGTGTCCTACAGAAGGCAAGAATTTAATAAATCTCTCACATGGTTCTCCGTTATCTAAGACATATCGAATCACAAGTGTTAGCTGATCTATATGTGCTGCATCCGGTGTAGAATCCACAATCAAAGAAAAGTACTTTGCTTTTTTTATCTCATCACTGATGTATATCACAGTACTTTTTCAGCCATTAAATAAATGAATTTGTCGCAGCTAGTTTTCGAAAGGTAGCTAGTTGTTCTTGATCCCTGGTTTGCATATCTTTCAATGTGTTTGGATAGTAATGGGTCAAACTCTGCTATTAATTCTAGAAGCATAATGTAATTCCTCTAAAAGCGAGACCTCTAGAAGCTAATCCTTTTATTACAGCAACAACCCTCTTTAAAATGTTCTTCCAGTAAGAAATTTCTTCGTTAAGTTGGGCAGTTAAGGAAGATTGGATATTGCCGTAAATCATACTCCTAGCTCTTAAAGCGAGAATGCAGGATTTATGATTTAGAGAGTTTTCGTGTTGAGCTACTCGAACTTCTGCATTCTTCCAATCATTGAATAATTCATCGTCAAACTGTGTCCTGTTCGCAATAGATCCAAAGCTCAAACAGGGTCCACAGAATACGGAGCCTTTGCTTTCCGAATAGACGAGCCAATTCCTTTCTTTAACTTCATTTTTCTGTAAAATATATTTTTTGGTAAATAACGGCGATGATCGGAATACATTCTCACACTTTTTGTGAAATCACAGGATTTGTTTTGTTCGAAACCATTTCTTGCAATAATATCTCTCGTTAAATCGTTTATTTCCCATAAGACTGGATCTGTGCTTAGTTTTATGGTTGATTCAATGTCAATAAACGTCGCAACAATAGCTATTTCTTCGCTGTCTGACTTTATATTACTGCCACTTGTTGAAGGTCTTTCGGTGTCAGAATCGGGAAGATGAGCAGGTCTTACTGAACACGACTGATCTGACTGATTACAATGGTACAGACTCTTCACCGCAATCGGAATAGAACCTTGTTCATATTGATTTCCCTTATTACTACTAGTCCTCGTGTTCTCTTGTGCAATACGTAAACTCTCGCTGCTGTTTTCACTTTTAAAAAAAGCATCTATTTTCCTGGTCTTCTTAAGTGCATGTTCTTGTTCATATTTTTTTATTTTGGCCGTTTTCCTGTACTCAGCGCCACTAAGTCTCTTCCTTCCATCGCTCATTTTTCGACAGTTTGAGAACGCTATGTACTATAGTTTTCAATCTGTAATAAAACACAAAGTCTATATAAATGTCATCACGATCGTTTCAGCGGTTTAGTCGTGAAAGTGTAATAAACAAGTAAACAAATTCAGATTTACATTTATAATAAGTTGGTTGGGGTTTAATTGTAATATGTGAAAAATCTCTATCATATAATGCCATTAATATGTGAAACCTCTAATATATAATTTATAAGTTATAAGAAAATATAATACTTATTTTACGAGAAAAAGGCTTCACATTAATATAGCTACACCTAAAAGCTTGCCGAACTATTTTAGTTCCCGTGCCTAGAACTTCCAGGTTAGTCAGACTCTTAAATTTTCTGAGCTACTTATATATTTCTTTGGTTTGGCTGGCCAAAGTAATTAAAGTGAAAGATACTTTAACGGTTTAAATTGCGGTTTACATAAGGTGTAATACATACGGAAATACATAAGAAGTATTTCTACATTTTTGGATTCTACATTTTCGCGGAGTTAACCGCAACCACGGAAGCTGTAAAGCATAAAAGCAACCGAAACGTCGGACTCAAAATAATATAAAAATGTAGATATACATAAATAAACCACCAATGTGAAACTATCTTTCATTTTAATGAGGGACAATTTTCATTTTCATTTAGAGGGACAATTTTCCTTTTCATTTAATGAGTGTTAATGACAAAATATATTAGAGTATAGCACACTATTGTGTAGCACTTACCTATGTCAATAAAAACTGAAGCTTAACAACAAAGTATATTGAGAATCACTGTGATTTTTTATTCAGTAATCGTTACGTATTTTGTTTAGGTATGTAAAGTACGTATTCAAAGACAAGACGACGAGAATGTAGCGTGCGTATGCGATCGGTGCTTGCAAAATAAAACACTGGCGCGGGCAGTGTTGCCAACACCAAACTTTACAATTACACGACTCCAATAATTTTAAGATTACACGTTTTTACACGCAACTGATTTCTTCTTCTTCCTTGTTTGTGATCTATAGTAGATCTATACTTATTACAACAGTGGTCGCCCATCGACATAACCTTAATTCTTCTTCCTTGTTTGTGATCTATAGTAGATCTATACTTATTACAACAGTGGTCGCCCATCGACATAACCTTAAGTTAAATAGCTAATATTCATGATATGAATGCACGGTTGTCTGATACCTCGTCATTGACGTTTATTTGCGCGCGGGAAAATTGAATATTGAACAATATTAAAAGGCAAAAATAGCGGGATTGTTCAGATTTTGTTTTGTAGAATAAAAATTGATCACATGATGGAAAACTGCACAATTTAATTCTCTAGCAATGAATTTGGAACTACCAGTATGAAATTTATCCATTATCAATAGTATATGCCTTATTAATTGCAAAAAATCTTTATTTTATAAAAGTTAACATTCGAATGAGAAAAAATAAGCAAATAACAAAAACAATAGGTGTACAAACCCAGTAAAAAATATACAAATAACAAACAAAATCCAAATAGGTGTACAAACCAAGTACAAAAATGAATACATAAATAAAAATACAAACAAACAAAACAAAATAGGTGTACAAACCAAGTACAAAAATCAATATATAAATAAAAATCAGTCAGTAGCCTTTTTCCATATGTTGCAGTATATCATTTTTTGAGAGGGATCGAATTTCAAAATTCCTCCTTCATAACTGATACCTTGTTTTGAAAAGATGAGTGCAGAAATAGTCTCTGAAGACAAATTATTTCTGTGGAATGTTTTTATATTATTTAGCTCAGAGAATATCCTCTCAACTGATGCATTTGAAAAAGGTATAATCAATAAATAAGATATGACCTTCCTTAAATTTGGGAAAAGCAGAGCACCCGCAGCATTTTTCAAAAGAAATACTTTTTTCCAATATACTTCTGCTGCCAAATTTGTGTTCAAACCATGATCTGAGTGATTCAACAGAGCATGTTCTCTCCACTCATTATCAACTTCTTGTAATTTCAAATGTTGTTTCAAAATGGGAAATCTATGGAAACACTTCTGCAATGTTTTAATATGGAAGGCTTGAGCTTCACTAGGCTCAACTATAGATATAATTTCAAATACTTGATCATCAAATTTGAATTTTTCTTTTATTTGTGAAGCAAGTTCAATATCAAATTTTAAACATGTCTTATAGAATTGCTCTATCTCATTTATATCAACATTTTGACGTTTGAGCTCTTGAAGACTCTCATTACCTGCAATGCCAACATATATTTTCTGTAAAGGCAAAAAATGTTGAGGATTTGAATGGTTAATGGAAAAAATATCTTCATTTTTGAAATACACCAATTCCAAGAAGTTTGAATATATGATTTTCAATAATCTCTCAGTTTCAGGTTTCAATTTATGTAGAAGCGGTGACTCCCCTTGAAATAAAATGTTGAAGTCTACCAATAACTCTAGAACATAGGACATGAACTCCAAATATATGATGGTGAATTTATTATTCATTATATTGAGCATTTCATCTGTTGTTTTAGAGGGGTCAGAAAGTATAGACTCCCTGAAATACATGTGAAGTGGTACAAACTGTTCTAGTACCCTGTCCACACAGGCTTTCAAAGACAACCACCTAGTATTAGATGGAGAAATAATTTTGTGGATTTCAGTCACGAAAAAATCTTGGAACTCTTTAAATTTTTCAGTTCTTTTTGCATTTCTATGAAAATGGGCACCAATATTTCTTAATAGATCTTCTACAGACCGTGGAAGTTCTAGACATGCCTTAGAAGCACATAAATGTATCATGTGACATGAACATTTAATTAACGCTATATCAGGAAACTCCTTCTTCAATAGTGCAGCAACGGACTGATCTTTCCCAAACATGCAGTTTGTGGTATCAGATGAAAATCCAACTAGATTTGTCAGAGGAATTCTCTTTTCTGAGATAGTTTTCACCAAACATTTATATAAGTAATCTGCAGTGCCAGAACACTGTTCTACCATATCAAAAAATCTACATATAATCTTGTACTGTTGATGATCAAAATATATAACAGTGAATGCACAGTGTTTCGTAATAGAATTATCAGTTGTTTCATCCATTATAATTGAAAAAAAAAAGATCCATTTTCCCTCAATTTTTCATAGAGTTCTCCACAATAAATTTTCGAAATACTTTCTCTCACTATATGGGTAGCTTTTGTACGATGCAGGGCTAACTCCTGTGCTATTTTAGAATCAGGAAAAATATCTTTACACAATGGTGTTAGCACATCCATTAGAGAAAATGGAAGATTATTTGTGGCCAATAGCCCTGCCAGTTTTATTTCAGCTCTTTTCTTTTTCATTTCCAAGGGATTATCAAACATTTTTGATAAATCTGGTGTATTTGCAACTTGTTTTGCATTAAATTTATGCTTCTCAGATTCCAGATGCCTTGTGATGGTAGCTTTATGAGCTAATATATCAATTTTACATAATCTACAGAATCCCTGTTCTTTTTGTTTTCCTTTGGACTTGGATTTGAGTAGCCAATCTTTGAAATTAGGATTTTGCAGCCAGCTTTCACAAAAAGTGTATGACATTCAACAATTTTATTTTTCATGTTTCTTGATTCTGATTCCTTTTAAGAACCCAAGTCTCTGGACTCTGGGTCATATTCTATATCCATATGCATTTCACTCATTTCAGATTTCTGGACGTTTTCATTGACCTGGGAAAATGTTTAAAATTAGTGGATTAGTACAAAATATTAAATATCAGAAAACGAACTTCTCTTTTCAGCCACTTATCCATTGTATTATCATTTATCTATGGTATTAGTGTTGAAAATATGTAGGTACTTCAAATAAACAATAATTCAATCAGTTTCTTTGATACAGAACTCTTCTTCTTGTCCAGTCCGTACTCCCTACTCCGTTCCGTATTCATAAAATTCAGCTCGGTTATAGTGGATGTCACAACAGTACACAGATTCATGAATCCATATAACGTGAACAAGGTTTTTCATGATTCGGTTCTGTGAGACAATTGTTATGTTACTCGAGTCTCTCTATGCAAATTACACGTAAATTACACCCATGTGACCACTACACGAAACCTACACGCAATGCAATGAGATTACACGAATTTCGTGTAATTACACGCACATTGGCAACACTGGGCGCGGAATATAATCTTTGGGCGCGTGCCATGATACAATAAAATAGAAGATATGATTTTGCGCTTGCTGGCTTTGACGTCACGCCGAGAGTAAACGCCTTGAATCAGTTTGCATTTACATTATTGGATATGTTTAATTTTACATTTTTATTGTTGAAAATTAGCAAAAATTAGTCAAAATGAGATGTGTAGTGTATGGTTGTGATTCAAATTAACAATCACGTGAAAGACTTTGCTCAGGATGTCAGCTTTTTTACCTTTCCAAAAGACAAAAAAACGATACGGGAGTGGATCCGTTTGTCTAAACGCGAAGATAAATTTAATACCATAGAATATTAGACCATATAATTTTGCTGAAATTGAAAAAAAAAGTCACTAGCTCCTCTTGGTAATCGTATGGATATGTTGGGGTCAATATTTATATATAAACTCTTAAAAGGGCAGGTTGATTGTGCGGATCTTTTGAGTCATATGGGGATTAGCATTCCTTGTCAGGGTCTTCGCCATCAAGTTACCTTTCATGTGACCTTTCATAGAACAACATATGGTGCTATGAGTCCTATAAATAGATATCTGTGCTTTTTGAATGGCTTTAATTTTGATAATTTCAATACGTTGCCACTGCCGTCCGCCCGCCTCGCTGCTCTCATCTATCACTCACACGATAATATAAGTTTCGATAGGAATTAGTTTCTATAGGGATTTTTTTAAAGTATAAAAAACCATGAGAAAACCAGTGAACGTGTTTGACTTATATCCTCTGCACTCAAGTGACCCTCCTCTGAAATTTGCCGCCCCTAGGACGCTGCCGTCACTAGGCAGCAGCCTATACGACCTATTTATAAATCCAGAACTGAATTACGCGGCGTCAGGCTAGCGCTTTGACGCCCGCGTAATTACGCCTTCTGTTTGTGGCGAAGGCTTTATTCTTATTTCATTACCTATGTTTGAATATTTTTTCATTAATAATATAAATAAAACCACTAAAAGTTACTTAAGTATTTTTTATTTACAATTTTTTGGACCTAAGTTTACGCTAGAATTAAAATTCCCGTACTAAAATATTGCAATAATTATTAATATCTAAATATTTGTATTACAAAAAAACTGTTTGAAAGCTTCACGAACTTCTGTTTTGCCCCCTTGAAGCAAAGTTACTTCTTTGACCTGAATTTCTCGTTTGATCTGCGGAATAACTGTGTCTTAGCTGTCCTTCTTTGTCTATTATAATATTGTGTAGTAAACAGATACATTTTACAAAAGTTTCAGCGATTTCTGTAGTAGTCTCTATGCATTTAGTTAAGATTCTCCATTTTTGTGTTATTATACTAATAGCGCATTCATTTACTACTCGAGCATTTGACAAACGTTCGCTGAAAAGCCTTTCTCTTCTCCAAGGTTACGCCTCAGGTACGGCCTCATAGTATACCGTTTAAGGGGATAGGCTTCATCAGCTAGTAATACCAAGGGCAACACAGTATTGGTATTTGGTAAACATTTAGAAAAATGTAACTGCCCATTTTCAAAATGTCTAAATAACGCCGAAGAGGCGAGCGTACCACCATCACTTTGTTGTCCATAAGCTCCTACTTCAATCAATAAAAATTTGTAATCCGGGCTTGCAACTGCTTGCAAAACAATGGAAAAAAAATACTTGTAATTATAGTACATACTTCCAGAATTCGAAGGACATTTCATTTGAATATGTTTACCCTCCAATGCACCAATACAATTAGGAAAACCCCACATTGACAAACATAATTCAGCATTTTGTTAAATAATTTCGTCGGTAGGCATTGGCATATGACGTGATACTAAACTTTCAAATACAGCCTTGTAAGTTTCTCTCACAATCTTTCCAATGGTGCAATTTGAAATTCTGAACGAAAATGCTAAAGATCGAAAAGATTCTCCAGTAGCAAGGTAGCTGAAACGAAAAGAAGATAACATTTTTATTGATTCGGAAAACAGGCGTGGTTCTTTAATAACGGTGTTAAATATTTTCTAAGCCAAAATCTATAGGTAGATACTTACCGCAAAGTTATTGCAAGTCTTTCCGGCGATGATATACATTCCCGATATTTGTTATCAGTGGTTCAACTGCGTTTAAAATATATTGAAATGTGCTATAGCTCATCCTAAAATATTCGAAGGATTTGATAGGTTGTAATATTAACTCCTCAAAAAGGTGGTGAAATTCGCCCAGTTGATTTCTGGGAATGAATATTTCATTAGCCCACTCACGGCGACGTCGACGCATGTAATTGCGGTAAGTATTTTCTAATAAACACATTTCTTCAAAATCCTCCATTTTAAAAAAACACGTTTTCACTCTGTATGCTGCACTGTTAACTGACTACATAGTTTAACCGACAACTTCCGTTATCGGCTGCTGACTGCAGTGTATGCAGACGAACGTCCGAACAGCTCCGACCCGAAATCGGCCGATGAATCGGTTTTGGTGTACGCGTACCGTAAGAGTTACCAAACATCGAGAACCATCCACTTTATTCGGGGATCTACCGACGTGTTTCGCGAATCTGTAATCTATTTGATGCGACAGATTTCTAGTCTCATAATAATATGCTTGGACAGTACCATGGCGAGTAGAATACTTTTAAAATTCGATGACAGGCCGCATAAATATCGCTTTTAAAATTCGTTGGCGGGCAGCATAAACATCGACACGGGCTGCAAGCGGCCCGCAGTATGTGCATCCCTGCCCTACAGAGTATTGCTGAAAAACATGGTCACTCTATAGTGAGACTTCCTCCTTATTTTTGTATTTTCAATTCCATCGAGTTAATTTGGGCACAATTAAAACAGAGATTAAAAAAAGTAATCCAAATTGAAGATTAGAATAAAAATATTGGGCAAGTCCAAATTAATGGGGGAAATAAATTTATTATTGATTTATAAGAGGATAATGATAGTGAATTTTTGGAAGAAGAAAATTAATTAAGTTTAATATATTTTTCATGTTACTTATATAGTAGTGACAAACAGGAGTTACATATATTTATTTTTAAAGAATTGTTTTATTCGTTGTTATAAAATTTCTTTTTTTTTGTTATTTTTTCATAGAATTTAGTCTTGTCCATAAAAAATCGAATGGGATACAAAAACGGCTCAGCTCACGTCTAGTTTCCCGATTAAACCGAACGCCCTTTCAACAATTACGTAACAAATTGGTAAGTGTAAGTGAACAAAATATTAATACCTTTCAGAGTTTAGCTCCGCAACATAACTTAAAGGGGATATACGATTACATTGCTACAGAATATCTTTTACGCCAACTATACTGTCGCTACCGGTAATTATTTAAAATGCATTAACTTCCCATCCTTACTCGTTATTTGTATTTACCTGTAACCTGTAAGTAACGAGTACTGAATAACTACTTTTTCCACACCTCTATTAGTTATCTTAGCGATGTTTAACCTATAATAAGAGTACAACCGTACAACACAACACATTCAACACAATACATGTTAATTTTTATTCAGTAGTAGAAGCACAGATTTTATATACTCAGTAACTCAGTAGAAGTTCAGGTGGTTAAAAGGAGATTAATTTGAAAAAAAATCTGTTGTAGTTTTTCAAATTTCTTCTCAGACATTTATTAGATATGGGATTATCTAGACAAGAAGTAAATTTGAGGAGGTTATTAGCAAAATGTGAATTAATGTGTAAAACGAAAAAGGAAGTTGATAGAATCGAAAAATATGTAGAAACGTTAGAAGATATGTTACAAGAATTAAAAAAAATAACTGAGTAAGTTCTAGTGTTTAATTTATAGTACACATTTCAATTTTATTCGTTTAAGATTTAGTGAAAGTATACAAGCTTATAATAGAAGAATTAATTATATCAAAACAACCTTAGGGATAACCAAAAATAAATACGAAGATGATAATGACCCAGAAAGTATGAGAAAAGACTTATTAGGTAAATCAGTGTATATTAAGTTATTCAGAATTTTAAATAGTATAAGTATTGTAGGTTTAAGACAGCGCATAGTTGATAAGGCAGAAGTTACTAGTTTAGGGGATTTTGACAAAGTAATAGAGCACAATGAGGACATACAAAGAAAGATAACAGAAGATATGCTGCATTTAACTATGACCTTAAAAGAACAATCAGAAATTGCCAATAGGATTATTAAAAAAGATACAGAGGTAAGAAATACTAAAGTTTAAATTAAATATATTATAACTTTCTTTTGATACCTACTTATTATGAAAATCAAATATTTTTTTCCACCCCCATAGTGAATTCAAGTCGTTCTCAATGATAAAAAAATTCTGCAAAGTAAATACATGTCCAATTCTTTTTGCAATAGTATATTGTGTACAGTGACGGAACAACGTAGCTACAGGCCTGTGTGCGAAAATTTTACCGAACCTCCATTATGATACGGGGAGTATTAATAATCAGGTAAAAATCTGTTTCCTAGGACCTAGCGGAGTGGAGTGTGAGGGGTGTCACTTTAAAAATGAGCAGTTTTAAAGATTAAAACTTACTTTTCCGCATCTGTGAGATGCCCTGAACAATATTCTATCATAAAATGGTTACTTGTTTACACTTCGGGGGATGTATCGTGGTAACAAACCGAAATTTCCCCAAAAGTAACCAAAAATGTAGTATATCTGGATTTATAGGACCTGCTGTACTTACTCTAGTCAGCTAAAAATCAATAGGGTACATCTGTGAGGCACCTTGAAAAGTATCCAATTATAGAGTTGGTCACTTGTATACACTCCGGAGGCTGTGTACTAACAACCCGAAATTTCTCCAAAAAGGAACAAAAATGTGGCACTTCAGGTACCATAGCACCCCTTGCACTAGCCCTGGTGAGCTAAGAATCAATAAGCTTCATCTATAAGACGTCTTAAATAATATTCAATCATAAAAGTCAATTTTGTACACTATGGAGGCGGTATCGTGGTAACAAACTGAAAATTGTCCAAAAATTTGGTACTTCAAGTACCATAGCACTCATGGTACTGGCTTTAGTGAGCTGAATATCAACACGGTTCATCTTTGAGACGCCCTGAATAATATCCAATCATAAAATTGGTCACTTGTATATACTCCGGAGGCTGTATCGTGTTAACAAACTGAAATTTCTCAAAAAATAACAAAAATGTCGTACTTAAAGTACTATAGCACCTGTTGTACTGGCTCTGGTGAGTTGAAAATCAATAGGGTTCATATGTAAGATGTTCTGAATAATATTCAATCATAAAATTGGAGACTTGTTGCACTCCGGAGGCTGTATCGTGCTAACAAACTGAAATTTCTCAAAAAATGACAAAAATGTCGTACTTCGAGTACCAGTGGCTGACGGCGACATACACACAGGATTTTTTTAAAAAACCATTTTTTCGTGTTGTTCTTGATGGAAAACGTGAAAATAACTCAAAACATTTTTTCAAAATTCCAACATCTTTGGAGTAAACCAATACTTTTCTCGCATATTAGGTAGGTTGGGCGGAAAGTAAAAAAGTTAAAAGAATATATAATGCAAAAAAATATACTTTTATCAGCAGCCGAGAGTGGCACAGTGGGTAAAACCTCTGAACACTTCGTCAGAGGGAACCGGGGGAGGGGAGAACTGCATAGACTGTACTGTGGTTCATATCCCACTTCTTCTCTGATCTTTTTATTCTTTCATAATTTCCTTTATTTTTTTAAACCTAAACTAAACTAATAAATCAAATTATAAATTGTAAAATGAAAAAAAAATATTTAAAAAAGAAAAGAAACCATTAAACAAAAGTGCTGTATTGTGAGCGAATCGCGTCAAGAATGCCGGGGAAAAGATCAATTTTATTTTTGTTGCAATGACGGCGCTATATGTATTCACAAAGATAATCAGCTAACCGATCCTTTGACGTGTGGTGCCAACTAATTTTTTGCTGGATGCCATGTAGCCTATGCTGGGTAACTCCAGTTTCAGCTGTAATAATAAAATAACTTAAAACGGAAAGATAACTAAAGAAACAACTTACCCAATGGCTTTGTGCATTGGCAAATGGATGTTTTCGAAGAAAGAGTCCTTTGCCACAGACACTCTTAGGCACTCTTTAGATTTTGTACACCAAAATCTTTCAGCGACACCTTGATACTCCACCGCCATTGGTTTTCGGTGCGTGTTGGAACTGCTTGCTGGAACGAATTAAACCTTGTCCTTTAGCCAGCTTATACCAGCATCACAGGTTTGAATTAAAGAACAAAGGTTCGAAGTAAAGAACAAAGGTTCGAAAGACGAACAGTATTTTGAGCCATAATAATAAGAACAAGAAGAACGTCAAAACAAAATAATTGAGTTGACACTTATATGTTAAATTGTTAGGTGATGAACTTGGACCAATCATATGGTAATAGTAATAAGTATTTTACTTGTTATTTACATTTTTACAATTGAAATTTAAATATTGGTATCTTAATTTGACAAGAATAATAAATTTAGTTTACATCTAGTTACCTTTGCAAACGAACACTATTACCAACATTCATTTTTTGATGGGCATAAAACAAGATTGAAATCTATAGAACATTCTGTTCATATATGTAGCATGATTGCCAGTTGTAATCGATTACGTAAGAATCATGATATTCTTCATTTTCTTCTACAAATATTATGTAGATAACATTATTATCAATGGTTAAAAAAAATGAGACATTATTGTATATATAGGGGGGGCTGAACTAGAATGCATTACAGCACTCTTGAAGAGACCCAAGAAGGTCGAAACCGGTCAGCGTACTGTACCCTTCTCCTTGCGTTTGCGAATCACCACAGATATCTGTATCGACAAAAGGGTCGATCGACGTCACGTTCTTTGAAGGGGATGTAATTCAATATTCTGCATGGTATTAGCCAGGAAAGTAGTTGTTTTTCTCTTCGAAAAATGGTCAGGCTAATATGTCGAAATTATTGAAATGTTGACTAAGACGGAGGTGCAGTAGAAAACCGAAATTTATTTTTCATATAGACACACCTCGTATTTTATGAAATTTTAATTAATTATATATATATATATATATATATATAAAACAAGCAACAAAGAGATTAGTGGGTATTGCATGCAAATAGAAAAAGGGGGCTACTGAAAAGAGTGGTAACCGCAGACATGCATGTTTCTGGCTAGCTAGCCGTCCTCAGTACGGTACAACCAAGAAAGGGTGTGAAATCTGGGAGCAAAGGTGTTTATATATATATATATATATATATATAATTGTATTGTTCATCTCTTATCTTATGTATATTTTTTTTCTTGAAAAACTTAAGGTATGGATATTTTGTAAATGTACCCCAAGTTTTTTAATAAATGGAAAGTATTATAATTATTGCATTCACCTTTCCCCTTACAAAGTATTGGATATTTTTCAAAAAAGGGGAGGCATGAATGCATTGTAACGCACATTAAGTTATTCCAGAAGGGGAAGGGAATATAATTATTCTTAAATAACCTGATGTGCGCGTGTTACAAAGTATTGGATATTTTTCAAGAAGGGGAAGGGCGCATGCATTCAAAAATAGCATGATTCTCAAGTAGTCGATTACAGCTGGCAACCATGCTACAAAGTATCGTTTTCTGTTTTGTAGGTTGCATATATAAATGTTCAAGTTTTGGTTTCATTGTATATTATAAAGTATAAAATAAAGAGACGCAAACGTTCAAAATTAAATGGTTCAAACAATTTATTTTTTATAATGACCTAACAAATTTAAAACGTTCTCATTTACATTGAAAGATGAAAAACAAATGTTAGAGAATACATATTAGATTTTTGGTTTTGGGTACGCATTACGTTTCTCAGAAGGATATCTGTCGATTCTGTCGTTAAAATTATTTTTATTATAATTAGTGAGAATACAACATATTATTGATCACTTTCCTGTAGAGTGCTATACATTTAAACTGTTTTTTGTATAAAATATCTAGTCCAAAAGTGATGGTTCATGTGGCGAAAAAAAATATTTTTTTGGATTTCTCTCTACATTCTGTATAGCCCGCAAATTTTACGGCGGATAATCCTCAAAATAGGTGAGTACTATCGATTTTAGTCAAAAATTCGTGTCTCCGTATAGTTCACCGGACCCTCTTTTTTTGGTAATAAATGATATTACCAATAGGTTTAAGTTGTCTGCGGACGCTAAAAGTGGTATCGATGGATTCAGTTTGTCCAGCTGAGTCGAACGACTAAGAAAAAGATTTCAGCCGATAACCATATTAATTTATGAATTTTGTGTACCCAAAAAAGAAATTGTTATACTGAGTATTTTCCGTTCAATAATCGCCACCTTTTAAACTAAATTGGAAATTGTGGTTGTTTCATAAAAACAATAAAAAATAAATAAATGCAGTCTTATATTTTTATTTAAATTACTATGTATTGAGTAATTTTGTCGGTCCCTTTTTGGGAGTATTGGAATTTTTTTCTACGAGCATGTTTTTTGTTTTGCATGTGTGGCTCCGCTCCTGGGCCCGCGTCTTTCACACACATTGCACTTAGGTAGTTCCGCCACTGAGTAAGTGGCTCAAATTTAGTATGCCTCCAGTTGAGTTCTGTATTAAATTTTTTTATAGATAGGACTTTTTATAAGAAAGGTTTATATCAAGTCACAAGTTGCCAAAACAAATACTTTTCGAGATATATATTTTTAAATTGAGTAAAATTCACGTTTTTGTTTGACTTTACAGATACAATACATTCACTTTATTTTTTTGTTCAAATAATTTGAATTATGATTTTTAACAATATATTTATATATTATCAGTGCCGTAACAGGCTATGAAGCGCCTGTGACAAGTATTTTTTGTGCCACCGTCCCGTAACCCAATAATGACCAGAAATAAAAAAACTTATGCATGTCTAAGTTAAATTTGACTAAATACAATATACTCAATTTATGACCTGCACTCCTTTACAAGTGGACCTCCAGAAGTCAGACTTGTCTGGAGGGAGGGACAGCTATTATTATTTGCTGTGGCGGTCCAGGCGCCAGGTCTTCTTATAATATTATATTAAATACTATTCACCTAATCAAAATGAGTTGCCTGTATCTCATTCAATAATGTATTTTGTTAAGGTATTTTTAATGAATAAATAATTTATAACCTAAATAAGAACAAATTATTAGTCATTTATATTCACAAACTAAAATAAATACAAAGCATATTATAATATTATGTTGATATATCATAAATAATAAAAACAATATTTTATATTGTAATTTTTCTCGCATTTTCATTTGCAAATACATTTATTATATCGTCATAATTTAATGTTTTGGCAACATCTTTTTCAATGGATATTATAGACAAGTGTCTTGTCCAATAGAAGAACGAAGGTATGACTTAACAATTTTTAATTTGCTAAACAAACTGTTGTTAGACATTGTTATGAAAATCCTTAATGCTATGTCTAGGTTTGGATAGGTGTTTTGTAGAGTTCATAATTTTTTTGTAGGATTTGAAAAGCATCCATATCCCTTTACTTTTCAAAAACTTCCATAGCTTAATATTTAAAACTCTCAATTTCACATACAAATTTTGGAGCATCTAAGTCGCTATTATATTTCAATGCTAGGTCAGCTGCACATCGTTTAAGATCATCCAGTGGCATCATTTTTAAAGCTTGTCCATTTAAAGAATTGAAGTGGCTTGCTACCTCTTGCAGAGCAGTAAATCTATCCTTGATTTGTATCAGTATTTTATCTAAAACTTCATACATCTCTTTTTTTAGTAATTCACTTTCATTCATAACAAATGAATCATCAGTAGCTTTCTCACCAGACATTTTTTTATTTTGCATTGTGTCTATTGTTTCAAAACATGAGTTCATTTGTTCAGATGTTTGTGCAGCATGAACGCCTATTAAATTAAGGCTATGAGCCGTGCATGGACAAACCCCACCATATTATTTAAATGTAATATCCTGGCTTGTACCCCCTTGTGTTTACCTGCCATATTGGGTCCATTATCACATGATTGTCCATCTAATGCTAACTTATTTTAGATGTCATGTTTTTTCATGTGTCACAATAAAGTCACATCTATTCCTGGTGAGAAGTATCAGGTGTGCTATCAAATAAAATAGAAAAATATTTTGCTTTTTGAATATTTGAAATAATATGCTGTCTAATATTAGAAGTAACTATATTAATTATCTCATTTTGTATTGTAGGAGAAAAATAATTAACCCGATTTTTCTTATGACTTTCAATATGTTGCGCAATAATAGGATCGTAATGACTAATTAATTCTATGGTGTTCAGAAATTATCCAGATTCGGGATGACCAATTTTATCACAGGCTCCTCTCAATGCGTCATTATTTTTTACGCAATGCAGAATGGCATCCAAAATAACTTTTAAAATATGTCTCCATTTTTTCTATTAAAATTCCTTCTTTTAAGTGATCATCTATAAAACCACCTTTCTTAATTTATTATTCGAAAGTTTTCCTTTCGACATAATTTTTTTTTGTGATATAATGAATTTTCATGACGTGGTAACATAGGATTTAAACGCTGCCAGTCGTGAAACCCCTCAGTGCTCCATACGTTCTGATTTTTTTCCAAAAATTATACATGGAAAACAAAACAGTGCATCTTTTCGTTTGACATGGTTTTTACAAACCATTTTCTATCAAAATGCCTATTTTCTCTTTCTAAATTATTGCGTAGGTCTGGTCCACGTTGAATAAATATATATGTTTGCTTTATAAAACGCGCGTGTTTGAAAGTTCGATTTAAACACGCTAAGGCGTGCTTTAAAAAGGTAATATGAGGCATCAATAAAAAAAATGTGCGAGTCACATGTTTGTAATGTATCTGTAAAGTACGAAATAACTAAAAATTTCTTCAAGAAAACCTATAAGACCATCTCAGACGAAAAACGGTCAGTGACAGTCGGTTTTGATTTATTTAGAATAGAAAGCGAGAAGTAAAATGTAAATAAGACCACGTACAACCCTAAAATTTTCCGCCCCCAAACCCAGTAGCGCCCGTGGCGGGCGCCTCTTTCGCCACGCCCTCGTACCGTACTGTATATTATCATTAAATATTTCTTGAAACTGAAAGATACTAGTTTTTATTACTTTTAACCTAAAAACTAGTAATCTAATAAGTTGTTCCTTGTGGCTATTAATTGTTTCATCATTAAAATTATTTTGAATTTCGTTGATACTTTCGTTACCTATCCTTCCATTAAAATCTACCAATATCATGTTTTCGTCTTGTTTCGATATCTTATTCACGACATTCTGTAGTTCATTATAAAATTACCTACGTTTCTTCAAAAGTAGGATGAATAAACGTAATCAATTAATAAACAAAAATTCTAAACATCAAAATGTAAAATACCTATATTTATCACACAGTACATGGATTGTCTCACCAATTATCAAATTATTTTAGTAAATATGAAATTAGAGTAAGTCATAAAGGACATAACACATTATCAAAATATTTCAGTAATCTAAAATCAAAAACACAGAAAAACAAAAAAGTAATATATCTTGTTCTTGTAATAATTGTGATGCTGGTTGACCAATCCAAAATTCTATGCCCCTAGCCAGAAACGTTTATTTAACATATCACACCTTAGGTGCAACAAAGTCACGACAGCTCATTTTTGAATTTTAGGAGTGGACTTATAAGTTTTTTTTTCGCATTTATTGTCTTATTACTGAATTACTATTGTTAGTAGGTTTTAAATATTTATACGATTAATTGCTTATTATTTTTGCTATAGTTTCACGCAAAAGACTTATTTTGAATTTCTAAAAAAATGTTAATAAAAGACATGACAAAAAAAGTGTCCTGAATTGTGACTTTGTTGCACCAGAAGTTATTTAATTTAATAACTTATTCATTATTATTCAAGATAAGGTTATAAATGAAATAAAGTTTATTAATGAAAATATATCGTATATTTTCTTCTCAAAAAATCAACTACTAACAAACAAAACAATTCTTATAAACTACAAAATAATTTGGCATCATTTTGACACTTTGGGTTGTAATTACAATCTAGGGCAGACTTATTTAATACTCAGTCTAATAAATTTATGAACAGTCTTATAAACGGTTTCATAATAATGTTCAAACTTAACAATAACATTCTTAGAAAAATCAATCTATAAAAATAAATTGAAAAAAATATTTTTCTCAAAAAATTTACATCATAATCTGATGTTAACTTTTGATGAAAATATTTCCAATTGATTGTCATGTTTATCAGTTAATAAGCTGTACTTAACATTTATTTTATAGCAGACAGCAAACTATATTAAGAAACAATAAGTAGTAAAAAATATAACAATGTTTTTAATACCTTATGATTAATGTAAGATTTTTTTTTATAATTCGCGTATAAAAGAGACTTCATTATAACATTGTTTACAGGGTCACAATGAAGCTCTTTGAACACTGTTATAGTAATTTTTAGTGTACAGTTGGTTATTGTATTTAGTTATATTTTTATTTGACATTAACCTTGAAAAAAATTATAAATAAAATGGTCTAGCGTTGTTCTAGCTAGCAAATTATTATATTAAAGGTACATTTGAATGATTTGTATATTAAAAATATTAATGAATAATGTACGCTAATGTTTATTTATCAATGATTTGTCAATTGTTTATTTTTATATTGTATAGGATCAATATATAGGTATACAAAACGTTCGTTTTTTAGGATAAATTACCAGATATCTATGTGAAGATGTATTACAGAAATAATTCTGTTCATGATATAATATAAATAGATCGCAAGAGCATATACGAAGAAGCTCTTTTTTAAACAAATAATCATCCTCTTTTTGCTTAAATGAAAGTTTGTTTACAATTTACACAATTATTCGGTTATAATATGTCAAAAGTCAGAAGTGCTGAATAAAACCATCTGTGATCTGACCAATTAGGAATCTACAGAATTGCCAACTTAAATTCAAACCACTCCTCCTAGTTAAAACACAGGGATTATATGAAATTCTATTTTATTTAAATAATTAAATAAATGCGAATTATAAAAAATATTGTGTAAAACTTGTGCCACAATGACTTTCTGTAGTACTCGTGATTTGCACCACTCACCGCTTCGCGGTTCGTTGTGCAAACTTCACTCGTACTACAAAACGAGTCATTGTGACACTTGTTTAACAAATAACTATTAAATATCCAGTAAAAAAGATGAACTTTCACTAAATTTTATAGTTTATCTTAGGATTAATTCAAATCAAACTTTTTACTTTAATTAAATTCAAGCTTTTGTAAATAATTAATCAAATAAAGTTGTACAACATGTTTTCATAATAGTTTGGAAAAATATTAGCAGAAATTAATTCACGAATATCTTGCTTTTTATTGTTTGCAATTGACAACTTAGAGATTATAAGCTGCACTCAAATTAATATCTGCTATATATTTTTTGCCTGCACGACTAATTTTAATGTTAGCTTCGTTCCATTGTTCAGGTTTATATGTGGTTTTGTACAAATAGGTATCCGAATCTTTAATGAATTTCACAACTTTGACATCAGAGATTCTGATTGTTTCGCCATCAATATTTTTGCCAGTGTTAAAGTTAACATCGTTAGAAAGTAACTTTAAATCGTAGAAACTATTAAAGTCCATTTCATTACCAGTGAAACTATTACCAGTCTTTTTGGCATTACGGATTAGAGCCACATATTGATATGGGGAGTAAATGGATCCAGATTTTTTTGCTCGGCAAATATTTGTCTCTATACCTTCGTTTTGCATGTGCCCACGAATTATAAACTTGTGTGTTATTATAGATCTAATTGGCAAGATTGAAACGGCATAACAATACTAACTAAGAACGAATTTGTTTTTTTTTTGTTAACCACAACAGTTATCCGAGAAAAAAGTTATGTCTGAATTTGGTTTAGTCAAAGAACATTCTTTTAAAAAATTGTATGTACAAGAACCTATTTCATTGGCTCCTCGCTTACCCACACCCTCATGCCAAAAAAAAAAACAGAATGTCTTCTCATCCCTAATATTCGAGACAGTGAAGTTGTAACAATTTAATTTACTTTTATAAAAAAATGCCGACGATTGACCTATAGGATGAGGCAATACTGCTTGAAGATCGTATATAGCCACAATGCTGTTGCTATCAGGCTTTTTGCATTCTTCTACATCTTGTTTTTTTTTTCTATTCTACTTAGACTCTTTTCTTCCTGATGTGGATTATAGCTGGACCTTAACGGTTCTTTATCTACAGCATTCTTATAGGCCTCGCATACGTCGCATTGGTCTTTACGAGGGATAAAAAAACTTATATTAAATTGTGTATTGAAAATTCGATGATATGCATCGTAATTTGCTGGTTCCTTGTTGGAAGATATACGTTTATGACGATAATTACGGTGTAGTTCGGCTACAGTCAATCCTCCATCTATGTATTCTCTCGATGAATTGGCTCTGATGTAATGGATTTCCATCCTAGGGATCGAATTTATGAGGTCTCATACAGATTGTATTATTTCAGCATCTAGCTTTGACTGTTTTCTGTGCTTACCGCGTTTATCTGTTGGAATTACACTTATGCTTGCATTTATTTTCAATTACAGTACGTAGTTGTTTATTACTTATGGCCAATGTATTCAATAGGAATGTTTTACAAACCCTTATTTCTCTATTTTTATTTACAAGAAAGTAGGATGTGTTTGGTATTTTACATTTTCTATTCACGTCTTCACCTTTTAGAATCTTGATGGTTCGGAATTCAGGTTGAACTCGCTTTACACAAGAAGCAAGGCCTTTGAAAAGAACCAAGGCCTCAGTATGTCTTAAATATTATATTCTTATTATCTGACGAAAATTTATTTGCACAAGACAATCGGTAGGTAGTCGTACAAGGTGGACGAATATTTTTTCCGACATGGCTTTACCTCTAGTTGAGGTATATGCTTGACCAGTGTTTTTTAAATACTTTCTCTGGTGTTTTAACTTTTCCGCCCAAACTATCTAATATGGGTGAAGAGTATTGGTTTAGCCCTAAAAAAGTTGGAATTTTGAAAAAAAAATGAGTTATTTTTCATTCATTCATAAAGCACGACACGAAAAAACGGTTTTTAGACAAAAAATCCTGTGTGTATGTCGTTGTCGTCGGCCACTTTTCGTTACAAGCCTTGTTAGCACGATACAGCCTCCGGAGTGCAACAAGTCACCAATTTTATGAATATTGTTCAGGGCATCTCACAGATGAAACCTATTGATTTTCAGCTCATCCGAGCCAGTACAACGGGTGCTATGGTACTTGAAGTACGACATTTTTGTAATTTTTTGAGAAATTTCAGCTTGTTAGAACGATTCAGCCTCCGGAGTGCAACAAGTTACCAATTTTATGGTTGAATATTATTCGGGACCTCTCACAGATGAACCCTATTGATTTTCAGCTCACCAGAGCCAGTAAAACAGGTGGTATAGTACTTTAAGTACGACATTTTGTCATTTTTGGAGAAATTTCAGTTTGTTATAGTTCGTTTCAAAGTAGTTGATAGCACAAATCGCCTATCATAAACGGAAAACGGACTTCGGGTGTCTCAAAAATTTTTATTTCTTATTTATGTTTTACAATGTATCTAGACTAAGAAGAAAAAAATTGTGACCAGGCCACTCGGTAATCGGTCAAATAACAATAGGTAATAAAATGCAAATGAAAGCATACGCAAGTAACCAAACGGTCCATAGCCGTAGAACAGGGTTATTTATGATTTTTGCTTAAAGTTTATTATAATTCATATTATAATGAAAATACAAAGTAATTGTGCAAGATTTATATACACATATATTCTTGTAAAAAATAAAAAAAAATTATAACAAATAATTGCAGGTGAACATTACTTTAACTATAATATATACAGCATTATTAACTAAATTCTTCATCAGAAAAATCTGTAGAATCGTCTTGTCCTAAGTTAATAATTAACGGTTCGATCTCTGTATTTTCGTCGATTAAGTCGTCAAGATCCCACATTTTCCCCTCCTCAAATATAACATGTTTTATGGCGCTTTGGCAGTTTTCGGCAGTCACATTCGCCAATGAATCCATCAAAAGTTGCCGTACTTCTTGAAGTTTAAAAGTTTTGTTGTTCCTGGCAACATAACCTTTGACTTGTGTCCATATAAGCTCTATTGGGTTCAGCTCACAATGGTAAGGGGGTAAGTAATGTACAATACCTCTACTTTTTGCCATCTCATCGATTACAAATTTTTGAAACTCTGCCTTATGCTGTCTAACAATTCGCAAAAGTTCTTTTTTCACTATTGTATCATCGAAATTTAAGGCTTTACACTGCAACCACTCAATTATCTCCGCTTTTTTCCATGAAGTTGTGGGAAGCTTCTCTACTAATCGAGAATAATAGCTGGCGTTATCCATTACAATAACGGAATTCTGGGGAATGTATTCGATCATTTGTTGGAAATATTCCTCAAAAACGTCAGCCGTCATTTCTTCGTGGCAGTCTTTGGTTGAATTAGATTGAAATTCCAATAATCCTTGATACAAAATCGTTTTCACTGCCTATATGGGTTATAATAAGCCTGCGTCCCTTTCCAGGCGGAAGTCTTAATCTTGTTGACCAACTCTCCATGACAGCTTGTCGGGAATTCAGTATATTTTTATCTTGCCAGACTTTCGATACGGTGTGTCCTTCATTTAGCCAGGTTTCATCCAAATAGAAAATATTCTTACATAAGTTGCGATCTTTTCGGATTGACCTTAAGTATTCTGGTCTCCAGCAGGCAACATCCGGCCTATCAATAGAGAGTTTTCGAAAACGTACATATACTGAGCCGATAGCGGTTAACATAAATCTAACCGCACGACTATTTTGACAGATAAATATATAGTTTTCGAACCTCCTGCGTCCTAACGGTAACCGTAACAGAAGTTTTTGTTTGTTACAATATTATTTGATTTGTTGCTGCTCGCAAAAGGCGTTTCAAAATTAAAAAAAAAATGTTAAATGAGGAAATTGTTGCGTTTGATGCCGATTCAGATAGTGACATAGATGATGTGCTTTTACTAGAAGTTCTAAACGAAAACCCCAGAGTTAACAGAGTCAACATGTATGGAACTTTTAATTTGGCTCATCTGTTCGAGGAGGAGTGTAGGAATTATTTTCGTTTTGAAAAAAATGATATTCCTCGACTAGTACAAGCACTTCGGTTACCGAATAAAATATCTACAAGTAGTGGACATAAAACGACGGGTCAAGAGGGAATTTGCATTTTATTGAGGCGGCTGGCTTATCCGAATAGACTGATTGATTTAGAACCTTTGTTTGGAAAATCGGCACCAGCATTGTCAAAAATAATCGACTATGACCAATCATATCTACAATAATTTTGGACATCTTCTGTCAAATTTATCAAACCTTGGATGGTTCACTCGAGAAAGATTTCAACTTTATGCAGACGCAATTGAGAATAAGGGAGCGCCCATTACAAACTGTTGGGGCTTTATAGATGGAACTACCCGAGGTATATGTAGGCCAACATTCTATCAAGAAGCATACTATTCTGGACATAAGCGACATCATTGTGTGAAATATCAAGCTGTTCTTTGTCCAGATGGTATCATTGTAAGTCTCAAGGGAGGATATGAAGGCCGAAAACATGACGCTGGTATTCTACGGGAATCTAATCTATATGCGGAGTTAGAGCAATGTGCACGATTCCCAGATGGTGTAAATTATGTTATATATGGTGACAAAGCATATGGTATCCGAGAGCTGATGTTATGTCCATTTCCAAACAGGGCTAATATTACCCAAGAACAGCGCAAGAATTCAATAGACGTATGAGTAAGGTGCGAATAGCTGTCGAATGGGGTTTTAGAAAAGTGGTCTCAGAATTCGCTTTTGTAGATTTCAAAAAGAATCAAAAGTTGCTTTTACAGGAAGTGGCAGCCATATTTAAGACTGCTGTGATATTAACGAATTGTCATTCCATTTTGTATAGTAATCAGATAGCACAAAGTTTTGGTATAAATCCTGAATCGTTAGAAGAATACCTTTAGTGACATGCCAAAATATCTAACTATCACTTTCAATTTTCACTAAATTTCCAGCTGCTCTTGGGTTACACATCTTTGCTTGGTTAGTTATAGTAGTCATTACACCATCTGGGAAATCGACAAATTTCTTTAGATATTTTTTAATACCTACTTAATCAAGTCTTGTGGAATTCCAGCAATATACTCGGCCGAGACCATTGTCCATTTACCTATTCTACCTCAAGATTTTTTATACCAGATGAATTGTATAAATATCAGACAAAACATCTGAATTGATTAAAATATAATAAATGCATACATAGTTTTATTTAAAGATTCCAAACAAAATAAGTCATCAAAAACCAAAGTTTACAAATCGCTGTGAAAATATTATTCTACAAAATGTGCAGGATTTTGTTTCATTAAACTACTTATAAGTTCTTGTTGGCTTTGCATTAGTTTTATCAAATATGTTCTTTCCTCCATTTCCATACTAAACTTTCCTGCTTCAAAATCAAGCCTCTCTCGATCAATTTCAAGTCTCTGCTCTTCAAGTTTTTGTTTGCGTTCCTCTATGTCTAATTCTCGTATCCTTAATCTATTTTTTTGACAGTTTTTTTCCTCTAGATACTCTAAAGTGGTTTTCTTCATGTTGTTTTTACCTGCTCTGCATCTTCTTTTTCTGCTAGGTCCTTAAATTACAAAAAAAATAAGAATTAATTATGAGATAACAAAACGTTTGCATACCTTCAATTTGTGCTTCTTTATGTGGAATCAGCGGCTGTTCAGATTCATGTTGTGACTGTTCCTGTATATCAGGTTCATGTTGAATTTGTGATTCTATACTGACAAATTGATCATCTTCTTCTGTAAAACAGCAATAGAGGTGCTTAATTCAACATTCAAATATTTTACCTATGCAAAATACAAATACCAATCTACTTACCATATAAAACCTCAATAGTAGAGCTCTCCCCAAATCCTGTTGACTCATTAGCCACATCATCAGGTTTACCTGAGCATTCATGCCAATGATCCATTTGCTCAGACGGTCTTTCAAAGACTTTTTGTGCAAAATTGTCCCTCAACATTTTTCCCATTTCTGATGATTTACTTTATTCCTTCAACTTGTCCTTTTCCTTCAGAATGTTATTGATAAGGTCTAACACTTCTTGTAGCAAGTGATCTAAGGCATTATAGGGTTCTTCTACTCATGAACTAAAAAATAACCAGTAATATATATAATGTGAACTGATTCAAAAAATATTTGTTCGAAATATCTTTATATACAACTGATGAAGTAATATTACTTGTTCTAATGGATAGTAAATATGGAAATTTTGAATTCAAACCAATTGCCATAAGACGGTACTACATGGTAACATGCGGTTTGCTGTAGCCAAATTCAGCTTTTAGTAAACTTTGAAATGTGTGGACACTATTTTGAAGTTTTTACCTTTGCACTAAGATCTTTACTCACCGAGCACGATTCTCCTTTTCCTTCTTTTCAAAATTTTTAATAATATATTGCACATGTTCCTTCACTCCTCGCACTGATAATATTTTCCCAGTAAATTTGCAGAAATTTGAGTGAATTATGATCCATTTTGAGGAATCTGCATCAGGGTTGTTTGCCAAAATTTCAGTTAGCAAAATCTGATTGTCTTCCTCAGAGAACCGAATCCTACTTCTTTTCAGATTGTTCAAGACACTACTATTAATTGATAGCATGATAATTATTAATAATATGTGCTACCGCAATTCGCAAAGTTGATTGTTGAAATTTTAGTGAAAAAAAAATAGATACAAAATACAGACATCACTCATTGAATTGGGTTAAATTTTTCGTCTTTCCGTGGCCTTTTCGTTAATGCAACCGCTATGTCTACCGTCCGTTAGATACCGGTGGTGTACATACACTGACCTATAAACAACAAATGGAAGGATAATGCAATTTGTCAGTATCACGCTAAATTGAATTCGCGCATACCACGTGATCTCTCGGAAAAATTGGATCCGGAGCATGCGCAGTCAATCAACCGTACAGGACCGTCCTTGCAAATAAATAATACTATTGAACTGGTACAGTACATACTTATGTTTTATTTAAATAAACTGAGAAAGTCTTATTTGTAAGGACTGAATTAAAATTATAAGCTTGTTTATATAAAAATAACATGAAATAATTACAGAATGAATTTAGAGAGATTGTGATTTATATTTTATCAACACTTTTAGTGGAAAAATTGTAATTGTTATATACTTGATATATCTACATAATCAGAGATTAGTAACCTTTTATACATCATAATTGAGTGGGTATATTTAACTCTACTTACAGAAATTTTCATTTCTATTTTATAAATGAACATTTGGTCAGACAGAAGAGTTCAAAAGTGATAAATGTTACTTTGTTACCAATTTTTTCTGTATACATATTAAATAATGTTGAATAATACACACCTTTTTCAAAACGAAATATTTATTCGGCAGCAATTAATTCCTGATAAATATATTTTACAAAAATCCCAATGGCACAGGACCAATTGGACAGGCTTATTTCAGTAACATTTTTGCATAAAACCCAAAATAAAAAATTAGATACAAAAATAATAGAATGTTTTGAGTTGTACAAAAAACCAAAGTTGTAGAATGTATTGAGGTCTATGAAAAAGCTCAGTAACTTTTTTGCGTCAAATGAAAAACAAAGGAAATACGATTTTTTTCATCTTTGACAGACCGCCATTTTGTTTTTACTGGGCCGATTTGGCTCATTAACGAACTCGTCCAAGATTTTGGCCTAACCGATTTTTGTAGCGAGTTTGGCATGGATTTTCTAGATGGACTAAAATCAGATGATTATTATAACATTGTGAGTGAATAAGCTGTTTTTAATGACATACTTTTAAAATAGTTGTTTTAGAACTTTATTGTCTAAAAAATGAACTTGAGAAATTATATAGCGGAAATTGGGACAAAAATGGGAGTTTACATAGACATATGGAGGCAGATAGGCAATCTTAATGAAAAATAATAAAAGAAAAAATAGAAAAATTCAATGAAAATTAACCCAAAAAGAAGATTAGATTAATGCTGTGAAATGAAGTATTGAAATGAAATGAAAAGGGTGGAAGAGTTTTGATTACAACGAAAATACTGTGAAATGGAACTTAATAAAATTGAATTTTATGTTATTTCTCAATTTTTACTACTAATTGTTTCCAGTTACTTATTCGGACAATGGGGATCTGAAACAGTACATTATCAATGACCCTCAAACAACAAAATATAGAGCCTAGGTTCATGTGTGTTCAAAATCATGAGTGGTTTCCTAGGACCAAGCTTCTTGGTCTTGATTTCAAACATAGTTTTCCTTTGACATAATGGAAGCTATCTTCTGAAAAATGCTCACTGCATATCCTATTACTAGGATGGAGTTTTTCTAGAGTAGGATCTCTTCCAATGGCTCTCATGCATGGACTATAGCGCTTAGAAGTTAAGCGGTAATCATAAATGGGTTGGAATAATTTTGTATGATGTAAAAATAATTCATGCGAATAATGATCCATTGTTTGAATAATTGAAAATATATCGTACCAGAAATCATCCACTCCATCAATATCTCCTTGGTTCTTACAAAACATCACACACGATAATGGCAAAACGCAAACACAAATTTTAATAACGATGGTTATAATCTAACGATTCAAACGTACGAGAACGACTAAATATGAAAATGGCTGTGCCAGCTCTGGTAAAATCTGCAATAAGAACTAACATACGTATCAACAGCACACCAGATAATTGATTTCAGACATCCACTGTGACGTAGAATACATAATGCGCATGAGCTGTATCCAATTTTCAACACTCGCATAGTGGCCGTAAAAATTCTTCGCGCATTCTAATGTATTGTCATTCTATTTGTTGTTTATAGGTCAGTGTGTACATACCGTATGTTAAAGTTGTCAAATAGCGTTAATCGGAGTGGTTTTTAAGCGGCTTCGAAAACTCTCTAATAAGAAAAGATTTTCTGTTCTGTTTTTCCCACCGAAAGTTCATTCCATGAAGAATTCTCCATACTCTAGTTCTTGGTAGTTGTGGCAGGTTTTCGTCATTGTGGGCGGTTTGCACAATCTTGTCCAATGTTGGTATTTCTTTTGAGTAATACATACCATGCACTATTCTACGTACACTGTTTTTGACATCGTCGTCAATTTCTAATGGATTCTTCCCCGGGCGAGGAATAGGTTCACCGAGGTTCCGGCATTTTCTCTCACGTAAAAATCTATAAATCGTTGATTCTCCTACCCCTATCATATTTGGTGCGTTCTTTTTGACTGAAATCTCAGATCACTTCAGTTAAGGTGATCTGAGATAAAGTGATGTGAGTAATCACCAAAAAGTACGACGAATTGAAACTATATCACAAAAATATTTTTCTTCGCTCCAGCGGGCATGTTTTTGAACCAAACAATATATTTTTTCAATTCAAAAAATATGTTTTCACTTGAGTAACACACTCATCAGTCAAGTATAATTCTATATCAATTCCTAATTATACATTTGATTCAATACTACGGATTCTGAAATTAATTGAATATTTGAACAAAATCAAATCAATAATAATTTTTCCATTTTAACAGTCTGATATTTAACCAAACAATATGTACTCTAAAATTCAAGTAAATATTTGTTTCATTTGAGTATTTAATATTCTTGAATATACAAAATTGTTTATTTGCTTCGATGATGGAATACATTCTCAGATGAAAGGGAAATTATTTTTGCATCAAATAAACCCGAAGAATTGAATGGACGAAATATAACAATTGACTTAATCTAATATTTTCTTGTATCACACAAATATTGGTCATGGAATCCAAATAAACTAGCGCTTTCTTTTAAATGATAGGTTTATTTCCCCATATTGAAACAACAAATTTGGTTTACTGAAATATATTTTGTTTCATGCAATACTTTCTTTTTTTCTGTGTAGTTCCGTCGAGCCTATGGTTTACAACTTTTTTATGGTCCGAACCCCCTATCCGTGCTATCAACTCCATTGGGATAGACTTTAGCACGATACACAGCCTCCGGAGTATAAACAAGTGACCAGTTTTATGATTGGATATTATTCAGAGCATCTCAAAGATGAACTCTATCGATATTCAGGTCATTAAAGCCAGTACAACGAGTGCTATGGTACTTGAAGTACCACATTTTTGTCATTTTTTGAGAATTTTCAGTTTGGTAGCGCGATACTACTTCCATAGTGTATACAAGTGACCAATTTTATGATTGAATAGTGTTCAGGGCATCTTATAGATAAACTTTATTGATTTTTAGCTCATCAGAGCTAGTACAACGGGTGCTATGGTACCAGAAGTGCCACATTTTTTGTTCTTTTTGGAGAAATTTCGGGTTGTTAGCACGATTCAGCCTCCGTAGTGTATACAAGTGAACAATTTTATAATTGGATATTTTTCAAGGTGTCTCACAGATGTACCCTATTGATTTTCAGCTGACTAGAGCGAGTACAGCGGGTCCTATAAAGTCAGATATACTACATTTTTGGTTATTTTTGGAGATATTTCGGTTTGTATACAAGCGACAATTTTATGATGGAATATTGTTCAAGGCGTCTCACAGATGCGGAAAAGTTAGTTTTAATCTTTAAAACCGTTTATTTCCATTGATTTGGGTTTTTGATCCTTTTCAGTACTTGCTTGAAGTTTCAGAGGTTGCATTATGATGTACAATTGACACGTTTAGAGCGAGATGTAGATCTGGAGTACTTGGAACGATTGCCAGAGCTAGATGAACTACTACTTGAGCTGCTATCTTCCGCTACTTGAGCTGGATGCGTCACTTTTAGAGCTGGAATTACTACGGACTGACTGAAAAAATGCTTTCTTTTGTCGCTTTTTTTGCGGTGGTTCATATTCAGATCCATCACTCGCGGAAAAATGTTCATTACTATCTGGTTTCATTTCATTGGCATTCGAGATGGTGTCTTGCCCTTGTAATAAAACTGTGTCAACGCCATTATTACATTTTGTGCTCTCTTCAGTAACTGAAAGATCATTTTTTTCATCCTCTGAAGTACGAGAGGGTTCTACATTGTATTCATGTTCATTGTCCTGATCTTCAGGACGAAAGTCCGCTAACCGTTTCATCTGGCGCTTTGTTTTCCAATAAATTATTTTCTTCAATCGGAACCATAGAAATAATTTTTTTACTTCGGGAGACCATTGCTCTCTGAAATATAATTTATTTTCAAAGATATTTGTAAATCAAATTTACAATGTTTTTTTTTAATACTGCAAAGGCAACCACACGCCTGAAGTGAGAAACAGCAGTAGGTACGCCATGACTCTTTTGACATCTAGAAAATTACAAAAAGGTTGATTAAGTAAATTAACCCTATGAATAATTACGGATTATAACAAATTACTAAAATTAAATTTCTCAGGCTTTGTTGAGTCAAAGTGGCTCTAGTCATGTATTACGATAGTATGATCTAATACTCTTACTAATCATCGTTATCATCATCAAAGTAGCGTTTAAAGTACTCATCAAAATTTACTTCGATCAAAGTTACTTTCGTCATGTTATTGCAGCTCAAAACAATGTGGTTAGTTACTTTTACGTGCAACTTTTACAAAAAAATGAAATATTGAATAAATGATTATGGAGTAGCTAAGTCTCAATTTTGTTTTTAAACTTAACAGTCTGTACTTATGATACAAAAAATGGAATTAAATAGTCATAAGTCTTTTTATTATCACGTCGTAAATAATAATATTGGTCCTATACAACATTATTGTTGTTTACGGCTTTGTAGTTCCAATAACATAGTTGAAAACATAATATTAATGGACCTAAAAAAACACTTTTTAGTTAGTGACTTTGTAGTTCCAATTAGTGTAGTTAAATACAATAATGTTGGATCAACAAAAACGCTTTTATAACCAATGCCTTTGTAGCTCCAACATTTTTGTAAATTATAAAAAAGAATTGAGGTCTTAAAAATAGATACGTTTTTGTCGCTCCAATAAGTGAAAATAAAAATGGTCATAAATACCTTTGTGTGGCTGTAGCTCCAACGCACGTCATACACTCACGGGCACAGATGCACTACTGCCGAATCAAACTTTGTTGTCACAGAACGCATAGAAAAAGCGCCAATAACCACAAAGGCACCTGCACCATCTAGTACCCTTTGTTACCCCAAATATAAGCATGGTTCAGGGATAATCTGGCATACTTAACTCAGCTTTGCAATTTTTCAACAGTTAATTATTTCCAATTATTCATTAAACAAACTGTATATTCATTTTTTTACTTAGACCTTTTTATATCATTTTCAGGTGGTGTTAAAATCAACAGAAATAACAGAAAACAATTTTAGTAAACTATCTGTTGAATCTTCCAAATTAGCTGAACATTCCAAAAGAGCTTGGAAATGTTGGATGTGGATAATGTTGGCTGTGGTTGTTATAGTATTCATAAGTAAGTTTTTTTTCTTTAGCATCGCTAAAATGTTTTGTACAATAAAATATGATAGTTAAATGTGAAATGAGATGCGAATTTATTTATTTATTCTGTCATATATTGTAAAATGTATTTTTTAGTTTGAAAAATATTGGTCTGAGAACAAATGGTAAATAACATTTTCAAAACAAATCTAAGCATCTCTTCAATGGGTTCCATATTTTCATCAAAATTCTCCCAATGCATCCTTTATTTGTGGACCATCAATATTCTCTCTTTTAATTAACATCTAATAAAAAGTGAGATTTGGTACACAAATACTGAAAACAGAGCTTTTACAAACCATTTTATCAAATCAATTTTATATGTAATTGAGGTAGACAAATTTTTTCTCAAAGAACCAAACTTCTTCATAGCATGTTTTTCTCACCTGGAGTCATTGTCATTCAAGTTTCCAGTGCAAATCACAAGCACTTCTATTCCATCCACAAAGAAAACATGACAACTTAGAGTAACTTAATACTTTAAATTTTAATGGCAATTTAGAGATAGCTGCTTGTGGACCATTTGTGTTTGTTATACTCAATTCTACCCAAGAGGTTTTATTTCTCCTTCATATGGGCGAAGTGTGTAGGAACAACATTCAACTTATTTTCGTGTGCTGTAGCAAACCTTTTAGATGTGTCTTCAATTTATATTTTAATTAAATATTGTCTGATATTTCAGTAACCAATCCCAAATATTTGTACAAATATTCGAGGGTACTAAAGTTATTATTAGCACACTCGTTTATGTTTTCTTGTAGTTTTTATTTATAAAGTTTTGCCAATTTATTGTGTCATTTCTAAAGTTTCCTTTACTTATATTTACTATGCTGAATGTGTGATGTTCTGGGCTTAACCTTCCCCTTTGTATTAAAACAATATTTGTAGTAAAATTTTATGATTTCCTGTTATTCCTCATGACTCTATTCTGCGAACTATTTATACTGTCATTGTTTTTCGTTTAAAATATATCAATAATATAAGAAATATTCTTGATATATTAATATTCATTTATTTTCAACAGGTTTAATCTCTTTATTTTTTCAGATATGGTTCTGTTCATGAAACTAATGAAGAAAAGTTATTAATTGGTGAATGTGTTTATTGGTTACTATTTATAAAATGTGTTTAATAAATTATACAATTTTTAGTTTACAGACTTTTATTGATTGCTGTGTACTGCACAAATATTTAATAGAAATTTACTATCATTTTTATGATTAGAACCCAATGATATTAAATAAATCAATTTAAAAACATTATAATTTATAAAGATTATCAGTAGCTATTTGAATCCTGCAGAATAAACAAGTCCGTGTGTAGAGCAAACTCTGAGGTTAATAGCCATTTCTTATCAATAGTAATTGAATTCAATTGTTTAGTCGCCCGGAACAAAATGTGTATGAAATATCGCACAAACTGTTTACATAGGTACAAAGGCATAATAATCTAACATTATTCAATTTTGACATATAACTTTTGGAAGTTTACCTATGAGCGCGTAGGTTTTCGTCCCCCACTCAGTCTTACTGAAGTGACTTCAATGAAAGAGGGGGTAGTTTAATAATTAGCGACATGTCCCCACATACTTTATCAAACATTTTTCAAAGTTTAAAATTAGAACCTTCAACTGACTCACTAACTTTTAAACCAAAGTTCAATAAGTCAAACAAATATTAAAAATATTTTAATCATGGCCGGATTTAGACCAGAATACCTAAATATGTGTGTCAGATTTCGATGGCAATGCAAATGATCTGTACAGATATCAAGTGTCTGTAAATAATTAATTGATTCATTTTACAGAATAGACACACCAAATTGTTTCCAAAATGTGTATTTAATGAATTGTTTAATATCTAAAGTAACTGGTAATGCAAAATTGTAAATATACAAAATGTATGTACTTGGAACGAGTTAAAAGATGTTTTAACCAGAAATTTTACAGATCAGAGAGACGAAACTTGTCTAAATAGGGATTTAGTAATGATGAGACAATAACCAAATGAAAAACCACAGCAATTCTATTATACAGTTTTAAACATCTTCATATTTTGTATAGTTATATAGACGTTCCTGAAATCTAAATGATTTTAAAAAGAAATTTATATAACAACGTAGCTTTAACGACATTTTTATCAGGACTTGAAGAACCGTTAGATGCAAGAAACCAAATAATTTGGCAAAAGCCTTACGATATGTTTTAAAAGAAGACTGTTTCCAAAATTTCACTCAAAACAAATATAAGCAACCTCAATACTCTGTTAAACATTTTATACAGCGACAACATTTTAAAATCCAGTTCAATTTAATACTCATACACCTAATAATTTCTTTAGAGCACAGGAACTATACATTTCCATCTCAACCTACTAATTCCAAGACAACCCCATCAATTCCGTATGAATTATCAAATCTTCAAACGTCAACAGACCCATAGTGCATTCAAAACAAATAAAAATTTAAATTTACCAAAACCATCACCATGAGTATTTCCACAAGAAACATAGTGAATAATCACCCAATGAGTTCAACTATTAGAAACTCATACCCAGGTCCTTCAAATCAAAATCATTTCCGAAATTCTCAACCACTCGAGGAATTCTTTAATGCTGATAACTCAAATTCCGAAAACGAGCAATATCAATTTGAATAACAAAACCATAATGATTGTACGATTCCACAAATCAAGATTCTACAAATTTTCACGAAATGTCTCATAATTTAGAGAAAAGCTAACCTCTGAATCAATTCCGTTAAATTTAAGTAATAATAGTGAGTTGCCTTATATAATATTCCTTCATAGATCCCGAAATTGCATTTGAATATTTTTCTCATGACCCATTTACAGTAAAATCAGTTTTTCAAGAACCTGCTTATAAATATAGCACTTCAAAATTTTTCAATTTGTCATAATTTAAATCTCAAAATCTATATATTCAAGTTCCATAGTGTATTCCAAGGACTTATTAGCCTAGATAACTTTAAATTATTGAAAGTCAATATAGACTTTTTTCTACGCCCTATCTTTAAAGTACCTTGTATTTCATCGGTTTGCAGCGTTTAAAGTGGTTGTTTATGGTTAGAGTGAAAAAAAGGAAAAAAGCGTTAAGAAAAGTGCCATAACGTTAACTTTATTTCACGCTTCCCATAAGCTAACAATTAATCTTGGCTGGGCATCGAGGATGGACTTTTATGAAACTTGGAATACGTATAATTGTAATTTACCGAAGGAGCTTAATTAAAATATCCCAAATTTCTATTTGAATTTTATTTTTTTGTATTGGGCTGTAGAAAAAATAATGTATGCAACATGTGTATAAAGTGTCTTTTTTTCACTCATGGAATTGCCGCACTTGCCTGACGGCTCGTGCGGTCAACTTTTTCAATTAGTGAAAAAAAGTACCACTTTATGCACTTGTTGCATAAATTACTATTCTAGTGGATGGTTACATTTTAACGGGGTTACAATGCACTGAAACCTAAGGTTTATTGTGCCTCCTAGTGGATGGTTAATAACTCTGCATAGTAAATTCAAATTTCATACAACTCAAAAGACATAAACAACACTATTACTATCGAACCTGGAACTGAAAAGGTTATCAAAATAGAAACGAGTATAAGAAACAGTGAAATCATTATTCCACACCAAAAATTTCGCGGTTGTGAAATACTAGGGTCCCTAACAATTGCAAGAAACGGTGAAGCAATTACTACCATTTTAAATATCGCAACAAGTTCAGTAAAATTAGGTTTTTCAGAACCACTTCCTGTAGAAAAATATCGCAACAAGTCCAGTAAAATTAAGTTTTTCAGAACCACTTCCTGTAGAAAAATATCGCAACAAGTCCAGTAAAATTAAGTTTTTCAGAACCACTTCCTGTAGAAAAATTTGATAACAATGCTTTTCAAAATTGCGAATTAAATAACCTAGAAGGAACTTCTGGGGAGTAGGATTTATGGTATTCCAGTCAATGAAACAAAAAACTATTGAATTCAAACCAATAGATGAAAGGATGGCATACCTAAGAGTGAAAGCAAGACCATGCAACATATCCCTATTAAATATTTACGCTCCAACAGAGAAGGACAGCAATGAAGAAAAGGATATATTTTACGAAAAGGTAGAAGAAGAAATAGAAATAATACCAAAGGAAGATACTATAATAATATTAGGAGATTGTAATGCCCAAATAGGTAAAGAAGACTACGTAAAATGCGTAGCAGGAAAAGAAACTATACACGAAAAACAAATAACAATGGGCAGCGACTGTGTAACCTCGCAGCAAGCACGAATATCTACATAAGTAGCACAAAATTTCCACATCCAAAAAAACATAAAATAACATGGATGTCGCCTGATAACAAAGCAACATCTCAAATAGACCATATATTAATTAATAGGAGAAAACAAACATCAATAAAGGACGTGAAAACATACAGAGGAGCATGTGCAGACTCCGATCACTTTCTTGTTATTGTCAAAATAAAATAAAAGATTAAAAAAACAACAAGGGACAGAAATGCATTAGATGGAACATAATAAAGCTAAGTGAAGAGAAAGTAAGGAGAGAATATGAAACACAGATAGAAGAATTACTAAGCAAAATAGTAAAAAAGGAAAACAACGTTAACGCACAATGGGAAGCTATAAAAAAATTCATTCAAATAACAACGGAAAAACACATAGGCAAAATGGATAGAGATAAAAGAAAAGAGTGGTACAATGATAGTTGCCCTGTAGCAGTAGAAAAAAAAGGAAAAAAGACAAAAATGGATAAGAACAAACGAAATAAAGCACAAGCAAGAATACATAAAAAGCAGAAATGAATGTAACAAACTGATAAGAAAATCAAAACGAGAATGGATGGATAACAATATAAAAGAAATAGAACAAGAAAGAAAGAATTGTCATACCAAGAAATTTTATAAAAATATAAATGAACAAAGCCGAACCTATAAGGGCAAAACGAAAGGTATAAAAAACCAATATGGCAAAGTCATTGAAGAAGAAAATGAATACAAACAAATATGGATGGATCACTTTAGGACGTTACTAGTAGAAGGATTCAGATATTGAAGAAATATCACAAGAAAAAATATTGGAAGAACCTACAAGAGCAGAAATTATGGAGATTATTAACAACAGCCGAAACGGAAAAGCTGCTGGAAAAGATAACATAAATATGGAACTGATAAAGTACGGAGGTGGGAAGCTTCATGATATAGTATACCAACTTATAATAAAAATATGGAGAGAAGAAAAAATGCCTATAGAATGGGAAATAGGCCAGATAATTACAATCCACAAAAAAGGTGACTAGCATGAATGCCAAAACTATAGAGGTATACATTACTGAATACTGCTTATAAAATACTATCAGCTACAATAAACAGAAGGCTTAGAGACACTACAGGAAATACTATAGGACGATATCAGTGTGGATTCGTAAAAGGAAGATCAGCGGTGGATGCTATATATACACTGAAGCAGATAATGGAAAAAGCATATGAACATCAAATAGAACTGGAAATGTTATTTGTAGACTTTCGGCAAGCTTTCGATTCAATACATAGAGGCAAACTTTTGTCTGCTTTGAAAGAACTGTCTGTTCGCTCCCAAGAAAAACCGCATGTAAATAAAATCACACGCTTATTGAATGATCTAGGCAAGTGAATAAGGTTGAACAGGGGCGCATTGAGTATTCACACAATAATGTATTAATTATTTTAAAATTAATTAAATCGATTACGGTTTGTTAGCATAAAATGTAAAATATACGTTATTTACAAGATATGCATTGTATCTATGACATTATTTACACAAAATGGAAAAAAGATTATACATAATCAAACAAATGTAAACGTAAATTCTTAGTAAAAGTATCCTTTATAAAAAGATTTGCATGGATCAAAATTTTAAATACAATTATCAGCTATAAAAATTTTGAGTCGTATACGAGGTGTGTCTAAGATATGATTTTTGTCCAAGAGTAAATTAATATTTTAGTTGATGTTTTTACAATCAACTTGTAAAGGGAAATTTAAAAATTCAAAAAACATCACTAAAAAATATTAATTTACTCTTGGACAAAAATCTATTCTTGACACACCTCGTGTATGACACAAAAAATTCGATATATTATGGCTGTAATACAATTTAATATAATGCAGAGAATTTTTTATAAATAATAAGTATAATAAAACAGTTTTCCATGCATGTTACCGACTTCACACTCTATAAGTAGGGGTAAAACCAAGAAAAAATGTCTACTCTACTACTCCGAGCAGCTAGAGCTACTGCTGTCTTCTTCATTTAGGGTAATAATGACTGATTGTATGGTTGTGTCGAACATATCATCTAGTAGATTATCCAGCTCCCACATTTTACTTTCAACTTTTTCTTTAACGCAATTAACTTGTTTTTTCCATGTATTAGAAGTAATCGTTTCTATCGCTGCATCAAATATTTTTTTCATATCAGCAAACTGAAACGTTATGTTATGATCTGCAACATATATTTTAACGTCTGCCCATATTAACTCAATCGGGTTAAGTTCACAATGGTAAGGCGAGAGCCTAAACAAGGCGAGAGCCTTAACAAGGCGAGAGCCTTAACAAGGCGAGAGCCTTAACAAGGCGAGAGCCTTAACAAGGCGAGAGCCTTAACACCGTTTTATTTTGTGCTTTTACTATTTCATCAATAATATATTTATTATATTTTTCCTTGTGTCGTTTTACAATGGTTAATAGTTCCGACTTGAGTAAATTACTTTCAAAAGTAATACTGTTCGATTGTAACCACTCTTCTATTTCTGCTTTTCTGTTCACGATATTTGGATTTTTTCTTGTTTTCTTGAGTGATAGGGAGCATTGTCCAACACTATCACGCAATTATCCTGTAAGCGAGGCAAAATATGGATGATAGCCAATTCTCAAACGAACTCCCATCCATTTCCTCGTGATAGTCGCGACTTTTCTTGGATTCAAACGCCCATAAACTATCAGGAACGAAGCTATCTTCACTGCCAAAGTGACATACTATGAGTTTTTTCCTGAAAAATGTTTTCATTATATACAACACACGCGAAAATAAACAAAAAAATATCTTCAACAAAATGCAAAGAAGTCTTAGCGACATCTTATATGTTTGAAGATGTTTATTATACATTGTATCCGCGTAAGATGATTGCATTTATAATTTTTGAATATGCCGAACTTTTTATGAAGGGCACCTTTTCTCATAAAATCAATAATACCAAAGTTTTCTATATGGAGCCAACTTACGCGGATACCATATTCGTTCCTGTCGTATACTGATCAAAGATAAGTAATCCTTATCTCTGATACTGATGATAGAGCAACATTTAAAGAATTTTAATACGTCTAATAAACAAATATCAATTTGTACCTATGGGGATCTTATTCAATGATCGAGACCACGGACTTAAGATCTTAAGTCCGTGATCGAGACCGAACAGAGGCAGCACTTCTGTCGAAAGTAGAGCGCCCTGGTGTTAAATAAGAAAAACATTGTGATGTAAACAGTATAATAAACAACTTACAAAATGCAAAAAATGAATAGATCTTTTTATTTTCTTTGCCAGGAAAAATTGTTGGTATGTAAGATGGGTGTAGGGGATTATCTGATTTTTGATTAATGACAAAATGAGCACTGCAAATTCTAGTATTTTTATTTGGCTCCCAATACTCCCGATGTTTTCTGAAAGGTAATTAAAAAACTTGAAGTGATTCGTTTTGTACAAATGTTTACTTTCTTCCCCTTAATAGTATTTAATTATTTGAACTTATTATATAATATTAAAGTCAGCAAATACATAACTAGTTTTTTTATTTTATATAATCAATGAAATCGTACAGAAAACAACATTTTATTCTCTTGATAATAATCTTTCATTTATGTAAAAAAATTTAGAACTTTTCTAATAGCTGCCAATTGTAGTATCATACTGATTATACACAAAATAATAGTTAACAAAATGTTTTAATTAGAACTTTTTAATTACATATGGATTTTTACCGCATTTATCCATTTTGACGTTTTAAGGTTATCCACGCAGTGTTCAATGAATTTTCGGGGAAACTATAAAATTTCAACTGCGCAGTATTTTTATACAGCATATTTGAACAGCCATGAATACAGAAAGATACTTTTGATGACGACATCACAAACATTTAGGGCCGATTGTACAATGCGAGTTTAGCCTCGGTTCAAGATAAACCTGGTTCTTAACTCTTAACGTTGTACAATACTAGTTCAGATCCTAAACCGCGTTTAACTACGAGTTCTACAAAGCGGTCAATTTTCCCCGCTTAAACCAAGTTCAGAAGTATTTTTCAATTTAGTATGTTGCTACCCCAGCATACAACGTTGTGTTGGTGACGTTGATACTGACAGAGAGACATAAAAATAAACAAATTTTGATTTTTCATTTGAAACAGTTTTGTTTTTTTATTGGTTATCTCTTGGACAAATAACAGTTATCTTTATTTTTTAAAATGGAAGAAATGTCTGAAGATGAAGATTTCATGGAATTAGTTAATAGTTTGCAACAGCCAGAAAGGCAAGCACAAATATATAGACAAAGGGACAACCATTTTGTGAAGTGGAGTGACACTAATTTTTTACAAAGATTAAAACGTTAGCTATATGCGAAAAGTAACGGTACTTTTTTAATTAAATTCGGATTCAATTTTGATCCAGCACTCATTTTTCTTGCGCGTTATATTGACATCGCTCTTTTTATTTTCCAGAATATCTCTATATTGTCTAGCTAGTTGCACCAACAAGCTTTCTTTTGAATTAGTGAAGTTTGGTGTTCTTTTTTGTTTTTGTTCCATATTTCTATTTTAAATCGATAAACACATAAAAAACAACACACACAACTCAATAGTGTTTACATCATATTGTTTGTGTTTTTTCACGGCAGATGGCATAAACGTCATCTTTCTCGGTCCCTTATATTATTTTCTATATCATACCACTTTTTATCGTAATGACTATATTTTTCTACTTTTTTATCTCTTATAATAATCGGTGATGTTTTTTAGGATGTTTCACAAATTAATAAAATATATATTATGTACACAGCATTACGTAAAAAAGCATACTTGCGTCATTTCCTGTTAGATGCGCAGGTTATGTTTACTGAAGGGCTTTTCGGAAACGGTAATCTTAGATCAGATAGATCACTTATCAGCTGATTGTGGATTCTAACCCAGAACGAGATTTTTATCAGAGCTTCCGAACGACGCGTTCTGTTTTGTGTGTAAATGTCAAATTTAATACTTAACAAAAACTTTTTATTTTTATTACTTTAGTTTCATGGGTTGATTTTTCTTGTACTTCTCTCCATACTCATCTTGTAAAGCTTTAATTTGTTTTCACTCATCGTTGACACTAAATTTTAATACCAACAAGCTATTTTTTATATCGAAAAGCCAAAAATTATAAAAACCGCAAGTCTGAGCAATTTGCTAACTACGTGGTTTAAAACACTTAATAACTTTTTATAGACCGAAAAAGTGTGACGTCAGAACATGGCCGCTGAGGGAAAACAAATCAATTATTTAACTTATGTCCTGTCTTGACCGTTGTAATATTTTAAAAGTTTATTCGTTTTTTCATTTGTAAAGTGACATTGCAGTAACTATCAAGTAATTATGCTTTATTGCTTCGCTCCTAAACTTCCATCATATACTCCATATATACGGCATATCCACTGTTTAAACTAGTGTTTTTAAATGAAACTCAAGGTCTCTAGTTAATTCCACAATGTAATACAAGTTATTGAAAATTCTAAAAAATTGACAATTGTTTCGATAAATCAATATCATCGTCAGAATTGATTTATCGAAACAATTGTCAATTTTTTAGAATTTTCAATAACTTGTATTATATTGTGGAATTAACTAGAGACCTTGAGTTTCATTTAAAAACACTAATATGAGCATATTCCACGAAGTAAGGGTCGAGACAGTCAATTTCACTGTTTAAACTGTCTCCACATTTCTTTAACACTTTAATTTCATTACAAAACTGCTCCGCAATGCTCGACAAATTAACATTAGCCATGTTTAAGCATATTACAAACGTAAAATGAACGTTAATAAATATTTGTTTTCCCTCAGTAACTGTCAGCGGCTATATTTATGACGTCATAGCTTTTTCGGTCTATTTTAAAGACAACAAAAAGAAAATTTTAATACCAATAAGCTATTTTTTATATTGAAAAGTCAAAAAGTACAAAAACCGCAAGCCTCAGCAGCCTGCCCACTACTAGGATTAAAGAATTAATAACATTTTAGCTTGAAGAAAACAAGAACAAACGAAACAATCCGTCAGCTGATCGCATTTACCCACCGATGTACTAGGGTAGAAAGGATCCAAACATATGATTATGATCCGCTCAGTTCGTTCAGTTTCCGAACGTGATCCAGATTACTTTCCGAACGTTCAGATCATGAACGGGTTAACCCGATCATAGTTTCTGAAAAGCCCTTGAGTAAATACTTACCCGACGGATTTTTCAACCCTGTAGAAAGACCATCTAAAAACGTGTTTCTAGAGGAAGCGCAAACTGTCAACCCAAATTTTCAAGGTCAAGGTAGTACATTTTTCTATTTTATTTTCTATACCTTTTAATTTTTTTAAATATTCTCTTCTCCATACTGCTATTTCCTCTTTATCTAAGAACATGCTATTTCTTCCTCTTTTTTGAAACTTAAACTTGAGCGTTTTTAAAAGTGAGTAAAAAGTTGTTCTTTTAAAATTCGGCAAACCAACATCATCATTAACTTCTTTCAATATTTTGTTAATAGTAGGAAGTTCATTGAGAAAATAGAATTCATGTACTTTTCTTCTAACAGTATTTCTTATTACGTCATCAACAACGTCTATATAGATCTCACTCGGTTTTGGTTAGTACGATGTTCCAGAAATGAATGTGATTGTTGATACTCTCTTTTTACTTTATACACATTTGAGCGGGAAGTTCCGGACAAATCTGCGACTCTCTGCATAATTTGCCATACAGCCATATCAGGATTCTCGCGAGAAATAATTTTAAAAATATTTAAAATCATGTGTTTTGTGCCAACATCTAAATGACACTTTTTAGGTATTTTTCTTGGGGGAGAAAACTCGACATTATTATGTTGTTCGTCATCACTGACACTGTCTGTACTCAACATAGCTTTTTTTTAAATAATCAACTTTACAAATATCAATAATTATTATCAGAACAAATAACGCAGGAATAACACAATTCTAACAACTCAAAACACTAATACTGTAAATTAACTCTCGTAAATATGTACTATACACAATAATTAATTTTAATACGAACACAGTCAGACGCACAGATCACCCACAGCATGTACGACCCTGTGAAAACTTATGTTCTCCTCATTGACATATTATCAGTATAGTATGTCAATGGTTCTCCTACTGCTAATTTGTCAAAGCGAGTCGTCCAATACGCAGCCGATTTAGAATAGATCACGCACGGTTTTTGTTTACAGGCGGTTTTTCTTGGGAGCGAACAGAGTATAGGCATTAATGATAAATTAAGAAAGTTAATCAAGATGACTATGGAAAACTCAAGGGCTACGATAAAAACACAAGGAGGAGAAACTGACGAAATAAACATAAATAAGGGTGTAAGACAAGATGATTCGCTATCTGCAACATTATTTAACCTATCACTTGAATATGCAATGAGACGAATACAAAAAAGCAATCTCAAGACGAGCGGAAGACAGATAATTACCTATGCGGACGATATAGTAATCATATCAAAGACAAGAGAGATTCTGGAAAACACAATAAGGGAAATCACAAGTGAAGGAAGTAGGATGGGATTAGAAATAAATGGAGATAAAACAAAAATAATGATTTTTGGTAAAATAAATAAAACCAGTGCAATAAAGATCGTAGATTTCGAATTTGACAAAGTGGAGAAATTCAAATACTTAGGTGTCACAGTAACAAACACTGGAAACAGGAAAAAGGAAATAGAAGAAAAAATCATTAATGCAAATAGAGCTTACCATGCCAATAAAAAAACTTTTAAAAAGCAAATTACTCTCAAGACAAACCAAAATCAATATTTATAAAGTGCTAATAAGACCCGTCCTGTTGTATGCTGCTGAAACAATGACACTGACTAAAAAGGGACAAGAAGACTTGAGAATAATAGAAAGACAGATAATGAGAACAATATTGGGACCAATCAAATTGAGAGATAACGAGTACAGACAAAGAATGAACTATGAAATTGAGCAAGAACTGGAAGGAGAGGACATAGTAAAGAAAATAAAAAGGCAAAGAATGAAATGGCTGGGACACATATATAGAGCAGAAGAACAAGAAATAACACTGCAAATGACACATTGGGATCCTGGGGGAAGAAAACGTAGGGGTAGACCTAGAATAAAATCGCTGGAACAGGTGAAGGAAGATATGACAAGAGCCGGAATTGGAGGATGGAAAGAGAAAGTTAAGGATAGGAAACTATGGAGAACATTGACAGAGAAACTCTAAAGGGAAAAACGGGGATTGATCCTCCCCGAAAAAAATGGATATAGAAAGCCTAAAGCGGCGAAACCCCAGCAGGGGTATCAAGCCATTATATATATAGAAGGGACTTCTACACAAACTAGATTTAAATAATATTAAAACAGATCACTTAAATGATGACATATCAAAAATACTTAAACTTTGTGCCGAATATTCTAACATTTTATAACGAAAACACACCAACTTTTAAGAACAAAATTAAACATGAAATACAAAAACCACTGACACGATTCCTGTTTACGTTAAAACTTATCGATATCCCTTTGTGTTCAAAAAACAAGTAGACAAACAAATTTTGAAATTTCTTGAACATAAAATTATCCAAGCTAAAGTGCCTGGAATGTGCCGATTTGAGAGGTGCCCAAAAAACAAGATGCTTCCGGGAAAACCAAATTTCGCGTAGTAATAGACTATAGACATCTTAACGAAAAAACCATTGATGACAAGTACTCACTTCCTAATATAACTGACTCCTTAGACAACCCACTAAGCAAAAAACATTGCAGTTTCGTTACTGATACGTTGAAAGTTACATTGTTACGTTATTCAAAAAGGATTTGTTACGACCTTTTCTTGTTCATAGTTACGTAAAATGTCCGCAAACATGACAAAATCCCAGTCACGTTTACAAATAAACGTTTTTGTTACAAAACTATAACGTATTATTTCCGTTTTTGGAATGTTCCATTTACCTCGTAATTTTAACGTTACGATTATGTGACTAAAGTTACATTTTCGTTTCGAAGCTATAACATACTAGTTTCGTTTTTGAGATGTTACATTAATGTAACATTTCTTAATCGAAACTAAAGCAAACCTATTTTTAGTGGGAAATCGGTCAAAAAAAATTATACTTTCAGTTCAAGTTCATACCGACAGAAATAACTGTCTTTATAGCAACAGTTTTTTCTATTCGAAGAATATGCACACAACAAAAAAAACTAAAACTGATAAATGACGTTGATTTTTCTGTTAACGAACAGAAGGAGCAATCACTTTTACTAGTGATTTGCGCTGGTCGCGCAACTCAACGTGGTCCCACAACGCCGGCTGGACCCACTCTAACTCTTTTTAATTTTTCCATTCCCCATCGACGGGTTCCATAATTTCCCCTCTTCATTTTTTTTTTAGTTACTGTCGACTAAACTCCATATGTGGGTCACTGAGTTTGCGATTTCAAACATGAGTTAATGTATTTCTCAATTTTTTTGTTTTAAATTATGGTTCTACAATGAAGTGAAGTAGCTTACGCTATAATTTCCAATCCCCTAGTTTTACGAAATGATAAACATTTTTTTGTTTAATATAGTTTCGTAACGAAATAACTGAAGAAATATTATTTAGTTTTTTTATATGATACAGGTTGTCCCAATTCCATTAATTTCTTTTATAATTTATTTACACCCATCATAACAATATTTTTGTTTTTACATTTAACAATTTTGTACTCACATTACTTTCTGTTTTAAAAGAAATTCTTGTATTTGTAGCTAAAGATATTATCTTTGAAATATTATTAGAAATATTACCTGCATATGCGATGGTTTTATAATTTTTTATTTCGTTAGTTCGTTCAGGAAATATTAGTTGTAATGCCACTTTTCCCTCTTTTTTATTGATTATTTTTTTTATTGCAATTAACGTGCTCGGCTACAAAGGCCACTCGCACAGTTACAGTAAAAGTATACAATAAATATATTATATTTTGTGGTATAGCTGTACATATTTCAGGAACTGGAGAACGGAGGGGACATTATCTGGATTTCCGAGTATCTCTTGGAGACTTCCTTTGAGGTTGAGCCGTTGTCTTCTAGCTGTGTACTGTTGGCATTCTAGAATAATGTGTTTAACGGTGTAGATGCAGTTAAAGGTTGAACAGAATGGCCGAATGTTGGATGACATAATGTAGCCATGAGTGAATCTAGTGTGACCGATTCTTAGTCTTCTCAGCACCGCTAGGCCTTGTCTTGAGAGATTTGAAGCTCCAATATAGTAAAGGTGGCTTAATGAAGGTTGAATTTTTTGCAATTTTGTCGGGATGGAGTTCCAATGATTTTCCCATAGAGATTTGATCTTATGCTAGATGACTTGCTTGAGATCGGATGCAATTTGGATGTTATCTGCATAATAGTTTAAAGTTGTGGCCCTTTTAGCTAGTTGATCAGCTCGTTCGTTTCCCATTATACCAATGTGAGATGGTGTCCATAGAATGGTAACTGTTATATTTTGAGAAAAGGAGAGTTGGTAGGAGTCATGGATATTCTGTACAAGAGGATGGTCACTGTATATATCTTTAATGGAGTGTATAGAGGCAAGTGAGTCTGCACATATGCAGACATTTTTATTAGGAGGGGAAATATCTTTGAAGGCATGAAGTATACTATAGAGTTCGCCGGTATGTACAGTACAAGTTGATGATATTGTGGAAGAGAAGATTGGAGAATCTAATGTTGTTACGGCACAACCGACTCCTGTTTCATTTTTCGAGGCATCAGTATATAGTACTAAATCGTATTCATTTCGGTATATTATATCCAGAAAAGTTTTTTTAATTAGATCGTTTGGTGTTTCATTTTTATTCAGAGTTGTGAGAGATGTGTTGATATGAGGAATGTTTTTCATCCATGGGGGCATTAAGGGAAGAGGTAGAGGAAATGTTTGAAAAATATCAATTTTGATTGGCATTGTTTTTAGTAGTGAAGGTAAAGGGTCTTATTGTTGAGGATGTTGAGATATTCTGTAAGCTATCATTGGTAAACAAGCTGTATACTGGGTTAAGGGGATTGGAAAATACCGAGATAATATAGTTAAGTAATATATGTTGACGTCTTATCCATAGAGGAGGTTCATTTGCTTCGCAGTAGAGACTTTCTACCGGGCTAGACCGAAACGCCCCCAGACACAAACGAAGAGCTGTATTGTGTACCGAGTTCAAGACATTGATATGTGATTTAGATGCAGATATATATATACGAAGCAGCCATAGTCTAATTTAGATCGAATAAGGGATCTGTATATTTTTAAGAGAGAAGTTTCGTCAGTACCCCAATGGAAGTGAGAAAGGGTTTTTATGATGTTTAGTCGTCTGTATCCTTCGCTCTTTGTATCTAAAATATGTTTTTTCCAATTGAGACGGGAGTCAAATATCATACCCAATATTTTGCAGTGATTTACAACCTGAAGGGTGACGTTTTTGATTATAATATTAGGGGTAGATTTTATTGAAGACTTACTAAAATTGATGACTTTGCATTTTGTTGGGGATAGAGAGAGTTCCAATAATTGTATCTTGTTGAACAGGAAATTTACAGCGAATTGCATTATAGAGGAGGTAGTAAACACTGACTGACCGTGGCAATATAATTGTTCGAATTTGATTTAATTACCAAATTCTCCCGTGATTTTATTTCAACTTCCCCTGTATACTACAATTCGAATATTCTGCTCAAAACATATAACTAAATATATCCTTCTTCTCAACATTTAATATATCGTTTAAACAATACTTTCAATAGCTGTATTCCAAGAATGTTAAGATTAGCCAATACTCATAATGATCTTGAGATGTTTAGCACCCCCTTTCATCACTTTAAAACACAGTTACTGAGTGCCGAGCTTTAATGTTCTGATGTTAATGCTTTATTGAAGTTTATTGTTTGTTGTCTTTTGTCTTTTTAAATTTTTAACCTCTTTTTACTTATTCTTTATTGTATGACATGTAAATATTCCATATCTTTTCATTTTATTTTAATTATAATTTTAGAATTGTAATTTATACCTAAAATGGGCTTGCCCGTAAATAAATAAATAAATATTTCTTTACATCAACAAAAAAGTCATTTTAAATTTACTAACACATAAGAAATACAGATAAATATCGTTTTCTGAAATTCCAATGAATATTTCAAAGTACCCGACATCTTATCGCTTCATAAAAACTCTCTTCCAAACTCTGTTATCTGTATCTACGAAACATTTCAGGCCCCAAAAAAAATCACCCTAACTGCCAACTTCACTTGTTGTATCTGAACGTTACGTTTTAAAACTATTTTATCCCATTGGCTAGATCCTAATATTTTGCTCCTTCCTCGCAACTACGTCAACCTATGTATAAATACGAATACAACCTCAATTTTAATCACTTCCCAGCCGGTATTCATACACTTTTAATTCATCCTTCGTTCTCTCTCTTTCATCATTTAACCGTGGTACATAAAGGTACTCAATTTATAAGAGCACCCGGCGTTTTTATACCGAGAACAAACATGTGTACTTAATCTTTATTCATCTAGTAAATCATCATAGTATGTGCAAAATAATCTCAGTTAACGCGTATACAAGTGAATTCTTAATTGTCTACGCAAAAATAAATAAAATTATAAATTCATGCAAATATAAAACCGAAAGTGACATAAGTGTTTAATTTCATCATACATTTCATCATTACAACAGTGAAAAACAAACGTATTGGTCCTTCGAGTACATCTTATAACAACACGAACCTTCATTCCATCTAATAGCCCACGTTAAAAGGGTTAATTAGAACAATAATACTAAGTCATCGGCATACATCGTGCATCTAATAGGAGCAGAGAAATTAGAACAGATCATTTGTTACGAGGTTGAAGAGTGTGGGACTGAGTACAGAGCCTTGGGGTAATCCGTCGGTTTGATTGAATGTTGAGGAAAGGATACCATTAACAAATACTTTGAAGGATCTAAGCGATAAAAAGTTTTTGATAAAAAAGAATATATTTCCATTGATATTGTGATGGGATAATTTATCATGACATTTCTGTGTATTGTATCGAATGCACCTTCTATATCAAATGTAGCAAGTATAGTTTGTTGTTTTTCGTTTAGAGTGGTGGAGATATAAGTTTGCAACGTTATCAAATTGTCCATTGTTGACCTGTGCCGCCGAAATCCAGATTGGTCTTCTGATAAAATGTATTTATCTAAATACCATATCAATCTTTTATTGATCCTTTTTTCCATGACTTTGCACATTGTACAGGTTAATGAAATGGGCCTATAGGACTTGGGGGAGGTTGTCGGCTGATTAGGTTTTTTCAAGGGAATTAGAATGGATAGTCGCCAGAGGCTTGGAAACATGTTAGAGGTCCAAATTAAGTTCTAAGAGTTTGAGTTGACCTAAGAAATCATGTTTTTTAAGGAAAATATATGGCAGGTAATCAGGACCAGCAGCGGAATTTTTGCACGATTTTAACGCAGTAAGTTCCTGGTGAGAGAAGGGTAGGTTGAGTGAGTCTATATCTTGATTTGATGGAATTGGACATGATAAAGAGGTATTAGTATAAGTATTTGCAATGTTTGGATGTAACCCACTTCGGAATTTTGCTTCAAAATTTTCAGCAATGATCTTCGCTATTTCATGGTCATTATTTATATCCGTATCATTTGAAACAAGATGGGGAATTCCATTATTGGTTTTGTATACCTCTGATCTTTTTCCATACTTGACTGGGATTTGTGTTTTCGTTTATTGACGAAACATAGTTTTTCCAGGAGGATTGTTTGCTTTGTTTGATAATGAATTTAGATTTTGCTCTGGCTTTTTTGAGATTAATGAGGTTTTCAGGGGTATTGTTTTGTCGGAACAGTTTTAATGCTATGTTTTGTTGTTGTACAGCGTCTTTGCAAGAGGAATTCCACCAAAGAACACTTTTCTTAGGATGGGATATATTAGTTTTACCTACATGTAATTCATCAGCCGACAAAATAGAATTTGAGAATGTTGCGATATTATCATCAACGCTTTCGGAAAACTTAAGAGAATGTAGGACATCTGCTGTTTGTGATGTAAAACTTTTCCAGTCAGCATTGTTTAGTCGCCATAAAGTCCTGGTTGAGATTTTTGGGTTTTGAGAGGCAATGGAAGATATAACGATAGGGAAATGATTACTCTCATGTAAATCATCAACAGTAATGTGGGAGCTAATTTAGGATCGCATAGACTGAGATCTATGGCGGAGAAAGAACCAGAAGTTAAGATGTGTATTGAATCCTGTATTTAGTAGGCAGGCATTTGTACAGTTTATTACATTTTCAACTGTTTTACCCTTACCATATGTTGAGTTGGATCCCCATAAGTTATAATGCGCATTGAAATCTCCTACTAGAATGTAGGGATGAGGTAGTTAAAAAATGAGGTTTGCTAGTTCTTCTTCTTTTAGACAATGGTTTGGGGGAATGTATATACTGCAGACATTTAATATATTCGGGAGCCATATAGTTACAGCAACAGCTTCAAGGTCGGTACTAAGGGGAAGAAGGGATGAAAATATGTCATTAGAAACGAAAATCGAAGTACCGCCACTGGCACTATTGCAATTATTGCGTATGTAATGGTAGCCTTCAAAGTTTTTTAGGTGGGGAAGTTTCGAGATTGTGGCATTTGTTTCTTGGAGACACAGGATTTGAGTGTTTTCATTGGATATGAGCTGTTGGATTCTTTCCAGGCGGGGAAAAAATCCATCACAATTCCATTGGATTCGCTTGAACATAATTATTGTATATAGTGATATTGTTAATATGGACTGATGGTTCTAACGAGTTATGTGCTAATGAAGAGTTGGGATTATTTGACTCTTCGTCAGTTTGGGTTTCTGATGTGTAGCTCTTATCGTCAGACGAATCTTCAGGGTTTAGTTGATGCTTTATTTTCTTCTATAATCTAGTCAACCGATTTTTAAGAGACCGTTCTTTGGTTATGTTGTACATAAGAGTTAAGTCATTTAGTAGACCTTGTATATTTGCTGTGAAAGAGAGAGCTTCGTTCAATGGGTCTAACAAGCCAAATGAGTTTTCTAGGAAGGCGGTGAGTTGTGTTTCAGTCAGTGTTAGGTCAGTAGAATTGTTTTTGCATAGCTCTTGTATAGTAGAGTAAGTAGTGGGTGTGAGTTTAAAGTCCTCTTTTCCGGTCGTTTTAGATTTTTTCTTATGCTGTTTGATTGAGTTTTGGAGTATTGTGTATAAAGGGGGGAACATCTGGTTGTCGGTCGGAGTATCTATCGGTGAGAACTGAGAAGGAGTTTCGAGTTTGCTATCCGTAGATAGACCTCTCTTTTGTCCTTGAGTTACAGGTAAATTTACTTGCTCGATAAGTGTCAGATTGGGTTGATCATCTTCGACAGGTATACTCTGAGTGTTAGTTGCAGGAAGATTGTCAGAGTGTGTAGTAGTTGTTTGCACTATTGGAAATGGGGGTGGCGGATTTTGAATTTCAGTGTTAGGTGGATTGGTGCAAGAATCGGCGGTGTGTCCAGGGAGTTTACATAAGGAACATTCCAGTTTATCCGTGGACACAAAAATTCTGTAAGGAGTATTTTCGAAAGTAGTTAAAAGGGATGTTTGGAGAGTGAAGTTGCCGTTTTCTGGTATAATATATGTTATTCTGCGAAAACTCATGATATGAGAATATTGATCATCCGGTACGCCACATTTCACGAATGAAACAGGAGAGGATAGCTGTAGGCCAATGTCTTTTAGAGCTTTTTCTATAAGAGAGTGAGGGATTGTGGGAGAAACGTTGGAAATCAGAATTCGTTTGGCAGGTGTGATAAGCCTTCGAATAGGTATATTGTTAGATTTAATATATATACTATCGTGTTCATTAAGAAGTCTATCGACAACAGCAGTAGGGCTTAAATAGATGCATATGCGGTTGTTTGAGATTCTAGAGGCAAATGTTACGTTTTTGGGGGTTACAATTTCTCCTATGGCTTTTATATACTCAAAGAGAGTGGTATTGGTTATGGCGTGCATGATGATTGCTTGTTCTCTTATAGGGAAGATTGGTGGGGGAGGTTTTGTTTGTGCAGCGGCAACATACGACTTTGTAGCATTAGGTGAATTATGGGGAGGAGAGTTTGAAGTTGATTGGGATTGATAATTATTAATTTTGTAAGTGGCCCTGGATACCAAAGCCAATACAAATGAAAAGGAAAGACAAGGGTCCCTAATGGATCCCTGAAAATATTTTGTAGGAAATAACAGTTACCTGACTTGATATTACGCCACTGATGAAAATAGAATGTCTTCACTTGTTAAAACTTTTGGAAATAATTATGTTCAATTGTTCATAGCATCGATCACAAGTATTGAAAAAATCACATATTTTAACAATACACAGAAAAGAGCTCGTATTTTGATTTCAATTTAATGAGGTATAATTACTGATAAGCGATGTTTACTCGTCGGCTACCAGCATAGGAATGGTTGATTATTTTATTTATCATATGTAATGGATAATCGTTGGATGTTGCTATTTGCTTAATTGTATTGATTTCTCTACTAAAATTACATTTGTTCATAGGAACTGAAAAAGCTCTATGTATCCGTGAATTATATGGAATAGTCACATCAGTGTGTGTTGGTTTTCTATAAATGGAATAATCAAGTACATTATTAACTCTTTGAATTCTTAAATCAAGAAAATTGATTGAGTTATTTTCTCCAACTTCTAACGTAAATTTAATTTTTAAATGTAAATTATTATTATGGTTGAAAAATACAGCTAATTGTCGTTCGCTACCTATAAAACAAGCTAATATGTCATCTACATATATTTACCAAAATAAAACATTTTTTAAAATATTACTTCCAAAGATTTTTTTTTCTAAACTGTCCATAAAAATGTTTGCCAAAATTGGTGATATAGGGCTTCTAATAATGTAAGAGATATTGTTAATAATTCAAATTATCTTTTAAGTGATTACGAAAAGAAGTCCATCATTAATAAAAGTCCTCATTCTCCACAATTGTAAGGAACCGTTAAATTACATAAAATAACGAAACCAATTAGACCTGTAGTTTCTTATGTTAATACTCCTAATAATATATTAGTAAAAAAACTTAACAATATACTTAATAGTTACGGATATACATCTAAATACTCGATTAAAATAGAACTAATCAAAAAATTAAAAACATTCAACTTGCAAGATAACTATAAACTCATTTTATTTGATGTTACCAATACGTTCACTAAAATTCTTCCTAAAGAATGTCTAACACTTGTAAGAAAATTACTAGAAGATAAAAATATCAATCCAGGAATAATATCAGAAATACTTACTTTATTTGATGTATAAATTAATCAGAATTATTTCACTTTTGACAATAAGATATATATTCAAAATGAAGGTTTACCAATGGGAAGCCCTATATCACCAATTTTGGCAAACATTTTTATGGACAGTTTAGAAAGAAAAATCTTTGAAACATTTCAAAAAATGTCTTATTTTGGTATAGATATGTAGACGACATATTGTTTTATAGGTACTGAACGACAATTATATGTATTTTTCAACCATATTAATAATTTACACCCAAAAATTTAATTTACATTAGAAGTTGAAGAAAATAACTCAATCAATTCTCTTGATATAAGAATTCAAAGAGTTAATAATGTACTTGATTATTCCATTTATAGAAAACCAACACTCACTGATGTGACTATTCCATATATAATTCCAATCATCCCATGTCACATAAATTAGCAGCATATAATTCAATGATACATAGAGCTTTTTCAGTTCCTATGAACAAATGTAATTTTAGTAGAGAAATCAATACAATTAAGCAAATAGCAACATCCAACCGTTATCCATTACATATGATAAATAAATTAATCAATAAAAAAGAGGAAAAAGTGGCATTACAACTAATATTTCCTGAACAAACTAACGAAATAAAAAATTATAAAACCATCACATATGCAGGTAATATTTCAAAGATAATATCTTTAGCTACAAATACAAGAATGTCTTTTAAAACAGAAAGTAATGTGAGTACAAAATTGTTAAAGGTAAAAACAAAAATATCCCTATTAAAGAAGTCTGGTATATATAAACTTAAATGTCCAGAATGTAAGGCTGTCTATTTGGGTCAAATCCTTAGAAATTTTGAAATCGGATACAGTGAACACTTACGAGCATACAGATTAAAACAACCAGATAAATCCCACTACGCAAAACATCTACTTGACACCAAACATTCATTGACACCTGACACAGAACTAGAAGTATTGCATGTTTGTGCTAAGAAACAACTTTTAAACTCTTATTAAGTGACAATTGTAAAGATCAGCCTGGTTTTATACATCATTGCACAGTTATACTGGCCTTAATTGGGAAAAAAGATATCCAGGATATCCCCATAGGGCTAATAATATCTAAGCTTTAATATTTGTAATATCGTACTTCTTTTTTCTATTAACATATATTAAGTCAATCACAAGATAGGTCACTTCTTGGTCTAGCCAAAAATAATTATTAAACATCAGATACGCATCAAATGAAATGTAACTTCTGTCATTCTGACGATGATATTTAATATCGAAACTATTGTCAATATCTCAGAATTTTTAACATTTTTTCAATATATTGTGGAATTATCTAGAAACAGTAGGTTTAATTTAAAACAGTAATATGAGTAGATTCCACGAAGTAAGGGTCGAGACAGTTAATTTCATTTCCTAATTACGTTAATTGAAATTTTGAAAATTTACTTAAAAAACCTGATGCGCATTGGGCTAACGACGTGCAAAATATGTGAGCAGTGAAAGTGTTAACTTACTTCTAAATTAACAGGCCATCCATAAAAACCTGGAACAAATCAGGAACCTTTTCTGTATACAGGCACTTCTATTTTATTAAAAAAAACTCTGCACGCCAATCTTAAAACCCTTATAAAATTTTAATTTTTTATTTACTTCCAAATTTTTTTCCGTTCTTCCTTTTTCAATACACTGTTACAATACAATATTGACGAGTGTAGATTCTGTGGGGAGGAGGAAGAAATTCCGGATCACCTAGTTCTAGAATGCCTCGCCATTATAAGCCATCGCAAAAAATGCTATGGACAAGAGACTTGTAAGAGTGAGGATCTAACCTCCTTGAAGCTCCTGAACGGCTCTGATAGGGAGGGGAGGGCACAATAAACCTTAGGTTTCAATGCTTTTAACCCCATTAAAATCTTATCTACAACTAAATAATAATTTGGTTTTTTGTTTAGGTATGGATGCCTTGTATCGCGATTTTATATATGATTAAAAATGTGATTCTTTTGATTGTATGTCTTGGTAGATTTCGGTAATTCCGATAATGTCGAAACAAAAGTGAGTAATTTTTTTTTTGATGACACTATCAGTCTTGAGGGGGTTTGTGATGTTTGGATTTGCCTTCATTTAATATACAACCTATTTTGAGTTCCACATAGTTTTGGAGTGCTTTCCTTACTAAGGATCGTGTGATGATCCCAAAATACATTATCATAAAAAGGGCATTATCAAAAGAAAAGACATTGTTAATTTCTATATATAATTAATGTGGTCAGCGGGCAGTGATCTATCGAGGTCAATCAAACACATTGAAAGCACGTTCATAGGAAAATGTAAATATCACATTCGTTTTGATTCAGGAAGGTCATGGATAAGGGTAATTGACATTTTCAATTGCACGCTTCCTATAAGTAGAGAGCGTCGACCAATTCACGGTGATTCCTTATTATTATTCTGTAGTTTAAATGTATGTACAGTGTAATTATAATCTGTGTAAATATTTTCTCAAATATATTTTATCCCAGTGAATTTTTAAATGACGTTATTTATTCAACCCTTGAAGAATGGTTACGAGGTAAGTGTTTCTCAAAGATAAATGGTTTTATGGTTAAAGTAGTCTATACGAGGGGCACTTACTAAGTAACCACCACAGACGGTTTTACAAGAGAGCTTAATACTAGGTATAAATAACAGTATAGTTATTCTCAGAGTAAAGTTATGCTAGAATTTATTCCTTGTATAAAAGTAGTTGGTTTTAAGATGCTTTTTTACACAGGTATAGCAATTCTAGGAGTAACAAAAAAGTAGTTCACATAAATTGATTTCTCCTGTCATTTACTTATGTCCATCGTATTAACCTTAAAACGAAAAGTGTTTTTGTTAGTTTTTTTATTATTCATTATTTTTGCTGTTCTAAGCAACATTTTGTATTTAAGTTATTGTAAAATGGATTTGAGTGATATTCCATTAATTGAATCTTCCGATGAAGAACATATGGTTGCACGAAGAAGAAAGCCAAAAACGACGTTTCAAACATCATTTTTTAATAAATTCCTTATTGTAGGATCAATTACTTCAAAACATTGGATGAAGATGATATTTTTATGTTTTTCTACCAATTCCATTTCGGTAACACTGAAATTGCTACAACGCGTTCTTTTATCGCATTTATCAGACATAATTTACACGATTCACCACAATCAAAAATAAAAGTGTGTGTCTACAAAGGACAAACTAGTGTAAATTAACTGTGTATGTGTCACTTTTTAAGGTTATTCGTAGAGTAACCGACTTATCTGCCTTTTCGACGACGGTATAGTTTATTCTAGTCTTTCCGAGAATTTTATTCCATTGTTAAATTTCTACCTGGTTTGTAAAACGCTAAAATTCGTGCTATAACGAGAATAGGCTTAGTCTTCGTTTATACGGCTATTGTAAAACCGGCCCTTAGTCAGTTGTAGTACACTGGGTTTGCTGGTCATCTAGAAATAAATAATTCAGAGAAAACAAGTTAAGTTGATTTGGATTGAAGGAATTGTTTTACCTCTAGTCGTATCCCCCCTTTTTGTAAATACACTTTCATTGTTCTCTTTCTTGCGCCGATATTTTTCTTCACGAGACAGTAGCAATTTACTGAAGTCTTACTGAACAGGTAATTCTCCCGTAACTGATGTAACGTGACCTTTATGGTTGTCGTCAATGATGAAAGAGTCTTCCCCGTATCCAAATAACTACAAAATTTACTTTTTACATCGATCTTGAATAATAATACAAACAATGAATAATTAATTTTATTTATTAACTTAACATTATTATTAACTATTTAAATGACACTAGAGTTAGAATCTGTTTTATGTTTACTAAAATATCTGTTAAAATCTAATTGTGACAGTAATTGTAATAAATGCTCTCCACTAGATTTTTCACGTAGCCTATGTAATATAAATAACATTGATTCTACGACGACATCGCTTTGACCTTGGAAAATGTCTAACTCTTCCAATTCTATGTCGGACAGTTCTGAATCCCAAATACTGGCAACCAAACAAAATCGATCGCATAATTCTAACAATTTTATAATAATGCTGTATACCTGCAAACAATTAAGTTATTAAACATTTATACAAAATGATAGATAATACAAGTTGTTACACACACTCAACCGAAAAGGAATGCTCCCATGAAAAAATACAACATCGTTAGCCCATTTGAGAGAATTGCGTTGGAGAATGGTAATAAATACAGGTTGGTGGTTAAGGATTATTTCACGAAGTGGGTGGAAGTCAACGTTATTCCAAATAAAGAGGCTACAACTGTTGCAGACGTGTTAATAAAAGAGACCGATCGATTGGAGTTCTCTCCGTCCACAGTGATCAAGGGAGAAATTTTGAAAGCCAGCTCTTCCAAGAAATCTGCGACAGGCTGGACATGAAGAAAATCAGAATTACATAACTGCACCCACAGTCGGATGAAATAGTAGAACGAATGAATAAGACCATTGGCAAATACCTGTCAAAAGTGGTTTCCAACCATCAGCGAGATTGGGATCAGTATCTTTCGTTCTTTGCAATGGTCTATAGATCCGCTGTCAATTAATGAAATAGCCAAACTACAGCAAAAGTTGTATTCGAGCGTGAGTTGAGATTACCACGCGACCTCGAAATTGGATGTCGACCTGGAGAATATTTAGCGAGTGATGAATACGTGATCCAGCTATGAAGAAAAATGGACGATAAGCACCAGTTGGTTCGCTTACATCTTCAAATCGCCAGTGATAGGATTGAGAAACGCTACTACAATCAAACCATAGAAGAGTGCTTCAAGGAAGACGACAAAGGCTGGCTCCATAATAAAAAATATAGAAGAGATTCTCCAAACCTTCAAAGGTCTATACCTCATCATGAAAAAAATAAATTATATTCTTTACCGAATATGCAAGATACCAAAAGGAAAACCTGAAGCAGTGCATTAAAGCCGATTGGCGCAATTTGAGGATGACCATGACCAGGCAGAAGAAGTACATCAGATACAGGAAACTTATGGCGGCATATGCAGGTAACGGGAAGGCATGATATGGTGTTACAAATGAGCAAAAATCTGGTGACAAAGAATACTTTCCACGAAAGATCCACTTATCATGATGTATGAGAGGCATTACTTAATTTAAGGGAGCATGTACTGAAATCCAATGTACAAAAACTAGCCATGTTAAAGATAGAGTGCAACCGGCAGGATTGGAAGGTCATCAGAAACATGGTAGAAATAATCTTCCAAAATACAGAAGTCCCAATACTGGCCTGCAGTAATTCGCCATGAATCCTGCTTAAAGTGAAGAGTGTCTTTTGTTACTTCCATGCAATGGGAAATTGTAAGAGAGGGTCCAGTTGTAGATACTACCATTCAGTTTCAGCTCTGTTAAAGTTCTAGGAGGTACTACTCTTAAGGAGGGAGCCATGTCCTGCAAAGCGTTTGAGCTAGTCCGGCCCTGCTCTTTGTTTACATTGCCAAGTGAATCTGTCAAGAGAAATTTTTTAGACATGTAAATACTTGGTCTGGAGAAATCGAGAATGTTTGGTGACAAGCCTGGAACATCACAATGCCAATATAAATAGACCAATGTTATGCAGACAGTTCAATTCAGTTGAGTTGAGTAGTATAGTAGTGTCAAATAGGACAGAGTGAAGATAAATGCTGTTAATATAAATTAATTTTATATAAATAGTGTTTTGTTAAGTGAAGAAAAATTAGAATAAACTTGTAAAGAAAAATAAATAAACATACAATATATGACTGCCAGACCGTACGTCCCATATAAGATCCTCTATCCCCTATCTCAAAAGATATTCTATTTAGGAAAAAAAGTTAAATACAAAATGTTATTCTTCGTAAGGGAACTTTTATATTATATACCTTTCACGTATACAGGGTGATCCGTTTTCCATGGTCAGGAATCAACTCTTAAAAATTAAATGGGACACCCTGTGTATACCAAACACACAAAATAGTCATGACCATCGGCCAAACCCTAGGGAGAAAATAGTAATGCAGTGGAACATTCCTAGACGTCCCTCAGGCCTTCGGTAAAGTATGGCTGCAGGTCTACTTTACAAGATAAAAAATACTCTCAACAACAACTTTTACATCATTTTAAAATCGTACGTAGCTGAAAGACACTTCTCAATTAAACACAATATTTCAATATCAGACAAATATGCTATAAAATATGGCGTGACCCAAGGAAGCGAGATAGGACCTCTTGTGCACTAATGACATGCCTGAAACAGACAGCACAACGGTTGCTGCTTATCCTTCGGATGAGGATTCCTCATAAAAAATAAGAGTGACTTTCAATAAGATATTATATAGCTATTTCTCGTAGTTTCGGATTTAATAGTCGTTTTATTTATTTTTTTTGCTAAAAACGTATTTATTTAAGGTAGTAGGAAAAAATATATAAGTATATCATATTTGGTGAATCTGCCATTTTAATGTTTATGTTAAAGACAAAACCACAATATATGACTAGTTATTTACTTTGGCTACAAATTATACAGGGTGATGTCAGAAATTGATCCGATCGGGATATATAAGATCACCTATAAGTCGATAATTTTAAGTGGAACACCCTGTATATCATTGCCGACAAAAAATTAAGTTAACGAGAATAGAGGTAGAAACTTCTGCCCGGCAATTTTCTCAAAATGCCATTATTAACTTTATTATCACCACTCCTACGCCCATTTTCTAAAAACTTTTACTACTGATTCAAATCGGCCGGCCGAAAAAATTGAAGAAATACTTTCAGAAATAGAACCAGAAAATTTTAGTGCTCTAGTGATGGATGCCAGTGCGATGGTCAAAGCAAGAAACATTATTAATGAAATATATATATATATATATATATATATATATATATATATATATATATATATATCTGTTTATGGTTGCGTCGCCCATAAAATTAATTTATCGCCAACCGTCAGTAAAGCCGTAAATTATCAGATTGATTTCCGGAAGTAAACAAACACTTTATTTTACCGTAAAAGTACTTTACCTGCCGCGACTGCGGCAGTATTTTGTATTTTGAAATTGACAGTAATCGAAAATCATCTGTCAGTGTCAGGCTTCTACCTATATTACGGCTCGATAATAGTTTTCTTGTGATTTATTCATAACAAATTATGGAAGATATTCAGTGCACGCCTCCTGAAATTCAATTGAAGTCATTAGAGACGTCTTTAGAACTTCTGCCAGAAAAATCCAAAGAAAAATACAATCGCCAGTACATTTTTATGGAGTGGTGCAATAGCCACAAAGTTAGGAAATACAGTGAAAACGTGTTATTGGCATATTTTTCCGATTTATCAAAGAAGTATTGTTCCTCTTCAATGTGGTCCTATTCTTCCATGCTTAAAGCAACCCTTTCAGTGAAGCAAGACGTCAACATAGGTGAATATATAAAATTTACAGCTTTTTTAAAACAAAAAGCAAGGAATCATGTTCCAAAGAAATCAAAAACTCTTTCACAAGAAGAAATACTTAAATTTTTACTACATGCACCAGACGAAATCTACTTGATGATGAAGGTAATTTCTACAAACTTTTCAAAACCAAAATGATACAATGTAGCATTTTTTAGATTTGTGTTTTATTTGGAATTTCTGGAGCTTTACGTAGTGAAGAACTTTTGAATTTAAAAGTATGTGACATGCAAAGCACAAAGAAACAATTCTGGTTGTTCATATACCCAAAACAAAGACCAACAAGCCTCGTTTATTTGTAGTCACTGAAGAATTTGAAGGAAAAGTTAAATCCATATAATTATTTAATAAATATTTCTCTCTGTCCTAAGCACACGTCGCACGATCGGTTTTTCCTATCCTACAGGAACGGTAAATGTACGGTTCCAGCCAATTGGAATTCATACTATCGGAATTGTTCCAAGCAAAATATTGCCAAATATCTGTTTCTGCCAGAACCATCAATTTACACGGGACATTGTTTCCGTCGAACATCCGCCACTTTCTTTGCCAACGCAGGCGGAAGTAAAGAAAATTTGAAACGCCACAGAGGGTGGAAAAGTGACACGATTGCAGAGTCCTATGTTGAAGAATCTGTGCTCAATAAAACAAAAATTGCGAAGAGAATTTTAGGCGATGATCCAACTGACAACACATCTATCACCAATTCTAAAAGAGAAGATTTGCACATTTTCAATATAGATAATAACCCTCAAACGTTTTCGGTTGGAACTCCTTCCACTTCAGGTATTAATTTTTATAATGCTTCAGAGTGTACGTTCAATTTCAATATAACAAATAATAAGTAGATTTGTTCTATATTTGCTGTTAACTTTGTCATAATAAAATGCAATGTGTGATAATTCAGTTTTTTATATTCTGAATTCGTAACAGTCGGCGATAAAATTTTGTATGCACCACGTCAGTAAAGTGGCTCTTTATCGAACTCGCCTGTTATTCGCCTCGCTCGCTTCGCTCGCTCGTCTCATAATTTCAGACTCGTTCGATAAAGAATCACTTTACTGCCTTGGCACATAAATAACTATTATTAATGGGAGACATTTCAAAAATGCGAACGATAGCTTCGATAAAGGACATTGTTAAAAGTATCGTTAAGGAAATTAATAATTCATATATTTTACTGGCCACTTTCAAAAAAATTCATACCGAAAAAATGAAACAACCATGTCAATATCTTTGAAGTTACCCATCAAAACTCGTTGGGGATCAATTATCCACTGGTCTTCTTGATACCAAATTTGCCCCAAAGGCTTAAACAGTTTGTGAGACTGCATATAATATATTAAGCAAGCACGTAGCAAAATACATGGTAGTAACCAACAACCCAAGACCTAGAATCAGACAGAAAATTTCCATTAATGAGTACAACTTTGAAGTGGTTAAGGAGTTTAAGTACCTTGGAGCGATAATTACAGATGATAATCGAGTAGAAAGAGATGTCTCAGCAAGAATAATGGCGGAAAATAGGGCGCTATATTCTCTTACAACACTCTTGATATCTAAACTGTTAAGAAGACAATCCAAATTAACAATATACAAGTCAATTATTCGCCCGGTGGTTACATATGGCAGCGAAACGTGGCTTCTTGTCTTTGAAAGGAAGGTGCTAAGAATTATATTTGGACCGCAACAAGATGAGGCAACAGGACACTGGAGAAGACGCCACAATGCTGAGTTGTCAGCGCTGTATGGCAGTGAGAACATAGTCAGACACATAAAGGCTAATCGAATAAGATGGGCAGGGCATATGTTGAGATCAGAGAACCACAGATTGTTCAAAACACTATTCCTTGAGAGACCAGATAGTAGAAGATCAATAGGCCGACCCAGGAAAAGATGCCGTCGCAGCAGATGTGTCTAGAATGGGAGTCTAACAGTGGGAAATTGAAGCACAAGATCGAGAAAGATGGAGGGCGATAGTGGATGTGGCCAAGACTCACCCAGAGTTGTAGGGCCAGGAAAAGAAAGAAAGAACGTAGCAAAATTAGTTTTAGATGAAGATATATTTTGGGTACGAGGTATTGGCCTAGAAAAGCGTTTTGAAACAGCGTGAGTTTCCAGCTCCCGAACAAAGTAGGAAGAACAAAATGTCCAAGAATTTTTAGCTAAAAGAAAGCATACTGCTATGCACCCTATACATTTGGCAGATAATATCTTAGACCCGCGTTATGGTGGCGCTCATCTGACCAATGATGAGCAAATTTAAGGTACTGAATTTATTGATAATATGGCTACGGCTACTTCAAAATATCCAGCAGATATAATGACGTACTACAGATCTAAAGAACGGTCTATTGGTTCGTCAACACTAAAAACATTATGTTTTTGGTTAATAGTAGAATCCGAGATTTGGTGGAAGGGTACCTGTTTTGGGACAAATCTAAGTAGATTATCGGTTCAAATTCAGGGAATGCCTGCAACCAGCACTCCTACCGAAAGAAGCATTAGCACATATGGTTTCATACACTCTGCAAAAACAAACCGACTAACAGCTGACCGAGCCAGTAAAGTGACGTTTATAGCCTATAATTTAAAATTATTGAATCAGGAGTATCAGAACCAGGTATCAGCATGAAGAAGAAAATCCGTCTACTTCCCACTACCAGTCGACCAATAATAGTAGGGAAATCGAAACAGTGGAAATTGTATCGGATTCTGAGGGGTCCGAGGAGGAAAATTCCGGGTTGGGAATCTGCGCAAATAACATTATCAATCATGTCAGGAGAAATGCGATCGATTTGCCACATGAGGATATGAATGCGGAGGACCACGTTTTTGCCACTCCACTGTATAAAGGAAATTTCCCCGAATATTTGAGGAACGTTTTTGTCAAATGTTATGCTTCTAGGCCTAGCAGTTCGGGAGAGGTGGAATTTCAACAACTTTCTTACCCCCTTAGGGGTGGAATTTCCAAAAATCCTTTCTTAGTGCTCACTTACGTCAGTTCAGGAATATTTCTGCCAAATTTCTTGCTTCTAGGACCGGTAGGCCTAAAAATATGAATTTTAACCTCCTTTCACCCCCTTTGGGATGGAATTTCCAAAAATCATTTCTTAGTGCTCACTTACGTCAGTTGAGGAATATTTCTGCCAAATTTCTTGCTTCTAGGACAGCTAGGGCTAAAAATATTAATTTTAAGCCCCATTGGGTTGGAATTTACAAAAATCATTTCCTAATGCTCACTTACGTCACTTGAGGAACACCTCTACCAAATTACATTCTTCTAGGCCTAGCAGTTCTGGTGAGGTGGAATTTAAACCCCTTTCTTACCCATTTAGAGGTGGAATTTCCCTAAATACTTTCTTAGTGCTCACTTACGTCAGTTGAGGAATATATCTGTTAAATTTCTTGTTTCTAGGACCGCTAGGCTTAAAAATATGAATTTTAACCCCCTTTCACCCCCTTAGGGAAAATCCTTTCTTAGTGCTCACTTACGTCATTTGAGGAACCCCTCTGCCAAATTTCATTATTCTAGGTCTAGCGGTTTTGGCTGTGCGTTGATCGATCAGTCAGTTTCTTCTTTTATACGGGGTGTTTCATTGGGAAAGGGCCTAACTTTAACTGTAGATTGGGATCACTTTGGCATTTCCAAAAACCTATATTTAATGTGTCTTCTGCACTTTATAACCGAGATACAGGGTGTTTTATAAATGTATCCTATTTCTTTCGAACCTCATAACTTCCGAGTTACCCTGTATTTTATTTTGAAATTTGGTACACGTAATAGCCATTACCTAGAAACTCCATCAAAAGTATTTCCAAAAAGATAATGCAGGTCCGGCTTAACAAAAAATTTCAAAACTCGTCTTTCCTAGAAACGACACCCTGTATATAGATTTTTTTGAAATTGCTCTTTATAATTTGAAAGAGTATACAAAATCAAATCTACTTATTTTCGTTTTATTTTTCCGCAGACAATTTTACTACCAAAAATTTACCGTCAAAGTTATAATTTATGCACGTTTTGAGGGTTAACAACGGTATCGGAGAAGTTTTTTTTATTTTTTAGCTTGAAATTAAATCTATTTAATGCATCTAGAGAAACATCGTAGAAATTCAATTGAGTTTGTATGTTTACGAGTACAGACAACTAAAAAATGTGATTACAGGGCCGTACTTAGGACATACTCATTCAATATGTTTCGAATATTTCGAACACCCTGTATAAGGATATGTATCTGGAAACTATGCACTTCTACATTTAGAATAACAAGAGTAAAATACGAGAAATAAATTTATTCTCCAAAATCGAAGAGATTTTTATTAATTGACGTGAAAAGAAAACAAGAAATTCTAATAACATTGTCCAAACGAAGCAAGTCTAATCTACAAAAATTTCTCAAAATGACCTCCATTCTGCTCTATGCACTTTCTTGCCCTTTTTGTAATATTGCGAACGGACCTTTTGATCACATCTGGATTATTTCTGATTTCTCCGCAGGCATTCTCTATTCTTCGAAGAAGTTCTTCTCTGCTATTGATGTCGGTAGCATATACCTTTGATTTTAGAAATCCCCAAATATGGTAATTCACAGGATTGAAGTCAGGTGACCTTGAAGGCCAGTTATTGGGACCACCTCTACCTATCCATGAATTAGGAAAATTTTCATTTAAAAAATTTCTTACTATGACTCTATAATGCACCGAGGCACCGTCATGCTGATAATACATTCCTGCTACATTTACGTCTGCATCATCTAATAGCACTGGTAAAATATTCTGCAGAAAATCCAAATAGACTTCGCCAGTCAGTCTATGTGGAAAGATGTGTGGTCCTATTAATTTATCATCAACGACACCGCACCAAACGTTAACAGAAAACTTGTGAATGGGCCTCTCTTGTAGCAAATAGATTTTCTTCTGTCCAAATGTGCGAGTTCCGTAAATTATAAACGCCGTCCCTTGTAAATTGAGCTTTATCCGTGAATAGAACTCTACTTAAAATTCTTGCATTTCGAACGATCCAATTGCTAAATTTCGTTCGTGGAATTTCCTCCCCTGCTTGTACTTCTTGTATATGAAATGGATAAAGATTATGTTTTTTTAGTAGCCGCCAAACAGTAACATGAGGTACATTTGTAGCATGTCCAATTCTTCTTGTGCTAATCTCCGGATTATTATTAACAATATTCAAAATATTTTGTTCCATATTTAAATGCCTTCTTTCCTGATGTTCATTTAATGTAACCGTTGGAAATCTACCGTGTTCTCCTAAGTAATTAAAAATACGAATAAATGTTTTACGGTTCAGTATCCTTCGGTAAGGGAACCTTCTTCCGTATTCAGTTTTTGCAGTTGTACCATTACCAGTACAAAATCCATAAATAAATAAAATATCTGCGTATTCTCGGTTATTAAATTGATGAGGCATAATGATTTAATACTCACTAGGCAAAAAGAAAATAGTGTATGAAGTTCAAAACATCAAACACTGTTTGACAGAAACTAGATACAAATGACACACACTTCAATGATGTGTCTATTCCATAGCCTACTTGAAGTATTATCTAGTTTATATGAGTACTTTTAACGTTTTTTTAAGTATACATTTATTTCTCGTATTTTACTCTTGTTATTCTAAATGTAGAAGTGCATAGTTTCCAGATACATATCCTTATACAGGGTGTTCGAAATATTTGAAAAATATTGAATGAGTATGTCCTAAGTACGGCCCTGTAATCACATTTTTTAGTGGTCTGTACTCGTAAACATACAAACTCAATTGAATTTCTAGGATGCTTCTCTAGATGCATTAAATAGATTTCATTTCAAGCTAAAAATTAAAAAAAGCCTCTCCGATACCATTGTTAACCCCCAAAACGTGCATAAATTATTACTTTGACGGTAAATTTTTGGTAGTAAAATTGTCTGCGGAAAAATAAAAAGGAAATAAGTAGATTCGATTTTTATACTCTTTCCAATTATAAAGAGCAATTTTAAAAAATCTATATACAGGGTGTTGTTTTTAGGAAAGACGAGTTTTGAAATTTTTTGTTAAGCCGAACCTGCTTTATCTTTTTGGAGATACTTTTGATGAATTTTCTAGGTAACGGTTATTACGTGTACTAAATTTCAAATTAATATACAGGGTAACTCGGAAGTTATGAGGTTCGAAAGAAATAGGATAAATTTATAAAACACCCTGTATCTCGGTCATAAAGTTTAAAAGACACATTAAATATAGGTTTTTGGAAGCACCAAAGTGATCCCCATCTACAGTTGAAGTAAGGCCCTTTCGCAATGAAACACCCTGTATATATAGATATAGAGGGTCTAGGTACTTTTTGATCATATAAAAATTTAACAAACCAAAGTACCATAAGTGAGGAGTGTAAATCTCGTCAGTTCCTGCTCCGGAGTTATTAGCTTGTTTCATTTTGTTCAGTTCTTTTTTATACGCAGTACTAAGATTTTTAATTTTCTTAACCACTATCTCCCTGTTGGCATTCGGATCGATGGTTTTATATTTTTCGACCAGTCTGTTGTAGGCGGCATTTTTTTTATTGTGATCAAGACAATATTTTGATTTTGTTTTCCAAAGGCAGGTTTCAATTCGATAGCACTGGATGAACTCCTCTAATTGTTCACGGTGTCCGCTTCGATTTTGTTCCGACATGTTTAGGACATTCACGGACTTGTGCAGCAAACTCTTTCATAAACTAGCAATCGTTCGGTTCGATCGGGGCGTCGTATCCACACGAAACGATGAAACTGTGCACACGCAAGTGGCAACGATTTATCAAATAGAAAATGCAACTGTCACCTATGAGAGGCGCAAATGAAATGATCTGCAACTATTTATCATATATACGTTCGATAAAACTGTGCAAACTGACTGTACAGATAGATCGCTACGATAAATCGTTGTCGTCTGTAGCGGGCGTAATGTTCAATATGAGAATCGATAATTTCGCACTATTCTCCATATAAGATATGGTTTCCGCTACCACTGGCGTCCGGTTATCTTTTTGATTGATATGAAAAAGGTAACACTATCTTACCAAGTTCTTTTAGAATAAACTGTACGGGATATATTTCTTCCCGATCTTTTATAGCTTTAAACACTTATATCGTTTTACTTTTCCTTTTTTACACAAAATTTTTAATTTATGTTTAAAATTCACATACGTCCTTCTCGACTTCTCATCTTCGACTCTCCGCTTGTTGATAATCAACAACATTCTTTTTTTTTCTAATGTTCACTTGTTTTAGAAAAAACAATAATTTGTTACCAAACTAATGACTAATCATCCATGCTCACGTTCGTGTCACTTAGTATCACTCCGTTCGAATATTTTCCCCGTCGGTATATCGCTGTCACTTTTCTACACTTAACCTAAATATCGATAAACATGTCAATTATTTTCATTAAAATATCATTCATAAGTTTTCTATGGTTTTATATACGGGGTTCATCTAAAGTAAACGTTCAATAAATTAATTTATATGAATTTGATATATTATATACAGGGTTTAATTAAAATAGGTGTTCAATAAATAATTTTACATGAGTTTGATATATATGTCATATACGGGGTTTATCTAAATTAAGTTTTCAGTAAATAATTTATATGAGTTTGATATCATATACAGGGTTTAGTCTAAATTAAGTCTTTGTTTTTCCATTTGATACTTCCAAATAAATAATATTTTAATAATTCGACTCTTATTATTGCTTTCTAATACACAATTCTGTATTTATAGCAACGTTTATGGATACACCTATGCTACGAATCTATTTAAATGTATATACGTCATGAATGCTATTATTTATGAAACTTGATATTTATTTTTCTTCTCTCTTTATTTATGGGTTGTGTTATTGTTATATAATATTTCACTTCAATATGCTTTCTTACTATCTTAAATAAATGTTTGTAGTAAAAAAATTAAAAAAAACGGCTATTAAAGCCTAAACCACGAGAGAATATCTTATTGAAAGTCGCTCTTATGTTTTATGAGGAATTCCTATCCAAAATAATATACAGGGTGTCCCGTTTAATTTTTAAGAAAGGTATATAATATAAAAGTTCCCTTAAAAACAGTAACACTTTGTATTTAACTTTTTTTTCTAAACAGAATATCTTTCGAGATAATGAGATAGAGGATCTTACGTGGGACACCTGTATAGGTGAATTAAAATGCAATCCAAAATTATTTTATATTAGAATTAGAATTAATAGAAATCATATTGATTGAATCAAATGTCTCTTCACAAATCTAAAATTTTCATATTCTTTTGCAAACAGTAATGATGCGTTAGTTAAGACTAAGATAACTATTGTAAGTTCTAGAAAAACCTCATATCCAATTGACAGTATTGAATAATTTATCATTGTATATGTTTTAACTAAATATAATTATGTGTTGTGGTAGTCAAAATTGACATACACATCATTAAAGGACACCACTTAGACATTATCAGTAATTTAATTAATTTTTAAGAGGTATAAGTGCTGAAGGCAGTTCAAGATAATACCCTAGAAGTATTTTGGTGTATTTTTGTAATAATGGGTAGTATTATAATTCTAAGAAAAAAATACTAACCTTACTAGGAATTTCACACTGGATTGCCGGAACTTGATACAGACTACGTTTGTTTTTGCAGGTGTGTTCCTGAAAATGTAGTTCTTGAAAACTTTGAAATATAACATAGAATAAGTTTGTTGTTAACGTTTTCAGTATAATGTAGAGCTAATACAATTATCATATTCACAAGTTAAATTTCTACATCATACTAACTGACTTTACCAGCACCCCATTAAACTAAAGATTTGAGTATCAAATGATATGTAGACAAATTTTATGAACTAACCTCATCAGGAGTAGACACAAATGTTTTAGCTAATAAACTTGAAATGAATTCGTGGTGTACTTTGATTATATCTTCAAAACCATTAGCATTTTCTACGGCTTTTAGTAAAAATGAGAACTGTGCTTCTATAACATCTACTTGTAGATAATATTGAAGATTATTGACCAAAAACATTAAATTTTGCCTCAAGGTCCAAACTCTTCTATCGCTAAAAAAATGCAGTAAATAATTTTTTGATTATATATTTATTAGTAATCCAAACAACATAGTTCTATTTATCAGGTTGATAAGGTCTTTTCCAGTGAAAAGTTCTTCTCAACTATTTCTTAAGTCAATTGGCCAATTTCATTTTAGCCTTCTTGTGGTTGGGAGGAGGGGAGGGGAAGGTGTTGAAGTAATGCGTTGACGTGGGATTTCATAAGTTGGTGTAGGATTTCTTGCATATTTAGAACTTTGAGATCATTATGAAGTTCTTGATTTGTGATATACTATAGTGTATCAGTGATCGTACGAGGTATTTTGGATTAATTTGTTCTATTATGACGTTTGATTTGTTGGCCCAGTTCCTTAGTTCCAGATCATACATACAAATGCATTTCTAAGAGGTTCGTGTTCCTCCGTCATGTAAAAAAGAGAATCCAATGAGTCCGGCCAGTCTTGAAGAAGACTGTGGATGCATTAAGGATGTCACACTCCTCTTCACTTATTGAATATATAAAAAATACATGAATTTTAAATTCTAATGACGAAGTAATGAAAATGTTTAATTTTACATATCAATTTCACGACAAAATTACTCCGCTAATAAATACTATTTGTAATTATATAGGTTTGCATTGTGAATGCATTGAATAAAAAGAGTCCAAAATAACAGTTTTCACAGAATAAAGTCTTAAAAACGCCTCTCGGTGTCCTTAAATGGATCACCCTGTATGTTATGACATTATTAGAATTAAATTTAACTGTTCTTTAAGTTTCGTTAACCACTCTCTACACCTAAATCGAACCATTCTTATATTATCTTTCTTCTACTATTGACAGAGTAAATATTTCCATTCATTTCCAATATCAACCAACACATTAACTAGTTTCTCTATAAACTTTCAAAAAAAAGAATCTCTTTAACAATTAATTAATTTGGACTTCACACTAAGTAAAGAAATGCCATATCCCCTCAAGAAAAAGTTCCATGTATTTAATACTTCTATATGGTATGCAGCAGTTTGTCACTAGAAAGAGATACAATCACAAACAACCAAATTAATAATGGAGGGCAAAGATTAAAATAGAAAAGAGCAACAAATTTAACAAAATAATTAAAGAAGAGAAAATACCTTGAACATTATTATTGAAGTGATTTTTTTGTGGGACACTATATGAGTGTTTGGATGAGAGTAATTTCATTAAAGTTTTTGTTTGTCATTTTCTAATTATTATTTACCTAAGCCGAGTGAGAGAGACACAATGCTGTTCTCCCTTCCTGTTACATTACTCATTGAATATTATCTACATCACTCGACTAGATTCTTTTAAGAAGCGAAATAGCTTAGTTGGCAGAGTATTAGACTGAAGATTTAAAGTTCCTTGGTTCGATCAACAGTTAACTTTTTAATTTTTGTTTTAAATTTATAAATCCATTCTGGTAATGTATTAAACAATATCGGAAATATTGTAAAGAAGTATATCTGATTTTGGTCTTAAATTTACTTAGAGCAACAGAATTAAATTAAAGTTCAAAATTGTGGTTTGTTCGAACATTTAATAAAATTTCTTAAAAAGAATATTTACGTTTATTTGTCTTTTATTGTAAATAGTTTTATAGTCAATTGAAAAAAGTATTGTTTTTCTTTTGGAAATTATTTTTTGTTTCAATTCTTTAAAAGAAGTATAATTTTATTTTGTTGATGTTCATGAATTTTCTTTGTACACTCATTAACAGTTTTTGTGTAACATAAACAGTTTCACTTCTACAGCTGTTAGTTTTCGACTGACGCATACATTTTTTGTCAAGAAAAAGCCAGCAAACTGTAGAAAAATATAATATCAGTGCTTGAAACAATATTGAAAATTTTAACCAAAATTGTAGCCAAAGACCTAAGAGTTATCATCTCTATATATGTGAAGAACAGGAAGAATTTAAAGAGACGAAATCTACAACAGATGCTATCGTATTTTGCCAGTAGAATCCATGGAATAAAATAATTCTGCCTTTAAGTGGTTTGTAGACCTAATTAAATTTATTTGATAAGCAACAGGGTACATATGTATGAGGTGAAAAATGTATCTCATAAATTAATATGACATTGCTGAATTTCCTGTCCATTTTTTAAATTAGTTCCATCAAATGTATGTAGGACTCAATATACTAAACCCATTTTGTTGAGACGTATTTGCTTTTATTGTCCCCACCGCAACTCTCCAATAGTTACTTACATTCTTTTTTTTCTGGAAACGTGCTCAGCCCATAACTTGTGTAAATCAATTTGAGTCTTGCGCAATCTCAGTAAAAAACAAAACAATTTATTATATAATTCCATTACTTTGGGATGAAATACAATGTGAAGTGGCCAATCAATTTCAAAATTCATTTGTAATCTAGACCATGGATTTGTACCTGAAACACATTAATAATTATATCAACTGTAAAATTCTTTTATTTAGGAGACTGGTACTTTATAACATTTCCTTCTTATTTGAAGGATTTACTGATTCTAGGTGCTTCACTGCCAGTATATAAAATGTATGTCTGATAATGAAGATTTTTGTTTTATTCTAATAACACTCATTAAGGGTTTCTTTATATAATTAGAATCTGATCATGAAAATCAATAAGCAATTTTGTTCTTACACTACTCGTAATGCGTTTAACAAAATTCACACAATAGTTTGTGTTTAACTAACACAATAATAATTAAAACTAATTTGGTTGATCCTGTTGAGACTTCTTAGTAAATTGGTATTCTCGAGGGGCAGTATAAATTCAACATTACCACGTTTGAGTAACCGTAAAAGTTTTGAAACTGTTGATGATATTCTATACCGAACACACTTTACACCACTACATTTCTTCATTGTGTGAGTCGCGCCTAGACAATTATATTATCCTCTTCAGAAAGAAAGCCAATATAAGAAATAACCAAGTAAACATTCGAGTAGATTAAAAACATCTTTATTTAGAATAATTTGCGACACACTGCTACATGAAAAATGAGTTGTTAGGTATAGGCTTTTTAACCATTCAACAAGAAAACTAGTAGTTTCAAAAAATGTGGTGTTTAATGAACGAAAGTTAAGTTGTGTGAAGCCGAAAGCAGTAAAAATAAACTTGACAGTGATGATGTGACCTATTTTGATGAAACAGAGGAAGGAAATCAAGATAATGAAGTGCAGCAATCAGAAAATAAGCAGGAAGGAGATTATAAGTCTGCAGGAGAGAACGATGAAATGCCAGATATTAGATCAAGAAGAAATTTTTAGGAACCTGCCAAGTTTCGTGATTTTCACTGAAATTTCGTAGATGTTGATGTTCCTGACACCTATGAAGATGCGCGAAAAAATAATGAGACAAATAAAAAGAAACAAGAATAAAATGCTTTAGAATGCTTGGGAAACGGTGAAAATTCCAGAAAATAAAAGCCTATTGAATCAAAATAGGTTTTTCGATTGAAAAGAAATCAGGATCGCATCGTATCCAGATAGAAGGCAAGATTAAAAGATACGCACAAAAAGAAGGCATAGACTACAACGAAATTTATGCTCCAACAGTGCGATTTGATTCAATAAGAGTATTACTATCAGTAGCAAATATGGCAGATTATTAATTCAAAGAGTTTGAAGTCAAAACTGCTTTCCTATATGGAGAGCTCGAGGAAGATTATATTTGTAGATAATGAACTAATCTTATATATATAGTTTTAAATGAATTGAAGAGTTATTTTGTTGGCATTGAAATAAAACGAGACATTAAAGAAGAAAAATTGTGCCTGAAACAGTCAAACCACATTAAAGATATTATAAGAAAATTTCAAATGGAAGATGCAAGTTCAGTGAGCATACCAAAAGATCCAAATACAAATCTGGCAATTGCAATTAGCAACCGTCACTAGGCCAGACATTTCCCATGCGGCGGGAGTGGCAAACTGATTTTCAAACTTACCAAACACAGATCATTGGAATTCAGTCAAACGAATAATTGAAATGCAAAACTATGGCATCGAGTTTGACAAATAAAGAGAAGTGAAACTTTGTGGATATTCAGATTCTGATTATGTCAGCAACACTTACACAAGGTGATCCGCAAGAGGCTATGTTTTTAGATTATACAATGGACCTATGAGATGGTGTCTCAAAAAGCAGCCAACAATTACATTGTCAACTAAGGAGGCTGAATTATTTGCTGCGTCGCAAGCCACTAAAGAAGCAGTCTGGTTGCAAAAGTTATTAACAGACATTCATGAAGAAGTTATTAAACCAACAGTATTGAATCCTGATAACCAGAGCTCCATAAAGCTGATACGAAATCCAGAATTCCACAACAGAACAAATCATATTGATGTGCAATTTCACTTTGTAAGGGATAAATATGAAGCTGGAGATATTGCACCAATATATGTGAATAACAAAAATCAACAAATTTAAAGAAATTGGCAAGAAACTTGGTATTGTTGAAATTATGTAAAACTAACAAAAGGTTTTACTTTAGTTTTAGTTGTAGTATTTCAACACTTAAGGATTTGTTTGGTGTGCTGTACTAATTTGATTTGGTCTTTTGTAGTTTTAAAGTTTGAAGTTTATTAGTTCATTCATAAGGCTTATACAAGCAATTGATATTTTTCACGTTTAATTTATAAATATTTTCGCTTGGTGATAAAAAGATCTTTATACTTGGAAAAGTGGAAAACTACATACTAATATACTCACGGGTAATTTCGGAATTAGATGTCAACTCAAATTTTAGATATGTCTTATCATTATCACCGTATATTTTTCGAGCGGTTTCTAGAAAAATGAAATTCAGATTTTGTACTACCAAATCTGATGATGTATCTTTTAAATGATCTTCGGCAACTCTTATAAATTGTTGAAACAATTCTCCTCTTCCTAATGCATAGTAATCTCTTATTAGGTGTAAATGTTCCACTAAGTTCCCCTCCTCTAACATTATAGACCAGAGATACTGAAAAATGTATGTATTAAATAATGCGTAGTTTCCTTTCATTATAAAAAAAGCATCTATCGAAATCTTGTCGATGACTTTGTGAAATTTATTCATAGTATAATAATAATTTCAAAATTATTTCACAAAATTGAATTTCACCGAAATCACCATCACAAAAAGTGTTGTGGAGAAACCAGAACTTTTACAAGGTGATGATGAATATGTTTGAAATTTGTTTAAAGATATTTTAACTGTTGTAGAAGATGTATTACTGAATAATTTATATTATAGACCAGAGAAGAGTCTACATCAATTTGTTTATCTTCAAATATGGGTTTTCTTGCCTCTTATATGCTTATAGTACAATGTCAGTGATCCTTTGTCTGTCACTAACTTTAAACACATTCATCTCTCTCTCTCTCTCTCTCTCTATATATATATATATATATATATATATATATATATATATAACTAGATTTAATTATATTATTTTAATTAGATAGATATTTATTTAGATTTGTTTGAATTTGATTTATTTGTGTGGCTAGCTCAGATATTAATTATTTGACATATTTTATTATTTATATGATATTGGTTCGGGAGCATGAGACTTTCTCTACTCTTTGAGTCCTGGCTTTGTTTGGATATATTTCGCTCATTCAGAATAAAAAGAAACACAAAACACAATATTTTCAATCATTTAATTTTAGAATGAAATTTTTTTATTTAAATATATTTTTCAATCAATATGGTTAAGCCTATGGAATTTACCAACACAGAATCATAAAGAATATATACTATCTTATGCGCATGCTCAACTAACAACGAACATATTCGAGACGGAGCGAACGTTTCTTAACGACGCTCTGCACATGCGTGAATATTAAATACATAGCATCATTGTCGTTATAACAATGATGATGGATTCGCATAAAAGAATTTACGTTGAAAATTATATATATACACTAAATAAATTGTTCAGAAGAAATATGTTACAAAATTTATATATACAAATGGAAAATTATGTGAATAAAATAAGATGCATATTTCTTATATGATTTGAAAATACGTAAGTACAGCATTATTATATCATAGAATAGGCCTTTTTTTAATAATATTTAGAATTTGTCTAGTGAATAAAATACATAAAGTCTTTTTTCTTTTTTATAGATCGATCATAAAGACACAATAATTCTTATATATACATGAAAATAGTCACTGAATTCATAGTCAAGAGTTATTATTTTTATTATTGGCCAATAATATCTAAAGAAGCACTGACCTGATGCCTGGAATTCTGGATATATCCCATCTGGATACAGGACTACGCCTTCCGAAGTTCTAGCTGTTTGATTTGTTGAGAAATTTGGATATTCTCACGGGAAAAACTGGTTTCAAATACATGTAAGTGTTCTAGGATTTGTATTTGTTTAGAATCTGTAGCTATTATCATGAAAATTTGTAATTTTACTTAAAATTTCGGGAAAAGTTCCTCATCACATCCTCACTATTTCGACGCCAAAAACCAACTCCTAACGCTTCTATTTGATCGTCAATTTTTTAATCAACAACCAATATATTGTTTCTAAGCTCACTAATTATCAATAAGTTTTTTGTTAAATTTTATTTAATCGAAATTTGTCATGTCACTTTCCACCAATCACATTGTTTCTGTAGCTGTCGAACTATTTTCACAATTGCTACACTTTAGGAAGTTTTTTGGAAACATATATAAATGTAAATTCCACCCGAAAAGTGTCTGTTTTCTTTTACTGTTCAACTAATTTCAATAGAACAAATCTTTTACTGATAGTGAAATTCCTTTTATATGTCAACATGGCAATGTCTAATTTTGTTTTGACATATATATATATATATATATATATATATATTAAAGTGAAATATATCTATCAGACAAATTAAATCAAATTAGCATCATACAAATAGTGTGAATCTTAGTAGTTCATTAGTAAACATCCAATAAAAAAAGAAATAATCCGTAAAGACATGAGTTGAACGTGTCAAGAAATTTTTAACTATCACATACAATTGATAAATTAATTTAAGAGATTGCTATTTAATTTAGTATCTATTTTCTTTTAAAGTATATTGCAAAATAAATAACACCAACAAGTAAATTACGTCGAACGTAATATTATACATAAGTGTGGTGATCCCTGTATATATCATCACATAAATTTTCAAACAAAATTCGATTATTACAATTTTATATTTTATAGACACTTTCGGAAACCCCGTATATCGCATAAACTTTCATAATTATTAGCAAACGTCAAGGTCAAAAGATCAACGCTAGAAGCAATGTTATGTTAGTAATTCGTACGGTGTAGTTCGGTGTGTTTTTCGAAATGCATAAAAACAAAGTGATTTCGTCTATACTAACGCAAGGATAGATATATTGATTCAGGAAAACAATGTTTGTTTATCAACAAATGAACTGGAAAAACAAAATTAAAAAACAATAAAAGGTTGTTGATTTTGAGCTTAAGGAGACGCCGTGAAAATGAATTGGAGGGTGGACATGTAAAATTTTATCTCCTCAAATTCTATTAAAATTTGAAATAACTTAAATAAATTATCAGAAATATTAATCAAAAGTGTTCAGACGACGTTTTAAAGTAAATAAATTAAAATACATTCCGTATAATTAAAAATAAGTGAACTTTAGTGAAATCATCTAGATTTGGTAAGAACTATAACTATAATTACCTTATTACAATTATTCTGGTGGTTATCCAAGGTATCTTATAATAGAGATACTCTGCTGACGATATTAACCACATATATCATCATTCCTACATCTTGGACTTCGTTTTTGTTTGATCACAGCTGATCATTTTTTCTTCCAAGAACAGCACATTCAATGCTATGCTCTATAACTAACGATGAACATTTTCCACGTGTATATTGAACTTTTTCTATAAAAACATTTCACTTGTATATTTTTGTACGTAGGTTAATTGTCTGTGGTAGCAATTTATTGGTTAAACGTTAGTATTAATTGATCAATCTCCACTGATAACGGACACAAACACTAAATTCATATTAAATAAGTATTCACTAGATTTTTGCATAATAATAATAAAGATTCTTAGACACATCACTTTGCCTTCCATTTTGTAAACTAAACAAAACATTTAACAGAACAGCACACTACACGTTTTCGCACTTAAAGATCTATGGTTGAGATTGAAAGTTTTTTTTGGATGTACATTCAAACATAGAATAAGAATAATGATACACGAAATTTATTTGTTGAGTTTCAATAATATTTATAGTAATGAAAGCGTTTATATGGTTGTTGCGTAATAATGATACAATAATGAATTTAAACGTATAATATTGGTTTATTAATTGATTATAAAAATTTCTTATCTTTTCTCATTAATTAAATTATGTTCAATTGTTCAGGTTCGTCTTATTTTTCTCTGATATCTACCTATAGTTTCTTGTTGCTAGCAAACGTCAAGTGCCGAATCTCATCCCTGAGATACAGTATTTAAAAGGTAAAGTAAAATTGATAATAATTTTGAATTGGGTATAGCGTTAAGCGTAACCAATTCTGGCGCCCATAAATAATAATAAAACATATATTAAATTAAAAACAAACAAAAAATATACATAATAAAAACAGCAGCCCAACTGAGGTAAATTAAAAATTATAATATAAAATAGCACTACAACATAAGGGCGTAAGTAAAATTATATATAATAAAAATGGCTCCCAACGTAGAGGCATTATTTAAAAATATATAAGAATATATACAGGGTGTCCCGGGACTAATGGGAAAAAAGTCAGGTGCGTATAATATGAGCCAAAATAATGTTAGTACTCCATATAAACTTTTTCTATGCAGGCCCTCGTTTTCGAGTTATAGGCCTCCAAAGTTTTAATTTTGAATTTTGTTTTTATTTTTATTTTTTGTACTAGTTATTTGATCTTTATAAAATTTACGGTAAAGCTATAATGTACGTGTATGTTTATTTTGGTAAGGTAAACAGATTTAGAGTAGTGCCTTGAAGCCAGGGACGGGCTACTCGCAATGGTTAGTGATCCAAAAATTTTGCAGGGATGGCACACCCTGTATGAAATTATCGAAATTCACTTCCCCACACATTAAGCTAACGAAAAGGTACTCCTGTTGGAATTCGATAAAATAAGCCGTTTGGCTAATATTTACAGTTTTATTAATGCACTACGTACCAATTTACGCATTCACCATTTTTAGAAGTACGCAACGAGGTAAAAGTCCTTAATTTAACAGTTACAATGGCAGAATTCACTTTTATTGAGTATGCAGATATGCACTTAATGTATGAACTGGCTTCTCGAAACTGTTTAGAGGCTAGAAGGCTTTATGCAGAACATTTTGCAAACAGAGCATTGTCAGACAGACGAATGTTTGAGCGTATTGATCTCAGGATACGAGAAACAGGTATGAATAAGTAAATGTAATTTTCCATTTACCAAATAAAATTTTAGTAAGTTTTTTGCCAAGAAAAGGTAGAGAAGGTCCAGTACGAAGCGTGCTACTGTGGCAGTTGATCAAGACTTGTTAAATGCAGTTGATAATGGACCATCAACGAGTTTACGAAAATTACCAAGAGAACATAACGTCTCGAAATCAGTTGTTCATCGCATCCTAAAAGAACAGCTGTTATATCCTTTTCACATGAAAAAAGTACACAGTATGACAGTGGCTGATTATCCTGCACGACTTGAGTATAGCCAGTGGTTTCTGCGATAACAACAAGCAGACAATACATTTATTAGTAACGTTCTCTTTACGAACGAATCCGGTTTCACCAGAGATGGAGTCATAAATTCTCATAATATGCATTTATGGGATGATGTGAATACACATGGCATTATCCAAACTAGGAGCCAGCATAGATTCATGGTTAATATTTGGGCAGGAATAGTTGGCAATCATTTGATAGAGCCATACTTTATTGACGGTACTTTAACCGGTCAGAGATATTTGGAGTTTTAGCAAAATGAGTTATGGAACCTGTTTGATGAGGTGCTACTACAAACTCGTAGGAATTTATGGTTCATGTCTGATGCATTTCAGTTTAGATCTACGACAGCATTAACACACAAGGTTTCCTAATAGATGGATTGGTCGTGGAGGCCCTATTCAATGGCAACCGCGATCAGGAGACGTTAATGCTATGGATTTCTTTCTCTAGGGCTATCTCAAAAGTGAGGTATACGCAACAGCTGTGCAAACAAGGCAAGATTTAATAGACATAATCGTGGTACACTGCAATGTTATTAGAAATAATATGGGATTGCTCTTTCAAGTGCAAAGAAACAATCTTCGTAGACCTAGAATATGCGTGGAAGTGGGAGGAGCTCATATTGAACATTTATTAGAATAACGTTAGTTTTTGTTGTTGTTTAGTAATTAGTTATAGTCTAATGTTTTATAACTTGTGTTTATTGAGGTTTTCTTAATAGTTTAATAATGTTGTGTTCGTAATTTTGATTAAAAGCAACTAATTACGTTGTTTGCGTACCTATTTCATTCTCATTAAATAAGTTCTTATTGTTTTTATCATCTGCTTTCATCAAATCATTTTTTTGTAGTACTGTATGAAAATGTTGGACATCGTATTAGTAAGTTAGTTAGGTAAATTGGTACGTAGTGCATTAATAAAACTGTAAATATTAGCCAAACGGCTTATTTTATCGAATTCTAACAAGAGTACCTTTTCGTTAGCTTAATGTGTGGGGAAGTGAATTTCGATAACTTCATACAGGGAGTGCCATCCCTGCAAAATTTTTGGATCACTAACCATTGCGAGTAGTCCGTCCCTGGCTTCAAGGCTCTACGGTAAATCTGTTTACCTCACCAAAATAAACTTACACGTATATTATAGCTTTACCGTAAATTTTATGAAGATCAAATAACTGGTTCAAAAAATAAAAATAAAAACCAAATTCAAAATGGAAACTTTGGAGGCCTATAACTCGAAAACAAGAGCCTGCATAGAAAAAGTTCATATGAAGTACTAATATTATTTTGGCTCAGATTATACGCTCCTGACTTTTTTCCCATTAGTCCCGGGACACCCTGTATATATATATATATATATATATATATATATATATATACTAGCTGACCCGGCCACGCGTTGCTGTGGCTAAAGTTTTTGTTATATTACATTATAGTAAACAATCTAAGAGAAACAATAAGAGAACATCAGTCACGGAGTCCACTATGCTTTTTCACACAGATGGTATTTGTAAAAAAATATGGTGATCTCCTTATTTGACTTTCTACTACTATAACCCTTTAGTACAATGAAATTATTTACGAACAAAGACGAAAATGTTGATGTTGGTATACAAATTCACTGGATTGAGATTTGAAGGGGAAGTACGTTGAACACAATTAATTAAAATGTTCTTACACTTGATATTAAGCAGAAATCAATAGGTACAAAATAAAAATTTATCAGATTTATTATTTCCATTTAATTTTATATCAAATATAAGTATAATACAGTAAATAACATGTGACGCTTAAACTCATGAATGAGGTAGGCAAGGCAGACAGTCTTAAACTTTTAAACATTAATATCTATTTTTTTGAATTATAAATACTTTCAATTTCAATTTAATTTAACACCAATCGGTGCACAATGTTTTTGGTTAACCTGTCTTTAGCTAACACAAATAGATTCGATAAAAACAATAAAAAAAAATATTTGTACAACTATTGAAAAAGTGTAGGAAATTGTGTATCATTTTTGCATTGACATTTTAATTAAATTTTATAATTATGTGATAATACTTACATAGATATATTCAAATTAAATTATAAAGTTTTGATCAATGAAGCACAAATAAGTAAAAAACAGGATTAATTTCACTGTATTATCTTCATTATAATATGAATTCAATTTACACTTCAGTCTAAGTAACACGTGGCCGGCTATGCTAACACCAAAAATTTAAAAAGTGGAAATAATTGAATTATACGGTATTTCGTTTTAATAATTCACTACAAAATAAATTTAATTAATTTTATAGCGTCAACAACACGTGGTAATTATGCTGTTAAAATGTAGCTTATATGACACGTTCGTAGATTTACCATAGCAGCGCCATCTATTGATTACTTACTCAACCCAGTCGAAAGGTATCGACATCTGTTAGAATCATTTGGAGTTAACAGATAATTGTGACTGTCAAATAATAACAGACAAATAATTAGCTGAATTATACGGTATTTCGTTCACTACAAAATAAATTGAATTAATTTTATAGCGTCAACAACACGTGGTAATTATGCTGTTAAAATGTAGCTTATATGACACGTTCGTAGATTTACCATAGCAGCGCCATCTATTGATTACTTACTCAACCCAGTCGAAAGGTATCGACATCTGTTAGAATCATTTGGACAGATAATTGTGAATAGTGACTAATAACAGACAAATAATTAGCAATAAATTAAAATTGCGACTATAATTTGAGATTTAAACTATCCTATCTCTCAAGTTGGATCGAACTGCACATGGTGTGCGAATTTTATTATAATCGGTTAAGTGGTTTAGGAGTCCATTGAGGACGAACATTGTGACACGAGATTTATATATATTTAGATATATATATATATATATATATATATATATATATATATATATATATATATATATATATATATATATATATATATATATATATATATGATAATTTGAAAATAATATTTATATTTATGAACATAAATTCTTTTATAATATCTTTTGCTCTGATTATTTATACTATTTAAATTCTCTAGTAGCAAATATTTCTTTGAATCCATCATCATTTAATATTCATTAATTTCATAAAATTTTATATACATTATGACATATAAATTATCTTTGTCTTGATATTTTTCTATTATAAATTTATCTATTTCTTAATACTAAATATGAAATTGATTTATATTATTACTGTTTCAACAACTACTTATTAAATTAGATAACTAAACTTGTTTAATTTCAGATGAAACAGCTGATTTCTTCATGACAACTAAACATCCATATTTGGGCAGATTTCATGTTCTCCATTATACTTGTTAAGCATTTTCTAACGTTAGACAATTATTAAGGTAATTTCTTTTTTTTATTGTTGTTCTTTTAATTATTATAAACAAATGATTTAATATATTCTGAATTTATATGCATTTTTACTTATGATTGTGTTTTTCTTAATATGTTTTTAACTACATGGTTTCAATTCATTTCAAATAATAAGCAAAATATTTTCAAACAGCTGATACTCTTTCGTATATAAGATATATATATATATATATATATATATATATATATATATATATAAAATAACTTTTTACACACGGACAAAGGTTTTTTAAAAAATTATTTATTTAACAAAAGTTACAAGTTTCATGATTCGAAGTAAATTCTAGACTGACAATATAACTAAACAATTCAAAAAGGTAAAAAATACAATGTAAGCAAAAATAAGGTTCAACAATTTATAAAACAACATGTTATTACACAATATGCTGATTAAGTAATTTATTTAATATGTACTAAGTAATTTAAGGTATATAACATATATATATATATATATATATATATATATATATATATTAGTAATTTAAACATCATCTATGATGGTATTTTGAGAGAATGATATTAGCTCTGATCTCTTGCACTTTGCTATAAAATTTAACAGCATTAAAATCATAATTTGTCCGTAGTCCGTACTAACGATAAAGTATAAAAAGGAAAAATATTAATTATGATAAAAAAATTACAACTAATCTATAGAGAGACCAATTTGTATTCAGTTCAATGTCCAAGCAATGCGTGATAAATATGTACCTGTTCAGAAATTGTTTTGTCTTTCATGTGATATCTGAAATAATGAAAGAAAGGTAATAATTTATATTGTTTTCGTGTAATTTGATTTTATAAATATTGACATAATTTTAATTTATACATGTAATAATTTTAGATTATTTTATTAACCAGAAGATGACTTCATAAGTCGAAACGTACGTCGTTATTAAATGTTTTTTTAAGTATATTTGACCTTTAATCCAAGAAAGTAACCAAAATATATCTTAAGTGGTCAAGAAAGTAAATAAGAAAGTAATTTATATATATATATATATATATATATACAGGGTGATTAATAATGAATTGTACACAGAGAAATGGTAGACTCCTGACATCAAAATATGACGATTGGCCAAATAAGACTATCTAGTTAACTATCTACGGCGTGGTAGAGTTGAAATATTGTATTAATGATTTTGAAATATTACAGTAGCCGCTTCACTGATATTGATGAAATTTTTGGTGTAATTGAGGTTTTTCGAGGTGGCAAATGTCACCATACGGTTATTTTTGGCCTACTCTACGAGGGGCGCTTCATACTACAACGGAGTTCACTCTTATGACTAATATTTTTTATGTTAATTAAGAAACATATGGCGACATGCTAAATTCAGATTTGGAGCCAGTTGGTTAAAATTATCTGACTAATTGTTATGATCATTATATCATCTGTGAACATATTTCATTTTTGTATAGAGTCGCTATGCATGGCGTAGTAAAAACAATTTTGAATAAATTCTTAATGTCAGCCACAAAGAAGCATGCACATGTTTGTTCATTCCTTTGTTTATTATCATATTCTTGTTTGAGTTACATAAATCCCTAGATTAGCACTTTAGCGGAAAGAGAGTGTCCTTTCGCCTGTTATATTTTTCTAGTAGTAGTTTTTTGTATTTGTATATCTGGTGGAACAAATATGTTTACTCATTTGATGGATCTATTATATAATTTTGAGCTTAAATAACTCTAATGCATAAGGGCTTTAATTGTTAAAAAACATCAGCCATCATTTGTATAATTGTGTTGCACACAACAGGTCTTTTTATATAGTGTGGCATACACGACATTTGTACAAAAGAGTCCACAATATGTAATTCTGAGAACATATCTTAAGGGTTTGAGTCAAGTTTGAGGAGGGGCAATCCTATTACCATGATGATGTACATCACTAGATCCATTTTTATACTAATTATTTACAGCTAACATAGCTGTAGGACACTAATAGCAACAAACGCTGATGATGCAGCAATCATGTAATCTCAAGAAAATCGAATGAAAGCTTCAGAAAATCTCAATCTTAATCATACAAAGCTACTTTCGCCATGGAGTGAAGTAATTGTCCCCAATTCTTCATAAAATGCCAATAATAAATAATGTCAAATATATTGGTCTTCATTTAGATGAAAAATTAACATGGAATTGATACATCCACGTCAAAAGGCAGCAATTAATTATAGAAAAATTCACAGTTATCTCTAGAAAATAAAGTATTAGTTTATAAAACTATAACAACTTCTATGTGGACATGTGGATATAGGGAATAAATGCAGATTACGGGCATTTGCCTTTTTTCGATTTTTTTTGTTTTTTCGTAACTGTATAAGCCTCCTGAACATAGAAAAGGAAAAAAAACTCGGCGGTCTCATTAAAATTTCCCCCCCTCCAATAATTTTTGTTCCTGAAAATCGGCTTTTTAATATTTTTTTCATTTCGTAATTAAATAGCCTGTATAAACATAAAACAGAACAAATTGACCCCCCCCCCCTAACAAAAAATAATTTTACGACTAATCGGCGTTTTTTTATTTTTTAAGTAGATCGACGTTGAATATAAAATAGTGAAAAAATAACAAAAAAAAATCAAAATCCCCCCCGCCTTCACAATTGGCTTCATCATCGCTCCTTTCAATGTTTGTGGCATTTTCTGATATTTCCGGATCATATAAATCTCGAGCCAACATAGAAAAAATCACTAAGGGATCTTGCTTAAGATCCTCACATTTTTTTTGAACATGTAACGGGCTAAGTAACCCCCAAGGAACTCTTTTGCAATTTCCATATGGACCGGTCGCTTTTGCATGTCTCCTAAAATATAAATGTATGAGAAATTTTCTTTTTTCTCTATTAAATTTAAAAATAACATACCATGAGCTTTCAATCGAATTTGTGCATACACCTGTCTCTGGATCTATGAAGTTCAAGGAATGGTTGACTTGCAAATTTTGATATTTCAGACTCTCATTCAGGTTGGAGTAACCCTTCCAACAATCAGAATATACCATAGTGGCAATTTTTCAATAGAAGCCAAGAGAGTTTCTTGGCTTCTGTCTGGAACTACTCTTCCGGTGCCTCGTTCGTAACCTCCAAAGACCCAGAAACCTTCCACATGCTGTCCTCGATGGTATTTTCTTTTCCCAAATTTTGACTCGTCAATCTCCACACTCAAAATATAATAAAACAATAAGCATAACAAAAATAACGAGTATGCATCTCTTTCACATTTGACCAGGTCCTCCAATTTTCGTTGCCTTGGTTATCAATGCGTCAAAGACTACTTCTCTGCAAAAATTGGCCCAATCCACTAACGTATGTTGTGCGAGTCTTAGCTCGTTTTGCATTCGTAATAGCTGCTCATTATTGACCCACATATGAATAAATCCCAAAATTTTCCAAATGGGCAAGTGGGATTTATAAAAGAACTCCTATAACGTAACGTAAAGATGCCCTAAAAATTTAAGGGGGTTGATTATTTCTATATAACGTATATTTTGATTGCCATGGTAAGTAATCTGCGTCACAAAGTATTGGATATTAAGTTATTCAAGAAGGGGAAGGGAATATAATCATTGGATTCACCCTTTCTCTTCTTGAATAACTTAATGTGCGTTACAATGTATTGTATATTAACTTATTCGAGAAGGGGAAAGGAATACAATCATTGGATTCACCCTTTCCCTTCTTGAATAATGTAATGTGCGTTACAAAGTGTTGGATATTTAGTTATTCAAGAAGGGGAAGGGAGTATACTCATTAGATTCACCCTTTTCCTTCTTGAATAACATAATGTGCGTTACAAAATATTGGATATTAAGTCATTCAAGAAGGGGTAGGGAATATAATCATTGGATTCTCCTTTTCCTTTTTGAATAACCTGACGTGCGCGTTAAAAAGTATTGGATATTTTGCAAGGGGAAGGATGAATGCATATTACTTTCACTATGAGGAAATGCGAAATTTACGTATATTCAAAACCGAAGTTTATTAAGTTATAATAGTATTAAACATTTATTAAATCATAAATATAATTATATTATTCAATATTATTAGATAAATATGTCATATTATTTTATTATATTGAAAATGAAAAATTCGTGAATTCTTTTTAGGGAAAAAGTTTCCAAACGGTTGGCGACACTGCAGTATATTACTGTCGGTTGTCGAGTTTGACATTGACTTTCATAAGTGTATTTGCATGGAAAATACATATTTTTAATAATCTTTAGTATTCATATTTCGAAAAGTATTTGTTTTCGCAACTCGTGACTTGGTATAAAACGTTTCTATAATAATAACTGTATGTAAAAAAGATATGAGACCCGAACAAGATTGGAGATATTTTAAAATTGAAAATGTGCTTGCATGACAATACAAGTAAGTTTTAATAATTCTGAAAATTCATATAACGAAAAGTAGTTGTTTCCACAACTTGTGACATGGTATAAAACGTTTTTATAATAAAACCTATCTGTAAAAAAATTTAAAGCCCGAACTCGATTGGTGGCATTCCAAAGTTTAGCCATATGGCCGGCTCACTTTAGTTATTTTTGCTACTTCATTTTTTTATATGAGTTTCACATATTTTAAAAAGAGCGGAGATGTCAAAAAGATATTTGAATAATAAACTTGAATTTAATACTTACTTTTTATTACAAAATATACGTTTATTTTTATTTTTTTGATATGTCCATTACATTTGTAACGAAAACTATCTATGGAATCTGGCCGTGGTGTCATTATGAAATGTCCGTCACAAAAATCCACAGGACACTTAATTTCATTATTTGCGGGCATTAAACCCAAACGCTGCGCTTGCGATATAATCTCATTATTATTTCGCCAGGTATAAATATCACCTAGATTAATCAAATTCATTTTTGTCGGAAACCAAGAAAATCTCAAATATAGAAGCACAACACAAATAAACAGACACACAATACCAACCGCAACAAATACTAATGACAATAGTTTGACACTTTTAAGACAATTAGAAATAAATTTTTTGTTATTGCCATTGTTGTGTAACTTCCAAAAGGGAACCTTTGAAAAGTGAATATTTTCATTAAAATTAGGCTTCTAGAAACGTAATCTACCTAATAAACTAAAATTTTTAGTAATACAAGAAAAGCCCGTAAAATGCATTTATACCATAATTTGTTCAACCCTATCAGAAAGGAAATAATCTGGCAGAAAGATATGTAGAGGAGACCCCCAGAGAATCTGTAAAGAACGGTACCTGATCCAAGCCAACAAAATAATTATTACATTTACTTATAAACATAAAATTTAAATATCAAATCCTTACCTTAGTTAATTTGACTCTACATTCTTCCATAGTTTTTTGAAATTCAGTATTATTAAAAAGTTGAGATTCCAACATTTGCACTTTATTATAATATTCAATATCCTGACCTCCCCAAATGTTTTTTATTTGATAATTTTCATCTCCACTCTTTCTTGGATCATTTCTAATTATCCACACTATGCGCCCCATAAAAAGTATACTTTCAGCTAGATCTTCACTGATAAAAAGAGGAACCATTTCCCAATTTATAAAGAATTTTCTTACTACAGGAGGGCTTCGAATTCTCCGTTTCTAAACAGAAAAAATTAATAATACTAAAATAATTATGATAAATCAAATCCAAATAATAAAGCGAAGAGGATCAAGCCTCTGACTTATTACAATAAGGTTAAAGGGAAAAGTAGATATTTAAAAAGTGCACAAGAAAATGGTAACATAGCTAGGATGAAGAAACTAACAAGGCATTGCAGGATGACAATTAGTCCAGATTCTCACCAAATCGGGCCGACCCCAATCGTTTCGATCAGGATCGATTTAATTGTGTGGTCAGTCCGACGCAAATCGATAAATCGGATTCCATCGATACGATTAATGCTAGGCAAGAGAGACTTCTAGCGTTCCGTTTTTAGGTTCTTACGAATTGGTGTATCCCTTGCGTTCTATTTTGTTCGGGACACTAAAACGCATCCAATATAACTGCTTCAACTATAGTTGACATATGGAGAGGTCTACATGTGGAATATATGCCAACACTGAATATGTGGGTGAACATTGCACAACGGTTTGAAGAGCTCTGGAATCTGCCAAATTATGTTGGCAATTTAGATGACAAGCACACAGCTTCCAGCTTGGATTTAACTCTCCGTATTGCCATTCAATTCTTCCACTGGGATGTGCGATGGATATTTTAGTTCAGCAGAAACATGATTTAATGGCAGAATAAGCGATGGAGAGCTTCTGTTTCCATCATCTTCATTGTTTTGATATCATTTGAGAACATACTGCCCTTTCAACTTGTACCCATGATTTCTCCCCCACCGACCGATGGTCAGCTTACGTGACATCTACAAACAATGCCAAGCTCAAGCTCCACACACAAGTTTACGCTAACTTGCTGTTCTTCCATCGCACAAACTCGTAATTACGAGTAGTACACCAAATCCCAATAAATTAATAAGTCGATGCTGATAAAGATGTCATCTGACTGAAATCGTTCACGGCCGAATAGTCCATTCAACACATTGGATTATTTGAACGATCTTCGTCGCGCGTCCGAAGTCTGAACGGTTGTGGTCGGCAACCCAGCCTCAGATGTGTAGAGGTATGTTGGGTACAGGAAAAAATTAATTATTAGTGACTGAAAATATATTCAAAACTGCATTGATCAAATTAGTGTTTTAAATGAAACTCAACGTTTCTAGCTAATTCCACAATATAATATTTCATTTAAAACACTAATATTAGTAGATTCCACGAAGTAAGGGTCGAGACAGCTAATTACATTGATCAATGTAACTGAAACTATAGAAGTAGATTAAAAAATAAGGAAGGAAGAAAGTTGATATAAAAGATTCTGCTGCTAATAGTTGAGATAAAAAAATGTTATCAATTCATAAAAAAAATTCTTATACGAATGTTCGTTTCTCAGTTCTACAAGTATAGGTAAACTTTTAAAATAAAAACCTGGATTCAAGTATAACGTCTTAAGTAAACATTCCAGTACTATAAAATTTTAGACGCTATAAATTAATCCACACTACCCTCGTATTTTTATTCCGTTTTTAAAAAGATTCTACGAGGGCATTGTTTTCATTTTCATTCCCTACACCTTGCCTGACTGATATTTGTAATATTTCATATTATTGTCATTTAAAACATCATCCACTTCACTTATAGTCCAAATTTCTACCAATTCTGTAACACTCTCGACTTCTAATTCTATTCTATTTTAAAAATGACATTTTATATACATAATCACACACTGAGCGATCATGCTATTGTAACGAGTTATTTTTTTGAAGCAGTTCCGATGGTATTTTAATTTGAATAAGTGGAAATAACTCGTTACTTACTTTCCAACTTTGATTTCTGGTCTCGTTTCAGTCCCGTAATATTAATTTAAGTATTTATTTCATTAGTAATTCAAAAGCCGTGAATTACCATCTAAATAAATATGTAAATTTTATTAAATTCCGCTTTTCAAAATTTAAATTATCGAGGACGCCCGGTATATAAACTACTTTAATTAAAACCAAAGCCGTCCAGTATAGTAGCAAAATTTCTGGTTGTAAGAAAATCGATTCAAGTTAACTCCCTCACCACCGTTATCGCCAAAAATTTTAGGTAGGAATTAAATTATAAATTCGAAAACCGAGCGTTTTGAAGGGAATTAGTAGAATCGAGATATAATTTGGCAGTAAGCAAGTATAAAATTGATAGTTGTGAAGTGTCCGATCGTCCATTATTTTTAGAGTAAGTGGAAATTTATTTTGAAAACCGAATAAAATATTTCACCGGGGTTTTGAAGTTTTATATTCAATTTCCATAAACAATTTAGTAGTTCGGCTATTTAATAATATAATTCCGTATTTTGATAGAGCCGGTATTTTTTTTGAAACGATAAAAACAAAACTTATTTACCGTTTTTATCACCGCGTTCTGTATATTGTTTCTTAAGGTCTGAGCCTTCGATACATTGAAGTAAGATTATGATTTTAATTTTGCGATTTAGATTGTTATACCTATTGTCCTGTTTCAAATTACCCAAATACATATTAGATTTTTATTTGCTTTTCTCCTCGATAATTGGATTCTATTTCGACATTGATCTTTTGGTTTTTTATTCAGGAATTAACCTCTCTGTTATACAATTTTAACTGACCGGAAATTTGCAAGCATAATTTTCTCTAAATTACGCAGATTTATTTTAGTTCCAAATTATATATAGTTTTAACTGACCGGAAATTTGAAAAACTAAAAACCGACTGTGAAACGGATCAGAGGCTGTTGCCACCAGCCGTTTCCCTTTCGGAACGCGCATAATTTTCTCTAGATTACTTAGATTTATTTTAGTTCCAAATTATATATAGTTTTAACTGACCGGAAATTTGAAAAACTAAAAACCGACTGTGAAACGGATCAGAGGCTGTTGCCACCAGCCGTTTCCCTTTCGGAACGCGCATAATTTTCTCTAGATTACTTAGATTTATTTTAGTTCAGAATTATATATAGTTTTAACTGACCGGAAATTTGAAAAACTAAAAACCGACTGTGAAACGGATCAGAAGCTGTTGCCACCAGCCGTTTTCCTTTCGGAACGCGCATAATTTTCTCTAGATTACGTAGTTATTTTAGTTCAGAATTATATATAGTTTTAACTGACCGGAAATTTGAAAAACTAAAAACCGACTGTGAAACGGATCAGAAGCTGTTGCCACCAGCCGTTTTCCTTTCGGAACGCGCATAATTTTCTCTAGATTACGTAGTTATTTTAGTTCAGAATTATATATAGTTTTAACTGACTGGAAATTTGAAAAACTAAAAACCGACTGTGAAACGGATCAGAGGCTGTTGCCACCAGCTGTTTCCCTTTCGGAACGAGCATTATTTTCTCTAGATTACCTTGATTTATTTTAGTTCTAAATTGTATATAGTTTTGTCTGACCGGCAATTAAGAAAAGTTAAAACTGAGTGTGGGACGGATCAGAGGCTGTTGCCCCCAGCTGTAATATTTTCGTTTCATATTTATCTATTCTAAGACACAGTTTTATTTTGCTTGTATTTGGGTAACCGCTGTCCTATCCTCCGACCAACATTTTAGAATAATTTTATCCGATAATTTGAAAATTTAAAGTGTAAATTATCCTATAATAATAAGATTCTCAACCAAGTATGAGGCTGTTGCCACTGATTGATTGATAATCTAGTTTAAATTCTTTAGCTTTTTTTTATAAACTGGTCTGGTCACATTTTCCTACCTATCCCGAATGCCCATCCCTATCGCGAAAATAGTTTTATCCCGTTGACTACCGTGATAGGTAATTATTGTTTTTGTAGATGTGTTAAATTCAACGAGACCCCTGGAATTTTCCATAACCTCCATCTGAGGCTACCTGGAAATCTTAACGCGAAGGGTCAAGGGGCCGTGGAGTAAACCACGTACCACGTAAATTAATCTGGTGCCAGAGCATTTATTTCAAAAAAAATTTGCATCGAGGGTGTCCAAAGTGACGCGTCAGTTGGTAGGAACCTGTGTGAGGTGAAGAAAGACCGAAGCGGCTAGAAATCGCGTCACACTATAAAACATTATAATTCACTAAAACACCTAGTCAGCACTCGTAGCACGAGGAATTTTAATTTTTATATCAAAATATTTGTTTGGTGAGCGATGCAGGACAATCGATATTCTGAATGCCACAACGATTTGCAATAACTCCCTTATTTTTCTGCATGTTTTGTATAAGTTTTTGCTGTTTTACCTGTTTACTTAATAAAAACCCTCACATGTTGATATGTAGTGATCTGCCATTTACCACTAATCGAAACTTTAATCTACTACCATGACCATAGTGGCGAACAAGCGTTACAAGAACGTCTATAACTTTAGTTTCAACAAGACGTTACCTTATGTCGCAGTATATTATACGTTTTTTGACGTGCCAGATCTTCTGAAACCCCTATTTTGTATGGCGTTACTTAAAACAACAGATTTATCAGCAAACGCGCTTCTTGTAGAATGCAAGTAAATTACTAGGAGTTTGGCTTTGGCTAAAAATTTGATTATGTAAAATAATATTTACTTTGAAGTGCTAGTGACACATGTATAGAGATGAGAATTTGTACTTGCACTTCTGATAGTTTAAAGATAAGTTTTTCAAACCAGGTTTTGACCATTTTCCGAGGAAAAACTACTTTCCTGGCTATATGCTGCAACGAATATTGAATTACATTTACCCGGAGAACGTGACAGTGGTCGACTTCTTAGTCAATTCACACTGTCCCAATTATGCTTCAAAATAATGGAGGCATAAGCTTTAAACCAGTTTCGGCCTTCTTACAATAGAGCTAATAACCATCTCAACTTTCAATTGAAAAACTCAAAATGACAATTCTGCCGTATCGCAGGAAACTGTAAAATAATATTTATTTTGAGGTGCTAGTGAAACATGTATAGAGATGGGAATGTCTACTTGTACCTTTGCAGTTTGAAAGCAACAGTTTTTCAAACCAGAAATATAATTCGGAGAAATGTATTTCAGTATTGGTAGATGCATCAGAGTAGTTTTTTCTTCGAAAAATGGCAAAAATCTGGTTTGAAAAGCTATTATTTTCAAACTGGTAGAAGTGCAGGTACAAACTCCTATTTCTGTACATCTTTCACCTCTATATACAAATTTGTTAATGTTTACCTTTCAATTCTGATTAACTTTTCATTATAACAATTTTCTTTTGATCAGAAATCCTTTCTTTTAGTTTGACAAAATAAGTTGGGAAAAATTATTTGTTACCTGTATACTAACACTAGCAGAAGTATCTAACAATTCTGACATTTGCTCTGGATATAAAAAGTTTTCATCTGGACTTTTTCCGTCTCTAATAAAAAATTCTTCAAATGTATCCACCAAATCACCATATATGATCCAATTACATAAATGTCTATAGAAAACTGAGTTCATTGCTTTAATAATTCTGAAAATAAGCAAAACCATTATACCGGGTGATCATCTTATAATCCGGAGTTCCATAACCCCGTTGTCTTGAGAGATATGAAAAAAGGTTGAAAAAAAAGTATTAGAGAGTCAAGATCTTCACATTTTAAACTAATTTTCTAATATACAGGGTGTTTCATAAGATAATTTCAAGTTATGTGATAGTAGTTCCACAAAAGTTATACACATTTTTTGCCAATAACTATTACATTCAACGTAATGATGCTTCGTATCCGAATGAAAATTTATTTGTGAAAGTTTAGTGGACGCGGATAAAAAATAATAACTAGTTTGACTCTTTTTATTTTATTCTCTAACGTTTCGGTGCAATTCGTCACCTTCTCCAGGGCTAAAAAACAATACCCATCAATAAAAATACAGTTTTACAATAAATTGGAACATACAGATGACAATTAGAATTCAAAAACAAGGCTACACTGAACAAAAGTTTAACAATAGTAGAGGAAAAGCTCACCTAAAAATATAAATCAATACAGGTCACAAGGTTGTAACAATATATAAAATACATTGGTAAAATGCCGAAGTAAAACAGTAAAAACAATAAAGAATTAAAAATTAAAAACAATTAAGAAACAATACACACAGCTAATGGGTTGAGAATCAACGAATAAAATTATTAATTAGATGGTTATATATTCGACTTAAATTATCCGTATCTGTTTTTTTGTTAATAGAATTCTTGTCTTTTTGCATCATAACCATCTCACTAATTAGTCTCTTTTTGTAATTCACCTCAAAATCAATAATGCTCAAGTTTTCAAAATCGAAGTTATAGTTTTTTTCAAAATGGTGAAACTGTAAAGTTGTTTTATTATGGTCAGTAAAATGTTAATTCATACAAGAATTATTGTTATCGCACTATCGCGGAGGAGCCGTTTAGTTTGGCCAACATATGAAGCAGAACAATCCTGACAGGGAATTCTGTAAATTAAATTCGAATTGTATAGTTTATCCAACTCATCCTTCATAAAACTATAAAAATCGCTGAACTTTTTGGTATAATAAAAAACTATCTGATTTGTATCATTAGATAAAATGTGTTTGATTCTCTGAGACAAACCATTAACAAACAGAATTTTATAATAATTTTTTTGATTGCTTTGAGAAGTATTTCGAATTCGACTGTTCTCAATGCTCTGTATGATTTTATTAATAATAGAACTATATATATATATATATATATATATATATATATATATATATACAGGGTGTTTTCAAATGACACTTACAACGTTTGCATGTAGAAACCTTTCGTAAAATTGGACAAGATGATATAGGGATTGAGGGGTCCTACCCATTTACTTTTCGAAATACAGGGTGTTAGAGTTATGAAAAATATGTTTTGATTTTATAACTTTAAGATGGATGAATTTTTTGATTTGACATTTGACAGGTTGTTTTTAAATGTAAAATGGCATATTTTGATGGAAAACATGTTTCAATTCTTGATCTAGTGGTGTACATTTGGAAGAATATGTCACTTTTCCCCTCCCATTTTTTACGCCACTGGCATTTGAAGCTTTTTTTAATTGATTTTGTATTCCTCAATAGTTTTCACGTGAAAAATGCATAACCTTTACATATCAAAAAAGTTGTAGTTTTCAAGATATTTAATGTTTTTATGAAGTCTGTACTTTTTAATAAAAAAATTTTTTTCTTGAATGTTTTTTAATAACTATCAAAGTACTAATGGTTAGAATATGTACCAGGAACTAATTTGTGAAACAGCAATTCATATAAAACATTGAGAGAGGATTGTTGAAAATACTTTTCCAAACTTGTGTGATTTTATTAACAAAAGAATTAATGACAATAAAAAATAAGATAATTACAATGTTAAATAATATCCCATTTAAACATAATTTTCAACTAAGCAGCCAAGAAATTACAAAAGATGTTCAAAATTTTGTCCATTTACATTTACACATAACCTGCAACGTTTTCTCATTGAGAATCGGATACCTTGGAAAGAAGACTGGCGATTGCCGGAAATAATTTCTGTAACTGCATGGATTCTTGCTATCAGTGCCTCCTCCGTATAGTAGGCTATGGATGTCAATAATGAACTGGTAAATGTCATTTTGTTTAAAGCCAAAACGAAAATGAATTATTTGTAATTAAATTGGTTTGTGCAACTTTCACACTTTTTGTTATGATGGATTATACTTTTGAAGAAATGGATGATATGCAACTAATATACGGGGAAGCCAGAAATAATGGTAGACGTTCCGAGCGCTTGTATGGAGAAAGATATCCAAATCGATCTAGATAGCCATTTTCTCAAGTTGACACGAGATTGCAAGAATTTGGACAATTCAATTCAAAATTACAAGGTAGCAGTAGAAAACAAACTGTACGAACTGTGCAATTAGAGGAGGCTGTTCTAGACCGTATTGAAAATAGACCCGATTTGAGCACTCGCACCATTGGCAAATCTTTAAATGTAAGTAACTCAACTGTGTGGAATATTTTAAATGAACAGCAGTCGTATCCTTATAAGCATGTTTCATTTTATATCCAGATATTGGATGATTCCAATACAAATACGCTAATTTTAACATTTCACTTTATGAAAATATTATACTTATACTTTTTTATTTTGAAAACTGTTCGTGGCGTTAATATTCGATGTAAAAAATATAACAGCAATGGTTGAAGGCTGTTCTGCGATGATCATTAAGGCCTTTGATTAAATTAATTAAGAAACTGGCGTATAGGTACGTTATCTCGAGTTGGTTTGGTTTGTTTAATCAAGCGTATATGTCAGAAATTTATCATTAATCTTTTTTGATACCCAATATGCTTTGTATATTTTTATTTGTCTTCATAATTTCTCTGTCTAATTTGGTTATTCTTTCAGTGTTTCCTTTTACTTTCTTGGTGTTTTCTCCAATTTCTATTTTCAAATCATTTTCATTCTTCTTTAAATTTTATATTTTCGTTGCTTGCACTTCTTCTAATTCCATTATTCTTCCTATCATTTCATCTCTAATTTCGTGTTTTGTTTCTTGGATTCTTTCTTCTGTATATTTTTTAGATTTATCTAATTGTTTTCTTATTTCTTCTATTCTTTGACTATTTATTTCCATTTTTTTATTGCTTGTTTTTATTTCTTCTCTCATTCTCTGGTTACTTATTTGCATTATCATATTTTGTTCATCCTTATTCCCAGATACCATTCCTTGATTCTTTTCTTCTCGCATTTTCATTGTTTCAATTTCTTCAATTGATTCCATTCTTCCACTTCCATCTGTCTCTTCCTCATTCTCTTGATTATTTCTTCCTTGTACTATGTAATGTACTTGGAAATCACCCATTCCAAATTCTCTTCCTTCAGTCTCCTGATCAGATCCATCTTCTATTCCAACTTGTTTACCATCTCTTAACGTCATTTTCTTCTCCATTTTGATTGTATATTATTTTATTAATTTATTGAATATGATTTTCTCTTACTAATGCTCCTAATGCCCCACGTTGGGGAGCAAATTAAATATGAATACATACTTATTTTAATAATATTTTGAATATTATGTGTTATTTATTTAAATATGATATGTTGTTTGAATACTATAATTTTAATTGCTCCACGTTTGGGAGATAAATTGTATATGAAATTTATATATATGAGAATTATTATTTTAGTTGTGAATTTAAATTGAATATTAAATGTATTACTGTTTTGTTACCATTGAAATATTACACTCTTGGGCTAGCTAATTTATATATATTTTACCTTTAATTCCTCCTATTCATTATGGTATTTAATATCATGTGGGTTCATTTAATTCCTAAAATTTTATTGCCTCGGCTGCTCTTATTTATACACTACTCTATAAATCAGTAGGGTTCTGGGCATATCATAATAAAATCAACATTACTCATCAATGTAATTTATTTTATGTTATTTATGAAAAGATAGAAAAAAAATTTTAAACACTGAAATATTACTTATATATAAAATATAGTTGGCGCTTTATTTTATTGTTGGAGTCATATACCTATTATGTATAAAAATAAATGATTATCCTTTCCTTACTTAATAAAAATTCTTATGCTATAAAATAAAATAATGGATTTTTCTATATACATCCAAATTTCCACATCAAACAAACTTTCTGTGTATTATAAAAAAAACTATTCATTCTTTTTGAGATGGCTTTTGCAGACTCATTTGCATAAACTTGGGTAAACGTTTGTAAACATTATATTTCTTTGAAAAAAATATGAACACCTGCGTTTAAAGTTGTAACACCTGCGTTTAAAGTTGTTCAACTATTTGTAACTTTTTTCTTCTTGTTCTTATGAATAGGATTATTGAAAATATTTAAACACTGCTTTAGTTTTATTCGGTTCGTGAAATGGAAAGGATATCTGAAATATTTATCTACTTAATTTCGATCTTTGTTAAAAATGATTTTAACGTATTATGACAATTGTGCATGTGATAAACTGGAATTAGTTGTGGTTTGTTGTTTTGTGGAAAGTTTATATATATATATATATATATATATATATATATATATATATATATATATATATATATATATATATGTGACTGGAGAAAATTCAACATGACAGAAATTACTACATCTATCTACAAATTTGATAATGGTAAGTTTTTTACGTTTCCTGGTACATTATATTCATTTTAAAACTTTTACTACTAGGTGTTTATGATTTTAAATTTCACTTTTTATTATTTGGTACCAAATATTACTAATTAAACACACCACAGACCTTGTTCTTTTCGCCAAACGACGCCTTCAGTTGGATCCATCCATGACGCTTTCCCGCTTCAGGTGACAATCTCCCTTCTTATAACTATCGGGTGATAATTATATTACTTGCCTTGACTTTGTTTCAACACAGATTTGTCTTTACACTTATTTTAATTATAAGTTACTTTTTATATTTCTGATTTATACATATTCACACTTATTACTTGAAAATTTTATAACAAAGAACTGGATCACATTCAATTTACTTCTTGCTTCTTTAGTTACCAACGCTTAACTGACTATCGCGGGTCTTTTTATCCGCCAAAACCCTTTCTATTGTTTATAAGCGGAAGCTGGCAATGTTCTAGAAAAATCTTTGATTATTGTTCACCTGTCACTTTGTTTATTAATGTTTTATTGTTTTTCTGACTTAAACTTGCTATCAAATATTGTTTTTTATTCACTATAACCTTATCGTCATTGATTTAATTCACTAACATTTTATTATTATTGTTTTTTCATGTTATTGATTATTTTAAATCTTCCGATTGGTCAATGCAAATATATCATTTTTATACTTCCTACAACCTAAATATTTACATAATATACATGGATACAGTTCATTTCTTATTTTGTTTTATATTATTACATCTATACATATAAATTAGGTCGGTAATCATTTATTTTTATTCTTATATTTCATATTCAAATACATTTTATGTTGGTATACTTGTCTCAATTGTTATATTTCGTATAGGTTTTTGACATTTCCTGTAATTACAGTTTTCTACTTATATTATTATGTTTCCTATTAACTTCTATGATTAAATATTAAATAACATCTTATATATAATTTTACTAAATCTAAATGTCATTTATTGATCAATCATCGTAGCACTGTTGATTTTATTATAACCATCCTATTTATTCTTTAAATATAAGCAGATGATTTCGGTGTCTAAAATTCCGTGTAACGTTACGTTATTTTTTTGATCTTCGTTTGCTTGTTAGGTTCTGTCTAAGGTTGTTTTTTTAAAAATACAGAATTATTTTAAAACTGTTTTACGAATAATTGTTTATGAATTCTTTTTATATTTATTTATTTTTCTCTATGATTATGCCCATTGATTGTAATTGATTATGTTGTTATATAGATATTTCATTAATTTTGGTACTTTATTTACAAGTTATTTTTATTGATAAATATTATATTATCCTTTATCGAGATTCTATGAATGTTATATGCTCGTTCTATCTACAACAATATATATATATATATATATATATATATATATATAAACTCACTTATGTTCTTTTGATAATATATAGAATGACTTCTTCTTGGGTTGTTGTATAAAATAAATATATTAATTATAATATATTTTGGAATAAAGATTCAATAACTTAACGTTTTGCTCCTATCTCAGGAGCATTATCTAAAGAATATGTATAAATATTAAAATTAAACTACATAAAATACAGTTGTAAAAATAATTTAGATAATACTGTAAGGTTTTTCTTATTTAATTAAACAGTAAACGGGTGGGATAGACTTTAAACACACGGTATGGCTACTTACGAACACTTAATTTATATACACTTAACTATTCACTTACATTTAATTTATATACACACAAACTTAATTATTAACTTATATCAACACTTTACTGTTCGCTATTTCGGTGTATTCTTGTTTATTTCACGAGATCACTTTATCAACTCAACTAACTCTCCCTGGTCGGTCCTTTATATATTAGTGCCTTTTTTACTAGATAATTCTAGATTGCGGCTTACACAAAAACAATTGGCTTTCTGGCGTTTACTAGATAAGACTGGTCACAAAAGCAATGTCTTGGGTAAAAGAAATTCTCTGCATTATGTCAATAAGGTGGATTGAGACTGATGCACATTCAAGTGCTGGTGTGGTTGATGGTGTTGACTTTCTGGTACGGCACTTAGTGAGTCTGATTGCCACGGCATATGAAAAGAATGCGTTGATGGGTTCGGTGATTAAGACGGGTGGGGTGATGGACTAGATAATGGGATTTAAAGTGAAGACGATGTAGGCGGTTGGTTGATTGATGTGTAGCATCCCTATTATGAGCAAATTCTCCCATCTCTAGTTCAGAAAGTATGTTGTCTATGCGATTTTTTGGTATAGATATGGCTCGACTACTTTGATTTGCGCCGCGTATTCTACTGGCTACGTTTTCGCCATATACCGCAAAGTAATATTTTAATTTCACATCATCTTGGACACTTTGCATAAAATTATAAGCTTCGTCAACCCTGGCATCACTTTCTAATGTTTTGATTCGCTTCTTGGGTGCTAAAGTGTCCGCGTTCGGCGGAGGTCTTATTGACTGAGAATTCTGGAAATGCGGCTTTGCCTTGGAAGTTGACGCTTCCGATAGAGGTCTTATGGGTCAGAGTTCGATGACTTCGTTGCTATAACAGGATCACCGTCATCTTCAGTTTCATTTTCCTCGGCGTGTTCTGGGGATGATATATTTAGGTCGTCGTCATTATTGCTATTCTCTTCTTCGTCGTTTACCTACAACAAATCTAAATGGTAAAAAAACTTTTTTCGTTTTAATTTAACCAGGGAAAAATACCAAACTATTAGTTTTATTTCAAAATGTTAATTATTTTTCCACAAAACAAACCATTCATTTGCTTTTAGGGAAAATAGGAATATTATTCGTTTTATATAAACCACATATTTTTGTCTTGCAGCAATTTAAATTGATTTGACTGAAGATATTTGTTTTTTCCTGAATATGCTTATAATCCATTTGTGTTAGTTTTGTGCCTATAATGTGTATTGTTGTTTACAGATACCGCAATCAGAGGACAAGTGGCGTCAAATTGCAACCGGTTTTCTATCAAAATGGAATTTTCCACACTGTATTGGCGCAAATGATGGGAAGCATGTGCAGATCGAAGCGCCAGAACACAGTGGAAGTATACGTTCTAACTATAATAGCACATTTAGTATCGTATTGATGGCTGTTGCTAATGGGGACTACCGTATTTGGTATACAGATGTCGGATGCCAGGGATGAATCTCAGATGGCGGTGTTTTTGCCAATACAACATTTTATAAGAAGCTTACGAGGAATGAATTTCAACTCCCAAATCCAACACCCTTATTAAAGGAATCCAACGCACAGGTTATACCGTTTATGTTAGTAGCAGATGACGCATTTGCACTAAGCGCAAACCTTGTGAAGCCCTTTCCAGGTACACACCCAAAAGGTTCCCAAGAACGCGTGTTTAATTATCGATTAAGCAGAGCTCGGCGGATTATTGAGAACGTGTTTGGTTTAATGGCCACTGTTTTTCGAGTATTTAGAAGTCCTATTCCATTAAGTCCAAAAAAAGTTGAAAGTGTAGTACTTGCTACAACTTGCTAAGATGAAATACAAAGTCGGTACAAACATATACACCACCTGGTACATTTGATAGTGAAGATTTAGAAACTGGTGTAATAGTACCTGGTTCCTGGAGACATGAAGATGAGGAAGCGCATACCGAGAAGGAAGGAGTCCGAAGGACGCAAAAGAAGTAAGGAACGAATTAGCCCGATTCTTTATTTCAGACGAAGGGAAAGTACCGTGGCAGGATAAATTTGCCTAAACTTCTTTAGTGTTAATCTTAATTTTATGTTCTACTACCTTTCGAATATCAGTGATCATATATTCTGCATATATGTATTGTACAATAAATTCTTATTTACGTGTATTTTTTGCTTTCATTTCTTTTTACATTGTAAGCAGACAATTTAAAAAAAATAACCAACTTTAAAAACAACTAAAAAGAAAAAATAACTGGAGGATTTTCGAATTTTCCATACATACATACATTCATACAGGCCAGATGTAGAACCTCTTTTTTAGCTGTTTATACATAGTATGAGCTATTGAAATCTACAAAAAATAAATATTTTCAAAAAACAAATAAAAGTGAAAATTAATACGTGTATAATCTATAGCTATGCGTGTCTTTAGAGGCCATTTTTTTAAGTGGGATAATAAAAATAAATACCTACCTCCATAGTGCTGCGAATACTTCTAGAGGTGTTGTTTTCACTTAAAAACATCATCATCTTGTATCCAAACCATATATTGTCTACCGAAATGGTGCCTGCACCATTTTTAGTTTTGTCTTTAATTTTCTTTCGCTCCCTGCTAAATTGAGTTTTAAGAGACTTTATTTTCCTTGATATTTCATGCACATTTGTTTGAAAGTGCGAAGCCATCTTCAACATTTCATGATATTTCAGATTTCTATCTCAATATTCTCGGCATGAAATGTCCCATAGTGAAGGAGACGTATGTAGCATTTCAATGAATTCTACCACTTGCTCTTTGATCCATAACATGTTGGCTATAAGAGATAACAAGAAGCTACACTCTCTTGTGTCAACAAATAATAAAAGTACGCACAAACATATTATGGATATATATTTTATATGGGTCACTTCCAGCTTTTTTATATTTTCGTGGTACTTATGTTCTGCAAATAATATGCAGTATAAAGCATTTCTAAATAAATGTAAATGTAAAATAAAAACAGCGAAATTGACCAAGCTACCGTGAAAAAACATGTCCATATTATTATATGAAGTTCACATTATTAACGTACCTGCCAGTTGTAACAAATATCAAAATAAAGCACCAATAACCAAATAGATGATAACTCACTAGTCTTATTCGACGTTACTTGTTGGCAACACCGTCCAAACAGAGCGATGTTTTCCGTTTGAAATGGAAAACACGGATACATGCAACACTCAACAAAATTCTTTGATGTCTTGCCGTACAACATCGGCGCTATGTTGCCGTGTATCTATCAACTTGTTGCGTGTTGATGGGATACATGTTAACAACAGTGTTGACAACATGTATCCGGGCGATTGTTGGCCTGTCTTTACTTACCATAAGACGAAAACGAATTTGCTATCTGTATTTTAAATTTGTACTTTACTCTTGTAAGTATGGTGGTGCTCAGGTTGGGGGCGGTTTGTCGGCCAAAGGGGATGATCTCGAAAATCTCATTGAGCATATTTTGAAAGCACATAAATCGAGGAACATTTCAAGAGAAAAACCAATTCGCTATCTGTATTTTAACAGAGAATTTACTTTGGTATGGCGCTGCTCATGTTGGGTGTGGTTTATCAGCCAAAGGGGATGAGCATGAAAATATCATTGAGCATATTTTGAAAGGACATAAATGGAGGAACATTTTAAGATGAAAACCAATTCGCTATCTGTATTTTAACTTGTACTTTATTCTTGTATGGTTGGCTCACGTTGGGGGTGGTTTGTCGGCAAAAGGGGATGAGCACGAAAATATTATTGAGCATATTTTGAAAGCACATAAATCGAGGAATATTTTAAGAGGAAAACCAATTCTTGTATCAATGGTGTATTTATGGATCTTTTTTGGCGTATATCTTCTAAACTATTATAGGTAGGCTAATTTTATTCAATGCTTCTAAAAGCACATGTTTCTGGCATTATAACTTTTTGATTTTACGTAATTTTAATGAGTGCAGGTGCTGACTTACGTTAAGCCCCACTTTCAATTGCGATCTCCCGCTAAACCACTCAAGCACAAAAATAATTAATAGCACATAAGGAGCACTTAATTCCTGCATGTATGTAATTTTGATTGTTTATTGTGGGGGTGCTAACTTAACATATGTGCAGAATTTGCCAATAATGTCGATTTTATTCTTAAAAACCGAATTAACTCCATAACCGTACCATTTAGGTATAGGGAATGCTTAACAAAAGTAAAAGTAATTTGTAAGTACTTTTTGAAGATGATATAAAATACATTTAAAATAACCGAAAAAATCTTGGGGGTGAGTTTTGGTTCACCTTGTATATAATATGAAATTTATCAAATATGTGATGAGTTGTAACAAAACTTGACTAATACGAAACTATTTTGGCATTATAAAATTAACCCTCAGTTGTTGATTTTAAATAATACTGGGTAAAGAGTTAAGATTTTTACATAGGAGTGGCCATAACATTGAAAGTACCCTGTAGAACTTAGTAAAGAAATAGAAAACATGGTCAAAATAAGATTCAAAATAATATATAGGATATTCCATTAAAAAAACATAAATTTGATATGATGTGACCTTGTGAAACACCCTGAATATTAGAAAATAATTTTAAACTGCGAAGCTCTTCTTCGTCTATAACCTTGTTATTACACTTTTTTTCATATATCTGAAGACAACGGAGTTATTGAACACATGATTATAAGTTCTGTTTCATTGATCCCAGTAATTTTTTGGCAAAACTAATCTATGTGATGAAATATTATATTGTATTTACAAAAATTAATCTATTGAGGATATGTGTGTGGTCTAGGTTGTTATCTAATATTATATAAAACAGAGGAGAGATCATTTTGTGGATTTTAAACTATTGTATATTTTGATCTAATACCCAAAAATTAAGATTGCATGACCCTTTCGATAGTTGTAGTAAGTAAATATTTAGATGTCTGAATTTTCACCAAGAAATTAATGGTACCCTTTTAAAATTTGTTATAATAAACATAATCGCTATTAGAATAAGTACTTTCTGAATAATTATTATTAAGAGCGTTCTGTAGAGAACATCATTGAAAATAACTGCACTATGCACCTTTCAAAGTGTTCATAATTCATATAAAATAAGTTTTCAATAACTTAAATAAAAGTTTGATTATTTAGTAACCCCATTTCCCAACACTATGCGACAACAACACATTGCCTTCCTCAATAGTCAAGAAAGCCATGTCTTTCATATGTTGAAAAATTAAATTTCCAAACACCATTGAAAAATTTCTATACATGACACAAACAAGTACTTATTGAACTAAATGCACTGCATCTTATATATAAGAAGAAACCTTGATAGTTCCACATTTTTGTTATGTAATTAAAGGGAATACATAATTTGTCATGATGTATTTAAATCAGACTCAACATAAGACTGGCAAGATCTTATAAGGTTTAGTACGTAAAAGCTCCAAAAAAATGTTGGTTTAACACTTCCATTGAAATTGTAAAGCAAAAGTTATACTTGGAAAATGTTACAAATATTTTTTGGAAAATTATTTTTGAAACTGTAAGATATGCATTGACCATGTTTTTATGGTGATTACAAAGAGTATTTTAATTCATTAGGATACAGTTTGACACTATAAGATTTCAACATCTTTTTGTTTTTTACTTCAAATAAATTAAAGACACTTATGCCCGATTTCACCAACCATTTCCTAATGTTAGATAATACCTAAATTATATTTTGGAATTGCTAAATTAAGTTACGTTTCACCACACGCTAAGTAATACCTAAGAGTGATAATATTAGACCTCTATTAAGCTGGAACCCCCACCATCGCAAATCAAGTTCGCAACCAGTCAAAAATTTAGTGCTATTTAGGTGCTAATTTAGTACCCTAGTCCGAATTTTAGTGCTCAAACCGTTTAGCAGGAAATCGCGTGAAAAATGGGGGGGTCCAGCTTGCCATTAAGCTGGACCCCCCCATATCAGAAAAAAATATATAGTGATCCAGTATAGACGACAATTACACTATAATTTAGTGCTAATTAAGTGCTCTAAAATAACGTTAACAATTTGACAAAATATAACAGTCTTTAAATAGTTTAATTGGGGAACGTGGGAGCCGCGCTCTAAAATTTGTTAAACAATCTAAAATTCGTTAAACGATCGTTAAAGAATTTGGTGCTCGCAAGATTATGGTACTAAAATGTTCCTTAAGCATCCTACTTTCGAAAAAATACAATGACAGAATTTAGTGCTACCTGTATCATGTGGAATTAAGTAGTTTATACGGGAAAGAGAGAACATCGCGCTCTGAAATTCGTTAGACGATCGTTAAAAAATTTGGTGCTCGCAAGATTATGGTACTAAAATGTTCCTTAAGCATCGTACTTTCAAAAAAATACAATATCAGAATTTAGTGCTACCTGTCATACGTGGAATTCAGTATTTTATACGGGAAAGAGATAACGCCGCGCTCTAAAATTCTTAGACGATCGTTAAAAAATTTGGTGCTCGCAAGTTTACGGTACTAAAATATTCCTTAAGCATCGTACTTTCAAAAAAATACAATGTCAGAATTTAGTGCTATCTGTATCACGTGGAATGTAGTTCATACGGGAAAGAGAGAACGCCACGCTCTAAAATTCGTTAGACGATCGTTAAAAAATTTGGTACTCGCAAGATTATGGTAATAGAATGTTCCTTAAGCAACGTACTTTCAAAAAAATACAATATCAGAATTTAGTGCTACCTGTCATACGTGGAATTAAGTATTTTATACGGGAAAGAGAGAACGCCGCGCTCTAAAATTCGTTACACGATCGTTAAAAAATTTGGTGCTCGCTAGATTATGGTACTAAAATGTTCCTTAAGCTTCGTACTTTCAAAAAAATACAATATCAGAATTTAGTGCTACCTGTCATACGTGGAATTAAGTATTTTATACGGGAAAGAGAGAACGGCGCTCTCTAAAATTCGTTAGACGCTCGTTAAAAAATTTGGTGCTCGCAAGTTTATGGTACTAAAATATTCCTTAAACATCGTACTTTCAAAAAAGTACAATGACAGAATTTAGTGCTACCTGCATCACGTGGAATTAAATAGTATATACGGGAAAGAGAGAGCGCCGCGCTCTAAAATTCGTTAGACGATCGTTAAAAAATTTGGTGCTCTCAAGAGTATGGTACTAAAATGTCCCTTAAGCATCATACTTTCGAAAAAGTACAATGAGAGTACATTTTTGTAATATCGATATTACACATTATCCATATTTCATGACCGATATATTGTTACTTCGATATTTGCTGAACGATATTAATATCGATATCCCATCACTAAACGAAATAAATATGAACGGTAACAGTAAAGCTAGCTCCCCCACTTTTTCAAATTAAAAAAAAAACATGTGTAATTTAGAACTAATTTGTACCCAAAAAATTAGAATTTTTCTGAAAAATCACTATTTAAAGTGGGGGTGCTAGCTTGAGGTCAAGCTAACACCCCCACATTCACAAAATCAAATTTTATTGGCATAAATGTAAACTTTGAATTAAGGACTAATTTGTACCCAGTCAGTTTTTCTGAAAAACCGCTATTTAAAGTGGAGCTCAAGCAGCACCCCCACTTTTACAAAATCAAATTTTAACAGCATACCTTTAAACTTTTAATGTAGGACTAATTTGTACCCAAAAGCGTTTTTCATTATCATATCATTTTGTTTATTACAGATGATAGTAAATTAGACCACGTGTTTTATTAATTTCCAAGTAAATAGTTAAAAAATGTGAAATTACCAAAAGTAACTAAATATAAATTTTCGAAATTAGGACCAATTTATATACACACTGCTTTCCCTAAAGAAGGCTTTTTAATGTGCTTCACCTCACAGCTGTCATCCTGATTAAAGTTCAAAATGGAGGGAAAACTAGACAAACTCTTAGATGAAGTGTTTTATGAAACATGGCACCTACCTGGCCAGGTAGGTACTTCCAAGAAATTTTTGTTTTCATATATTATATATTATTTTGTCTCTAATAAAATACTATATTAATATAATTCCATAACTCTTATTTTTTTTTAGTGAGATCTTTTGTAATAACTGAGGCGATCCTTTGACAAGACAAAAAAATTCCCTAGTGCACCTGCGTAATAATGCATAAATAGTTCAAAGCGGTTAAAAGAATGATCATACTCTGGTGTTGTCAATTTTTTTTAACTGCCTGGCGGCTTAGTAAAGATGTGCAATGATGTCACGTCAGACTTTGGTTTCTGATGGACAAACAATTTAAAAACATTTTTTTGTTACCCTCGCAAATAACGAAAGGTGATATTTTTTGTTTTTTAGATGATTGCGTCTTTGATCTACCGCTCCTATTTTTCATTCATAATCATTCTCTATTGGTTGAAACAACTAACCACTATTTTTAAATTTGTTTAAGCATTCTGAATTATATCCAAATATTAAGAGATACATTACAATTTATTAGAAATACAGCAAAAGTTTATTATTGATATATAAATTATTTTAGTCATAAATGCATTTCTTTTTCTCAATAGGGCCAATAATACTGCTAGATGTGTCGCAGGGTAGTTACAATATTAGCAAAATAAAATTGAAGGATTTAACAACAATAATCCGAATGGCAACAGATACTAATAACTTATATGAATTAGCCGGAGTCGTGCATTATGAACCTCCGAGATATGCACGTCATATGTCCGAATCTGATGTCGGCCATTACAAGTGTTCAGCAGAATGGCAAATATGTACTGCATGGTATGAATCCGACGATCTAAAGAAAAAGGTGGAGCGAGTCCGTAATGACACATTTACAATTCCTTCCATTATAATGTATAAAGAGACATCGCATAATTATATTGAGTGAAAAAATAATACTATGTTTTTATACAATATACCTTTTCTGTTCAATATACTTTTTAGTACTGTACTTTTATGTCTAAAATTAGAGGGCATCCCTCTAGGAAGGCGCGGTTTAAGAGATAAACTACGAATTTGAAATAATTTCAATTATGACATAGTACAAACTTATAAGTATTGAGAATACCTATAATTTAATTAAAATATATTATTTATATCACTCAAATTATAATTCTTTAACCTCGAAGGTAATTCAATAATTAATTTGGGTTTTATTTAGAATTTACAATAATTTAGAAGGTGTACTCAGCTGTGGTGTTTAAATTCATATTAGTCACAGTTTAACATTTCTGTTTGAACACCTCTAAAAAGTAGTTTGGCTGGGTAAAATATGAGTATACAAATTAGTCCCATATTCGAAAATTAATATTTAGTTACTTTTGATAATTTCAAATCTTCTAACGATTCACTTAGAAAACTATAAAACAGGTGGTCTAATTTACTATCATCTTTTATAAACAAAATGTACTTAATAATGAAAAAACGATTATGGGTACAAATTAGTCCTTAATTCAAAGTTTAAAGGTAAGGTGTAATTTGATTTTGTAAAGACGGAGGTGTTCAAGCCAGCACTCCCACATTAAAACTTCTTTTACAGGGAAAACTGTGTGGGTACAAAGTTTAAGTTTTTGGGTAGAAATTAGTCCTGTATTCGAAAGTTAATAATATTTAGTTATCTTTGATAATTTCTTGGAAATTAATAAAATACGTTGTCTAATTTACTATCATCTTTTATAAACAAAATGATATAATAATGAAAAAACGCTTTTGGTTACAAATTAGTTCTAAATGCAAAGTTTAAAGGTATGCTATTGAAATTGGATTTTATAAAGGTGGACGTATTCGAGCCAGCACTTCCTTTTACAGGGAAAACTGTGTAGGTACTAATTTTAAGTTTTTCGGTACAAATTAGTCCTATATTCGAAAATTAATAATATTCCGTTGTCTTTGATAATTTTAAATCTTTTAACGATTCACTTGGTAATTAATAAAACAGGTGGTCTAATTTTCTATCATCTTTTATAAACAAAATGATATAATAATGAAAAAATGCTTTTGGGTACATATTAGTCCTAAATTCAAAGTTTAAAGGTATGCTGTTAAAATTTGATTTTGTAAAAGTGGGGGTGCTAGCTTGAGCTTAAACTAGCACCCCCACTTTAAATAACGGGTTCTCAGAAAAACTGAGTGGGTACAAATTATTATCTTTTGGGTACAAATTAGTCCTTAATTCAAAGTTTACATTTATGACAATAAAATTTAATTTTGTCAATGTGGGGGTGTTAGCTTGAGCTCAAGCTAGCACCCCCACTTTAAATAGTGATTTTTCAGAAAAACTAAATGGGTACATATTCTAATTTTTTGGGTACAAGTTTATTTTAAATTTGAAAAAGTGGGGGTGCTAACTTTACTGACGTCCGATTGCCGATACTTAAAGTGTGCTTAAAGGGAAACAAAATATCCATAATAATTATTACTTTTTCCTATTACACTATCTAATAAAATTTTGCAATGCAATATGATTTTTACTCTGCCCGTTTATTTTTTTTCAATCTTAAATATAGAATTATAAAGATTTAATTTATGAAAAAATACTCTTTGGGCACTCCTAAATTTTGCCGCCTGCACAACGTGCACACCCGTAAGAACGGGCAAGGGTGTTTGGAAATGGTGACTCAACGTAAATACATACTTAAATTTATTTTTAAGTAGATTAATTAATGATTACTTGTTTAAAATAGTGCATATTAACATATTCGATGAAAGTATAGAATTATAGTTGGAATTTAAAATTTCATAGCAATATTTTGAAGAGCATCATATTTGTGACGAACAGGAGCGAATTGTGTAAAGGGTTTAGAAAGATAAGAAACCTTGATGAAAATGCCTTTTCTTTTTCAGGATCAGCTCAAATAATCAATGTTTATAGGCTTTGCCGTTAATCCAGAAGAACTCTATGAACTTTTAGATGATATTGATTTTAATTTGGAGTATTATTGTGGGAATGACTATAAACTACTTATTCCACGTGATACAGGTAGCACTAAATTCTGACATTGTATTTTTTCAAAAGTAGGATGCTTAAGGAACATTTTAGTACCATAATCTTGCGAGCATCAAATTCTTTAACGATCGTCTAACGAATTTTAGATTTTTTAACAAGTTTTAGAGCGCGGCTCCCACGTTACCCAAATAAACTATTTAAAGAATGTTATATTTTGTCAAATTTTTAACGTTATCTTAGAGCACTTAATTAGCACTAAATTATAGTGTAATTGTCGTCTATACTGGATCACTATATATTTTTTTCTGATATGGGGGGGTCCAGCGTAATGGCAAGCTGGACCCCCCCCCCATTTTTCACGTGATTTCCTGCTAAACGGTTTGAGCACTAAAATTCGGACTAGGGTACTAAATTAGCACCTAAATAGCACTAAATTGTTGACTGATTGCGAACTTGATTTGCGATAGTGGGGGGTCCAGGTTAATAAGGGTTAATATTAGGTACTTTCTATCATTCTAATGTGTTTATAGTGCATGGTGAAACGTAAATAGCATTTAGTAATTCCAAAATCCGATTTAGGTATTAGCTAACTTTAGGAATTGGTTGGTGAAATCGGACATTAGTTAATAATGGAGAAAGTATTTCGAGCATAAACATAACTTACTCATCAGCAGCTGTAGCAATGTGATCAACACCACAACTGATATATTTATGTAATCTTCCTATCAACAGACATCCATGTATGTTATTGTTTTGTATAATATGGATCATAGATAGTAATGCTTGAAATAACGTTCTGTACTTTTCAACATTACTAAGAATAAATGTCAATGAAAGCTGAGGGTTATCTAAAAACATCTGTTCTAATGCTACAATGTCTTTTCTATAACCATCCAGAGTTTTATGAACTCCTGCGCAAAAAGCAGTAGTATAAAAGCCACATTGAGTGGTCTTCTCATTCAACTCTGCTATATTTGCTAAAATAAAATTACATTTTACACAAAATTAAGAATAACCCATAGATAGTGTACCTTCAAAGTTGGGAGTTTGGTTTAATTTTCTTTTAATGAAAATATTTATTTTATGGTAATCTGTAGCAATTTCAACAATCGTTTGCAGCAGTTTCTGTTCTCCTGGATGTAAAAAATCTTGCAATTCAAACAGGTGCGTCCACTAAAAAACATAAATGTAATTAATTGAGATTAACTATTAAACTATTACATTATATGTTTCCGACATATTTTCTCCATCTGCATTATTCCATAAATTAAAAAGACATTCGTGTATCATATTTATATATTACGAAAATCATCCAAAACAGTGTAAAATAAATATATACTCGGACTTCAAAATGTTTTAATTCAAAATTTCTGTCTGTTAGTCTGGTTATATGTCAAGTCAAATGTCAAAGCTAGAAGCTTTGTTTAGGAATGCACACCGGTGAATTAGATGCTCTTGTGTCTGATCCCCAAACCACAGAATTTAATCCTCATTTTTTAAAATTATAAAATTCTAGATAAAGGATAGGATATTACCAAAAATGATAAAAAAGATTTCGAGCTAGTTAATATGTATTCGTTCTATCATATGAAAAATAGAATCAACTTTAGTAAATAATATATTTATCTATTATAATACAAATAGCGATTTCGCCACGCTTTGGTACCCCACTTTGGACTGTCAAATACATACCAATCGATTTCGTTTCGCAAAAAAAGATGACGTCAAGCTTACTTTGGTACCCTTTTTGGTCTGTCAAATCACATACGAGATCTGCAGCACGGCACTGAACTAGGTTTTTAGTTTTTAGTTCAGTGCAGCACGGTTACTGAAATTGGTAGCTTTCTATCCGTGTCCAAAGTACTTTCTGTCTTGCTTTTTATTTGTAAACAAACAAAGTAGTTGAAACGAATTGAATTTTTGGCCAATATTCTAAAATACTCGGTATTAGCACAGCTTATAAAACGCACAGCAGAGACTCTTACTTGGCGGGAACAGAATGCGCAGCTATTCGCGCATACACGCCCTCCGGTGTAAAACGTCTCAGATCAGTGACGAGAATGCAGAAGGAGCTAGTTGCTGTGGAGCTAGTCGTAACCATTGTCGTACGTAGTTGGGAGTCTTTTAATCGGTAGTTATAAAAATTCGCTTCTTTACAAACGAATCGTACTACCTACTTCCCAACGCAGTGATAGGTATAGCTAAATAATAAATATCAATATTTCACGTCACTAGAGCAGCTTACCTATATTCTATTTTTATAATGATCTATGTAAATTTAAATAAACAATACTCTCATGTTTACTTTAAGGTCTATTTATAAACTTGCAGTTGCCGTTCCCGCTCCCGTTGCTGTTTGACGTTGCAGTTGCGGTTGTTAGTGTCAAATTATAAACCTGACGTTTGATGTTCGCCGCCGTTGTGTTCAGGGTAGATAATGTTTATCCTTATTACCTCTTTCTACTTCTACAATGACTTCTTGAGTCAATGTCATGAAGAACATTATTGTCATCCATATCGAAAATCATTCTTCACAAAGCACAAATCATCAAATCAATAAAAATAGATCTTAATCAACGTAAATCAGCTACCCAGGTTTTAATAACATATTTAAGATTATGTTAAACCCACTAAACTCAATTCTTGCCAATCGACCAGGCTTTTGATTGGTTAATATGTGAACGGCACGAACAGCGAACTGCAAAACTTAAAGGTGTAACCGCATGCTATCGCTCGTCGCTCGGTTTCAGCGACAAATCTGGTCACGTGACCGAATTTTAATTTCCCGCGACTCAAAAAACTCGCTACAACTCACAAATCGTCGCGTTGAAAAGTAGCGACATGTCACAAATCCCCGCGATGGAAAGGTGACAGACAAAAAAGGTAAATTTCCTCGAGACTAACCAGGTTAACAAAACTATGACGTCAGAGGTTGACGTAGTTTGGACAAAGAATACACCAACAGGTGTATTTTTGGTTTGGATCTATGTAGTATGTCATCAATTTGATAGGGAGATGTCAATATCGTATTCTATATTATTTATATAACTAATATAATATAAAATGTTCATCAGTTATAGGCAGAGAAAAGAATATCTATTCACAATTCGGAATTCTTTACCTTTTTGTAGAAGATTAATAATTTCTACTGTATCATTCATATGGTATAATTCTTCATTTACAAATACTTCGTATACATTCATTATTCTGACTTACTTTTTCAACGAAAGTCCCGTTGTTATTAACATTTAACTGCAATAACAACGACAAACCACATACAAACTAACAGACACAGATCATATAACTACTATTAAAAACAGTTCATAGCTTCAAACCACATGTTAACTACCTCGGCCAGGTGGTTTGAGATGTTGGTTAAGCGTGACGTCATTGTTTGGAATATGTATCGAGGAAATTAGAGTAGTTAACTTTTTTCTAACCAGGGGGGCTAGTTTTGAATATCAGTGAAATTGAATTCACAAGTGAAATATTTCGATTTTTAATTCACCATCGAAATAGTATACCTAGTTTTGAATTGTAGTGAAACGAAATTATTATAAATTCACTTAAATGAATTTAATTCGAACAATACAATCTGACAACAACGGAATAGCCCTCATATTAGTTCAAAAGTTAATTATGAAGAAAAAAGAAGAATAATTGGGATTAAAAATACATTAATTTCATGAGATGATAAATGTTGAAAAATATACTATAATAATAATTAAATTAATATAAATTATTGGGGTTTTATTTAAGAGATAGGTAAGATTTAAACAGGCTTAGTTAATTGAATTACATTATTTAGCATTATTTGCTGGTTACTCTAAATTGGCCATGTAGATTTAAAAAATATAAAACGTCCTCGCGTGACTCGTCTAACTAATAACTACTTATTACTATGCTAATTACTACAAAGAGTAACTAAAAAGGTTGAAAAAGATAATCAAACTAAAAGAAGGGATCTTAAAACTACACAAAGTATATAACAAAACCAAAACACAAAATTCGATTATTCTAACCTCAAATATATTAAAATTTCGCAAGTGAAGTAAGAGTTTCGACAGCTGAATAGTATTCGAATTAAATTTGTGAAATTTTTTCGAATTCGAATTTTATTTCACACATGAAATTAGTTCAAAACTTGGGATGATCGAAATATGAGAAATTTCACTAGTGAAATATTTCAAAACTAGCCCCTCTGGTTAGCGCGGTTTAGTCTCGAGGAAATATCCCTAAAGATAAATGACAGATAACCTTAAAACTGATTTTCTAATTTTGTTTATATCTAGTGTCGTAGTGCTATTCAACGCGACAATCGATTACAATCATTTCCTGTCATTTAAAAAACAACATGTTTAACAATACATTTTCGATATCAATCGATCACTGATTATAATCGGTCTAAAATTATGATGCTATTGAAAACAATCGTAAATCTGAAGCATGTGATTGGTCGAAAAATTTAAATAAACTACCGTTTGTCTATGGGTAATGTGATTTGAGTGATATTTTGCAATTGTATATTACATTTTTAGTTATCAGAACAGCTTTTATAAAATTAAACGAGACTAAACTAAATGAACTTGTGAAATGTCTAAAATACACGTGAAATGAACTAAAATAATGATGAGGTTATGTCACTAAAAATGACAATTTTTTTTGGTCGTTCAACAAACACCAATCCGTTTTCGATTTCGATTATAAACTAAATCGGAATCAAGATCGAAGTGTTGAATAGCACTATACAAGGGAATGAAGTAGGACTGAATAAAAATAAAATAGCGTTTTAATCTATAATCAGCGACACTCTGCTATGATAGTAGGAAATTGGCGAGATGTTTTTTGCTTACAAATATCAAAAGTGGGTTGATCAGTGTCAACAAATTTGTATCAGAGCTCGGATTCAGAAAATTCGGCAAAAAAAAATATTGGCAGCTCTCGTAGTAAATGAAATTTTGTTACCCAGGTAAATTTGAAATTTAGTTGCGGATGTCACCAAGTCTATTCGAAGTGCAGCTATTTTTAGTTGGGCCTCTCATAACAAAACAAACGCAGTTAGGGAGCAGGGTGCCCATTTCTGCTGCTGCACAACTTCTAATAATTCTACGGTAATATTGTAGATTTGTCTTGCTTAACCACATTGATTACAGACATTAAACTAAATACAATTTTTCAACAGATATTTAACTATAGGTGACTGTTTCACATCCATGTCATACCACAGTATCTAGTAGAGTCGACAACAGCGAACATAATTGCAGAAATGTGAAGAGCACTTTGGAGTTGTCTCAAAAAGGAAGTTTTACTTTTAATTTATGTTAAACTTTAAACGTTTGCTCATGTCCTGATAATATTATGTATAAATAAATGTATATAAATTTTCTAATTTTTTTATTTCAAATTATTTTGAAATATTATTATGAAGCCATACACTACCCCATGGACAGGCTTTGTATTTATGGGAACACATTTGAAGTTAAATTCTCAATATTGTATGAATGTTGAATGTATATTGTTTTTGTATTCTATTGTAGGAATACATTATTATTTTGAGTTGTCCGGAACTGATACTAAAAAAATTAAATTTTTTATTTTTTGTTTATATGGTTAATTACTTTCTGTATGTGAAAGAAACCCAGATACCAAGAAGTCTACAAACTCAAATGAACCTAATAGATTCTAGAAAACACCATTGTTCAATATCGCATGTGCACAAACACTCACTTAAGGAAAGAAAATTGAAACCAAATAATATTTAATTTAAACTAGGATACACAGCGATTTTTCTCATTCTCATTTATTGATTTAACAATATTATATTATTAAACTAGTCAACATGAATAGTTTGTTCTTTTCAGTTCTTTCAATTATCACAATCATTAAAAAATTGTCCTTTTTTTGTTAATAATAAAAGAACATGAATTTATATAAATAAACAAAACAAGTACATTATCACAACAAAACATTTAATATCTGTCATCTAAAAACTATTACAAACAAAAATGTGGTTAAAAAGTTACATAATTTCTCGATAAAACTGTATAACAAAGAAACAAAATTATTGGTTTAAACGTATATTTTCATACTTTACCAATTAATAATCTTTTAAAATATTTACCTCGCCTGAATCCATTGTTTACAATAATATAACAATCACAAAGGAGTTGCACACAGAGAAAAAACATTTTATTATTTGATTTGTCTATGAATTTGCATGTCGCTCAGTTCTAGCGACAAAAGATCAACAATTTTCAGCTTTATCACTACTTTTTTAAATCGCGGGAAATTTAAAATACGATCAGGTGACCAGATTTATCGCTGGAAACAAGCGACTGCCATGAGGGTAAACCCTGTTTGATAAGTGATGCGACGTGAAGAAATGCCTTGCGTCACTTGTCATTATCAGATCCAAGGTATGGCGTATGGCGGCAATAACAAGACATGTACATGTCAATAAAAGAATTATAGTTGTAATATAATAACACATCCAAGTCATTTATCGTATTATTTAATTACCTGCTCACCAGACTAATACTTTAAACATGGCGCAGCCAAGACATAGCGACAGAGTCTGAAAAAAAATGGCAGGTTCAATAAAATCCGCTTTGATGAAACAATCGAGTCGGCCCCCAAACTAGAGAACAATGGCGATGGCAGGACCGGTAAAGCTTCCCCCAGATTTTAACCTACAAGGGGAGAATGCATGTACCGAATGGAAGTTTTGGAAAGTGTAATTCGAAGATTACTTAATTGCGACAGGACAGCACGAATCTGCAGACAGAATAAAACTGGCCATATTAAGAATCTTAATTGGGGCCGAATCTGCTAAAATTATGGGGGAAAAAATCTACTTTAGTGGTACAACGCGGATTTTGATGAAAAATTTTTTTCTGGCTAATTCGAGGTCGCTGAACACGAAAATGAAAAAAAGAAATGGGGCTCTCTTACCAAAATCGAGTTATGAATTTTTGAAGATGTGTTCAGATGAGTACTGCACTGGATTTATTGTCACATTGTAACTGCTATCATGATCCGTAATAACTGCTCCACAATGTTAGTGAAACACTATAGTTGCCTTTTATGATATTACTCTCTCATGCACAATAAAAGAAACACTGATATTGATATAAATCTGTTGTAAATTATTTTTTCAATTCCACAATTATTATATCTTTTGACGTTTCCGTTTAATATGACTGACATATAAGTTTCGTCTGTTTCCTCTTAGCAGTAAGACTTTTACCTACTAGCATATACAGCCATCATTAGTTACTTGAAAAGAAGTTTCAGAATATTTTCGATATGCGCAGATCATAGCACAGAAGATATAAACAAGATGTACATCATGAACATACACCGGCTCTTGTGCACCCTTTCCCTTCTTGAATAACCTGATGTGCGTTACAAAGTATTAGATATCAAGTTATTCAAGAAGGGGAAGGGAATATAATCATTGGATTCGCCCTTTCCCTTCTAGAATAACCTGATGTGCGCAATTTTTTTTGTGTTAAATGTCTCCAATTGAAGTAAGCTTTCGATTCTACTATAAAAAATTGTTTAATTTGATGGGTCGTAAAGTGCACAAGAGCCGGTGTATGTTCATGATGTACATCTTGTTTATATCTTCTGTGCTATGATCTGCGCATATCGAAAATATTCAGCAACTTTTTTTCAAGTAACTAATGATGGCTGTATATGCTAGTAGGTAAAAGTCTTACTGCTAAGAGGAAACAGACGAAACTTATATGTCAGTCATATTAAACGGAAACGTCAAAAGATATAATAATTGTGGAATTAAAAAAATAATTTACAAGAGATTTATATCTATATCAGTATTTTTTTTAATGTGCATGAGAGAGTAAAATCGTAAAAGGCAACTATAGTGTATCACTAACATTGTGGAGCAGTTATTACGGATAATTATAGCAGTAATAATGTGACAATAAATCCAGTGCAGTACTCATTTGAACACATCTTCAAAAATTCATAACTCGATTTTGGTAAGAGAGCCCCATTTTTTTCTTTCATTTTCGTGTTCAGCGACCTCGAATTAGCCAGAAAAAATTTTTTCATCAAAATCCGCGTTGTACCACTAAACTAGACTTTTACCATTATGGGTACTTTTGAAGTAACCCCAGAAGAGGAAGGTAAATATGACCCTATAATACAAAAAAATTGAGGACTATGTACACCCAAGAGTAAATGAAACCTTTGAAAGGTACAACTTCCTAAAAAGAACACAGAAAGAAGGAGAAAGTTTCGAGCACTTCCTAACTGAATGTAAACTACTAATAAAATCATGCAATTACAATGCAGCAGACCCAGAGGAAACCCCTCAAGACAAGGCTTTGCGAGATAAAATTATAATGGGAATAAGGGACTCCACAACCCGTGAAGCATTACTACGAATAGATAACCTCACACTTGACAAAGCTATCAAATGTTGCAGGACAAGTGAGCAAAGTAAGCAACAAAATAAGCAGTTCCATAATAACGACCAGGAAGAATGTGAGGTACATAGAGTAAGAAATAAAGACAGTGAAACATACACAAACAATAAAAAAAGTGGATACAACGATATGAAATTCCAGTGCAGGCGATGTCAAAAAACTCATGGTCCAAGAGAATGCACAGCATTTGTCAAGAAATGCAATAAATGTGGGAGACTTAACCGTTTTGCCAGTGCATGTAGAATTAAAAATGTGAAGACAGTAGAGCAAGACAATGATATATTTTTTATAAACAGTATAAGTGAACTAAGTAAAGGTAAGAAACATTTTTCAGAAAGTATTGTACTTGAAGGTCATAACATAAAAATTAAAATTGATTGATTGATACCGGTGCTGATGTAAGCATATTGCCAGATAAAATTTTCAGAAAAGTTAACAAACAATTTAATGTTAGGAAAACAAATTGTATTTTGCAAGGGTTTGAAGTCAAACCCATAGGTACAGTTAATCTCCTGTGTAAATATAAAGATGAAGAAATTTATGAAGATTTTGTAGTAGCTCAGGAAGCAAATCAGGTGTTGCTAAGTGGTGTAGCAAGCATAAAATTAGGGTTAATTAAAAGAATAAACTCCGCAGATCAAAATAAAGAAATTTTTAAAGAGTCAGAGGGTAAAAATGAAAAAGTTGAATTCATAAAAGCAAATAGGGATATCTTTAATGGTTTTGGTAGGTTCTCAAAAGAATATAAAATTGTCACGAAAGAAAATTTTGAACCAGTAAGCCACCCACCAAATCGAATACCATTAGCAATACGTAATGCGGTAGAGGCTGAGTTAAATAGGCTAGTTAAAAATAAAGCAATTATAAAAGTGGATGAAATAGAGCCCCGTGCTAGTATTAACCGTGTAGTATTGGTAGAAAAAACTAATGGTCAGATTAGATTATGCTTGGATCCTTCTGATCTAAATCGACAAATAATCCGAAAGCCACGAGTTGTTCCTAACATTGAAGAGATATGTAGTAATTTAATAGGTAAAAAATACTTCTCGGTTTTCAATATGTCAGAAGGTTACCATCATTTAAAATTAGATGAAGATTCATCATGGAAATGTTGTTTCTCGACACCATTTGGTACATACCGATATGCCGTGTTACCATATGGATTATCTAACTCACAGGATTTATTCCAAGAGGTAGTTGAGGAACACTTCTCAAACATCCCCAATGTACAAATTCTTCATGATGATAGATAGTTGCAGGTAATAATAAAACAACATGATTTAGCAGTTAAACAAATAGTAGACAGAGCTAGGCAGGTAAATGCAAAATTCGATGAAAGCAAATTACAATATTATCAAAATAAAGTTAAATTTATGGGTCAAATCATATCACAACACGGTATGGAAATAGACCCATGTAGAATTGAGTCGTTGTGCAAGCTGGAAAGCCCAAAAAACAAGTTAGAATTACAAAGGATCTTAGGACCTATTAACTATGTTAGAAAATATATACCTAACATGGCAGAATACATGCATCCTTTATGTGAACTTTTAAAAGCAGATATAGAATTTGAATGGATGCCTAGACATCAAAATGTTCTCAATAAAATTAAAGATATAATTTCTAAATCTCCAGCACTTGTTCCTTTTGATCCAAACAGAAAAATAATAATGCAATGTGACGCTTCTAAAAATGGTATCGGATGTTGTCTTTTTCAACAATATGACAACATATTAAAACTAGTAGCGTGCGCATCTAGAAACATGAACAATCATGAACTAAATTATAGCCAGACAGAAAAAGAAATGTTGGCAATATACTATAGTACGCAAAAATTCCATGAGTTCATTTACCACTACAAGGTCACAGTACAAAGTGACCATAAACCAATAGTATACATAATGAAAAAACCTATTGGCAAAATTGGTTCAGTAAGACTACAGCGTCTAAGAATCAAACTATTAAAATATGATTTGAATGTTATTTATGTCCCTGGCAAAGACATCCATTTTGCAGATAAGATTTCTTTAGAAGAGAAACAAGTCACGATGAAACACTTACAAAGATTATAGACTTTTATTATAACGGGTGGCCAAATGAAAACAAATTATCAAGTTGTGATAAACAGTATTTTAATTTGAGAAACGACATATATGTAGAAAATGGTCTGCTTTTCTATAATGACAGGTTGATAATCCCAAAAAGCTGTAAAAAGTTAATTCTTAAAACTTTACATAAAGGCCACTTAGGGATAAATAAAACCATAAATAAGGCAAAATATCATTTATTTTGGCCCAAAATGACTTCAGATATTTCAGAGTTTATTAAACAATGTCACATATGTGAAAAATTCATGCCAAGTAATTACAAAGAACCTTTATTATCACAAATTTCAATAAAGTCTCGACAGATATACTAGAATATGTTGCAAAAACGTACCTTATCATAATAGATCAATTCTCTCACTGGATTGAGCTAAGCCAGTTGAATTCTAAGACTTCCGAGTCAGTTATTAATGCTATGCAAAACGTCATTACAAGATTTGGTTATCCTGAGACACTAATAGCTGACAACCTACCATTTATTTCCAATAAGTGTAAAAATTACTATAAACAACATGACATTACAATCCAAACATGCACGCCCCATCACCATCAAAGTAATGGACTAGCCGAAAAAGCCGTTAGTGTTTGCAAACAAATTCTAAAAAAATGTGACGAAGAAAAAACCGATTACAGAAATGGAATACAATAACTCACCTATAACGTTTTTAAAAGTATCTCCTGCTCAAATATTACAGAGTAGAAACCTTAGAGGGCAACTACCAACAAGCAGCGTAAACTTGGAACCTAAAGTCCAAAACCACATTTATACATACTTATGTAAACAAAAGGACTAAATTAAGTCACATTATGATAAAACGAGCCGTAAACGTACTATGGATTTTAAAAGTGGGGATAATGTAGTAATTAAATCTAAAAATGAAGAATATTGGGAAAAAGCAATTGTTTTAAAAGCAGCAGATGAACCTAGGTCATATTGGGTTAAAAAATTGAGAAACGAGAAGGTTATTCGGCATAACAGTTATCAAATGAAATTATCAGTAGTTAACAATACCGATAACCACAGAGTGCTACAGCCTGAGTTGTACCCTGAGCTGATTAAAGTATTAGTCTCATCAGGTAAACAATGTAAACATACCTGAAAACCATGTAAATATATCTGAAAATCACAATTATGTGGTAACACATGATAATGTAGATATTGTAGAGGATAAGGAGTTAAATTTGTCGGATAGATATTTGGACTTACTATTGAACCCTAATGTAGAAATACATGAACAAATTGTAACTACAAGATCTGGGCGTTGTATAAAGCCTAGGAAGGTATTAGATCTTTGAAAGGGAGGTGTTTGATAAGTGATGCGACGCGAAGAAATGCCTTGCGTCACTTGTCATCATCAGATCCAAGGTATGGCGGCAATAACAAGACATGTCAATAAAAGAATTATAGTTTTAATATAATAAAACATCCAAGTCATCTATCGTATTATTTAATTACCTGCTCACCAGACTAATACTTTAAACACACCCTAAAACTTCGTTATGTCTGAACGTCAGGGAACGTCACGCTCAACGGCGAACGGTAACAGCAACGGAGAATATAAATGCGTAAATGTAAAAGTAGCTTATTAACTTTCAACGGAAACTGCAACTGCGAGCGGAAACGGCAACTGCAAGTTTATAAATCGGGCTATACTTTTCCAAGGACGGCCCTGCCAGCGGTACCAAAATAAAATTACAGCCAACTCTGACATTTACACCCAAATGGCGTCCTCGAGGTCACAGATTTTCAATGAAATATCGAAAGTGCCGACGTTAAGAGTCTGGGCTGTGTGTTGATTAGGCTGTGGTATTCACTGAAATATAACCTAAACTGGAATAACCACGACACAGTGTACAAATGAAGCCACGTAGTTAGACAAGAACAACTACTGAGGGAGGGGCAGTTATCTTTCTTACACACGTGTAGTTAAATAGGAAAAATGTGATAATATATCTTTAAATTTAAAAGAAAAATATTTAGGAATATTAAATGCATTGAAATTCCTTTTTATTTTATGTAAGACAAGGTAACTAGCAATTTAAAAAGAAGATTCAATATGATTTGATTTAAAAAAAAAACGAGTAATAAGATGAGCGCACTTTGTTATATACCTTTTTTTCATTATTGCTCATTTGCTTTGATTCAGTTTTATTTTAATCAATTGCTTATTTGTTTTGATTCAGTGTTATTTTAATCAATTTAGAGCTGTAAAATCAAAACTTTATACAATTAGAAATTTTCCTAAAGTGTGCAATGAATAAATTTTAATAAAGTTATTCAAAATACCTAGTATGTCAGGAAAAAATTATTGTCGTCATGAATATTTGTTACAGGATATTTAATATAGTAAAATAAATAATATAGTGTCACCGTTAAAATAATACGACACAGTTAATTTAATAATATATATTTAGTAACACAGAGTTAAATAATAAAATGACATGTTGGGCAAAAATATGAATGTCAAAAATCAATGACATTGTATAAAAGCTATTAACAAAAAAATTAACAAAAACATTATATATGGTAAAATAAAATAGTTTTATTTAATTTATGATAAAGAGTCGCTTTGTCTCCTAATAACTGTAATGATCTCTTTTTTGCATGTGTCTGTATCCTACTTGCTACATTTTAATCATTTGAATTTCATGTAGTTCATTACTCATATCTACAACAGGATGTTTTATTGTAAATAGTGTATTTACTTTTGAAAGAAAATGATGAACAACACATAAGATAATTCTTTTTTTTAAATTATACTTCCCGTTCCTGTTGTTCTTTCGTTGGTGCATCCATAAGCACAACAATACACAACGATTTTAAAAGTTTTTTATGGATTAAAATCAATAATAAACCAAATAAACAAAACTTAACAACAATAACTTCTCAAAATCCAATTAGCCAAAACAAGATAGAAAGAGAAAGTGTTCCCTCCCGCGGCATCTGTCCTTGTCTACATTCTGGCTTCAAATTTGAAAGACATTCGACTTTTACGTGCGCGTTCCAGTTGTATATTCATTTCAGTGGTGGTATTAGTGGTGACGTCATAATCTTAGGTTATGTCAATTTTGTATCCAAACCATAGATATTATAACCTAACATGGCCTTTCGTTTATTTGGGCTTCAAACACTTGTGCGTGACACCTCAGTCGTAACGACTTTTAAGATAAACGAACAGGATTTTTAAGATCCTCAAATTATCTGTGCTCAAAATCACTTGTCAAAGTCAAAGATTTTGTAATTACAAAAGTTTAGGTTACTTTTACCCTTGTTATAAACAAGGCTTTTACTTAGCTGTATTTGTTAAACGTAAATTATTATTAATTAATTATGGAAAACCAAGCGGGACCTTCAAAACAATATATACTTAATATATTTGATCATAAAAAAGCATTAAAAGGTTCTAGTACAAATGAATTTACATTTAACAAGTTCCTTATTGCTGTTGTTAGAAGAACAGTTCTCAATTATAGTGTGTTTAAAATAATTTTGCATATTTAGGTATTTTTAATAAGTTTAAATCGTAATCGGCACCGTCTTAACCTTTAACCTCGTTAAACGTCAAATATTTAAATGTCTGTGGCTTGAAGCTCATACTTTTTGGTATGTGCTCGAGGGGCAAGAGGAAGGTAAGACTAGGCGTCACACCCCATAATAAACGAACGGAATTCATTCGCTACGAGCTGCTACTAGCGGCTAAAAGAGAATAATCGAAAAGCCATGATGGATGCGCCTTGTCACTATTCAGCTCATAGTATCCTGTCTCACACTAGGAGTGTGAGAGAGATGGAGATAGAAAGGTGGCAAAAAGCGCGAGCCAGCAATGGAAAATACATACAAAATTAAAATTAGTTTTGTCTATTTATAATTTATTAGGAAGTTTGGCTTGGGAATGAATTAAAATAAATTTAGCAAACGTAATTATTAATTTTTTTATTTTCTATACATAAATAAATGTAGAAATTCGTTCTAAATTATAATTATACATAAAAAATAAATTAAATTGAATTATTATCGGCATTTTTTCTGTATAACACAATTTATATAGGTAGGCACTGACAGGCATAGTTTCCGTATTATTCGGCTTATTTACTGATGTTTAAAATGAATTAATTTAGTAAATCTAAACCGAATACGTGAACTAATTCCATTTTTCAATTCATTTTCATAATGAAGTCTGACTGTGAAGTATGATTTCAATACAAGTTTAATCAACTGTAAAATATGACCTTGAAGGGGATCATGATCCCTAGAATGATCCCATAAATCTTGAAAAAGCTGCGAGATGTTCAATTTTATCAAAGAAAAAATAATCAAATGATTTAAAATATTTGCATTTGCAATTTGCAACTCTTATTACACTCTCGGCTACAGTAGGTACATATTTTTACAACATCTTGTAAAGGCTTGGAAAGTTTTCTTGTATTCTTTTTATTAAGTAAACGAGAAAGTAAATGTTGTGATTGGAGAGCTTGCGCACATTCTACACAATTTATAGTTTTTACAATTTTCCGAGGAACAAATCCAGCTATATATCCAATAATATCACTTATATATAAACAGTTAGAAATATTTGAAAATATCTTTGATTGCTGTATTTCGTCAACGGTCTTTATTTCTAAATCACAATTTAATGTATCTAAATAATTACTACTTTTATATGTCGAAGCGACATTCAAAATACTGGTTTCATCCTGATCCACACAATTGGCACTATCAGGAGTTATTTTTATTTGTGAGTGAATAAGCAATCGCTTATATGCTCCTTCAAATTGCTTACAATGGGGATTATTATTAAAACCTCCACGTGAGCGAATAGCTGAAAAAACGTTTCAAGATGGTCTTGACTTAATTTATAAGTGAGAAGAAAATCAAACAAACCAGATTGTAATAACTCATCCTCTCATCCACCATGTTTTGAATACTCAACAATGAAACAATTAATTAAACCAAGAAATCCCATTTTCCTATCAGAATAAACAATTAAGCGTCCTTGTCTATCTTTAAGATTAACTAAATACTCAACAGTGTTTTTAACAAAGTTATTAAAAAACTCATGATTTGTCGACTGCAATGGTCGTTTGTATAAAGTTTTAACCAAAAAGTTCCTTGTATTCAAAATATCAAAAATGTTATTAATTGTTTTGCAAAATGTTACAGTGCCTTCACTTTGAGAAAATTGTGAAATATTTAATTCCTTGTCGCAATATTCAATAGCATCAGCTACTCTATTGCTTAGTGTCGTTTCAACAGCTAACTTCACCTTCATTTTTTCTTTTGCATAATCCAAATGCCGTCTTCGAATTTTTGTTGCAGCATGTAAACCTGCATCTTCCTGAAGCTTCACTAATCTTCTGAAATAGGGTGCAAGAAATATGTTTGCAAATTTGGCCCCCAGAGCAACGCACATTAATATATTTGCAGGGCAACCATCAATGTTATCGACTTTATTATTATCCCTGTATCACGCATTTAAATTAGGCAACCTTTTACGAGGTTTGCTTTCTCTTCTGCTGATAATGAGTCTATAAGAAAATAGGCGAAGGGAACTTTCGAATGCGAATTTAAAGCGAACCAAGTTTGAAGTAATTGATTATCTTGCACCGTCACTTAAACCGAGTTTAATTGCCTTAACTAGCTGTTAAATTAAATCTCCCAAATTCGAGGGATTATTCAACGTTTAAGGCTAAGCTTTGAATCTTAACCCTACATTTTATGTGTGTCTACACCTACGCTGCCTCCAAGTGGTATTTTTTTTGTATAAAAATATGTATAATTTGGAATTGGAAGAAGAAATTTTTTAGAGGATTTTTTAGAAACTTTGGAAATTAACGATTTCGGCTTTCGTATGCGTATTTATGAAATGTTAAATTATTTTGATGACTTCGACGAATTGAGTTTATTTAGAAGATTCAGATTATTAATAGAGACAGCTATAACTTCTGGAAATAATAGAACATCAAGTAGAGAATATCCCCATGATTTGTAAGTTTATCATAGAATCATTATTTTTGGGTTAGTGGTAAGGAAAAAAAGGGAAAAATAAAAGTACATGATTACTACTTCCTTATTTTTTAGAAACCATGTGCCGTATATCACCAATTAATCAGCTCCTAACCATCCTAAAATTTTTTGCAAGTTTAGGAATTTAGACCCACACAAAAAAAGGATCCCATCACTTTGTGTGAGATTCTTTTTATTTTTAGTTCAAAGAGATCCTTAAACGTTTCGAGAGTTTAATTTTTATTATTAATCCTAAATCAATCGCCACGATGTTTATCTATACTATATAATAAAGAAATATTTAAGAAACTGTATTTAATTTTAGGTCACCTTTGAGAACCTGTCCAGAGAAAAAATACACAAAAAATATTTAAACAAAATAACAAGCTTTTTGTTTTGTTAAACCTGTTTCTAGTTTATCCAAACCAGATAATAAATAAACGGTTCTAAAGATTAAAACTAACTTTTCCGCATCTGTGGCTCTGAACAATATTCTATCATAAAATTGTCACTTGTATACACTTCGGGGGATGTATCGTGCTAACAAACCGAAATTTCTCCAAAAATAAACAAAAATGTAGTATATCTGAATTTATATGACCCGCTGTACTAAATTAATTCCAAAGTTTCTACATATTATCCATATTTCATTCCTGAAGCACATAAATACGTTTTCCATAAGAATTTCGTTAAAAAATGTGACATTGGATTTTCGTTAAGGAATAGGAAGGAACAGTTGATATAGAAGAAATATGTTCACCACGTCCTCCGATGTTAGAAACAGCACCGTCGGCAAATCACACATGCATATTGCCAAATTCATATAACTTTTGTTCTTTCAATAAAATCTTTCAAATCCATATACCAGCAGCCTCCGACGCCTATGATTTTTCGGGCGTTTCCGTCATTTTGGCTGCCAACTATTGGCTGCTAATTTCACATTAAGGGTGGAATTATCACCCCTTCGACGGCACCGGAGAGATTTTTCTCTCGTATGGAGGATCCTGATATAGGTTTCTATTTTATGTATGAATTTCAACCTGGCTTCTCGTTCCCTTCGGCATAATATGAATTTTTTAAATATTAAGGGTGGAATTATCACCCCTTCGACGGCACTGGAGAGATTTTTCTCTTGTCTGGAGGATCCTGATATAGGTTCCTATTCTCTGTATAAATTGCAACCTGGCTTCTCGTTCCCTTCGGCATAATATGAATTTTTTAAATATTAAGGGTGGAATTATCACCACTTCGACGGCACCGAAGACATTTTCCTCTCGTCTGGAGAATCCTGATATATGTCTCTATTTTATGTATGAATTTCAACCTGGCTTCTCGTTTACTTCGGCACAATATTAATTTTTTAAATATTAAGGTTGGAATTATCACCCCTTAGACGCCACCGAAGAGATTTTTCTCTCGTCTGGAGGATCCTGATATAGGTTGCTATTCTCTGTATAAATTGCAACCTGGCTTTTCGTTTACTTCGGCATAATATGAGTTTTTTAAATATTAAGGGTAGAATTATCACCCCTTCGACTGAACCGAAGAGATTTTCTTCTCGTCTGGGGAATCCTGATATAGGTCTCTATTTTCTGTATCAATTGCAGCCTGGCTCCTCGTTTCCTTCGGCATAATATGAATTTTTTAAATATTAAGGGTGGAATTATCACCCCTTCGACGGCACCGAAGAGATTTTTCTCGTGTCTGGAGGATCCTGATACACGTTTCTATTTTTAGTATGAATTTCAACCTGGCTTCTCGTTTCCTTCGGCATAATATGATTTTTTTAAATATTAAGGGTGGAATTATCACCCCTTCGACGCCACCGAAGAGTTTTTTCTCTCGTTTGAAGGATCCTGATGTAGGTTTCTATTTTCTGTATAAATTGCAACCTGGCTTCTCGTTTCCTTCGGCATAATATGAATTTTTTAAATATTAAGGGTGGAATTATCACCCCTCCGACGGCACCGAAGAGATTTTTCTCGTGTCTGGAGGATCCTGATATAGGTTTCTATTTTTAGTATGAATTTCAACATGGCTTCTCGTTTCCTTCGGCATAATATGATTTTTTTAAATATTAAGGGTGGAATTATCACCCCTTCGACGCCACCGAAGAGATTCTTCTCTTGTCTGTAGGATCCTGATATAGGTCTCTATTTTATGTATAAATTGCAACCTGGCTTCTCGTTTCCTTCGGCATAATATGAATTTTTTAAATATTAAGGGTGGAATTATCACCCCTTCGACGGCACCGAAGAGATTTTTCTCGTGTCTGGATGATCCTGATATAGAGTTCTATTTTTAGTATGAATTTCAACCTGGCTTCTCGTTTCTTTCGGCATAATATGATTTCTTTAAATATTAAGGGTGGAATTATCAACCCTTCGACGCCACCGAAGAGATTTTTCTCTCGTCTGTAGGATCCTGATATAGGTCTCTATTTTATGTATAAATTGCAACCTGGCTTCTCGTTTCCTTCGGCATAATATGATTTCTTTAAATATTAATGGTGGAATTATCACCCCTTCGACGGCACCGAAGAGATTTTTCTCTCGTTTGGAGGATCCTCATATAGGTTTCTATTTTCTGTATAAATTGCAACCTGGCTTCTCGTTTCCTTCGGCATAATATGAATTTTTTAAATATTAAGGGTGGAATTATCACCCCTTCGACGGCACCGAAGAGATTTTTCTCTCGTCTGGAGGATCCTGATATAGGTCTCTATTTTTTGTATGAATTGCTACCTGGCTTCTCGTTTCCTTCAGCACAAGATGAATGTTGTTTTAAGAGCATCGAAGAGATTTTCTTTTCTGAATTAATTCCAAAGTTTCTACATATTATCCATATTTCATTCCTGAAGCACATAAATACGTTTTCCATAAGAATTTCGTTAAAAAATGTGACATTGGATTTTCGTTAAGGAATAGGAAGGAACAGTTGATATAGAAGAAATATGTTCACCACGTCCTCCGATGTTAGAAACAGCACCGTCGGCAAATCACACATGCATATTGCCAAATTCATATTACTTTTGTTCTTTCAATAAAATCTTTCAAATCCATATACCAGCAGCCTCCGACGCCTATGATTTTTCGGGCGTTTCCGTCATTTTGGCTGCCAACTATTGGCTGCTAATTTCACACCGGTCTCTGGTGAGCTGAATAACAATAGGGTTCATCTGTGACATGTCCTTCACAATATTCAATCATAAAATTGGTGTCTTGTTGCACTCCGGAGGCTTTATCGTGCTAACAAGACATGTAACGAAAAGTGGCCGACGACGACATACACACAGGATTTTTTTTCTGAAAACCATTTTTTCGTGTTGTTGATGAAAATCGTAAAAATGACTCAAAAACTTTTTTCAAAATTCCAACTTTTTTTGGTGTAAACCAATACTTTTCTCGCATATAGATAGGTTGGGCGGAAAAGTAAAAATTGTTAAGTAACAGTGGTAATAAAATTAACCCTAGAGCGAGCGCGTGAAATATTAGGAAAACAGCAGGCGCGTCCGTCTCACAGACCGATTTTATAACATACTGTAATTTTTGGAATTTTTATATTTATCTTTATTCGGGGCTGTAAAATAAAATAACATTTTGTTTTAAAATTATTAGTTTTATTTTTAACATAAAAAACATGTTTGAAGAAACCCTTTAAACTAAAAATGGCTACTTATAAAAATCGTATAACTTTTTAACTATTTTCATAACAATCATCACAAATAATGCCCACGTGTTCTAGACATAAAAACTTAAAAAACATTTTTGAAAACAAAAACGTGTCTTTCGGCTTTTCTTTGTGCTGCATATAGCGCATCGTCCTGTCTGTCCATCCGGTGGAGCATCTTGTTGGTGTGTAGTGTCGTGGTTTCCAGATATTTCACGAAGTCTGTCTCTCAAAGTCATAAAAATACAGTTTTGTTTCTAATTTACTATTTACTTTTAAATATTTTTATAAAAATACATCAACAATAACATATATGTGTAATTTAACTTACCTTACTACTGTAAAATATTCACTAACAAACTCGTATACAGCAGGCGCGTCCGTCTCATAGACCGAATTTTACAATATTTCACCTATGACCGACCGGTATGGATAAACGTTTAACACTAGTGTGTGGGTTGATGATCTCGGAAAGTAGAATGGGGGGTGTTGGCGGTAAGACCGCGCGTAAACAAAAATCAATAAATTAAAAATTTCGTCGGTCTCTCAGACATGAAGCACCCGCTGTAGGGTTAATAATTAAAAAAATATATATTAGGTGTTTAATTAACACATTTAGAAATTTCAAATGGTCTTTTTGACTAAACCCTGTTTTCCCATGTACAGGGTCATGATTTATGTCATTGCTCGGCATACAATTATAATAAATTACCGACAGTAGATTTTAGAATCCTAGGATTACAGCACAAACTAAATACTCCCACAAAAAACACTCATTTGTTGGCCAAACAAGTATAATCTAGGTTAAGAATTATACAAGTGAAGATAGTCAAAGTACCAACTTATAGAAAAATTACCAGAACTGTGGCCTAACTTTAATCTAGCTTAAATAAATGACGGTGCAAGCCAAACAGTTAATCTAAGTTTTAATAAGTTAAACCTGGTTTTGTTAACAGAAGCTTTGCACTAGTACGGTGCAAGTGGCATCTCAATTCTGGTGGAAACTTTCCCCGTTCTTCTCGAAGCTGACGAAACAATAACTGTTTCTGTGCTTCTGGTACACTTTTCCGTAATAATCGAACATCTTTGTAACAAACTTAAAAACACATTACTAACCAACCCTCTAAAAATAAATCAAATTCTGATGATGTCTTCGCAACTATCAAAACATAAGAAGCAAAAGAATACTTTTGCACATGCAAAAAAAAGCATGGCTCTGCCACATGTTTCCTAAATATTTCTTCATATTACGAAGTTACACTAACATAAATAATGTCACTTATACTAGTTCTAATTTTGCTCGATAGAGGCGTATTCCTTGTTAGAAATCTCGAATAGTGTGCAACATGTGGGAAAAGTACTTTTTCCTACGATCACTACCCAAAGTAGGCTTTTGCACACTCAAATCTAACCGCAAAGTTGATGTTTTCCGTGATCTGTCATAATTTGACATTATTTCCGCTCTAGAGCATACTTTTCCGCTCACATGTTTTCATTTACAATTAACTGAAGATAGTTAGTAAATAATAGGTATATTAATAGTATATTATACACCAAGCGACTAAAGTGACCCATTTAATCCCGCGGGTGGGACCCATTTAATCCCCGAGGGAATCAATCCATATACATTTTTAATAAAAATAAATACTACTTAGGATGAACTTTTACGAAACTTGGCTAGGCATCGAGGATGCACTTTTATGAAATGAAACTTGGCTGGGCATCGAGGACGGACTTCGATTTTTTGTAGTAAGTCAAAGTGCGCCAATAAAAAAAATAGCGTAAAGTATTCGTGGATAACTGGTCTTTCAAACACGCGATTTTTCGAGCACGACGACGCAGTGTTCTAAGAACTTACAGATTAGACCGATTCAGACGTTCTTTTTATTATTATTTTCTATCTTATAAACCCATCCAAAACACCTATGTTATAGTTGTAGTTAATATTTAAAAATATTCAAAGTGTATAACTAATTACTCCCTGTTATATTTGTCACATTCCTATGTTTAACATAAGTCACATATCATTGTAGTCAGTCGATATTCAGCATTTTGTTCTAGAATGGCAGTTACATAGTTACCACGTCAATTATATTTCTTTTAATTAATAAAGTTAATCTTGATTTGGATTCGAACTGATTTATTACGAAGCATTCACCCATCTCCACTTTTGACTATACACAACAAAGAATTGGCGACGAGGTAGGCAAAGCAATACAAATCGAACCTACAAAATACGTACATACAAATTTTACTACAAATAGTCCAAGCAACGGTATTGTTTCGACAAGAACAATGGCAAATCAAAGCGAAAGAACTGCTACATACACTACATCTACATTTACCATAGAAGCATTTGACCCAAAGCAAAATAAATGGGCCAGATGGGCTAAAAGACTTGAAGTAGCTTTTACTGTTTTCGAAGTTCCTGAAAGACTTAAATTACACTATTTACTACATTACATGGGCTCCGATGCATACAACACACTATGTGATAAATTGGCACCTGAAGTTCCGGAGGACAAAGACTACAACTTTGTAGTCGTTACAATGGATGAATTTTTTGATCCCGTTCCTTTGGAAATCGCAGAAACATTTAGATTTCAATCCAGAAGACAACAAGAAGGAGAGACAGTTAGTGAATTTTTACATGCTCTACAAAAATTGGCCAAAAACTGTAAGTTTGGTAATTTTTTAAAAACAGCTCTACGAAATCAATTTGTATATGGTTTACATGCTAAAAGAATTCAAAGAAGATTGTTAGAAACTCGCGATTTAACTTTAGAAAAAGCAGTAGACATAGCTGTAGGTATGGAAGTGTCCGAAAGGGATGCTAATCAGCTACATAAAAATAGTAGTACAATTAATCCCGTCACTCCTAAAAATAAATTTAAAAATAATGTTAATAAAAATTACAATACAAATTCTAATAATAACAATAGTCAAAATACAAATGACAATACTAGTAGAGGACAAAAATGTTTTCGTTGTGGTTGTCCTGATCATTTAGCCAATAATTGTAATAAAACTAATCTTTACTGTAAATTTTGTAAAATTAGGGGACACTTACAGAAGGTTTGTACTAAAGCAAGTAAGGCTTTAAATACAAATGACGTTGAGGAATTACAAAATGCTTACGCATACAAGAAATTCTTGACTTATAGTTAGAAGGGGAAAATTTAACTAATAGGGATAAATACATTTTGAAATTACAAATTGATAAAAAATTTATTACGATGGAAGCTGACAGCGGTGCTGCTGTTAGTTTAATCAATTTTACACAATACAAAAAATTGTTTATGAATCATGAATTACAAAATACAAAATTAAAGTTAGTTTCTTACTGTAAAACTAAATTAGAAGTTTTAGGTTTTATAAGAGTTACAATTAATTACCAGGGCATAGATTATACAGCAAATTTATATGTAGTACATGGTGATCGTAACGCACTTTTAGGTAGAGAATGGATTCGAAATTTAAAAATAAACTTACAAGACATTGAGAATATACACTTATTAAAGAAAAACAAAGTTATTGATGAAAATAGCTCTGACGTTTCTAAATTAATTTCAAAATACAAGAATATTTTTGAACCCGGGGTTGGTACTATAAAGGGTGTTCAGGGCGCGTATTCTGTATCGTCTCGTAGAAAGAAATTTCTTTCTATGAGTATAGAGAGGAAATTTCTTTCTATTGCGTGAACCTATTCTGTACGATTCTTTCTATATCTATTCGGTAATGCTCGGCTATAGAGAACTGATAATTATTGGATGTAAAAACATTGACCTGTTTTTAGGGGAATTTGGGATATCTCTTGATTAAGTCGGCAACAATAGCAACATTTGTTTGTTTATTTCTCAGGAGGATAATAATAATTACGAGAATTTTTTATTATTTCATTGTGGGAGTCAATTATTATTATAACTGTTATTATAGTGTGGGATGTAAATATTATAAACTATAGCATAGCATATTATCTGTTGTTAGTTTTCGTTTTTTAATCTTTATTGCGAGTACATTATAAAGTTTGGAAACAATTCATTTGCTTATTTGCTACAAGTAGAAGATATGAAGTAGGACAAAACCAATTACGTTTAGAGAGAAGAATTTATTAATCCTTAAAATCGCCAATGTTAAATATATTGAACTTCTTAAGAATTGGATTAATGACAAAAATTAAGAAGTATTTAATTTTACACAACGTTCAACACAGAAATATTTCACATTTACAGGTAACACCGTAAATGGCCATAAACACGTATTATTTAGGTACCCTTTGCAGTTGTTTACATATTAAATTGCAATAATATTAATAATACGTAATTATCCAAAAATTATTTTTCCAGCATATATAAACTTGTATATATAAACCACAAAACACCATAATCATAACATAACGATATGCACCTTTCCTTTGAAAAATGTAAACATGCCAACAAAGATAAATCTAAATGATTCTGTGTTAAAAAGAGACAGGTATCATAGAAAGACCTAAAATGGTCTTTCTATACCTTTCTACCGAACGAAGCGTTCGTGAAGCACGACCACTGCCGATGTTGCTTACAGAATAAGGTAAAGTGGTATAGAGAATTTATAGAAAGAAATTTCCTCTCTATGACGATACAGAATACGCGCTCAGGCTTCAATTTATTTAAAAGAGAATGTCAAACCTGTATTTATAAAAGCTCGTACAGTGCCTTTTGCCATACAGCCTGCGGTTGAAAAAGAAATTGACTCTTTGATGCAACAAGGCATTTTGGAAAAAGTAGGCTCTTCTGATTGGGCTACACCAGTGGTACCTGTAATTAAGCAAAATAACCAAATACGTTTATGTGGCGACTACAAAGTCAATTAACCCAAATATTTTAATTGATGACCATCCATTACCAACAGTGGATGAGTAATTTTCCAAGATGGCTGGTGGTACTAAATTTACAAAAATCGATTTAAGTAAAGCTTATTTACACCTTGAGGTTAAGCCGGAAATGAGACATTTATTAACGTTAAACACTCATAAAGGTTTGTATCGCCCAACCAGATTGATGTTTGGTATCGCGAGTGCACCAGCAATCTGGCAAAGACTGATGGAACAAATCCTACAGGGGATTCCAGGCTGCTCTGTATTTTTGGACGATATTAAAATTACGGGACCCAATTTACAAACGCATTTAGAAAGGCTCGATTTAGTATTTAAAAAATTGAGTGAGCATAATTTAAAAGTGAATATAGAGAAAAGTGTATTTTTTTCCGACGAAATTGAATACTGTGGGTACAAAATAAATAAAAATGGAATTCAAAAAGTTACTAATAAAATTGACGCAATTAGTAAAATTCCCATTCCGGAAAACAAAACGCAAGTCCGCGCTTTTATCGGTCTCATAAACTACTATCGAAGATTTTTAAGAATGCTAGTACGGTTTTATATCCGTTAAATAACCTTTTAAAAGACGATGTGCCGTTTAGGTGGACCAGGGAATGTCAAAATGCTTTTGATGCCGCGAAAATACAAATACAGTCAGATCAAATTTTATGTCATTACGACCCTAACTTACCCCTTATTTTAGCTACGGACGCGTCACCCCTGGCGGTGGGGGCGGTATTGAGTCACGTTTTCCCTGATGGTTCGGAAAGACCTATTCAATTTGCCAGTCAAACATTAACAAAGACTCAGCAAAAGTACTCTCAAATTGATAAAGAGGCTTACAGTTTAATATACGGCGTTAAAAAGTTTTACCAGTACCTTTGCGGTAATAAATTTATATTATTTACCGACCATAAACCGTTAATACATATATTTTCTCCATCAAAAAGTTTACAGTTATTAAGCGCAACCAGAATGCAGCATTGTGCGGTATTTTTACAAGCATTTCAATACGATATTAAGTACAAAAGTATAGGAACACACGGAAATGCAGACGCACTATCACGTTTACCTTTAACTTCCGAAGACCTATCGATTTTCGACGAACCTGACGTTTTTGAGATTAGTCAGATCGAGACTTTACCAGTTACTGTTGAAATGTTAGCAAGAGCTACGGCTGAAGACGTAACACTAAATAAGTTGTTGAATGGATTACGCACTGGTAAAATAATTCCTAGAAACGATCGTTTTAACATTGATCAAACTGAATTTACTTTACAATCAGGTTGTATAATGCGAGGACAAAGAGTTTTAATTCCCGTTTCTTTACGAGGTAAAATACTAGCCGAACTTCATTCCGCCCATTTTGGTATTGTTAAAATGAAATGATTAGCTCGTAGCTACTGTTGGTGGCCCGGTATAGATCAGAGTATTGAAAATATTGTTAAAGACTGTTACGAGTGTAATAAGTTCAAAAACAATATAGAAAAGGCAGAAACGCATGTTTGGGAAAAAGCAGATTATCCTTTTGAACGTGTTCACGCTGATTACGCAGGTCCTTTTATTGGCGGATATTATTTTATTCTTGTTGATTCGTTTTCAAAGTGGCCTGAAATTCATTTTGTGAAGAATACAAACACAGACACAACCATTGAACTTTGTCGAAATATATTCGCTACATTTGGGTTACCAAAGTTTTTCGTTAGTGACAACGGTTCAACTTTTACTTCTTTTAAGTTTAAACAATTTTTACAGGAAAACGGTATTTTGCACAAATTAACAGCTCCATATCATCCCGCAACTAACGGATAAGCCGAGAGATTTGTACAAGTTTTAAAGAAAAGTATTAGGACAATGATTACCGAAAGCGAGAATAAAAATTTAAATTTATGCAAGATACTTATACAATACCGTAAAATGCCACATGTAGCTACAAATAAAAGTCCCTCAGAATTAATGTTTGGCAGACAGATCCGTTCCAGACTGGATTGTATTATGCCGGAAAAATATAGGGAAAAAGTATCGTTCATTTTCAATAAACAGTAGAGTATCGGTTCGCGATTACTTTCAAGATAAATGGAAATTCGGTAGAATTAAAAATATGATAGGCAAATTACATTACGAAATAAAACTCGATGATGGAAGAGTGGCGTAGGCACATCGATCAAATTCGTGAAATAGGGCAAAACACACCCAAAGAACGACACTTTCCAGATGACTTACCTATTATTTTACCCAAAAACGACTTACCTGTTGATTTATCTAGAGATAACTTACCTGATCAAGTTGATTCACCCGATTTGGACTTACCTACAATTTCGGGTAATATACAAAAGAATCAAAATTCCATTCCAGAACTTACGCCAAGTACAACTTCTGAAAGTGTTCCTGATAAAACATCTTTAAGGCGTTCTCAGAGAATTAGAAAAGCACCGAATCGTTTAGATTTGTGATGAGTTTTTTTATGTAATTCTTGTTTTACTTAAATAATAAGTTTGTGTTTTGCAATGTAAATTTTACGAGAGAGAAACGAGATGTTATATTTGTCACATTCCTATGTTTAACATAAGTCACATATCATTGTAGTCAGTTGATATTCAGCATTTTGTTCTAGAATGACAGTTACATAGTTACCACGTCAATTATATTTCTTTTAATTGATAAAGTTAATCTTGATTTGGATTCGAACTGATTTATTACGAAGCATTCACCCATCTCCATTTTTGACTATACACAACACTCCCAATATTTGTCGAACCTCAATTTGTTTAACCTTGTAAATGTTATCTTAATGTCGTTTACGACTTTTGTAAGTTATAAATTGTCATTAGTTGCTTTTACGCCGTTTTTGATAGATTAAGATATTTTTCTTCTCGAAACCTTGACTCAAAACATCAAATTGCAAGAGGTTATGTACACAGAGGGTGAGACACCATTGAAGCTTCTGGAGTTTGTAATTTGTTGAATTTTTGTGTTAATAAGTGATATCATTAGCCAGCTTCCGCTGATCGAGCATCTAAAAGGGCACGAGAACTATGGTACGTGGAAATTCGCGGTACAGATTTATTTAGAACACGAAGAGCTTTGGGACGCAGTGAAAGGCTTTTTCATGTTTTTTTTATTATTTGTCTAAAAATAAGGTGATCGTAGAAAAATTCTTGTGTGCAATTCGAGCAGAAAGTGAGTTGCCGCTTTCGGCAGATTGCCCACGATCCGGTACGCGTTGCGCGGGCAACTCTCTGCCTCAAGCGGCAAAGTATCACTTTCCGCTCTTAATACACAAATAGCTATTCTCACTAGTTTGTTTGCGGCACTCGCCCTTGTCTCGTGCCAAAAACTTTCACACTCGTGAGAAAAGTTGAACTTTTCCCACTTGTTGCACAATATACTATTCCTCGTCTAAGGAGTAAAGTAGGTGTTGCAATCGTTGTTGACTTTTAGTGTGGAACGCACCCAGTATGAATTTCGGAATACAGGCATTATATAAGGAAAGGCACCTTATACAATGATACAGGCATGTTTTGATGTATGTAACAACTACAGTACACAGTGGGGGTATATTGTAGTAACAAAACAACATTTAACGCATCGTCAATAGGGACCGAGAAGGATGACGTTTATGCCATCTGCCGTGAAAAAACACAAACAATGTGATGTAAACACTATTAGTAGTTTTGTATAATCAGCGTTTTTATAAATGTTCATTTTTTAAAACTGATATTAAATGTTTGTCATGTCGTCATCAAAAGTATCTTTCTGTTTTCATGGCTGTTCAAATATGATGTATAAAAATACTACGCAGTTGAAATTTTATAGTTTCTCCGAAAATTCATTGAACACTGCGTGGATAACCTTGAAACGTCAAAAATGAATAAATCCAGTAAAAACCCATATGTAATTAAAATGTTCTAATGAAAACATTTTGTGTATAATCAGTATGATACTACAATTGGCAGCTATTAGAAAAGTTCTAAACTTTCTTTTTACATAAATAAAAGATTATTATCGAGAGAATAAAATGTTGTTTTCTGTACGATTTCGTTGATTATATAAAATAAAAAACTAGTTATGTCTCTGCTGACTTTAATATTTTATAATAAGTTCAAATAATTAAATACTATTAAGGGGAAGAAAGTAAACATTTGTACAAAACGAATCACTTCAAGTTTTTTAATTACCTTTCAGAAAACATCGGGAGGATTGGGAACCATTTAAAAATACTAGAATTTGCAGTGCTCATTTTGTCAATAATCAAAAATCAGATAATCCCCTACACCCATCTTATATACCAACAATTTTTCCTGGCAAAGAAAATAAAAAGATCTATTCATTTTTTGCATTTTGTAGGTTGTTTATTATACTGTTTACATCACAATGTTTTTCTTATTTAACACCAGGGCGCTCTACTTTCGGCATAAGTGCTGCCTCTATAGTTCCGTCTCGATCCCTATTCTCTACGATTTAACAGTTAAATTTTAACCTTAGAAATGTTGTTGTGGCCTTTTTTTTAAATTTGTGATTTTACATAATATGCGTTGTTTATTCGTTTTTGATAGTTAAAATTTATTTTATACTATTTTAAAAACATTTATTTATTATTTTGTGGATATGGATGCTGTGTTTTCAATTGCTTAATTTACGAAAAACCCAAGCCTATTTATTCCCTAAGGATTTGAACACATTACGAAAATGGAGTACTGCATTAAGGAATAAACAGTTGTTACGCCTGCCTTTTAAAAACCTTTTAAGACGTTATATTCGCCACAAACACTTTGAAGGAAAAATACATACCAACAAACTGTTAACAGCGGCCATCCCAATTTTACACCTCCATGGTATTTATTTTTGTATCAAGTCCCTAAACTGGTTCGGAAACAGACCCGCGAACAAAGCTAGTAGTACCTATATTCTTAAAACTGAGACTGTAGTAGCGTGTGATAATGCTGATAAAAAAGTTCTTGTTTAGGAAATAAATATGTAAACGTGATGAATGGTTTTTATTTCACCTTTTACCCAACATATTATTATATAGATACACACTAAATTTTATGAAATGACTTACTTTTCCTACAATAAAAAATATACATTTGATTATGGAATTTAGTTTTATAGAACATATGTAACAAACAGAATTGTACATTTGATTTTGCCGCCAAATGTAACTTAAGTTTTAACATCGAAGAAAGATGGCGTACGACTTCACAGCACAGTTCAGCAAATTGCGTACTATAGAGAGTTTTTAAGCCTACAAATATAACGGAGATTTTGGGTGTAGTTATGGTTAACTTTATCAACAATAACGATTACATTGAACAAGAAAAGAAGGAGTTTTTAAGCCATCTAAAAATAACGTATTCTGTTTAACAGTCACAGATTAATTATAATGACAGTTGACGAATTGTAAATATAACCACATGTTATTTAAATAGTAAATACATCAATATTTTATAAATTTAACAATGGAAGAAGCTTTAAAAAATGTTATTGTTAGGAGGACCCTTACACATTGAATAATAATTAATCATGGATAATAATGAAGGTTAGGTTTTATGTTTGGCACAATAAATTCTTAACGTTGTCAGATTTTCTCAGAAAAAATATGTAACAGCTTTGTAGACAAAAAAAAATTGTTTTATAAACTATTGTCTTCTAAAACATAAAGAAATATAGTAGTTTCCTTTACATTAAAGAAATTAAGTAGGTTTTAACAATTGCGTCTACCAAAATATACCAATTTTGACAACGTTGTAATTGGAAAAATAACCATAAGCATAAAAACCTTCTTACGGTATTTCTCCGTAAATAACGAAGACCGTTATCGTTATTAAAGTTAAGGTCTCCAAGTTTTCATACTGCGCATTCTCAGAATAACGATAACCATACTTACGTGACAAAATAAAGGGCTTAAAAACTCTCTTATGTTGTCTGTTCTAGTGCGCTATGTACCTCTCACAACTTCGTTCATATATATAGAGGGTAGAGGAAAAGAGTCTCTGTGTATGAAGAAGAGTACGTTAAAATGTAGCATATAACGGTGGCGCCACAATAGCCGCCGGGTAAATTTTCAAAAGAGCCCTAAGATATATTAGAAAAGGATAGAGAAATAAACAAATAATTATTGGACGAATTAAGTAGTACGTCACACAATTTGCCTACACTAGCACCACTTTGGAGGATTTTTGAACTATTTTTACTGTTTATAGCTGGACAATTTTTAAACTTTTCCCTCATATGAGACAGTTCTCTTTTCCTCTTCCCCTCCATATTCGCTTAATATGGAATGCTCAGTCTACTTCCATATGTCTATGGTGTAAACTCTTGGTTCCGTTTACACAGAACTGTAAACCAAGACAAACCATAAAATTATGTGACCTTCAGTTACGTTAAGGAAAGGCTAAAGAAATAAACGCGTTTCGTATAAAAGCGACAGTGCTTTTCAATTGGTTGTTACTTTTTCCCTATTGGTTTATTTAAACACAATTGCTCAGCTACAGCGTAATTTATTATTTTCAATAACAGCTTAAAGAACTGTATGTACGTATGTTAATCTGTATGTGTGTATGTACAACTACATTCTACATCATTTTAGTAAGTGTGTTAGTGATAACCGCGTATGTTATAAATTTAGAAAAAACTTACATTTTTTAATAAATTTATAACATCCTTATGTGATTACGTGGACAATGTTTGAAAACTGCTATTAATATTTATTTAAGTTATATCTTGCAGTTATAAAGTTGAAATAAGTATTGGTTTTTTCCGATAGTGGAAGTACTTTCTGTTTTAAATGGTGGCATTTGTAATTTATTGGGCGGTGAGTTCGAAAATTCTTCCCCAAGGAAATGTCCGACAACACTGATGAGTTACGGGTAAGTAAAATTTAGTAACTCGTCTCTCAAATTAAAAAATGAAATTTTTTAAACAACATAAACATTGACAATATCAAAAATGAACAAGGGATCACTAGATTTCTAAAAATTAATTAACTGAGATATATCCTCCTCCAATGAGGCTCTAAGTCTAAATGAATCATTAGTTATGAATTTGCTAGGTAAATAATTTATAACAGAAACATTAGGATTGATCTAAATGTCTAAATGAATTTATTAATTTTGAATGGTACCTTACCATTTAAATAAGTTTGAACGAAGCTTAACTTTGACTACCTGCTTCTCTATCCTTATATGAATAACATTTATATCTATTTGATGAAAATCATAAGGAATCTATATAATTCTGAACTACAAATTTGAATTTACTAACATTCTAAATTCTATTGTTAACTGGAATTTACATAACAAATACCCTACAAATAAACTCCGTATTATATAAATTTTAAAAGCTGGTAGTCTTACTCGTTATTCATCTCGAAATTAGTATTTGATAGAAAGTCACCTTAGCACTTAGTTGTGCTATTTTTGTACAAGAAAAAAGATGTCTGCGAGCTTTGGAGAAGTGCATTGTATGTTAAAAAAGTGAATCAAGTTCATTCACATGAGTATAATACTTGTAACATACTCTGTTGATGTTGAAAACTTCAACACAAGTATTGTATACATTCTATTAATCAATATTATACCTCTAAAATTGAAAAAGTTAACTATACATGATTTTAATTGCACTTTCAAGAATCAATACAGTCTAAACGCAGAAGCTTTTCTGACACGTGACTTTGTTGACAATATTATTCAACACATACTAAGTTGGTACTGTATTCTTATAATAACGGAGAAACAACGAAACTCATTACAAGCATTTGTCATATTGTTTTGATTCAGATGCATATGGTAGATGACATATCAGTCACGGGTTGGAAAATATTCAGCGTTTCTACTGTAGTTACTTTGCTTTTTTATTATAATTTAATCAGCAATCAGAAAACATTCTATAAGCTAATATTATGACTAAGGAATTTGGCATGATGAGGATTTGTGCATTGACGAAACCTCAGGTACTTCATATCAAGTAATTTGGCCAGTTTCTTTAGAGTCTTCTGTTGTCTTCTCTTATCAGTAGGGTTTCTAGGTTTTCAATTTTTGTGTGGTGGGTCTTGTTTCTTTGTTGTATGACATTTTTACAAATTTTATTATGAAGTCTTCATGAATTGTTTCATTGAAGACAAACCATGGGAGGGATATTGATCTTAGAAGTTTAGATTGGCAACTTCGGATTATAGATTGGAGTAGGGCTCTTGGGTCTAGCATACTTCCATATCTGATAAAAAAAATTTTTCACAGGAATGTATTGATGGATGATTATCTTTCATTTTAACCTAAATCAGTCATCCCCCACCCACCCCCTAAGAGCGGGGGTGGGGGTGACTTTGTAAAATAGTCGTAAAAATAAATTTTTGAATTTGGAATCAAACTCTACGGAATTTTTTTACGTATACACCCAAAATTTCATTTTGATAACTTGTTTTTTTATAAAGTTATGCAAAAAAATGATCAAAAAATTGATTATTCAATGGTGTAGAGCTCTCGGATCTAGCATACTTCCATATTTGATAGAAAAAAACTTTTCGTGGGAATTTGTTGATGGATGATTACCTGTCATTTTAACCTAAATCAGTCATCCCCCACCCACCCCCTAAGGGCGGGGGTGGGGGTGACTTTGTAAAATAGTTGTAAAATTAAATTTGGCATAAAATTGTACGTAATTTTTTACGTATACACCCAAAATTTAATTTTGATAACTTGTTTTTTTGCATAACTTTATAAAAAAAAACAAGTTATGAAAATGAAATTTTGGGTGTATGCATAAAAAATTACGTAGAATTTGAATCCAAATTCAAAAATTTATTTTTACGACTATTTTACAAAGTCACCCCCACCCCCGCCCGTAGGGGGTGGGTGGGGGATGACTGATTTAGGTTAAAATGAAAGATAATCATCCATCAATACATTCCCCTGAAAAATTTTTTTTATCAGATATGGAAGTATGCTAGACCCAAGAGCCCTACTCCAACCGATCAATATTTTGTTTTCCACAGATAGCCTCAATCTTCTCCCTATTAACTATTTGACTAGTAGTAAGTCGATTTTTTTCTTTATTATATGTTTTTTCCATGTTAGTTTACTACTCAAGGTCATTCCTAGATATTTTACTCTTTTGGGAATTAGAATGTTGTTGATATGAACTTCAAGCCTTGGAGTTATATATAATGTGAAAGTGATGTGGCTGGATTTGCTTTCATTTATCTAGATTCTCCGTTTTTCAAACCAATTTTGTAGACTGTTGAGGTGTTCTTGCAAGTTTAGTACTGTTTTATCAGGATTATTATTCACCGATAATACAGCTGTATCATTGGCAAATGTTCCAAGTGTAGTATGTCAGTAGGTTGGCATGTCCAATGTGAATAATACATACAGCAATGGCCTAAGGACACTCTCTTGCAGGACTGCTGTCCTTATTGGATATAGTTTTGAACTTTCATTTCCCATTGTTATTTCAAATTGATGATCACTAAGGTATGATTTAAATAGGATAAAGTAAAAAGGATTTGCTTGATTTTGTGTGTAGACCCTTACACCAGACACGGTCAAATGCCTGGCTCGCATCCAAGATTACTGCTGAACAATAACTTTTGTCTTCATAGGCTTTGTTGATGACATCTGTTATTTGATGTATCCGTTGAGTTGTTGAGTGCCCTTGGCGGAATCCAAATTGATGGTGTGGGATCAATTCTTCTGGTCTTATATAATTATTATTGATTCTCATATATTTTGGAAAGTACTGATAGGAGGCTTAAGTATTGGTTGATAGGAGTTTGCTTCTGAGGGTTCTTTTCCTGGTTTGACTATTGCAATTATTTGTGATATTTTCAGTTTTTTGGCCAATACTTCATTCTTATTTATTTATTTATTTAATGGATAAACCAATTTATAATAATATAATAACACTATTCTTAACATTCATAATTAAATATAGGTTTACATAAATATACCTAAAAGCTATCAAACAAAAGATAAGATTTAAAAAGTTGTACAAGGTAAAGAAATTCACATGTAAAGTTAATGCCTCTAACTTTACTTTTAAATTGTGACAACGCTGAGTCGAAAATATCGAGATTGTGTTGATATTCGTTGCCACTTCTTAACAGTCTAGTTATAGGTGCATTCCTGCCGTAGTTTGTCTGGCGAAACGGAATATGAAACAATTCAGCATTGCGGGCTCTTCTGTTGTTTACGTTAAATTCTATTAGAGCTAGTAAGTCAGGACAATTAAAGTGACCACTAAGTAGTTTGTGTGAAAAACACAAATCAATTTATATTCTCCCATTGTTTAAAGGACTGAAGATTTAAGCTAGTCAGCATCTCATTGATGTGAAAATCACTGACCCGAATCCCAATTTAAAGGCACACTGTCTTAAAAATCTATTTTGGACCCTTTCTATTGAATGTGAATCAGTATTAAAGAGACCAAACTACTGAATTATACTCTAAGATGCTACAGACTAATGAACAATATAATAATTTTAAGACCTTTGCTGAAAATATCTAAATGTTCTAATAATAAAGCCTAGTGTTTTATTTGCCTTAGATGTAATTTCCAATATGTGTTGTTTAAATGTCAATTTAGAATCGAACCTAACCCCAAGATCTCATATCAATGGTTACAATAAGATTTTTATTTTTATGCTGTAATTAAAAGTGGGGAAGTTGGAGTTTCTTGAGAATGTAATTTGGTAGCATTCGTTTTGATTCAATTCCAGCATATTAATATCACAACAATGAACTAAATTATTTAGATCTTGCTGTAACATAATAGCGTCATATAAATCTTTAATTTTCTTAAATATCTTCAGATCATCATTAATAAACACATTGAATAAAATTGGTCCAAGATGTGATCCCTGCGGAACACCTGATGACACATTTATTTCTGATGAAATGGAGCCAGCATATCTAACACATTGTGATCTGTTTAAGAGATAACTCTGTAGCCAAGTAAATACACTCCCTCTTATACCCACCACAAATAATTTTGACAGTAACAATTCCTGATTAACACTTTCGATAGCTTTTGTAAAATCCGTAATTTTGACAGTAACAATTCCTGATTAACTCTTTCGAAAGCTTTTGTAAAATCCGTATATGTAGAATCAACTTGAAGTTTATTTTCAAAAGCTGTCAGAATGTAATTTTCATAACAAGGTAGATTGGAGGCAGTAGATTTTCCAGATGTGAAACCATGTTGTTGGGAATTAATTATAAGTTGTGTGTCCCAAGACAATTTTTTAGAGATGAGTGGAATCTAATAGTTTTGGTATTTCAGATTGTATGCACACAGCACGATAATTTGTGACATCATTTCTCTTACCCGATTTGTAGATAGGCGCAAGAAAACTTTGTTTCCAAATATATGGAAACATGCCCTGCTTTAAACTTAAATTGAAAATACTATTAATGGCTTTAACAACAGTAAAAACGCATTTTTTAAATACATAAAGTGGTATGTCATCAGGACCATAAGAAAACTTCCCTGGAGCTCTCATAATGGCTTCTTGTGATATTTTCAGATTTTTTGGCCAATACCTTATTTTTATTATTCCGTTTAATATCTATGTTAGTAACACTATTGCTTTTTGGGGAAGTTCTTTTAACATTTTCAGTGTAATTTTGTCTGGTCCAGGGGCCTTTTTTAGTCCCAAGAGTTTGATCACTTCTTTAATTTCTCCCGGAGTGTAAGTGTTAGTGGTTGTTGTTCTTCTATAGATGTTTCTAAGTGGTGTTCTATTTCATGATCTCATCATCTTGGGGTGTAAATGTATTCAAAAAATGGAGTGGGCAGATAGTCCAAGAGGCAGAGTCCAAAAAAGTCTCTGAATTTATTAAGCCTGGTTTTTCTCAGGTGATTATGATCATAATATACAACAAAATGCTGCGGTCAGTCAAGCGGATATTAGAACAGGTGTCTCAGGTGCACGGTCAAACATGTCGTGATTACTGACATAATAAAATCAATTTCTTAAGGCTGAAACTCTATGAACTTTTTTTTATGTAAATCAAAATTATGATAGTCAGTCAACGTCCTATGGGGACACAGCTGGTCAGTCAGCTGTAATGTACGTAGCGAGGTTTATAAGGGTGCAATTTGTTAAGCGTAAAATTTGTTTTGTAATTACTACTAACTATATTATTAATAAATAAAATGGTCAGTCAACCATTCCATAGAACAACGCCCGTCAGTCAGTGAATAAGAAATTAAATTTTTTCGCTCTCTATGGATATTACACGTAGCTATCTACTACTGACTACGGCTGGAAATTAGTTGATGAGAAATATGAGTTTGATTGGTTCAAAGGCGAACAATTACCAGAACTTGTACAGGATGTGATTATTCAACCTTTACAAGAAAATATAGGTATACAAATATCTTTATCTGAATTAAACAATCACAAAAATAATTTTTTTTAATTAATTTATTTATTTTGATTGCCAGTCTGAAACATCTGATCTTGCCGTATCAGATCACGATAGTGAGATTAATTATATGGAAGATTCAGATGATGAATTATGGAATGATAATTTATAAATTGTTACAATTTTGAATTTTTCATGAAATAAATAAATATATGAGTTAAAAATGTTTAAAAATCAATGAGTTCTTACCTGTGTATATACCTGCGTTCATTAAGTTCACTGTTGTATTCGAACGAATTTTGTTTCTCAGATTTTTAGGCACAACTGCCACGGAAGTGCCTTATAAAATAATTGTCTTACTTTAAATGATTCTGATAGTGTTATTTTATTTTAAGTTGATTATAAATAAAAGACGAGCTGTGCATGTAATATCTATAGAGAGCGAAAAAATTTAATTTCTTATACACTGACTGACGGGCGTTGTTCTACGGAATGGTTGACTGGCCATTTTATTTATTAATAATATAGTCAGTGGTAGCTACAAAACAAATGTTACGCTTAATAAACGAATTGCACCCTTATAAACCTCGCTACGTACATTACAGCTGACTGACCAGCTGTGTCCCCATAGGACGATGACTGACTATCATAATTTTGATTTACATAAAAAAAAGTTCATAGAGTTTCAGCCTTAAGAAATTGATTTTATTATATCAGTAATCACGACTTGTTTGACCGCGCACCTGAGGCACCTGTTCTAATATCCGCTTGACTGCAGCATTTTGTTGTATATTATGATTATAATCATCTGAGAAAAAAAAACCAAGCTTAATAAATTCAGAGACTATTTTGGGCTCTGCCTCTCCGTCTAAGAGTTCAGCTTTCTCTTTGTCACTTTTGCCCAGGGTCCTATGTTTGGTGTTGTTAGCCGAATTAGTGGTACTGGGTCTTTAGGTTTTCTTGAATTTTTAATAGGTTTCCATATTGTGTGATCATATCAGTTTATGTTTTTTAGGTAATCAGTGAATGATTCTTCTCTGTATTGTTTAAGCTTTGTTTTTAATTTGTTTATTACTTGGTTAAATTTGCTTTTGTCGATTGGGATGCTTGTTCGGTGCCATGCTGCTTTAGCTTTTCTTTTTTCTGTCGGAAGGTGTTTTACTTCTAGTGAAATATTGCAGTCATGTTTTTGTGGTTTTTGAGGTGGAGTGGATTGCACTGCAGCTTCTTGAAATATAGTTACCATTTCTAGCGTTGAGTTTAGGTCTTCCGGTGCTTTCAAATTTACATTTAGATTTATACTATTTGTCAGTAAATTTCTGAACTCTTCCTAGTTAGTTTTATAATTATATAATTTTCTTTCCTCTTGTTTTGTTATAGCTGCTGAGCTAATAGTTGCAATGATTGGTGAGTGATCTGATTATAAGTCATAACTACGATTTATTTCTGTATAAGTTGATGAAAGACCATTTGACACAAAAAAGTCCAGAAGATCTGGTATTTTTGCGGGGTCGATAGGCCAGTATGTTGGACTAGAGATGAAAGAATATTTGCAATTGTGCATCAGATTAGCAAGTTCTCTTCCTGTAGTGGTAGTGAGTCGCAAGCCCCGTAGAGTGTTTTTGCTATTCTAATCACCTCCAGCTAAGAATTTTTGACCAAGAGTTTTTAAAAATAGTTTAAAGTCTTATTTTTTGATATTATGTAAGGTTCTGACGTTAATTGAAGTAGCTTGTAGGTGAGTTTCTTCATATTTTGGTAATTGATAATATTCAATAGTTTTGTTTTATTATAATAGCCGTTCCTCCATGCGCAGTACCAACTGGGTGATCTGTATTATATGTTTTATAGTTTGTAATATTGATATAGCTTTCAGCTGTAAAATGAGTTCACTAATAAGTAAGATATCGATATATTGATCTTTCGGAAATAGGATTACCTCGTCTTTATGCTTTATGAGTTCCCTTGCGTTCCAAAGAGCTATTCTCAAAAATGTAGCCATTATTTCAATTTTTGTATGAGCATGGCTCATACTGAGTACTGAGCTATTTTAGTGCATAAGTTGATTAAACATTTGTCTAAATTCTTCTAAGAATTTAGTTAGTATGATATCTTGCGCAGTTTTGTTGCTATTGTTAGTTGCACTTGCATAAGTTATATTGTTGTTCTTGGTATCACTAGTTACAGTAGTTTGTGTTGGAGGTATGTTATTGGGGTTAATGTTTTGTATATATTGTGTCCTTTGTGTTACGTTTCTGCTTGTTGTTAGGTTATGGTAGTATGCACAACCTTTATAATTCGCATATGTGACCCTCCGAATAGGCCACATGTTGCTGGAGTGTCTTTACTCTTGTTGCACTCTGGGGTGTTGTGTCGTTCCCCACATTTTACACAAAGGTAGGATCTATTGCAATACCTTTTTAAATGGCCATACAGTTGACATTGTGTGCATTGTATTGTAGATTTTGGTTTGTTGTGAGATTATATTTCAACTATTTTGTTTTGCAGAGCTTTTATCATGTAGACATCCTTCTTATTTTCTGCTGGTTTCAAGTCTACAAAAAACAGATTTAAAGGTTCTTTATAAGGATTGATATGCTTTTTTGTGACAGATACTGATGTACTTATAGCCGATATCGGCCATAACATTTTTTGCTGCATCAATAGGTAATAGGTAATAGTGATTTTACCGTTACACATATTAACCATGAAATCGCTAAAATAAAATGCAGAGCAAATTTGATACTCTGTAAAATTACCCGGCAGAATAAAAATTGATGCAGAGAATCCCCGAATTTGACAAAGCCTGGCCATTCGGCTGTGTTCGCTCAGTTCCTGATACCCTTGGAAACACTAAGTTAATAAAACTTGTAGTATAGTATTGCTCTCATTTTTCACAAACATGGATCGTTTTGTCGTATGTTCTCGATCTGTTTCACAGTTGTCATCTTTACAAGAGTCTGGTTCTTTATCTTCAATAAGTAGCAATATTAGTGACAACATAACTAGGGGTAAAAGTATTTACTGAAAGTATTTCTCCAAGAACGAAGTTAATGCCTCTACAACAAAGCAAATACCACTTGTAAATGTAAATTTCCTATACTATCTCGAGAAAGCTGAAGGAAGTGATTTTTCAGGGGTGCAGAGTACCAATAATGAGCTTAAAGACTCCTTGAATCAGTAATGCAAAGCTTGCTTCACTGCTAGAAACCTTCTTTTTACCACTTTATTGGACCCAAAAGTTTCAAGACAATGATTTATTACAAAGAACCTTTACAGATTTAAAAAAAGAACTTTTAAAGTAATGGACGAGATTTGAGAGACAATGATGCTCCTTTAGCGAAAATCGCCAAAAAATTACATGAGGTAAACCAACAGATTGAGGGCTTAATTTCTCATATCCAGGGCTTAATTTCTCATATTTTATTTTGGAATACTTTTGATGAACTTACTGGTGTGACAAGTAAATCATTGTCATATAAGAAAAGTACTGATAATATGATGAATAAAATTGATGATGAGATTGATTTGTATAATAAATTAGAAAAAATATCAAGAAATGAAGATCCTTTTGGTGGGCGCAAAAAAAGACATTTTTCCATTGATGTACAATGTTGCAATAATATATTTAGCACTGCTGCCAAGTACCTGACGCTAGTGAACAGCTATTTTCTTCAGTTGGAAATGTTTTGAAAGCGCAAGAAATCATTTAACTCCGGAAAGAGCAGAGAGTTTAATTTTGTTACATTACAAGTTGCAAAAACTTAACATGAAATATTAATTTGTCTTCTACATTTTTATATTTTTAATAACGTTTTTGCTTAATTTTGAATAAGAATAAATATGATTTGTTTTTTATATGTTTCTGTTTTAATTTCGTCAAAAAAATCCTTAGCAATTGAAATATTAAGCAATTTATATTTTTTTATGCTGTTACCGATATCGGCCAAGAAGGCTGATATACTGATATCGGTCTATCCCTAGTTCTTTACTTTGACGATCTCTGGCATTAATTGTTATGTGTCTGACTCGATGTCCCTTTGCATTTAGTTTATCTTGTAGGTCTTTTATAACTATTCTATAGACACGTTCTTCTTTTGATTGATATGAGTGAAATTGAACCTTTTTCCTTCAGAAATTTTATTATTTTTCTGGATGTGTCAGGTGAATTACTATTTATTTTTATTATATTGTTTGCCATTGATCTGGTGCTGTATTCTTCTACATTAGCTACGCCTGTTAGTTGTTTTATCATTTCCGGGTAGTTTATGACATCATAAATGTAAACTGGTGGCAGTTTTTGGATTCTATTGAAATATATATTTTCAGCATTTTCATTTGATAGTAAGGGGGAGGGGGAAATAATAATTCAAAATCCCTCCTTCTCTTACTTAGTTAAACCTCATAATTTAAAGTAAAGCTGCCCCCCAATAACAATTTCGGATAAAATATATGGCAGCTGCATCCACTTCTTATGCACTATTATGCACCACCAACAGAATCACCCCTCCACCTAGTTATTTAAACCTCATTATATAAAGTCTGCCTCCTTAATGACAATTTCCGAAAAAAGTATTTGTTAGCGGAGTCCACTCCAAATGCATTCTTATGCACCACCAACAAAAACAAGATATTCTTGGTATGTAAAAGAAACAGTTATTGCCTTTTTATTGAACAATAACAAAATCCCTCCTTCCCCTAGTTAGTTAAAGCTCATAATTTAAAGTAAAGTTGCTCCTCCCCCCCCCAATCACAATTTCAGTAAAGAAATACATGGAGCAAAAACCCTATTGACTCAGCCCCTCCCCCCCCCCCACCACTTAAAAATAATAAAATTGAATAAGTATTTACAAGCTAATTATGAGCTTTCAAATTGACATAATTTTAATTTTTGAGCTCGCTCTCGTAACCCCTAAACCATCCTTAATTGATGCATGAGCAAAACCGACAAGAGTAAAGTAGCTTAAAAAATTGTGATAAAAAATCAAAATTATTATTAAAATATTCCCTGTTTTAGGTGCTCTTAAATTACATAAAGGGCTGATTTTAATGCTCAACGTTTATCGCAAGAAATTCACCTTAATGGCAAAACGGACAAGAGTAAAGTACACTAAAAAATTGATGTAAAAAATCAAAATTGGTCTTAAATATTGCTTGATATAGGAGATCTTAAATTCATAAGGTCTGATTTTGGTGCTCCACATTTATCCCGAGAAAATCACTCTTAACCCTCTAATTAGCAAAACCGACAAGAGTAAAGTACTCTAAAAAATTGAGATAAAAATATTTGTTAAAAATCAAAATTGGTCTTAAAATATTCCTCGATTTAGGAGCTCTTAAAACATATAAGGCCTGATTTTGGTTCACGACATTTGTCGCGAGATATTCACCCTAATTAGCAAAAACGATAATAGTAAGTACCCTAAAAAAGTGAGATAAAAAATAAAAATTGGTCTTCAAATCTTCCTTGATTTAGGTGCTTTTAAAATACATAAAGTCTGATTTTGGTGCTAAACATTTAATAATTTAAGAAGAATGTATTTATAAAATATAAAATAACAATGTAGCATATAAGTTAAAATAACAAACTTATAATATCCATATTTAGTTACTAAAATCACAACTCTCATAAAAATCCATCCCATCGTTGACAAAAATCGTATTTCCTTTATTTTTGATCTTATACAAAAAGTTAGTAGTTAAATAGACCTTAACACATGTAATTTTCATCCTCATGAATAATAGACATCATTATACGCTCGTTGAAGAATATACTATTATTGCAGTAGATCAATAAAGAATTAGTTTTTCCACTGAATCCACTACAATAAAGTTTTGTTTTTTGCGTGAACGTAAACAATTTTTTATTATTGAATAAACTTTTATAGCTACATTCACAATGTAAAGTATTTTGTGTTTTATAAATGCATTTTTCTTAAGTTATTAAATGTTAGGTACCATAATCAGGCCTTATGTATGTTAAGAGATCCTAAATCAAGGAATATTTTAATTAAGGGTGAATTTCTCGCGATAAATGTCGAGAACCAAAATCAGACATGTGTTTTAAGAGATCCTAAATCAAGTAATATTTTAAGACCAATTTTGATTTTTTATATCAATTTTTTAGGGTACTTTACTCTTGTCCGCTTTGCCATTATGGTGAATTTCTCGGGACAAACGTTGAGCACCAAAATCAGACCTTATGTAACCACCTAAAACAGGGAATATTTTAATAATAATTTTGATTTTTTTATCACAATTTTTTAAGCTACTTTACTCTTGTCGATTTTGTTCATGCATCAATTAGGGTGGTTTAGGGCTTACGAGAGCGAGCTCAAAAATTTAAATGATATCAATTTGAAAGCTCATAATTAGCTTCTAATTCTACCGTAAATACTTATTCAATTTTATTATTTTTAAGTGGGGGGGGCTGAGTCAACGTCGATTCAGCCTCCCCACAAAGAATATTGAATTCCTGCGTAATATGACAAGCTCAAAAATTATAATTTGTGGGATAAGAAAGCTCATAAATATGTGCTACTTGTTTTTTGTTTCTACAAATTAGGGGGGGGGGGCAGGTCAACAGGGGTGGAGCAAAATAAGGTTGAAAATTGGAAAAATATGGCATCTAAGAAGAGAAAAAGGGCAAGCTAGTTGGAACCAGTAAAGAAAAGACGAGAAGTGCTAGTGGGTTTGACTGATTCGAAATGGCAACCTAGAAGTCCTCGAATCTATCAAAACCAATAGGAGCTATGTTACACAATCCAACACTTGTGGATTTGATTGGGTAGTGGAAATACTCTCCAGCAGTTTCTGCAATAGTCAATCTCTTAAAGATTTGACCGACAGTGTAAATACAAAAATTTGCAGGCTTTGAGATGAGTTATGTTATAAAGTTTTTGTATATAATAAAAACCCAAAAGATATTATCTCAGTTGTGTATAAATTCAGATGTCAAATATTTTGATTAAAATAGTGGACTTTTATTCAGGACTAAAATGTAGCTACTGTTACGAATGTGCATATGAAAAGATTGAACCTGCTCCATTTTTGGATGTGGAATTGCAAAACGTTTATAATTTAAAGGCGCAAATCAAATAATAAATTTTAAGCTGAACTACATTTTCCAATATCGCAATAATGAGGGGTGCGGAGGGTACTTACGAAAAGGTTTCTATTTGAATTCAGTTTTCTTTTTTGTGGAACTGATATGATCAAGCACTAAAATGTGCGAGGTCAAGTGCAAATTGGAGACAATACCAACAAAGATTCACATTGGTGACGTTCAATACATTTTGAGGGGTTGTGTTGCATACAGGGGACCCGATTTAGCACTTGGTCACTTCATTGTCTTCGCACATAGGCTCAACAATATGCGGGAAATGTATAATGATAGATAGTCATAAAAAAAGAGGAAAATGTTCATTGGGGGGGCAACTTTCCTTCAAGTAATAAGGTTTGACTAACTTAGGGAAGGGGGAATTTTGTTTTTGTTGGTGGTGCATTAGGAGTGTACTTCACTGCCTTATACTTTTTTATGAAATTGTCGTTGGGGGGGGGGGGGGCAACTTATTATGTATAATGAGGTTTAACTAATTAGGGGGAGAAGGGATTTTGTTGGTGGTGCATAGGAGTGCATTTGAAGTGAATTCCGATGCCATTTATTTTTTTTGAAAAGTATCGAGGGGGGGGGCAACTTATTAAAGTTTAACAAAGTAGGGGGAGAGGGGATTTTGTTTATCTTGGTGGCGCATATGAGTGCATTAGAAGTCGACTGCAAATTGTCATTGTGGGGGAGGGGGGGGTCAACTTTACTCTGAATAATGCGATACTACTAACTGAGGGGAGAGGTGCAAAGTATGTTTTTGATGGAGGATTATGGTGCATCGCTTGCTGGAGCATAGTACAGAATTTGAAAATTCCGATGGGGGAGGGGGTAGGTTTTATTTGCGCCCACCCCCCATGGAGCATATTGGTGCATTAGGAGTGCATAACGATCATATTTGTTTTTGTTAAAAATATCTAGGGGCGGGGGCAACTTAACTGACCTGTCTACAGAAAATGGAGTTGGTTAGCATGCAGAAAAATTCAAATCAATATTTCCTCAATAGGGATGTTGACTATTTTTGGGGAAGTGTTTTAAATCGCCTAATATAGCCGCAAATAGTTATTATAATTTTTTTGAGCATGAAAAGCCTTAAAATTAATGTATTTTAAATAACGTTTCAAATTTCGCGCGAAAACGCCAATATTTGTACGTCACCGCTGTGACATCATTTGTTCCCAAACACCAGTGAGATGGCAATGGAGTTTTTTCTTAATACCTAGTTGTTATTAGAGATTCATTCAAAGTTTTATAAATGTAGTGCGGTGCCTCAGTGTGAGAGTACTACAATGAAACACTTGAAAAACTATTTATTCATGCCCCACGTCAGATAATATTTGGGAACAGATGACATCATATACTCTGATTGGTGTTCAATGTCACGAGACTTGAGACTGATTTATCTAAATTTTATTTATTAAATATTAATTTAAAAATAATGAGAACTACGAGGATGTTTTGATATCTAGTTAGCCTAGACCAGTTCCATGCATAAACAAAATATTGCGTTACCATAGCAACGAACAATAACTTATTAGAAGTGTCAGTGTAAAGTTTGACGTCAAAAAAGTAAACCAGAGTTACGCAATAAATTAAAAGAAAAAAGATGTCCATGATTGGAGTATTGAGCCATCATCAAGTACCTGTATTTAAAAGGGTTAAGAGGTAAGCAGATTTACGAAGATATGCTTAATACCCTTGGTGATCAATGTCCTTCGTATGCGACCGTGAAAAATTGGACTGCAAGCTTCAAAAGAGGTAAATTTTCCATTGAAGATGATGACCGATCGGGAAGGCCAGTTTCTGTGTCAGTCCCCGAAAATATCGATGCAGTTCATGACATGATTTTATCAGACTGTAGAATTCGGCTAAAACGGATATCTGAATATTTCATACGAACGCGTTCATCATATACTTCACGTCAATTTGGACATGAGAAAAATTGCTGCAAAATGGATCCCCAAATGTTTGAATGCTGACCAAAAGCGTGCAAGGGTAGAAACATCGCGTTCGATCTGTGCTCGATTTGAAAACGATGTAGACTTCTTAAACTGAATTGTTACTATGGTTGATACTTGGGTACATTTGTACGATCCAGAAACAAAGCAACAATCAATGGAATGGCGACACTCTAGTTCTCCAAGACCTAAGAAGTTTCGTGTACAAAAATCTGTGGAAAAGTTCTTGCTTCAGTTTTTTGGATTGCCATGAAGTAATCATGATTGATTTTTCGGATAAAAGTAGAACAATAACTGGATATTACTATTCAACATTACTGACCACTCGAAGGGAAAAAATTAAAGAGAAAAGACGCGGAAAGCTATCCAAAGGTGTTTTGTTTTTGCAGGACAACACCCCTGCACACAAATCTCATGTTGCCATGCATGATTTAGGGTTTGAATTACTAGAACACCCCCTTTATTTACCAGATCTGGCCCCGTCCGACTATCACCTCTTTCCTCAACTGATAAAAAAGTTTAGAAGGTCGTAAATTTTCTTCCAATGTGGAGGTAATAAAAGCTGTGGAGGTCTGGTTTGCAGAGCAAGAAACATTTTTTTTGAAAGGTCTAGAGACGTTGCAGGTTCGCTGTAATAAATGTATCCAATTTAGAGGATAATATGTTGAGTAATATAATATTTTGACATTAAAATTTTGTTTGGTTCTATAGTAGGCTCAGAATTTTTCAATATATCCTCGTATTGTGTTTTTTTGGTATTTCTGTGATTAAAAATATTACCTTATGTTAAAGTACCTAATGTTTTTATTTTGATACTGTCGACATCCCTATTGGAGAGAATATAAAGGTGGCTTATTGAGAAACACTCGCACTGTTTGATTCAGATTTTAAATGTAAGTCAATATTAGTATGATGATGACAATCTAACAAATAGCAGAAGGTATAATTTATTCTTTTTTCATCAAAATTAAATAGGGATTAAAGTAATTATTAAAAAAAAGTAACATTAAAGTAAGAAAACCTTATACACTGCTACTGAAGTTCCACTATTTTGAATGCCGTGCCTTTTCTGTTAGCTGAAACACATACTTCTAAATTGCCCATATCCATTACTCCTGTTGAAGCAAGTGTTATTTTATCTTATTGAGTATCAATCAATCAAATATTTAATACTTCAGTTTTCTGCGATGCTTATGTTTTAATTTAAAAAATATATTCATTCAATATTTTGTTATTTTTCTTGCCCTACATTTTACAGACCTACTGTCACTATTATTTGTGTGATCTGATTATTAATACTTATATTATTGTTTGTTTTTTTTTCAGAATATGGTAGTTACTTTCCGTGTATCGGAACTACAGATGTTATTAGGTTTTGCTGGCAGAAACAAATCCGGAAGAAAAACTGAATTGCAACAAAGAGCACTCGAACTTGTTAGAGTCAGATCTCATCCAATTCAGCAAAAAATTAGAGACTTATATAAAACAATTCAGTAAGTAGAACCTCTTATATTCCGTTAATAGACTTATAAGGTGATTCTTCAAAAAACCTGATGACAGTGTTACCAGCAAGTGATTACTGAATTGAAACACTAATATAAAAAATCGAGAATTTACCGGGAGTGATCTACGATGGTATGTTTTGTTTTATCGTAGAATTCGTGTTCTATAGTTATTTACTTAAATTACTCACTTAATTTCTGAAAAAAAAACATTTTATTGTTGTGCCTTATTGTAAGATGGTTAGACAACCTACAAAAAAAGTTAGATCGAAACGTGTTCGCTCGATACAAAGGTAAGTTTACAAAGTATATACTAAATCCATACACTATGATTAATTTATTAGTTTACTATTTTTAATACCTATTTGGATATATGAGCCATATTAATGACTTGATGTGTTGAATTTGCTTTGTCAAATGGCTGACATCTATTCCACTATCCTTAGGGAAATGTGGTTTAATATTCCAGTCAAACAGTGGCAGTGAATGATCATAAATATTAAGTAATTTCAAAATTATGTGAATGTCATGTTATAATAAATATGTTTTGTTAAAAAAAATAATTGCTAGGACCATCGAATAAATACTGTTTCTTAATGTGAGAGTGATAAAATGTAAATTTGCAATGACAGGATCCATTATACAGGGTGGACAACTTGAACCCCTTTTACCTGAACAACACAAATTCTATGGGATTTAATTAGTGATATGGCGGAAGATGAAGTACCATTATCTTTTGTTTTGAATAAATGTTGTACAAAGAGGTTTATTCCTTTTCAATTTCCGGCAGTTCCTTTTTCATCTTATATTTCTGAAATGATTCCTTATTAAAGTAAGCCAATGTATGATGTCAGTTTTGCAGGGAGACATTGGAATTTGTAAGGAATTATTTAAAAATGAGCTCCATAACTATAATTAATCTTTCATCTTTTCCGAAGATTCCTTATATATTTTTACCAGTCATATTTTACCAACAATATATCTTTTATTTGACCAAATTTCCTCCCTCAAATATAGTTGTCGTCAGCATATGATTTTATTTAATAGTGTTTTTGGATTTTCAAGTTTTTTAAAACGAAAATTCATTTTCTAGAAAGTTTTCCACACTTTCTTCTTGCCTGTAGATGGAATAATATTTTTATTCGTTCCAGACATAGTTTTTTCAAACAAGTTTATGATTGTATTTAACTTGTTCATTTATTCTGTAAATATAATGAACTATATTGTGAAATGAATCGCCCTGTAACTTTGTCACATATGTTCTCCCCCGGCTTGGGACTCTTTCTCAGGTTGTGGTATTCGACTCCAGTTAATGTATTTTTATAGCAATCACTGGGATGGGGTGAACAATCGATATTAAATTGGACGCCACCAGTTTTTTAAGCGATACTTTAATTAAACAAATAACTAAAAAGGTTAAAAACTGGAAAACCTTATATTTACTTTAACTTAACAAAACGAAATACTGAAAATATTTTAACGCGATGGTCCAAGTTAATATAAATTGCTGAAAATCAAATATCAAATGTTCAGCAAATTATATTTATTCATAACTCAATAGATAATTCACATTAACTGCATATCCAAAATACAAGACGAATACGAACGCCGTTATACAATAAAAATCTCCAATTCTAGATTTCCATGAATTAAGTATAAGACAAAGAACTTATCTTGGGGAGGTTCTGGAATTATTCAGCTCTCAGCTAGATCCTAGTGGATGGAGATAGAGTTCTTAATCCATCCTGGCCGGTTTTGTGTTGTCTCTATGGTGGTGTTCAGTCATAGGGCCTACCCAGGAGCTGCAGAAAGAAAAAAAGAGTAAAAATCAAGGAAAAATTCTGGGAAGAAAGGAATATATAGAACAGATAGGAAGCTTATGCTTCAACACATAAAAAACTGAATATAGTTTTTAAAGGAAAACTAACAGAAGTCTGTTTTATCATATTTGCTTTGTTCCCTAAATAAACAGAAAATGCGGAATTATGAAGCTAAAGAAGAATGAATTTTTTTTTTTAAATTTGCTTCAGAATAATATAAAATGTTTATTTTTTACAATAAAAAAGAATTGAACATACAAAATTCATCAAACGCCAGCTCATATTATAATTTGAAATAAAACAGCATCAGTTAGATCAATTCCTTCGTTGTAAACAGACGTGCGTTCGATCTAGTGCTAAAATTTAAATCTTATATCTTTAAACAATTTGAATAAACTAGTTATTTGGTTTGTTAAAGTAGTAGAAAAACATTAGTTTGTGATTAATACCCAAAAAATAAGTTTCAAATGAGTGCTAATAGCGGGGGTCAACCCCCCGTAAACACGAATGATGTGATGGATACAAACGATAAAACAAATTTCCTAGATGTCTCTGAAAATGAATTCAAGGGATTTACATCACAAGAACAAAATATTCAGATAAGTAATAAAATATTTTCAATTTCAACCTTATCATGCCAAACAAATGATAATGACAAAAACTTGAAAGATCAATTAGTAAACAAATCGCCAAGTTTACAAATTAAAAAACCTAAACAAGTTTTTCTATATCAACAATCTGACCTCGGCCCATATCATGTATATGTTGAAAATATATCAAGCGAATTTAAAGGTAGATTAAATCCTTTAAAAATAGGTGATATAATCCTTCGAAATTTTGTTCATCTTGACGAAAAAATCTCAAGTATCGATTCCATTGGCAGAAATAAAATAAGAATCAAGCTTAAAGATTACAAATCAGCAAATTATATTATCGATCAAAAAGACAATCAAATTTTTGTTAAAAATAATTTAGAAATATATGTCCCAAAATTTCTAATAATACGTCAAGGCATAATTAGAGATGTATCCACTGAATTTAGTGAAGAATATGTTAAAAATAAAATAAAAATGTGTGAATGAAAATAATATAGAGTATGTCCCAACAAAAACTTGTGTAATAACTTTCAAATCCCAAACTCTCCCAAAATACATTACAATAGATAAAGTACTGAAACCGGTGGAAGCATATATACAAAAAGTTATATTGTGCTTCAACTGCTTAAGATATGGTCATCAAGGTAGACAATGTAAAAGCAAGCCCCGATGTTTTAAATGCAATGAATCTCATAATTCAAAAGAATGTAACGAAACAAATATTGAACCAAAATGTTTAAGTTGTTCAGGTGATCATCTCACCACAGTTCAGTAGACAAAAACGAATCAAAGAGGCTATGTCCACATCAAACCTAAGCTATCATGACGCAAATAGTGAAATTTCAAAAAACTCCTACTCCAATGTGGTTTCAAGGAATAGTCAACTCGAACCATCTCAAATAGTTAATGTCTTTTGTCAAAAATCCTTTCCCCCATTAAATTCGCATCTCACAAATCTACCTTCACTTCCATAAACCAAAACTCATCACAAGCAAACAAGAGGCACAGACCAAACAGCCCAGACATAATAATAGAACAACATAAAGAGATAATATCTCAACCCAGACTTCCCTTACCAAAAATTGGAGGAATAGTAAACCCCAATTACATGAAAAACAATAGTGAATCATCAAGCACACAGATTGCAGATCATAGCATTATAACAATATTAGAAGTCGTTATAGAAACTATCTGTAAAGTTTTAGCATCAAAAAATATAATTGTTTCAAAAGAAGAGCTTATGCATATAATTAGTACACAATTTAATGTAAATACAGCCTCACATTCGCAGACATAACAAATGAAATAAGCATTTTACAATGGAACTGCCGATCAGCAGTTTCTAATAAGGAAAACTTAGAGTACTTATTAGACAAATATAAATTTTCGCTAGAACTCTTATCCGAAACTTGGTTTCATCCTGACAGATATTATAATTTCAAAAACTTCAATAATGTTCGGGTAGATCGTAACGACGGTTACGGAGGATCAGCCACTTTAATAAGAGAAGGATTAGTTTTTAAAGAAATCGAAATACAAACTTCATTAAAATTTGAACAAAAATGTCTTTCTGTGGAAATACCTTATAAAAACAAAAAAATACATCTAGCCTCAGCATATATTGAACCACGCTCCCGGATAACTTCACAGCAGTGAATTCATTTTCTAGAACATATTCCAAAGCCCTTCATACTGGGAGGTGATTTCAATGCCCACAACTTAGCGTGGAACTGCGAATATGATGACGTAAATAGTAAGGTACTATTGGAAGCAATACAACATTGTAACCTTATAATACTAAATGATGGATCACCTACCCTAGCACATCATCAAACAGCAATAGATCTAACACTATGTTCACAAGATATAAGTCATTTAATTACATGGACTATTATAAAAGAGCCTTGTGGATCTGATCACCTGCCAATACATATTAAGATGGCCTTGAACTCCTCACCAACAAATATCCCCACAAGGGTACACAATATATGGAGTCTGAAGAAAGCCAATTGGGAACTATACACTTCAATATTAGATTCTATTGAACCAATACCAACATATGAAGCCATAATTAATAACATAAACAGAGCCGCGAGTATTGCAATTCCTAGATACTCCTAGTATACGACAAAGCGAAACCACGCGTCTAAACCATGGTGGAACAGAACTTGTGATATAGCTGCAAAAACACGGAAAGAAACCTACGCCCAATATCAACAAAATCTAAATGTTCAAAATCTGACAGAATATAAACGATTGGATGCAATCGCCAAAAAAACTTTAAGGAAATGAAGAAAAAAAGCTGGATAGAATATTGTCAAAGCTTAATTCAAAATACCCCAATCAGAGAAGTGTGGCACAAAGTTAACAGATATAAAAATCGTAAACAAGCAAATAAAACGCCTATAGACCCTAAAGATGCCTGGATAAACGACTTTCATGCAAAAATTTCACCTCCATGGGTAGAAAATGAGATAATGCAAAAAATTTACACAGTAAACAAAAACAACTCACATTTGATACTACCCTTCAATTTTTGGGAGTTCGAACAATGTTTAAAAAATACAAAAAACACCTCACCTGTATATAGTAGTAGTATATAGTACTGCCTATAAAAAAACCAGGAAAACCATCAGACAATCCAAACTCGTACTGTCCCATAGCTTTAGCATCTTGTTTATTTAAAACACTTGAAAGATTGATCAGAAATAGATTACATTGGCTGGAAAGAGAAAAACTACTTCCGGAATCACAATATGCTTTCAGAGTGTCCAGATCCACTCAAGAACCCTTAACAGTTTTAACAAATGATATCTACTTAGGTTTCACAAAAAAATTACCAACAGTAGCCACATTTATAGACATTACATCAGCATTCGACAACGTTCAAGTTAATATTCTTTGTGAAAAACTCACCCAGATCGGACTGCCTTAGCTAATTTTATGAACGTAGCATATTCTGAATGCTCAACCTTTCTCAAGATAAATCATGAAATTACTCAGCCCAGATGTTCCAAATTCGGACTACCTCAAGGCAGCATCCTAAGCCCTCTTATACATAATCTATACCACGGACTTAGAAAACATTATCTCCAAAAACTCCAACATTATACAATTTGCTGATGACATAGTAATATACACATCAGCAAAACTGTAGAAAAATGCACAGACACATTAAAGGCCGAATTTATAGAAATTCAACAATGGTGTAACGTAATAGGACTTTCCATCTCTGTACCGAAAACTGAAATATGCATTTTTTCTAGAAACAGAACCAATTACCAAGGACAACTTACAATATGGTCATATAATTATCCCATAAAAAATACAGTTAAATACTTGGGCTTATTACTTGATAAAAAATTGCTATGGAAAGATTGTATTCAACAAACAATAAGAAAGAGTGAAAACTCCATAAATATACTAAGGACTTTCTGTAAAACTAAATGGGAATCAGACCCAAATATTGCACTACTATTTTATAAATCAATGACAAGATCAATAATAGATTATGGAAGTCATTTGTATGGTGCAGCATCTGAATCTCATCTACGTAAAATTGAGACCCAAAAAAACAAATACCTCAGAATATGCCTAGATTATCTAAAATCAACACCTATTAATGTCATGGAAGCAGAATCTCGAGAGCCTCCCCTCAAATTGAGGAGACAATTGCTTTGTGATAATATAATTATAAAAGCATCATCAAAAATGGCGCCATATATAAACAAATTACATGAACTAACAATTTTAACATTAACACATAGGTATTGGCATCTCAAAAAAATCCCACCTCTAATCAATAGCATTACTAAGCTTGCGGATTGCAAACATCTACTATATACCAATCATCACCTACCTTATTATTTACATAAACTAGAAGAATTGTTCTGTTACAATATACCCTGCAAATACTTTGAACCGACAGTAGATGTAGCCAGCTACATTCCATCAGCATTCAAGGATGCGATAAGAACACACTGGTCTGATCATCAGCAAATATATACAGATGGGTCAAAAAAAGTGGTCACAGCGGATGTGCTATATTCCACTCAAACAGAAATATAAGCCTAAAATATAGCCTACATGAAGATGCCTCAATCTATACTGCAGAACGAATAGCAATACTTCAAGCTATGAAATATATAAAATTAAATTTGGTTGAAGACAAATGCATTATACTTACAGATAGCAAAAGCGCCGTGGATAGATTTAATCACATAGGTAGAAAAACAAAAATAAACCACATCGAAGCCCAAATATTAAAACTTCACCACGATATAAGAAGTAACAATAAATGTGGATAAAAGGACATTTGGGTATTCAGGGAAATGAAGTAGCAGACAGACTAGCAAAAGAAGCCCTTCTCTCAGGAGAAGTCCTACAGCTCGATCTATCAATATCTGATTTATACAACAAATTTAAACAACAAAGCAGTAAGGAATGGCAGCAACACCACAGAGATGCAGTGACTGGACAAAATTATATTCTAACCCAACCAAAAATTCCAAATCAAAGATGGTTTCACAAAGAATCTAGTAGAAACTTCATCATTACAATAAATCGAGCTTGATCAAACCATGCCTTAACACCAGAATTCAAATTCAAACTTAACATGGTAGACAACCCCTATTCTTCCTGTGGCAATGTAGGAACTCTGGTTCATATATTGTTGGATTGTCATATAAACACCGTTGAAATCAATAACTTATATAGTAGTTTAATTAAACATGAAATACCTCTCCCAACAGACCTCAACTGCATGTTATTTTCTGAAAATACTAACATATTGTACATACTCTATTTACATATCAAAAAGTGTAAAATAAATTTGTAGCTATACTAACAACATATTGTAAGCAATCTTATTATCAAGATAGAAAAAAGAAGAAAGAAAAAGGAAAACAGAAAAAAAGAGTAAAAGTAAAAACAAATTGTAAAATATGATCACAAATAATTTAACAAAATTAGCCTAGCTAATTGGCAATCGCCAAAGCCATAAACCCAGTTAAAAAAAAGAAATAAAACAGAATACACATGGAGAAAAAATAATCCAAAAATCTAACTCACCAGCAAATATGTGAAACCACTACGATTTAGGTATTAACTTATAATTGTTACTATAGGAAGAGACTTTTCCTATGTACGATATCGTTTAAATATACAAAATTTGGAAGTGAAACAAGTTTTTTAATTTCAAATCATTAGTGTGATGAAATTAAAATACCATAGTCCGATGGAAATCGTAACAGCCGATCGGTTTGTTACAATTTTGCTTGATTCAAAATATTTAAAAAAATACTAAATATTTTTATCCTCGTAAGGTTCCCTACACATGTCTGTGAAAATTACAAGATTATATTATGATGCCAAGCCCATCTGTCAGCATTCTGATGGTGCCCTATATCGTTTACTGTTGTGAAACCAATAATCTAAAGAATCATTATTTTAGTTTTTAGTCTTAAGATGCATTTCGTTGTATTAATAACGGGGTTCTCATTCTTTTAGAATTAAAAAGAATTATAGTATATTATACACCAAGGTGGTGAAGACTGTTATTATTGACAGAGCACCAAGATTATTTCGCGAGGGGCTTTGCCCAGAGCGGAATAAGGTGTGAAGTCTTCACCACCGTGGTGTATATACAATTTTTTCCACTACTAGACAAATTTAAGACAAAAATTATAATGATTCTTGCAATAATCGAGTAGCACAGGAATGCAGATTTACATTTCCACTAGTATAACTTATTTTTAAACAACGGAGGCGTTCAGAAAACATAACTTATAACTCAACCGTTGAGAGGGCGCTCACTGAGCAACGAATAATAATGGTTGACGTGTGTCTGCTGAATGATAATTTTTTGGAAAGTATAAATATTGAAAAATTAAAATTATGGCTAGATACAATCTAATTCTTGCATTATTAGATGATGGTAACATAATTGATATAAACAGAAATATTATAGCCTATGCAATAAAAGATTTGGAGGAACCATTACCAGATTATTATAACGTGAGAAGATGTGGTATTCGTGAAAAAAGCAGAAATTATTATGAAGAAATAATGCCAACGTATAATGTTATGTATTAAAGTGCGTTCACAGAACGCACCCAACGTTTGTAATTATCGCCATGCTGTAGTTATGGGATGTCATCAAAAATTAAAAAAGAAATCAAAATAACAAAGTATTGCTACATTATTGTGCTGTTTTAATGTGGAAAACCTGTAAAATAAATATAGTTTTTGGTACCTGCAGAAAGCTAAAAATGCAGTTAAGCTATTTATATTAAATCATTGTGGAAGTTTGAATGCAGTTAATAGATAATTAGTACAATGTTGCATTTTTAACCAGAAAACTATTTTTTTTTGTAACATTGCTGGTTAGGATAAGAAACTCATTAGTGTTAATGGAATGGAAAAATAGGCCAGGCATTGACTTGAATCAATATGTAAAACAGAATTTTAGTTGAAGTGCTGAAGTACCGAGGCAACTACGATTGTTCAGGGTCGGACACAGGACATTTATAATGGCAAATTGTTCCCATTGCAATCAATAAGTAAAGAAGGGTAACGAGGAATTTATACAATGTGATAGTTGCAGGATTGTCTTCCACATGTGACTAAAAAATGCTACATCGTGAGCTCTACTGAGGCAAGGGTTTTCACTCTCCAAAAACGAATGCTTATTTTTTTCTGTGATGAATGTACAGTCTCATTTAAACAAGTTCCACAATTACTTCGGAAAATTAGTGTACTTGAACATGAAATTGAATCCTTGAAAGATGAAGTAAAATTACTGAAGTCCAATTCTGATAATGTGTTGAATTATGAATGAAAGATCAAGAAAATCAAGAAATATTCTTATTCATAACCTCCCAGAATGTAATCACCCAGATTATAAAAATAGAATTGCTCACGATGTCGAAAAAGCTACTGAAATTATAAACCTGTTTGAAGTGAATACTACTGTGGATATGAAAGTATATCGATTGGGGCGTCCAGGAAATAAGCCTAGGCCTTTAAAAGTTACACTCTGTAGCGAAAAAAATTTATTAACATGTTTAAGAAACAAACGTAAAATTACCACATCTCACCCAAACATTAGTATTAGTGCTGATAGACATTTATGCAAAGGGATCATATCAAACAACTACACAAAGATTTGGATGACAGAAAAAGTAAGGGTGAAACTAATATTAGTATTCGCTATATTAACGGTATTCCTAGAATAAAGAATTACAATAACAGATCTAATGGCATACATCAAAAAAACTAAACTCCTCTCTTAGTGTTTACTGTCAAAATGTTGGTGGAATTCGAAGTAAACTTGATTTGTTAATGCATAGCGTCAATTTGTGTAGCTATGACATCATTATTCTTGTTGAAACTTGGCTTAACCCAGAAATTGTAGATGCTGAACTTGAGTTCACTGACTTCACTGTATACAGACAAGATCGCTCTTCAAGCACCAGTAACAAAACTAGGGGGGGGGTGGAGTACTTATTGCTACATGTAAATGTTTGTCTACTAAGTTAGTTAAAACCTCTGTAGTTTGTTAGTCTTAAGCATGGTCGGGATAAATATATAATTGGTGGAGTATATATCCCCCCTAACCCCTAAGTCAAATTTGGAAATTTATCAAGGTCATGTTGAGAGTATGTTTGAATTGTTTAGTACAAATCCTGAGCATGAATTATTAATTTTTGGAGATTATAATATTCCTGACTTAATTTGGATTGCGGGTAACGATGGTTTGGAAGGTGGTGTGCCCATCTTCATCAGTTGGAAAATTTGTTGTCGATAATTTTAGAGCTCTTGGATTAAATTGATTGAACAATTTACCCAATAATAATGGTGTGTTTTTAGATCTTGTTTTCTCCCATTCAATAACAACAGATTTGGCAGCAGCTGTTGATTTTCTTGATAATGTAAATTATCATCATAATGCCTACACTCTTGTAATAAGTATCGCTGATGCTGATAAATAATTACAATTTGATAACTATTATTATGATTTCAGAAATATGAATATAACTGGTATTTGGTTTTCTCATGAGTTGAAATCTCTAGTTTTCAAAAAGAAACTACTACATAAAGAATGCAAAGGAACAAATGATCAATGCACTTATAATGAATTTTGTCAATTACGTTTTCAATGTAAAGAACTTAGTACTTTGTGTTTTCGACAATATTTGTGAAAAATAGAATTTGACATTCAACAAAGTCCTAATTCTTTTTGGAAACACATTTCAAACCTGCGTAGCTCATCATCATATCCTCAAACAATGTATTTGGATGATATCTCTAGCTCTAATGGTAGTGAATCAGTAAACTTATTCGCACAGCATTTTTCCAAAGTTTATACTCGTGCTGACTGTAGAATACCTAATTTCATCAGTACAAATACCGTCGACGTTAATAAAATCAATATTGAATTAACTGATATATTAAATTGCATCCAGAACTTGAAATTCAAGTACTCGAGTGGTCCAGATCGCATACCACCAGTATTATTAAAAAACTGTGTTTGTACTTTAACGGGACCGATTCATTTTATGTTCAGTTTATCCCTCAATTGTGGTGTTTATCCTGACTACTGGAAAAATAGTTATATTACCCCTATATTTAAGTGTGGTGATAGGGAAAATGTTTCAAATTACAGAGGAATAAGCATTCAATTTACAGTACCTAAATTAATGAATAAATTAGTTACCGGTGAGCTTACATGGACATGCAGAAATTTAATAGTTCCTGAACAACATGGTTTTAGCTTAGGAAAATCAACTTCCACAAATTTACCCTCCTACAAGCAATATTTGTTAGATGCTTTGGAGAGTGGTATCCAGATTGATACTGTCTATACGGATTTTTCCAAAGCATTTGATAGAGTAAACCATTTGTTACTTATAGAAAAACTGAAAGCATTAGGCTTTGGGACTTACATTTTGAATTGGATTGAGAGTTTTCTTACTCAGCGTTATCAATGTGTCAGAATAAACAATTATATTTCAAACACTATTCCTGTTGCCTCTGGTGTTCCACAGGGCTCACATTGTGGTCAATTGTTATTCAACCTGCTTGTGAACAATATAGGTGACCATCTTCAACATGCTAAATTTTTAATGTTTTCTGATGATCTTAAATTATTTCTTCCAATTACTGATATATTGGATAGTCAGGTTCTCCAGAATGATTTGGATTCATTATTTGATTGGTCCTTAACAAACAATTTACATCTCAATATAGAGAAATGCCATATTATCAGTTGCTCGAGATCAAAACATCTTCTTATCTATGACTATAACATCAATGGTATGATTCTCGATAGGGTCAACGAAATAAAAGACCTTGGAGTTACAATTGACCAGCAATTATCATTCAAAAATCACACGAATAATGTCTCTGCTAGGAGTAGTAAAATGTTAGGGTTTCTGATGAGAAACGGCAAGCAGTTTTCTTGTAATACTCTCAAAACACTGTACTGTTCTTTGGTAAGACCTCATTTAGAGTACACCTCTGTAGTGTGGTCTCCTTATTATAAATGTGACATTTTAAAAATTGAAAATATTTAAATCAGATTTCTGAAATATATTTCATTCAAAATGGGTATGTATGTATTGGCAATTCGATTACCATAATACTTTAAACACTCTAAACCTAACTGATATCACAACACGTCATTTTCATTCAGATTTGATATTAGTTTGTAAAATCTTATCTGGGGGAGTTGATTGTCCGTTTCTTTTGAATCAAATTAACCTTCTTGTTACTTCTCATAGAACTAGGAATTCTCCATTATTTTCAATAAAAAATCATAACACAAATTACGGTTACAACTCATCTGTTTCTAGAGGTTTAAGATGGTTTAATAAATATAATAATGGTCCTTTTGTTAACTCTTTAAGTATGTTTAAGAACTCAATTATAAATGTTCGAGTATATTCTTAGATTAGTTCACTGTAATGTAATGTTATAATTATTGTAGTTACTTGTAAATGGTGAATACGTTAATAAATAAATAAATAAATTATTGGTTGAGCACTAATTTTAAATTATTGGCATTTTTATTGAAATAATTTTATCGTGTTAGGTAATTTCAAGCAGCAAATACATAGACAATCTCCTGGATATACAAAATTATATTGCATAAGTTTTTATTTCCTGGATTCTCAAAACATTTGAATTTGTACATTATTGATCCAGGTAAACAATAGAAAAAATTGTCAGCTTCTCAGTTGGCTAGAAGACACAATAATTGTCAACTTCATAGCTAGTAGTGGAAAAAAGAATATTTTCACTCCCCTAGTAGTGACTTATTTAAATAATCCTAAATGAAGTTATAGCTAAATAACAAGATCTACTCGTACTATGACTAAATTATTAAAAAAGTTTAACTAATTGGTGCAGACCATCTGGTGCCATCTTAAGTTTAGTTTAAAAAAAGATTTGGAGAATTTTCCATGATGATAAATTCCATCCATACAAAGTAAGGTTAGTTCAGGAGTTGTCAGTTGACAATATAGGTGTATGTGAAGAGTTTGCATTAACAATTATGAGAAACATGTGACATTTCTTCTTGGAAATAAAAATCAACATAATTGTAGTGACTGGTCACTTAACAATCCACATTGTATGAGTGAATCCTACTCTCAATGTCCAGAAAAACTTAATGTATAGTCTTGAATAATAGGCGACAAAATAATTGGACCCTTCTTCTTATAAGAAATCCTAAATGGTATTTATACCTGAGTAGGCTCGGTTGTTTCAAAAATAATATTTAGCTGCAACATGGCGCAGCTCCACACTTGAGGTGAAGCAAATAATATATTAAGATGGATTGGAAGGTTCGGTTTATCGAATGGGTCCGGGATAACCGGACTATGAATAATCCATTAGACTATTTTCTATGGGGCCACTTGAAAAACACCATTAATAAACAAAACCGCCCAATTTAAGAAATAAAAAAAGATAATATTACTGCATAGATCAGAATAAGTATGCAGTCAGACATGTTCTAAAATATATTGCAAAGTTTTAAGATTGCATGGCTCATTGTATTGAAGTAAACGGACAACATATTGATCATCTTCTGTAATTGCGTTAATCTGAGTTCTAAAGCTACTTAGTTATGGGATTTCTGTTAGGATATAAATTATTAAAGGATATTCAAATGAAATGAGGTTATGCAATTGTAGCCTTAATGTATTATTCTTCAGCGGGTGTAATGTAAATATTCAGTATTTTTTAATGATTTGACAAAAAAAATATGTTAGATGATCAATTTGATTTGATGCAATCCACTGGCCCAAAACATCGACACAGTTATTGCACATCAAAATTTTAAAAATTGTGCAGCTTTATGTTTAACTTAAATATCTCGAGAAATATTGACTTTATCGTTATGAGAAATCGAAAAATTTTACCAGTGGCGTAGAATTTGGGAACGATTAACCAGTCACTTGCCCCTGTCGTACGCCTTTGGTAGTAGCCAGAAACGTTTGTTGAACATAATTTAGTAGGGTGTACAGTGCTTACACTTTCTGCCAAATATGAAATTAATACGTAAAACTTAAAGTACTGAGCACAACTCTTCTTTAAATTTTTAAACAAAACACCCTGTAACTTCTACTGTTAAAGTATTTCCAATTAGTAATGAATCACCCAGAAGATTCTTTGGTAACATGCAAGTTAACAAGGTCCATAAGCAACAATGTGTTGAAAAGAAGCAAGTATATTCAGTATATCACTTATTTTCTTTTTAAGTTAGAATTAAATGAAGATAGAAGTTTGGCCTCTTGAATGGGGAACAAATAGTGCACCCTAGGCGAATTAACATGTAGATTGAAAATGAAAAGAGGGGATCGTTTTATTAGGAACATATGAATTACAGGCATACAGTCTTTACACTACAAGACAGACAGAGAAATTTAAATACATCATTGCCTGTTTGTTTTCGAATGACGAATGATCTTTGTAAATCTTAAAATGAGTAGTCTGCAGAAGTGCAAATTGTAAAATGGTATTACCAGGGTAATTCAGATCGAGAAATACCAGAAAATTTGTTTATTGTTGCATTTGAAAATACCCAACCAATTACCAAAAGACAGGTGAGAATGGTTATAAACAATTTTGAACATGGATATGTCACTCCTACAAAACATGGAGCACATACACAGAATCTTCAAATCCAACCAGAAAAAGAAGAATTATTGATTAGCAATTAATTATTTAAATACATTATTTCCAAATTGGATAAACTCTACAAATGGTAACATGGTAACGATCCCCAGATTTGGCACCCGACAATTTCTTTTTCAGGGGTTATGTGAAATCGAGAATTTATGGATTCCAGGAGAACAGGGCCAATTCCCTAAATGAACTTAGGAAACAAATTCTACAAGCCTGTATGGAGATAACCCCTGAAATACCTATGTCAAGAAATTTATAACCGTTTGGGCTATCGTTTAGCTCAAAACGGTGGCTTATTTGCACATTTGATTTAAATTCATTTAAGCTTAATTAAAAAGTTTTTTTATTAGAATTCGATTTACTTTATCTTCAGTTTACTCTTTGAAAACCATTTTTTAATTTGTACTGTGTGTGTTTACACAAAGAATTAATTTCTCATTTGAACGAGTTTAATGTGGTATCTCAAGAACGGTTAGTGTTAGGCAAAAAATTGTAGACCTTTTCTTTCCTAAATTAAATTTACTTTTTAATCCGAAACTTTTTAACATCAATATTTTTCAAGTTATTACTTCGGAAAGACAAATTATTTTCCTTGTTTTTCCTCCCTATTTTTCGCGTGTTCCTCCTCAACCGTTCATTTTTATAATATTCTCCTGATTATCAAAGTTGTAGATATTTTAATTATGAACAACATTTGTCTAAAACGCTGTAGCTAGTGTCCTATGGAATCTATTTTTAGTCTGTATATATATATATATATATATATATATATATACAGGGTGCGGCATTAATGTAAGGAAGTCCAATTACTCAGTGGTGATACGAGATATGAAAAAATTGATTATGATAAAAATTAAAACACACATAGAAGCATATTTTCAAAAATACGGTTACTGATATTGACACGGGCAACAAAACTTATATTCCACTGTCCACACTATAAAATTTCATCTATTTTTAGATCCAATTAATATTTGACTGAAAAAATCACGAATAACACAGAAACTGACACATTTAGGTATAGGGAATGCTTATGAAATAATGAAGTACCATAAAATAGGATATCTACTCACCCTGTATCCAAAAAAGAAGTTTTCCGAATCATCAATAATTTTAAACAACAATAGGACTTATTAAAATTTCTTCAGGTGTAAATTGGTTTATTTACATCAAATGTCTACAGCTGAAGTTGCTGCGAAATTAATGTAAAAATGCTTATATCTTTTAAACTACCCTATATAATATTTCAAAAAACTATATTATAGAAACAAGAATAATGAGAAGAGTCTAAAAACCATCCAACATTCTCCGGCCACAGAATACTGACTCATATCTAAAGGCTAAAATCGCTCACCAATATCTTACTCCAACCATTACTGCAAACGATTGGAGTCTAAATAGAAACAGGCCAGGTGATCTAAAGGAAGACCGTCTTACTGGAGAAGTCGCATCAGGACAACAGCAAAGCTTCTCAAAGAGCAAAATAGAAAATATTGATTCTGATTCATATTTAATAAAAAGAATAAGAACAGGCCACCAAAGCAGATGATTATTATTCCCCTGAATCCCACCTGATTAATTGTAATTAATTAAATAAGAATGGAGAGAATTGTTTATAAATGAACATAAAAGCTTGAGTTTTAGAAATGTACAACTAAAATTTTTTAGAATCACCTGGTTTCACAATACTCCCAATCAGCAGTTTATAAAAACTTTAAATAGAATTAGATGCGGACATGGACGATTTCCAGAATATTTATATAAAATTGGATTGGCGGATTCACCAGATTGCTCATGTGGGGAACTTGGAACACTACAACACTTAATTTTGGGTTGCCAAAACTTCTGGCGAGAGATTGAAGCATTCCTACACCAACTGCGACAAAATGGGATAGACCTACCCACCAATTTAGACAGTATTTTGAGTACAAGGAATGATAATGTATATTATGTAGTTGAAAAAAATGAAAATAAATATATGAAAAAAAAACATAAAAAAATTGAAAAAAGGAGGGAAAAAGGAGAAAAAATTTAATCCCACCCTACAACAAATTATCTTAGTTAAAATATAAGAAATGTTTGTTTATTAAAAAATATAAAAAAATGTATATATATATATATATATATATACAGGGTGTCCCACAACGTTTTGACAGTCCAATTTCTCGTAAACTGTTCATATGACTTGTATGAAATTTGGCAGCAGTCGAATCTGATGCTTATATTTATTATAAAATGACTTCCGTTTTTCCTGTCATTTCGGGTCACCAACATAATCTTTTATGTATCTTTTACAATTTTGGATATATCATTTAAAAACAAATTCAACGATACCACACTTGTCATCATTGTATTGTGCAGTAAAGATGATAAGGGCTATCTATTTTTACCAAATTTATTAAAGCAATATTTTGCACTCAAAAATTTAGGTGGCTATGAAACAAATAAATATAGTAGCGACAACATAGGTTGTCATTCATTATTGTTTATTGAAGTTTATTCAAGAACTGTCATTAATTATTGGTAATCCTATAAGGCCTCTGTAATAATAAGTAAATAATGCCCTCAATTTTTACTTACGATGAATATGTTGACATGCAATTTATTTATGGAGAATGTGGAAAAACCAAAACTCATTCTCAAGGTTTGTTCAAAATTCGTTTCCTCGTAGAATAACTACAAGTAAAAATAATTTTTTCTATGTCGAACGAAAGCTAAGAACTGGTAGGCAAACGATGTGGTGGCAGCAAGATGGAGCATCTCCTCACTTTTATGAGCCAATTAGAGAATATCTTGATAACACATTTCCTTAAAAATAGATTGGTCGAAATGGTGCAATTCTGTGGCTCTCCCCGCTCTCCGAATATTAAACCCTTAGATTTCTTTCTCTGGGGTTACTTAAAAGTTCGAAATTATGTCATACCCCCGATTTATTTAGATGATTTAAAGGATAAAATAGGCATGTCAGACCCCAACACCCAAAATGGTTACAGCAAGAAATCTTTTAACAAGATTTAACCATTGTGTCAATGTACATGGTCATCAATTTGAACATTTTCTCTAATTTTTTTAATTACTTGTACTTTTGAATTCCCTATGTTACGGTTACAGTATTTTTAATAAAATAATTTATACAGATGTTCATTTAATTGTCCCTATTATCAATACTGCAGAATACAATATTGACAAGTGTGCTATCGTTGAATTTGTTTTTGAATGATATATCCAAAATTGTAATATTATACAGGTTGTCCCATTTAAAAAATTATCTTGGGGTCACGTGACCCGAAATAACAGGAAAAACGGAAGTCATTGTATATTAAATATAAGCATCAGTTTCGACTGCTTACATCTGCCAAATTTCATACATTTCATATGAACAGTTTTCGAGAAATTGGACTGTCAAAACGTCGTGGGACACCCTGTATATATATAAAAAAATATATTATACTGTATTATACTTCGTTTCAAAGTATTTGATAGCACCAATCGCCTATCATAAACGGATAACGGAGGTCGGGTGTCTCAAAAATTGTTATCTCTTATTTATGTTTTACAATGTATCTAGACTAAGAAGAAAGAAATTGTGACCAGGCCACCCGGTAATAGGGTAAATAACAATAGGTAATAAAATACAATTGAAAGCATACGCAGGTAACCAAACGGCCCATAGCTGTAGAACAGGGTTATTTATGATTTTTGCTAACGTTTATTATAATGAAAATACAAAGTAATTGTGCAAGATTTATATACATACATATTCTTGTAGAAAATAAAAAAATTATAACATATAATTGCAGGTGAACATTACTTTAACTATAATAATACAGCATTATTAACTAAATTCTTCATCAAAAAAATCTGAAGAATCGTCTTGTCCTAAGTTAATAATTAACGGTTCGATCTCTGTAGTTTCGTCGATTAAGTTGTCAAGATCCCACATTTTCCCCTCCTCAGCTATAACATGTTTTATGGCACTTTGCCAGTTTTCGACAGTCACATTCGCCAATGAATCCATCAAAAGTTGCCGTACTTCTTGAAGTTTAAAAGTTTTTTTGTTCCTGGCAACATAACCTTTGACTTGTGCCCATATACAATCTATTGGGTTCAGCTCACAATGGTAAGGGGGTAAGCGATGTACAATAATACCTCCACTTTTTGCCATCTCATCGATTACAAATTTTTTAAACTCTGCCTTATGCTGTGTAACAATTTGCAAAAGTTCTTTTTTCACCATTGTATCGTCGAAATTTAAGGCTTTACACTGCAACCGCTCAATTATCGCCGCTTTTTTCCATGAGCTTGTGGGAAGCTTCTCTACTAATCGAGAATGGTAGTTGGCGTTATCCATTACAATAATTGAATTCTGGGGAATGTATTCGATCATTTGTTGGAAATATTCCTCAAAAACGTCAGCCGTCATTTCTACGTGGTAGTCTTTGGTTGAATTAGATTGATATTCCAATAATCCTTGACCCAAAAATCCGTTTTCACTGCCTATATGGGTTATAATAAGCATGCGTCCCTTTCCAGACGGAAGTCAATCCTGTTGACCAACCCTCCATGACAGCTTGTCGGGAATTCAGTATATTTTTATCTTGCCAGACTTTCGATACGGTGTGTCCTTCATTTAGCCAGGTTTCATCCAAATAGAAAATATTCTTACATTCGTTGCGATATTTTCGGATTGACCTTAAGTATTCTCGTCTCCAGCAGACAATATCCGGCCTATCAATAAGAAAATATTTTCTGTTCTGTTTTCCCACCGAAAGTACATTCCATGAAGAATTCTCCATACTGTATTTCTAGATAGTTGTGGCAGGTTTTTGTCATTCTGGGCGGCTTGCACAATCTTGTCCAATGTTGGTATTTTTTTGCGAAATACATACCATGCACTATTCGACGTACACTGTTTTTGACATCATTGTCACTTTCTAATGGTTTCTTCCCCGGGTGAGGAATAGGTTTACCGAGGTTCCGGCATCTTCTCTCACGTAAAAATCCAAAAATCGTTGATTCTCCTACCCCTACCATATTGGCACAGTTAGTAATTATGTCGCGAACAGAACTTGTGGGATTTGGTGCACAAGAGTATCATGAACGTTCAGGATTAATGTTTTTCCCGCAAAGAATATGCACTTTCGCTAACTCATTCAATAGGAATTGGAGAAAAACTTGAACTTGAAGCCATCTTAATTAGATGAACAGACGTTACTTGCTAGTTGCCGAATACTAACTACTTCAAATTTCATTCTATACAGATAGTTAGATTTAAATATTAACAGGATATTGGGTTGTACCTTTATAGGTTATGGGGCAGAAAAAAAGGAAAGTTTGAATATAGTATAACAAAATAACTGCGGGAGATTTTGTAAAGCTTTCTATATACCTGGAAAAAACTTATATAGATAATACCAAATGAAACATTCTACTGTATTTCCATCTTTTGTCATGTATAATGAAATCAACTGAAATTTCGGAACATCAACTGGCAGTAGCATGTGAAGATATTTACCGAGATATGTTAGTTATAAGAATTGAAGAATTGAAACAATATGTCAAAAATATTTTTCTTCATTCCAGCGAGCATGTTTTTGAACCAAACAATATATTATTTCAATAAAAAAAAAATTTCACTTGAATAACTCACACATCATTCAAATATAATTCTAAATCAATTCCTAATTATCCATTTGTTTCGAATAGCGATATTCTTGATTCAATACTACGGATTCTGAAATTAAATGAATATTTGAACAAAATCAATAATACTTTTTTCATTTTAACAGTCTGGTATTTAACCCAACAATAAGTATTCTAAAATTTAATTAAATATTTGTTTCATTTGAGTATTTAATATTCTTGAATATACAAAATTGTTTATTTGCGTCGATGGTGGAATACATTCTCAGATGAAAGTGAAATAATTCGTGCATCAAATAAACCCGAAGAATAGAATGGATATCATCTATTATTTTCTTTTATCAAACAAATATTGGTCTTGGAATCCAAATAAACTAGCATTTTCTTTTAAATGATAGGTTTATTTCGCCATATTGGAAGAACAAATTTGTTTGATTCAATACTTTCTTTTTTTCTGTGTAGTTCCGTCGCGCCTATGGTTTACAACCATTTTATGGCCCGAACCCCCGATTTGTGCTATCAACTCCATTGGGATAGACTTTAGACATCGTACTAACAAAAAATATAGCGCTGGCCAATTGTAATTCACTAATCATATTATTAAGTTGTGGTTAAGTTTTTGTCTGTGCTTATATGTTATTGAATTTTAGTCTTAGTTGGACGCTGCTAGATGTTTTGGCTTCAGTTAACTCTTCTTTTGAAGGCTAGGACATTGTTGGGTACTTTGAGTTTCAAACTATTACCTGGCTTCCCAATATGTTGGGTATCTGAGAAATAATTATACTCTCGTAAATATAAAATAACCAGAATAATAAAATAAATCAGTAATCTAATATGCCGCATATAAATAAGAATAATTTTATTATCGTAAAATAACTTCCTGGGACGTTAACAAAATAAATCGGTACCGCTACGCTAGCGACCAATTTACAGAAGGAATGCATCAATTATTTTGAAAACGGCTTTCTTGGATTTTATAAATTTTGGATTGAGAGGGCTTTGTAATTTGGTACAACTGGTAGTTTTTCTGGAAATATAATTTCAAATTATCACTCTATCTACTTTTTTTTAATGCCCAAAAACTACTGAATACTTATATGTTCTGTCACCATGCCATAATTTCGGAGTTATCACCTAATATACATTATATCCACTGTAGTTGAAATAAAGTTAAATTCTTTTCAATATTTCATATCCTAACAAAATATAAAATAAAGACAATTACAGCAGATGTTCAAAACGTCCATTTAGTCCAATATAACAAGCAATTTTGCTACCTAACTGCTCAGTTCTTATCTCTGTAGTATACTAGGTTCCTCCATAGATTTCCAGAAAAACGGAAGATCTAATTATAATGTAAATACAGCCATAAGAAGGGTCATATTACAAAACTCTGCAAACCAAAAAATGTGTACAAAAATTGTGCAAACCTTTCTGAAAAACAGTAGAATTCGACATTGGAGCAGAAAGATGATACTATTCACACTTGCCAGTTACTTACACTCGGATTATATATTTGCCATTGTACTAAATCACTCTACAAAAAGCAGAGCCATAAATATTTATGGCATCTGGACAGCATCTGCAGTCAAGTGGTTATACCACCCTTATTGTATCTTTTTATACCTGTTTTGAGGGCATATTTCTCCACATGTTATAAGACTCTGGGATGAGAACTCCTTTTATTCTATGTACAATCTTAGTTTTTATCTAATTTTTGTAAATAGTTTTAATTCATTTAGTTTCATTTGAGGATTCGGACACAGGAACACTTACTACAATCACAGTATAGAGAACGAACCAGTAGTATTACTATTATAAATTTCATTCATAAATTGCCAGAGCTTTTGAGGACCTTGAACAGATCACTTTATGATTTATTTTACTTTTCCATAGGCGTAGGTAGCATAATTTTGAAAATGACTTGAACGTGTTAAATCTTTTTTCTTAAATACAATACAATACAAAAATGAGTGGATAATAATAATAATGTTTGTTTGTCCGGAAAGCCGTGAAAATATAAGCCCTCCATAATAATGTTATTCGCAAATTCACCACTTGCACTTTGGTCGGATCGCAGCACAGCACTGGCCGCCAGATGAGATACTCATCCGAACGACATTGTTGTAGGTCACAGAGAACTCGGAGTGTGATGTCACGAGATAACATACTGGTTCATTCTCTATACTGTGCTACAATCCTGAGGACAGCTTTTTATGTTTCTACATATATTATATTAGGATAAATTATTGTATATAAATGTATAAGAAATTTGACCTGTTATCTGTTAGATTTATAACTATAATATTATCAATACATTAACGGTTTTTATAATAAATACATATAAGACAACCCTCTATAGTTCTTTCATATTTTTAAAATAATTATAAACATTACTTGATGTGCTTGCTCTTTTATTACTCTATGTTTCTCATCATACATTTTCAACAAATTGAAAGTAAAAGTAGAAAATATTGTTAATACAAACACTGCAGTTATTGAAGTACTGACCATGTCGCTCAAGACATACTCAGGCGGAGCATTAAGTCCGTTTTTAAAGATATGCAGTGTGCTTTTCTTGTTATAAATGTATGGACTGTGATGATCCGTTTGCTATGGAGTATCGATCATATTAGTTTAACAAGCAGTACAACTGTTTAAGTTTAGTTGTTTCTAAGTGAATTAACTATTACTATTTCATATAAGTTGATTTTAGATTTTGATATTTCTATAAGAGCATTTCTAAATCGACGAAGGAATATGTTCTATACATATGCGTACTTCAAAACAAAGGTCCGTTTGGACATAAAATATGAGCTAATGAGAACATATTTTTATCCACATAATATCCCTTACTTTTTCATATTTATACACTTTCTGTAAAGCTACACTACATTCTCTAATTCCTCTATATCGAAGCCTGTCTTTTGGGAATTAATCAGTTGGTAACGCCACTCTTGAGTTCATCGTTGTCCACCCATCCACAATTTCAATTGCAAGATGCGTAAATAGTTCCTTAGTGAAAGGAACTGTTTAAATGAAAATCTTGAGTATTTCTTTCTTTGGTTTTATTACCAGTATGAGGACGTGCATTGTCGTGAAGAAATATTAAGTCAGATAACTTGTTAAATTGTCCCAGTTTGGTAGCGTTTATTAGTATACATTAATTTGTTGACCCACAGTAAATCAAATCGATCAAAAGGATGCCTTATTTGTCCCAAAAATCGGTAGCCATAATCATTTTTCGATTCTAGAATGGAAATTGCACAAACTTTTTGAGTGGATGAATTTGAATGGTGCCACTGCATTGACTTGTTTTGATTCCCGTCGTGCAATATGCATTCTTTGTTGTTTATATTGATCATTGTTGGCATCACTTTACTTAAATTTTCCGATGTCCAAGCTGTCCAGTAAATTTGGTAACCACTTATTATCAATTGTCTTTTATCCGAATACTAAGCTTGCCACTCTAGTATTCTTCATACTCGTTTGTGTAGTAATTTCGACATTTTTGACAGTTTTCTTGTTGAATCTCAAGCTCCTTTCACACACTCACTACTGACGGGATCTACGATTGTCTCGTCAGTTACAATTTGCTCTCACCGACTGACAAATAATTACTAAATCAAACCCACACACAAGTGAAATTTACTTAATTTGTGGCCAATATTGATATACATGAAGCTACTCTGATTAAAAAATATTAACCTCGAGATATGAGATATTAGTGATTTTATAATTTTTTTTTCTCGTAGTAAAAAAGTTTATACTACAGATCATTGAAGCTATTTTTTATATAGGTATATTTAGAAAGAATGTTTCAGTAGCTTTCACTTAACTTTAAATTTGACTGTCTACTAATAGAAGAGCAATATTGAGTTTTTACTTAATGGATGAATCTGATAACCATGAGGATTACAACGCTTGATTACAGAAGTGCGGGAAATAACACACTGCGAAGACAAACTACCAAATTATATAAAACAAGAGTTGTTTATCAGTATAAACTGAAATGGCAAGCTGTTTCAAAAAACAAAAAACTGTTCAAAAGTACTCTAACAGGCTAGACACACCAGTAAATTTCCCTTTGCAAGGAAAACAAAGGAAACCAATTGGTTATATGGGAATGCCACAAAATCAATTTGTGATATACAGTAGAAAGTAAAAACGGAGGAAAACTCAAAAATTAAGATATTGTACAGAAACATTGATTTGACATATGCCACTGAAATGAAGCCCAGATCAGTAGAAAATGTTCAAGCTGCAAAAGCCGATATTATTAAAAACCCTGATTTCGTGAAGAAAGACAGTGACACTAAGATTGTTAGGCTGACAGAAGATAAAGCTTTTTTTTACTTATTTATGCTAGGCTTATTAAATGTTAATATGATATTATTCCAATTACGAAAGCGTAATCAAAGCTAAAAAACACTGCTATCCTGAGAACATTTCAATAACTGAGCATTCAACAGAGATAACTGTTCAGGATTACTATATCACTTGGTGATGTACTTTCTATGTTTGAAGAAAGTAAATTAAAGAAGTTGTGTCTCTGAATACAAGTAATTATTAAAAATGCAGATCTATCGGACGCTTCTACTTCTATTTCATCTTTGGTACATTTACTCCTTTGAAAAACATGAAATAATCTGACCAAACCAACGCCGCACTATTTCAGAACTATACAGTTAGAATTTTTACATCAAACGACTGAAATACTTTGAAATGAGACAAAATATATTGAAGGACTAATTAAGACTAACAAGTACATACTTGGAAATTATTGAGATAAAATTATGCTAAACACCATTTAGTTATGACAATGATTAATGATAAAGCAATGAACATAATTATATATACTCCTAGTCAAAGATGCAACTTATGTGGTGACGTGGTCTTACAGCAAAGAACTTTAATAAACTGTTGTAAACCCATAGGCATGATTTTGAAAAACTGTCCTGTAATGTTCGGAAACTTATATTATCTACGATGAATAATATATTTCTGCAGATAATAAATATTTAGTTGGAAAAATTCGCACCAAAGCGTTTGTCAGAATCATGGCGTCGTGACGTCACGTTTGAGTAAACGAAACGTAAACACGAGACGTTCCTTATATGCACATTGAATAATTTAGTTATGATATATGAATTCCAAAGTGTACAGGTGGTGTGTGGTCCATCAGTTCATGGGATAGGTATCATATATCTGCATGAAATCTGGGTGTATGCCCACAACATATCAATATCAATCATATAGAAAAAAATAACATCTGATGCTACAGAAGACGATCATATATTTTCAAAAAAAAAGCATTGAAAAGGATGATTGAAGAATATGAAAACGATTGAATATTTGATGTCATCAAAATGTATTAGTAAATAAAACCACAGGGAACCACTAGTTTGTTTAGTCCCTCTGCTTTGTGGTCAACATATTATGGTGGACGTCCTTATTTTGTAGTTTTATTTTATAAAAATAGTTATCAATCTAGTTCTTAATAAAAAATAAAAGGGTGTTTTATATTCCATGACTCAAGTTTCATTAAATAAATACATAATTTTAGTGATTTTTAATCACTCTCATCATGCCTATTAAATATGAACAGCGATTACTACTATGTCGGTCATCATTTCAAAGCTGGATAAGATTTTATGAATAGATGTTAAGTTTACTGGCAAGCAAGAGGCACATAAGATAAATCTAAAGTTGGAGAGTTGGAGACAAAAAGGAGTTGCTACGGGAGTACCAATGATAGAAATTCGGCGCAACACTTTTTCTGTAAAATATGGATAATTTTTATGGCAATATCTTGTGGGCTGGCAATAAATGGGGCAAAATTCAAAATATACTCAAAACAGCTGTAATCTTTTTGAAATAGTATCCATGGTGCCGACTACCGTGCACAAAATATTAATTCATGGGTATACTACAATACAGAATGCAATAGTTCCTATAGGTCTTTCATCAGAAAAGGCCCAAGAAAATAATAACGAGGATATTAAGAAATATCGATTTCACTCGGAAATTTTTCAGAAAACTGAGATTTGTTTCACCAACTTTAAATAGGTATCATCAGATCCTCATAATAAAAGTCTTAGAAAACTACCACATAGACCCTCACAATGTTATAAATCTCTTAAAAAAACCAGAAGTTTAAAATTGAATTATCTTTGTTTTATTTCCGTTTAAATATGGTATCAATGAAGCTCTATTCTTCATAAAACATTTAAACTATTATTTTAGACCAACGAGAGCAATTTCTAGGCGTAAACACACTTCATGTAATATTGGCCAACTTTTGAGTAAATTTCACCTGTGTGCACTTAGTAGCTCCCAGAGAATCTATAGATCGTTGCATACGTGAAATTTCATTAAGATTTACTATCATTTAAATATTAATTACCGGACCTTAGTTTCGGAATACGCTTTTTACTTTTAAGTTTATACTATTGCTATACATCATATTGTTTTTACTGATTTATGTTTAGACAAAGCGGAGCGCTCAACGTTCAACCAACCAGTAACTCGCCCCCCACTTCAGACGTACCCCAAGGAGCAACAGTAAATAATATGTCACAAACACAAGGCAGTATGCCAAGGATATCAGCAACAGTACACCCATTCAGCAATGATGGAAGGCAAATGGCCGTAAGTTTTTACAGTTTAAATATTATTAAATGGGGTTTTGTTCATAGAATCAATGAGGAAGTTTTGATATGCATTGAAAATACCTTGCTCAGTTGCAATATATATTTAAGGTTGGAGCTGTTGTGATCATAAATAATCTATTAACAATTTATATAACAGAATCGTAATCAGATGACCTGAACCTGTTTTAATTATTTTTAATGCAATTCTTTAGTTGAGTGACGTTTACGTCATTACAAAAGCAATATTTCATATTGTCACAATAGTAAATTTCACTTATATTTCGCGTATGAGTGCTTGAACAAGTAACATCGTCTGTGTTTTGCTCTTCTATTCTCTTGATAAATAAGTGAATTTATCTTGTACTTTGGTGCTATTAATTACATGTGTATGTATTATCAATAGTAGACTTTTTGATTCAGTTTCTTATCAAACTATTTTTTACTGAACAATTTATTTACATCATTAATTACCTGGTTCAAGCCTTCTCATAAAACAAAGGCGTGGGTGAGCAGATTTTTCGTTATGGATAATATATTATCCAACGAGTTCACATACACCCACAAGTACAAGGGCAGGGCTATTCAATATTTTTCCAAAATGTCACTCAACAATTCAGTTCAAACATCTTACGTATCAGAAGTTAAGACAGCATCTAAACCATGCTTTCCAAAAAAAGATCATGATGCATGCAGAAGACAATTTAAAGTTATTCGACTCCGTTCAAGGAATAGGTAATGTTATTGGTCCAAAAAATATCTCGTTAGCCTCCAGAATTTCAAATAATCGAATATCTATATATCTTGCTAACTTCGAACTTGTAGATAACCTCAAATCACACCCTGTAATAACAATAAATAACACTACCATAAACATTTGTAGACTCGTCTCTCCTACTAAAAGGATCATCATATCTAATATTTCCCCCTACATTCCTCATGAACAGGTCGAAAATGTAATAAAAAAGCTTGGGCTACAACTGGCATCTCCGATCTCTTTTCTAAAGGCTGGAATATGCCCATATTCTCAGTTTCAGACATCAAGCTTACGTTTTCCCCCCTTCTGACAACTTTGAACTCCATACTTCCATAATCATTTCATTTGATGGTAACGATAACAGAATTTTTCTATCAACCGGTAATATGAATTGTTTTATCTGCAAGCAATCCGGGCACATCGCCTCAAATTGCCCAAATCCGCCACTGGACGTTATATCAAAGCCTACACAGTCTACACCTGAAACTACCAATACATCTACAAGTACAAGTGATTATCCACTCCCATCAACCAGTCTACCACCAATAAGCGAAGTTCTCTCGAACAAAGATACAACCCAATCCAACCCTGCTCCAATTATTGCAGAAAAACGGTGCCGTTCCGAAATCTCAAGTGACAACGCCAGTTCTCCTGATGCTGACGATCAATCCAACGAAATGCTTGCCCCCCCCCCTAAACCTGTCTCAGACATTCAGAAGAAAAAAATAAGAAAGCAAGGTTGAGCTCCTCTGAATAATCTAATTTAACAGAGATAACAAAACAATGTATACAAAAAGCATACCAAGCTAATCCTGAGGCCTATATCCTTCCAATAGATAATCTTGAAGCATACTTGGAAAACAGCTTTGGTAGTCGCAACCCTTACCAGGAAGCCTTAAAGTATACTAATGACATTAAGCCTCTTATCTTGTAATCTAAATCTACTTTATCCAACTCTTATAAAGAGATCGATTGATAACAGAATAACCCGAATAACAAGAAAATTAAAAGATCAGCTTCGATTGGATTTCAAGGAACATGAAAGTGAATCAAACGAAGAGGATTACAGTTCTGACGGTTCACATCAATCACGGTTCACAGACTCACAAAATTCCACAGTATGACAGGTATCCCAAACATCACAAAAATCCTCTTATTAATCACATAACTCCTAGTATTTAATTTTCACCCTAATTCAATGGAATTGTAACGGGTTTTATCCCCGTTTAGAATCTCTACAACAACTCATTAGTGATTACTCTCCTGACCTTATCTGTTTACATGGAACGAATTTCTGAAATTCTCATAATCCGTATCTCAAAAGTTACACTGATCACCATTTTATCAGACCTAACCTCTCACGTGCCAGTGGTGGAACCTCAGTTTTCATTTCTAATGATATATTTCACAAAGAATATCATCTGATCACTGAATTAGAAGCTATTGCTGTTACTGTATGGTGCCCCTACAAAATTGTCATATGTAGCTTGTACATTCCTCCCAATTAAACTTTGAAAGAATCTGAGCTCAGCAATCTAATTAATCAACTTCCTTTTCCTTTTATATTAGTCGGTGACTTCAATGCTCATAACCAGATGTAGGGCTCCGAAAGAACCTTTGGACGAGGTAAATCTGTTGAAAATGTTCTAAACATTATAAATGCAACATTCTTAATAAGGGCAGTAACACATATTTTCATGTCCAATCTGGTTCCTTCTCATCTATTGATTTGAGTATTTGCGACCCCGGGCTAGCTTCTTCGCTAACATGGAACACCATTGACAGTTTATATGACAGCAACCACTTTCCCATTTTAATTTCCAACAACGAACAAAAAACCACAACCTTAAACTGCAAATGGAAAATAAAAAATGCAAATTGGTATCTCTTCGAGGAAACTGTCAAGGAACAATTGGATGACCTTACCCACCATGATAACATAGATGAAGCTGTCAAGCAATTCACTTATGCTATGCTTTCCTTCGCTGAAAGATGTATAGGTAAATTCTCAATCAACCCCTCGAAGAAAACAGTTCCTTGGTGGAACGACTCCTGTTACCAAGCTGTGAAAAATTGGAACAGATCTCTAAACAAGTACCGCAGAACTAGGAACGAATTGGACCAGTACAATAACTACAGACTTATCCCCAGCTCAAGTTTGGTCTAAGATACGTCGAATGAAAGGCCAAAACAGCAGTACTAATAAAGTACCTGCTCTACTACACCAAGGAAATGTTGTCACAAATGACCAGCAAATAGCGGACATTCTTGCCCAACATTTCAAAAACAAAACTAAAATTAACAAACCCCCTTCTAACTGAATAAATATAGCTGAAAATTCCGATAATACCACCCCTAACCTTCATCCAATCAACTGTCAGTTTACCTCAGATGAATTAAATACCGTTCTTTCCTCTTTAAAAAATACTGCTGCAGGGCCTGATAACATCCCATCAATTTTCCTCAAACATTTACATCCTACGTCAAAGATCAAACTAGTCGAACTTTATAATCGAATATGGTGTAGTCAGCAGTTTCCTAATGCATGGCGGAAATCGATCATAATTCCGATCAAAAAGAATAACTCAAACACGGCAAATTCTTTTAGACCAATATCGTTAACATGCACACTATGCAAGGTACTAGAAAAAATGATCAATAGACGTCTACTTTGGTTTCTCAATAACAATAATATACTTAACCCTGCGCAGTCAGGCTTTAGAACAAATAGATCAACCATGAATAATTTAATTATGCTTCAAACAGAAATTTTTCAATCTTTTAGTGATAGCATTGACATTGTAACAGTTACACTGGACATTGACAGTGCATTCGATACTGTTTGGCAAACCTCAATCCTTCAAAAACTAATAGACAAAGCTTCAAGGTAATATTTTCTCCTTTATACAAAACTTCTTATCAAACAGATCCTTCAAGGTAACAGCAAATGGGCAATCTTCTTATTTTCCACATAATGGTGTCCCACAAGGCGCGATACTCAGCCCTACCCTATTTATTCTTAGCATTAACGATATATGTAATTCCATTATTGCCCCAGTTAAATACACGCTCTACGCAGGGTAAAGTAACAACAAGCACATGCTGTCTACTTCAAAACGCTCTAAATTCCATCCATGATTGGTCTATAAATCTCAGCCTTCAGTTCTCGGCTTCAAAATCAAAAGTTATCCGTTTCAGCAGGAGAAAGAGCACGATCTTTCCACTTTTATACTTAAACGACGCTCCGCTTGAATTTGTTAACCACCAAAAATTCTTAGGCGTAACATTTGACAAAAGATTGTCATGGAAACCAGCAGATTATGGACTTAAAAGGAGCTTGCCTTTTTAGAATGAATATCTTAAAATCACTCGCACATGATCATTGGGGAGCTGAAGAAGAATCACTCTTACAGATCTATAGAGCCCTCATTCGCTCTAAATTGGATTATGGAAGCATTTTATACATGAACGCTTGTACTTCATACCTTAAATCTCTTAACACAATTCAGAACACTGCTCTACGTATTTGTATTGGCGCCTTCAGGTCTAGTCCTTACGAAAGCATTTTTATTGAGTCATTCGAACCCCCTCTCTTCATACGTCGACAGCGTCTATTACTATCATACTTCTGTAAAATCGCAGCCTGTCCTAACAACCCTGTAATTAACCTTATCAACACAGCACGCACCCCTGAAGGACATCCCGAAAAAAATTTCAACAGCTGTGTCATCACTAAAATCACTGTTTGGGACAATTAATCTTGCAATCATGATTCCTATTAATTCTTCCAATATAGCACCATGGACCATTAACCTATATTTCTTCATAAATCGCTACCACAAATTGGACACACCCAACGCAGTACTTGAGCAAGAATCCAGGAAAATTTAATTTCTCATCAGTTTGATAAAGTTTTGTTTACCAATGCATCAAAAAACGCAGAGGGTGTCGGATGTGCTATAACCGATGAAAATTCTATAGATAGATAGATCCAATACATAAAGGCCATACAGAGTTAAAATTCTCAAACCAATAAAAACAGGTCGACAGGAGTCTACAAATGAGATGTTTGAAATACACCTTAGAATCCTCTTCTGTGACAAAAAAAATCTTTTTAGCATGAGGAGAACTCCCCCAAATACAAATTCCATAACTAATCCTAGACTGTATTTCACTAAAATAAAGTAAACGAATGTGATTTACATTAAGTGTTTTCTTCAAATTTCTAATTTGAAAACATTTAGAATTTAGCATCTTTGATAAATTTAAACAATTGGTTTTAAATGACAAATCTGAATCAAATAATACTCCCAGAAATTTCACATTTTCTGTTTTCGTTATGTTGGAGTTGTTAACCAATATGTCAAAGTCAGGGGAAAAAGTTTTTTGGCGAGGATGAAATGAAATGTTGTTTTTGTTGTATTAAATAACAACGACTGATCACTGGACCAGGCAGAAAATTTCAATAGAGCATTCATAATTTTGGCCTTCAATTTGTTTGGGTCTTCATCACTGAACACAAACGTTGAATCATCTGCATAAAGAGTGTAAATGACTCTGGTATAACAGATGGTAACTCATTTATGTATAAGATAAACAACAAAGGGCCAAGTATGGATCCCTGTGGAACTCCTTGTGCATTTACTATAAGATTAGATATATATGTATTTCCTTTATCAACAATTTTGACAGATTGTAACCTGTTAGCCAGGTACAAGGATAACCATTCATATGCTTTTCCCCTCATGCCATATTTATAAAGCTTGTCTTTCAAAATACTATGTTAAACACAATCAAAAGCCCGACTGAGATCACAAAATATCCCAATCGGGCTTTTGCCCTGGTTGACTAAATTCAGAACCTCACTGTAGAATGATTCCAAAGCTGTTGAAGTTGAAAATGTTGCTTGAAAACCATGTTGATGATCTGTAATTACTTTATGAATTTCTAAAAATTTCAACATCTGCTTTAACATGGAATACTCAAATATTTTTAACATAACTGGTGATACAGAGATTGGACGGTAATTCGAAATGATTTCAGAAGCACCCTTTTTTAAAATAGATCAAACAATTGAAACTTTTAGTTCATGAGGGAAAACTCCTTCTTCAAAAGAAGTGTTCATTATATGAGTAAGCGGTTTTACTATAAAATTTGCAATTTTTTTAATGACAATACCAGATATGTTATCAGAACCACATGATGGTTTATTTTTGATTTTATTCCTAATTATGTCAAGAACATCTTCTGTTGTGGCATATGAAAGAAATATGCTGTTTGAAACAAAATTATTGGAGGGGTACTTTAATGTATAGTTCGGTTCAGATATCAATTTAATTGCTTCATTGGGGGCATTTATGAAGTGTTCATTAAATGTATTAGCAATTGTTAGTGGATCATTTACTGTTGCGTTACCAATATTTAAAGTGATAGCTTTTTGAATTTTTTGCTTTCCTCTGAGTTCATTTATAATATTCCAAACGGTTTTGTTTTTATTGGAAGAGTTATTTATCTTACTGTAATAATAATTACTTTTTGTGTTTTCAACTAGCCTTTTATGTGAAGCCTTTCCTTTCAGATAGATTGCTTCAAGTTGCAGATATTTACATTTTAAATTAAACAAATCCTTTAGATTACTAGATGAATTTTTTACTTCGTTGCTAACCCACTATTTGTTGTTTCCCATCGCTTTTTTGATCTTATAGGGCAACTAATGTTGAAGTAATAAATTAGAATATCATGAAATATTTTGAATTTATTATTAGTATCCGAGGCTTCATAAACATCCTTCCAAGTTTCTTTAGAAAAAGTTGATATCAAGGTAGTAATGTTATTTTCACTTAATTCTCTAACATTTATATGGTTATTAATAGTCGTTTGAGAAAACAGATTTAATTTTAGCAAAAAATTTTGATGATCTGATTCAGTATTTATGTCTACAATACCTTCACATTCTTCAAAGTTAGAGTACACTTGATCTAGAATGCTAGCACATGTAGCAGTTACTCTAGTAGGAGTAGAATTATTTGGAAATAATCCAAATGATTCCAAAATATCAGTGAAATAGCGTACCTCGTTTACAGTCATAGAATGGATGTTGAAATCACCAGCTAGGAAAATAAAAACATTAGGTTGAAATAGTTTTTCAATTACCATTTGGTGACCGGTAACAGACTAGAAGAATATTTTTATATGAATTAAAATTCCATGTTAGACCACATATTTCTATATCCTTGTCAATACAATAATGATTTAGTGAAAGACATTCAATATTTAGATTAGACTTTGCCCAAACTGCAACACCACCTCGTTGGTAATTGGTTCTACCATAAAAACTTATCAATTGATAATTTGGAATATTATAATTAGTAACATCATCACGTAATGACCAAGTTTCTGTTATGTATAGAAATTTTAAATCCGATTCACAATAATCTGACATCAGTTTATCAATTTTATATTGATTCAGACCTTGAATATTTGAAAGTAAAAGGTCAAAATTAGCCTTTTTATTCTGAAACACATTATTATTATCAGTATGTATACCATGTTGTTTAATACTAGATGAGATTTGATCTTCTATTCTCGAGGATCCAACTGTGTGGTTGCTATCCCTTTTTTCCTGAAAAAAGACACCAGTGCTCCACTTGGCCAAATTTCCCTTGTCCACGCCGTCTTTAATAGTTCGCGATTGATACACACCTTCATGGAGGCATACAACTCAGGCATTTTTGATTGATGTATTTCACAGCTCACACCTAAACGACTTTCCAAAAACTTCTCGAGTTCCTCTGACTTGGTTCCTGGCTTAAGCCTTGTCACATGGAGGCTAACCATTTTAGGAACGGTTTCAACATTCAAGGTGTTTCAGTGTTCCGTACCAGAAATTTTCTTTTTTTTTTATATAATTCACTTGGGACCATGCTCCATTGCGAAAATGTGCAGATTCGTTTTCAGAATTGTCCTCAATATGTATCAAGTTATTAAGAACAGTTTTAGACTTGGCTTCCAGTACAGCTTCACTAACTTGTTTCGATGATATAATTGGTCGGCTTTCATCATTTATGTCCTTTTTATTCTTTTGAATAACAGCTGCAAAGCTTGTTGATGTCGACGGCCCTTGTCCCTGGGTAGACGGCTGAGTAGCCACTGCCATCACAACATCTTCCTTGTCCTTGTTTACAGTATTATTTATCAAATTCTGCTGATTAGTTACTGGCCAGTTTTTACTATTGTCAACTTTATTAGTATTTACATTTTTTTGGATTGCGATCTTGTACTTGATTTCTAAATCAGCATTTTTCGATTTTTCTAATATCAAATCATTTTCTAATCTTTTAATTTTTTCTTGTAGCAAATTGTTAGAAATCTGTTGTTCATTTACTAACATTTTTAAATAAATCAACATTTCGTTCTATGTACTACCTGTTGAATTTGTTTCCATATCATCTCCTGATTGTGGAAGTTTTTTGTTGTCACAACAAATTATTTTTGCATTTATTCTTTGCCCACATGATGGATGGTAGATTGAATCACAATTTATGCACTTAACACTGTTAGTTACGACTTTTTTACAATATTTGCAAGATATTGACTTCCCGACACTACCAGCGTCTATACAGCAGAGTTATTTGGAATACTGAAAGCTTTGAACACTCCAACAGATAACAACAGCACTATAGCAGTATACACAGATTCTCTCTCATCGATACACTCAATGACAAACATTTGTTCACTGCATCCAATAGTCCAACAAATTCACAATACCTGCCACCATCTCTATTCCAATGGTATTTTGGTACACATCATCTGGATACCATCACACGTGGGAATAACCGGGAATGAAGGATATTAATATGTTTATCCTCCTTTACTTTTATGGGCAATCAAATAATTAAGGTGTTTGTCAATTGTCAAATAACAAATCCAGCTAAGCTATATACCTGATAATTTGTTGACATTATAAATTGATTCATAATATAGTCATGATCGTTAATTTATTTTCAAATGAGTCATAAATTGTGGACATTCTTGCCTCTTCATCGTTATAAAATTGAGAAATACTATTGTTTATCAGAGAAACGGGATTTGTTTTTGCTGGTCTACAGGACACAATTAAAATGGAAATTTCTTCCAAAGGTGTACAATTACCAATGCTTCCACTTGTAACTTCTGATCTGATTAACAAACTCTTGTAAGACGACCTAAACTGACAAGCTGTTGGATTGTTATTCCATCCACCTTTGGATCTGATAGAAAGTACATGGAGAGGTATAGGCGCCAAAAAGGAAGAGCGGTCAGATAAAAATAGAAGTTGACGAAGATGCTATGCTATACGAAGAACTGTCCATATGTTTTTTTATGAAAAATGAAGTACCAACATTAAAGAAAGTGCTGGAAGCTGTTAGTGAAAACGAGATCATCCCTAAAATGGGTAAGGAGACGTTGCGAAAAATATTACATGGTTTGGACAACGAGGGGCACACTGTGAAGAAGTATGGCAACATGGAAATGTTAAAAATGCATGGCAAGCAGCTATGGAAGGCTGATCAACCAGTTTAAAAAATAATAATTACACATATAGGAACTGCTAGCGGATTTGTGTTAAATGGTGAATTAATATTTAAGTCCAAGAAAACGGAAGACTTCCATGAAGAGATGAACGCAGAGGTGTAGGGGAGGACCGGGCAAAGTGGATAAGTTAAGACCAAATATCCAGTACTACCTAACTAAAGGAAATACAAAAAAATATAGCAAATGTTGGCAGTAGGGATTGTTTTATTAAAATAAAATACAAAAATGCAGGTTTTTATAGGTTAGTAACACACGCGAACACTTAAACTAAAATAGAACATTTTATTCACTTTGCCCGGTGATCTGGGCAAAGTGAATAGTTGGTTAGAGTAAAGTGAATTAAATGAAACAATCAACTATTTAATTGCAGTCATCACACCTGTACTGCCCAGTACCTTCGTAGGATGTACACTGCTCATGAGCCCATTGCTGACAAAATTTGCACCGGATCCAGTCTTCTGTTGGCTTTCCATTAACCTCAATGTATTTTTCGGCACAGAAAATACATAAATTCTCTTGAATATTTTCCTTCTGAACTCGTTTCTTTGGGATTTTTTCTTTCTTGACTCTTTTGTTGGTCAATATTGGTTGAGCCGTGGTTTTTAAGTATTTTTCCTTTTGTTCCTCTTTTATAGGAGTGCTTGTTAGTACTTCTGATTTTTGCGCTTTTCTTTTACGGGTACCAGATGATCTTACTACTTTTGGCAAAGGTCTAACATCTCGATGACTGTAGGTTGGTTGCACGTCAGACAAAGATTGCATTGTCTCCACAATTTTCAATGTACTACTAGAAATAGATTGTGGTGAATTTTAAGACAACATTGTACTCTTTGGTGGAGTTGTATGTTCCAGTTGGTTTACTTCCACAGCTGGTCCATTGATAAGTTCACCTGAATTATCTTCTATTTCCATTACTTGATTTTCAGTAGGCAATAAATTGAGGTGTGGGATCTCAGTTTCTGCTACTTGTTCTTCAACAGTTTCACATTGAGTATTTGGAAGTGCATCCTCATATGTGACTGATGCTGGTAGGTAGTTTTCATCTCCAAACGTATGTTCATTAATTGGCCAAATACCAGTAAACCCATTAACTGCATTTTGGGAAGTGGCACTTTTTAAATAAGCCGGACTGAATAATTTTGCAATATCATATTGATTAACAATTCTCCCTGGATGCGATTTTTGAAATACATTAATTTCTTGTTCAAAATATTTTTTGAATTGTCCATAGACTGCTTTGTCAAGTGGTTGCATCTTGTGTGTGGTATGTGGTGCAAATGATACAAATATGACATTGTTCTTGGACGCAAAATCGAGAGCTGGATAAAATTTATGAGATTCGTGACTATCCAGTAAGAGAATAACTTTTTTTTCTTGAGTTGGCCGAACTTGGTCCACAAAATACTTTAGCCAATCAAGAAAAACTTCCCCATTTATCCACCCTGTTGGTGTATAAGTGGCTTGAGTTTCTGGGGGAGCACCATCTAACAACCTTTATTGTGCCCCCCCTATCAGAGCTGTTCTCGCTACTACTACAGCTCGCCTTTCAGTTCCAGGGTTCTAATGAACTCTAGTATTTGGGACGGCTTCAACGAGGCTAGGTCCTTACTCTTACAAGTTTCTTGTCCGAAGCATTTCTTGCATTGGCTTGCAATAGCGATGCATTCTAGAACTAGGTGATCCGGAGTTTCATCCTCCTCCCAACAGAATCTACACTCGTCAATCTCTGCTAGACCTATTCTCATTAAGTGCTTCCTAAGGCGGCAGTGTCCTGTAAGAAAGCCCGTGAGAAGATGTAGCTTATCTTTACTGAGGTCCAAATATTTTTTGGATCTAGCAGTGTCAAAGTTCCCCAGGAACTTTTTGGAATGTTCGAACCCGCCAGAGTGTTTCTCTTTCGGTTTCCTCTTTCTTCCGAAACTCTTTCTTTTAGGAGCATTTTGCTACACCACAGAAATGCTCCGGGCCAATAAAGGGCATTTGTGCTCCTTTCCTGGCAAGTGTATTGGCCTCTTCATTTCCCGTGATTGCCGAGTGGCCAGGAACCCAGACCCTGTTATTCTTGCCTAATTCATCAAGTTTTCTTCGGCACTCCCATGCCAACTTTGAGTCAATGACATGGGAGCTCAATGTTTTGATAGCTGCTTGACTATCAGAATGGATCGATATGTCACATTTCTGGTAGTTTCTTTCTAGGTTCATTTCCACGCATCTTTCGATCGCAAGTATTTCTGCCTGAAAGACGCTCGGGAAGGAGACTAACGATAATGAGTATCTGGTGCCAGGCCCAAATACTCCAGTGCCTGCTCCAATGGTGGTTTTTGAACCATCTGTATACCATCTAATGGTGTTTTCTTTGAGAGTTTGGGTGGTGTATTCCCTTTCCCAGTCTCTCCTCGTATTTAGTATCATGGTGAAATTCTTTTCGATGCTTACTTTCCTGATCATTTCATCACTAGGAAGATTCGCTAATGAGATGTATCTTGTCAGAGAGGACCAAGCTCCCTGATTTTTAATACTCTCATTGCCTGAACCTTCCTCAGATATTCTAAGAATTGCCTCTTGGGCAGATCTTTCTATCACCAGATGAAGAGGTGTGAGATCTGTAATGATCTCAAGTGCCCTAGTTGGACACGTTCTCATAGCTCTAGTGATGCACACACACGCAAGCCTTTGAACTTTGTCGAGGGTCTTCCTCGTGCTGTACTAACTTGCTTTTGTGTGCCAAACTATTGCCCCATACGTAATTGCTGGTCTCACAATTATGGCGTACATTCATCGCAGTATTTTTGGGTTACAGCCCCACCTCTTACCAGCTAGATTTCTGCACGCCATCAAAGCTCTTATTGCTTTACTAGCAGTTATTTCAACATGCTTATTCCACAGAAGCTTACTGTCTAGGGTTATCCCTAGATATTTAACCTCTGATTTCCATTCTATGATTTCCCCGTTTAAGGATATGGGTTTCATGGCTCGAAGTGTTCTTTTCCGGCTAAACGGAATTACTATGGTCTTGCTTGGGTTAATGTTTAGCCCCACTGACAAGCACCATTGCTCAATGATTCTGAGGCCCTTTTGTAATAAATCACACAAGGTGTTCTAAATTAACCCTTTTTACTTGGGCTAATTAGAGGGAATGTAGGTTATCTGGTTAATAGAAGGACCACTACGGTTGTTTTTCACTGATGTAATGCTGAACCGTAGAATTAAATTAAACACTGATATCACGTTATGTTTTATATTGTCATGAACTTATAATTTTATTTAATTTTGCGTCGACAATTAAGACTTCACTTGTTATTTACGCGATGAATGAAAGTATTTTGCACATACTATGACGATTTATGAGCTGACTACAGCTTAAGGACACATGTTTGTTCCCGGTATGAAAACGCCGGGTGCTCTTCTAAACTGAGTACCTTTGTGTACCACGTTCAATGATGAAAAAAAGCGAATGTAGGGTATATGGCGTATTTATACGACGGTTGACGTAGGATAGAAGAATGACCACTTGTTCGGGTCTGACCAATGGGATAAGAGTATTTTAAAATGTAACGTTCAACACAAGTGAAATTGCCAGTTGGAGATATGTTTTTTTTGGGACTCGAAACGGTTTCGTAGATAAAGATAACAGGGTTTGGACGAGCGTTTTTATGAAGAGATAAGATGTCGGGGACTTTGATATATTCAGTGGAATTTCAAAAAACGATATTTATCTGTTTTTTCTTAGGTGTTAGTAAATTTAAAATGACTTTTTTAGTGATGTAAAGAAATATTAATTTTTAAGAAGAAGGATATATTTAGTTATATGTTTTGAGCATAATATTCGAATTATAGTATACAGGGGAAATTGAAATAAAATCACGGGAGAATTTGGTAATTAAAAACAAATTCGAACACAAGGGGCTCTCGAACTTGCCTCTGACTAGTAAAACAATGTCATCGGCGTAGCCCATACATTCAAAGCCAAGCTCCGTTAGCTTGTAGAGCAACTCATCTACTACGAGGCTCCATAGAAGGGGAGATATCACTCCCCCTTGAGGTGTCCCCCGAGTGGCTTTAACTGAGGTGGTTTGATTTCCCACCTGTGTCTCAGCTATCCTCGTTGTCAACAACTCATACATCCATTTTACAATGGTTTCATTCATTCCTCGCCTTTTTAGTGCTTCTTTGACAGGCACATGAGTTGTGTTGTCAAAGGCCCCTGATATATACACGAATGCGCACATTGCGATTTATTTGTTGTTCAGAGTTCTCTGGATGACTTCGGTCAGATAATACAGAGCCGTCTCAGTGGATCGACCCGCTCTGTAGACATGCTGACATTTATGAAGTGGTATATTCTCCAGATTCTCTGTTCTTATGTAGTTATCCACTACTTTCTCCATCGATTTGAGTAGAAACGATGTTAGACAGATGTGTCTAAAAGATCGGGAATCAGTCCCATCTTTTTTCCCTATTTTTGGTATGAAGGTTACCCTTGCCCTTCTCCATTTTCTAGGTATTAGACCCACTGCTAGACTGCTTCTTGTAATCTTCAGCAGGTGAGGAAGAATCTCCTCTATCCCTTGCTGTAGGTGTGCTGGAAATATTCCATCCACTCCTGGTGATTTATATAGTTGAAAGGTATTTATTGCCCATTCCAACCGTTGTGGTAAATATTTTCTTAGCAATGTCCCAATCTTCCTTGCGGGGTTTTTTGGTGTAGTTCATTGCTATTTCGGTGCTTGTTGCTGGTTCACTACCTGGGAAGTGGGTTCTAAGAAGAAGAATCGATCATTCCTCTTCACCTTCCGTGTATGATCCGTCTGGCTTTTTCAGCGACATTGTGGGGTTAGTTCCCCCATTTGCCATGACCTTTTGTAGTCTGGCCGCTGTGTGAGTGGTAGTGATCTTTTCGCAAAAGGCTTGAAAATAATGCCTGTTGGCCTTCCTAATCTCTTTATTATTCTGAGTAAGCTTCTCAGTGTACCTCTGCCAATTGCCGTCATGTTTGGCTCTATTAAAGAACCGACGGACCTCTTTTCTGAGGTTTGACAGGTTCTCATTCCACCAAGGAGCATCCTTTTCTGAACGAGCTTTTGAGAGTGGGTAACTGGAATGAAAAGCTTCCATTATTGCCTCACTGATCTGTTCGACTCTTTGTTCCAGGTCGTAGTGCGGGTGATTTACCCCATTCACTTCGACGTGTTACAAATTGTCCTTCACATTGGTCTTGTAAAGAGACCAATCAGTATTTCTAGGATTTCGGATTGTAGGAATCGAGGTGGTATTTCCCTCTATCCTAAATTCGATGATCCTATGGTCGGAAAGTGATGGCTCGCTCATCACCCCCCAATCTTTTACATTTTTCCTAGCAGCAACATTAACAATTGTTACGTCCAGAACCTCTTCTCTTGCTCTCGTGGCAAAAGTGGGGGTTGTCCCCACATTTAAGGTCTCAAGGTTATTTGCTAAGAGATATTCTAATAAACACTCACCTTTTGCGTTGTTATTGGTGCTTCCCCACACGGTATTGTGTGCGTTGGCATCACAACCAATTATAATTGGCAGCCGTCTACCATCGCAGTGTCTCACTAGCTCTTGTACCTCTACTGGCGGAGTCATCGGCCCGTCTCCAGCGAAGTAGGCAGAGGCAATTACGATGTCTCGGTCGATACCCTCAATGTTGAGGTGAACCATGATTGGAACAAGGTCCCGTGACGCGTATTCTGAAACACAAATATATTTTTGTTATTTCTTATGATTACACAGGCACGCGGAGATACTTGCCTTTGATCATAAATCAATTTAGAATCCTTACATGCCAAACCTTTGATTTGGACTTCTTTGTTGATCCGTGGTTCTTGGATCAGTACAATATCCAGTTGTAGTCTAGCGAACAACCTTGCAAGCACAGCAGAAGCTCCCTTCGCGTGATGCAGGTTAATCTGAGTTACATTCGTGAACGTGAAGGTGAATTATTATGGATGAGAGAGGCCGAGTTACTCTGTCTCTATTCATCCCCCTCCTTTCTCTCCCAGCCCCGAGGCAGGGATACGCCCAAAACGGAAGTTTAGCGCGTAACCTCCTGCCTTCAGAGCCTCCCCAGATTGGTGATCGATCCCAATCGTGAGGATAGTTCCATGTCCCTCTTTTTTAGAGTTTAGGATCTTCCAAGCCTCACTACTGAGTTGGAGTTCTGAACCTCGACAAGTTGGAGGATCTTCTCCAGTTTCATGTCTTGGCTTCTTGGGAAGAACACCGTTATGGTGACCGGCTTTGGGATGTCGTCTCCACTTCGAGCCACCAATTCGGGTCCTTCCCAAGAGTTTAATTTCGGCGCTGACCTCATAAGCCATTCTGCCAATTCTTGTGACCCACAGTCCACCAGTATCATTCCACAACGGAAATGGATACCTGAGAAGTGGATCCTCTTCTCCCACAGCTCTTCCACCAGAGTGTCTTCCAGTGTGGAGAGCTGCTCCGCTTTCAGGATGACCCCAGGATAATCCTTGGGTATTATTCCCAACCTAAAAGCTTTCTCTGTTTTGACAGCTGCTGCGTAATCAGTGGCTTGCCCGGTTATCGTTGCAGTTGTTTTTGATTTCTTGCTTAGAGGCCGCAGCGGAGGAGTAATATGCTCCGGGCCTCTTTTAAGCTTTGTATTCCCCGTTGGTGATTCCTTCGGGGGGTTGGGCGTTGAATTACCTGCTTCCTGGCCTCTTCCGGGGACATTCCCTGATTGAGGAGTCGCAGGTATTTCCGCACCCCTGCTCCACTGAGACCTTTTCTTTGTGGGTCGTCTATACCGCCCGGTTCTCCCGGTTTTGGGAGGTCGAACGGCATACGACCTTTGTGCCGTTTGGCCTTTTTTCCCTCTGTGAGGTGCCCGGATGAAGAGGTGGAGGTTTTCTCCACTACTTTTCCGGTGAAAGTCTTACTTTTTCTTTCCATGAGTGATCCCACGAGAAACTAGGGTCATCACGGTCCACCGCTGCAGAGCCCCACATGCAGAGGTAAGGGGTTCAATATTCTTCTATATAGCCACGCATTCTTCGGCCTGGTTTCCCACCTTGACTTTAGGTTTTTAATGAGGTTGTCTCCTCTTGGTCCGGGCAGTAAAGCCAAGATACCCCCCCCCCCCCCATCCCACTGGCAGCGAGACTTTACCACAGACAGCCAGGAGACATTGGTATAACAGGTGATTCCGAGGTAAGCTCGAAATTTCACCCGGCATCGTAACCCTGTGTGCAATCCCTTAGCCACCATACTACAGCTGAGACAGGTAAAGTTGGTCCGCGACAGGGTATTCGAGGGCTGTCAGTTGAGTTTTTAGACACAACGAGCCACAGGTATTTCCCCGCAGACCTCCTCCTCATATGAAATCATCTCAGAGGCCCTTCTCCTATCTGCAACCTGGAGACGCGCCGGGTTGGTATTTCACCCCCTCCACATCAATAAATACCCCGACAAACTACGTACATATCTACTGATCCCGGTTCATGCCAAAATAATGTTGCATATGGTATATTATAAGTTTGGGCCACTGAATTCATGGACGTCCCTGGTAAACATTCTCTCATTGCTGCTCTCATTGTCTCCGCTGTCCACTGAGCTTGTTGCATTCTTCTTCTATATTTGTACACCATCTGGAATATAAAGTCCACTAAGTAGGTACCTACATTACTATAAGACTGTTATGTTCGGGCAAAGCGAATAATTATTCACTTTGCCCTATTCGCTTTGCCCGGAGGTGACAAGTTCAAATCAAAGTGAACTAAGCAGAGAAAAAATAAGAAATATTTAAATGTTTTGATTAAGAACGACGGTCAACATGCGTAATTATTGTAAAAACCTGCATTGCAATCAACATCTTCATATTAAGGTAAAAAAAAGTTCGTTAAACTAACCTTCAAATATTTTTATTATTCACGTGGTTACACAAACAGTCGTAAAGCTACTGAACAGTCGATAACTTCGCACAGATAAATGCTGTCTCAAACTAAGCGTCGGTATATGGGTGTCTTGGTATTATTGCGGAATTCGGGACATCACGTGTTTGGGTGCGGAAGTGATTATTCGCTTTGCCCGGCATATTCACTTTGCCGGTCCTCCCCTACGAGAAGTGGTTTGGATACATTACTGAAAATTTGGAACCAGGATCTGTTGTCATTATGTATAATGATCCTTACCACAGTCGACACTGCGCCACAACGGGCAAGGAGAAAAGCTCCAATTCAAGAATGGTTACGGGATAAAAGCATTCCTTCTGATGAAAGCAGTATAAATAACGAATTACTTCAAAAATTGTGAAGATACATCCCTATAAATATAAGAAACTTGCTGTAGATGAATAAGTATTGAGCCATGGAATTACTGTATTAAGGTTATCTCCATATAATTATGAGTTGAATCCAATTGAATTAATTTGAGCACAAGTTAAAGGGAATGTGGCACGGAAAAATTGAACGTTTAAGTTAGCCGATGTGGAACGCCTTCTTAAGAAATCATTAGAACGAGTGACCAAAAACTGGAGCAAGTATTTTGCTCATATTCAAAACAAAGGAATGAAAATGTGGGATGTAGATAATATGGCTGATAAAGTTATAGATGATATTATTATGAATGTAGGTACTCGTCATAGAGAAGTTGACGATGAAAAATCGGGAAATAACAAATGATAAGTCCTAACATTGTTTTTCGGTGTTATGAGTTTTATTTATGTACCTATGATTGTCTTTATTGAAAAAAAATTCCTTTTGTTTTCATTGAAGAATTTTCTTTATTTCATAAATGTTTCCCACGTCCAAAAAGTAAGTCCAAGAAGATGTAACAATGCTATTTTTGACCTCGCAAAAAACGCCCATGCCATTGTGCAAGATGTCGGTACAGTCGGAGGTCATTGCACTTTCCAAACTTTATGGTTCGACTTTAAATACACTATAAAGTTCTTTCTCAACAAAAACTATTTGCTGATATTTGGAGATTTTAACAGCAAAAGATCACATCAAATACAAATATTGTCTATGAATAGGTGAAAATATTAGGTGCAATAAGTTTTCTATGTTGATTACAAAATAATGACTTGTATCCTGTACTCCGAAATTCATAGCAGTACCCTGGCCAGTGGTTGTGACGTCGTGAATTGACCCACGAACACGCTACGGAAATCTAAAAATTGTGTACATGTGAAACGTAATCAAAGCTACAACGTCACATTTTAGCGGGAACGGGGGAATGTTTTCTTGGTACAAACTAAAATCATGCCAATCTTGATTTTTTACTTATATGTTACTTATGCCGGTTTTATTTACGGAGTAAGCAAAGTAGTCTATGTTTTTTGTATTTAGCGTTTAACAGGTTCACTGCTAACGGCGCTCATACGCGTCGACTGCAACAACCTGGTTAACCTGTCAGAGTAACCTCTTATGGCACGAGTCTAGAACAGTTGTAATTAAGCATAGCACATGCAGAAAGGATAAAATTCCCTTACTTTATCCGCCCCGTTTTGAGTTTTTGTGGTTTGGTTGACTCTGACAGTAATTATAAAATGGCCGACACTGAAGCAGGTCCCTCGCAGCTAAAATGGCAAAAAATTAGTAAAAATAGAAGTAAATCGTTAACTGAGGCCGAATTGGGAGAATTATTATCAAATTCTGATAGTGATGACTGTAAAGCTCGGAAAAAATGCAACCGAAAAAGCCAAAAATATGCGCATTTAAATGCATCACAAATTGAGAAAAAATGTAAGGATTTTAGAAAAAAATGCAAGGAATTTAGAAAAAAATGCAAGGAATTTAGATAATTTGTATATTATAATGTTGACCTAACCATTATTTCATTATTTTACTATGGTAGGGAGTGGGGGCGGGATTTAATAATTAGCCATACAACGAAAATTTATATTAAGTATCAGATTTTATTAATAATAATTCATAGGTACTATTAAAATTATTATGGTAACAATAAAACAAAATAACAATATTTAAACAGACATAAGTCACGTCTTACAATTATTGTGAAAACTATTAATAATTATGTGTTTTTCAAAGTTTTCTAGGAGGAAACTTTGACTCTTGTCAGAAAACATGTGTTTAAAAATTGAAAAACTTCGTTCAACATCAACTGATGTAATGGGAGCATATTTATGTTTACAAATGATGTTTAGTTTAATTCTAAATTTGGTATATTTACATCGTTTTCGCCCATAAAAATGTTCGACATATTTTTCAAAATTTGAAAGCCTGTATTATTTTGAGCCACAGAATTGAATTTATTTAGAACGACGGTCCCAATTTGGCCACCGACTTTCTTACAATTTGACTCAAACTGAATTAGAGCTACTGATTCCGTTAATGAAATACAAGCTTTTTCTACCTTTTTAATAGTTGTAGATACAAACATATAATTGGTTTTTATAAATATTAAATTATTCTTTATTAATGAATTTTTAAAAAGATTTTTTGAGTTTAAAAGAGATGTAGATGAAGAGTCACTAAGATCGTCAATCACATGTTTAATGGCGTGGTTATTGTCAGCATAAAATATAGCTGCATCCAACCAGGTACCCCAACGAGTTATTACAGGTTGTGGAGGTAAGGCAAGATTTGGAAATTTTTCTTTGTAAAATTGAACGCGTGTCGGAGCTTTTAAAAATACTTTTTTTACATTGCTAATTATGTCATTGACCAAAGGAAACTGCTCTCTTATACATTCTGCCACTCTATTAATTCCATGAGCTAGACAGGTTACATGTTGCAGATTCGAATAAAATATTTTTAAATTTTGTCCAGCTTTAATCATATAAGGTGCTGCATCAGATAAAAATAAAATAAATTTTTCTGTGGGAATAAATTGTTTCTTTGAATCTTGGACAAATCGTGCAATTGTTAAATTATTAGCTTTTTCAAGTTTTTTTGAAGCAAAAAGATAGGATCTGCTTGGATTTGTTTCCCCTAAAACACCTATTAATGCATGTGCGATATATCTACCGCGCGAATCGGTGGTTTCGTCTACTACAATATAGAAATAGTTTGAATTGACTTCGTTTTTGATACAAGTTAATGTTTGTTTATAAATTGAGTCGACACTTGCTTTACGTAACGTCGACTCGTCAGGAATATTTAGTTTACAATATTTTCCTAAAAATTCCTTCAGGTTGGGATTATTTAACTTGCTGAACGGTACGTTACTGGCAATCATTGCCTTGCACAAATCCTCATTAAACTCTTTTTGGTCGTCTTTTTTTGGCTTCTGTTGTTGGAGGCAACCTCTTAAGGTTTGTTGCGATGATAATTTCTGCATATTGGAAATATGCTTTGCATATTTCACGTGTTGATCCACAATGAATTTTTTCTCGGCGTGGATCTATAATGGGAACGGAAAACTAATCATTATTTTTACATGAAAAATATACGCAAAAAAACAAATATCTAACTGCAAAATAATTCGACAACCTGTATGTATTTAGGACAATTTTTTTACTTGGTAGGCACAAAGAACGTGTCAATCACGTCCGACCATATCATTCACCCTTTTGTTTTATAATTATCTCTTAAAATCGGTTTAACAGTTTTATGATTTTATGATCTTGTGAAGTATCATTAAACGCCTTTATTATAAACTAGAAGTTTACAAAATCGATGAAAACCCTCAAAACTCATTAAATAAACAACAAAATAGTAACATCCGGTTACAATTTGTTAAAAAATAAGCTGCGAATAAGTAAAAAGAAATAAAAATAATATGTTACCTATATCTTGAATACATGAATACTTATACTTTTAGATAAACACTTCAAAACCAAAGCCAATAGCAATATGTAACATACACTTACAATTTTTGAACACACTGTACAAAAAAGGTGGTCTCCATCCCAAGTAAGTTATCGGTGACACTTTATCCACATATCATTAAATGTCTTTTTAGGCATTTCGACTCAAACACTTGTATATTGTATCCTGATTAAAAGAAAGTACAATAGGTTCACTGTTCACTAATCGTAATGCTTTCGTTGGAAGATACTGCTCAATTAAAGGTTTACCTAATATTTTCCGGGGGAGGCCGCTCCGGCTGCGATGTTTTGGGAATCCCCCGGTTACAGTTACTTGTTTATGGTATTTGGTATTTCCCATTTTAAGAATAAAGTAATAAATTGATCAATATAGTAAGACACTTTCAATAAAGTAGGTACCTACTCTTTCAAGTTCTTTCAATTTTGGGGTAGCAGGTAGTTCCAAACCCAAACAGATTTAAAAATTCCATAATGAAAACTTTCTGTTCAATAGGATTTTAAAATAATTGGCAATAAATGCAAAAAATGCTCAAATCTTTAAAAAAATGCATTTTTTGGAAAAAGTATAAAAAAATGCAAAAGATTCAAAAAAATGCACGTTGCATTTTTTCCGAGCTCTTGATGAGGATGGTCTCTCTATTTATCAACAGAATTTGTGAACAATATGGTCGAGTGTGAGACTAGGTTAACTACAAGTTAGCGTGTACATAGACACATTGTATTGAAAATAGTTCTCGAGTAACATGAGTTGTGTTTGTTTCAAATAATGGACACACCCGGGGAATAGTCCTACGTTATACTTTCCTCACCAGTGCAATATGGCGTCGGATTCATGACATCACAAGCATTGGCCAGGACACTGGTGAGATGTTGGAATACACCAGTAATTTAATTGAAATATGTACCACCTACCTGAACATCCAGATGAAGTATCTCCAAGTTTCACCTATTTTAAAGCAACAGTTCTTTCTTCTAAATCTGATTGACATTGATATATTGTGTGCAAAACCCAGGTTTCATGTAATTTGTGACACTGTAGTGGTAAACTAGAAAATACGATTTAATATTATTTAATAAAATAGTTTTTTTAATAACATGGTCAGTGACCTAATTGGTATTTATTACTTGCAGTTTCTATGAGCACGAGTTACAGGAAGTAAAGTTCAATCACTTACGGCTTCCATAGAAACAGCAAGTAAGCAATTCTTTATATATTGCAAAAAAGTAATATTATTAATGGTGAGTTTTGTAAAAGATATTCAAAAAAGTTAATTCAAACGAGTAAGTTGTATTATTTGAAAACATGGAAAATAGTTCCCCTACAGAGGTCATTACATGGCAATCCTGCCATTAGGTTTTCAAAATTGTTGTAAAATAAGTATAGTAAATTAGAGTGGCTGAAATAGAGTTGTAATAAATAGAATGCACAGAGTATTACAAATAAAATAATGGCTGGAAGTAATCAATTAAAGGAAGTTGAAGAGGTGGTCATAATAGCCCAAGCAGGGAACAGTGTAGGTGTTACAAATCAGATGTCCCAGACCTCAAATCAAAGTGATGTTGTCAGAGTCCTAGGAATAATTGCTTTCATTGCAGCTGTGTTCATTTTGACAGTTATGTTGTACAAGTTTCTCAAAAGAATAATGGTAAATAAAATTAGAAAAGAGATATCAAGGAGTCAAGAAATAGTTTAGAAGTGAACCCTGTAAGTGTCAAACTGTGATAGTGAAAAAAAAAAGAGAAGAAAAAACAATGTGCAAAAATCAGTGAGTTATAAACATAGGAAGAACGTAAGGGTAACTAGTAAAAAAAGAATATTTAACATGTACTTCTTAGTTAATGCATTTAAAGTAAATTTGCAAACTTCCCTCACATCTTATATAAATGGCTATGCCTAATTTTAATGAAATTTACAACGAATTATATGAAATAAGAAAGTACTTAATAAAAATAGGACCAGAGAGAAGAAAAGGCGATATTTTAAATAAGGATGTTGGGGAAGCTAAGCAAATATATGTTAATTTTGAGCCAATATTATCTAATATTAATGCAAAAATTAAAAATTTTGAATACACAGAGAAGGAAAATTCAATAACAAAAGCTAATATATATATATAAAATTAATAAATTGTATTCAGAAATTTTAAATTTTGTCAATACGAGCTATAGTACAAAAATGGCTTCATTTGGTTTAAAATTAGCCGTAAATGTATTACCTATAATGTATGATAATGAAAATACAACTAACCAGTTAATTGACGCTATTGAGCTATACGAATCGATGTTTGATGTTAATGGTAAACAATCGTTAGTAACATTTGTTTTGAAAACACGATTGTCAGCAGTGCTAAACTTAGACTGTCCCAAAATTATACTAATGTTAAAGATCTAATTTCTGATATTAAAACGCATCTGTTGACTAGAAAATCTGATACTGCTTTGCAATCAAAAATTTTACGTTCTAGACAAGGTGATAAGTCGATTGAAGATTTTTGAAAAGAACTAGAATCTCTTTTCGTTGATTTAACAGTTTCGCAAGCTAAAGGTAATAACGACGCATTTAAAATACTAAAACCTATTAATGAAAAAATAGCGATACAACAATTTGCAGACGGTTTAAAAAATAAAAGACTTGATACTATTATTTCAGCTAGAAATTTTACCTCTCTAAAAAACTCGGTTAGATCAGCATTAGATGAAAATATACAGAGAATTTCTGAAAATCCACAAGTAATGTCATTTACAAGGGGATACCATCGCGGTAGAAGAGGTCATTTTTATCCTAATAGGTCATTTTCTACTAGAGCCAATTACAGAAATAATGTTGATTCAAATTTTAGAGGAAATGGGAGATTTAATCATACGCATTATCAGCAAAATAATAATATACAGGAATCTAATCACAATAACAATTTGAGATCTCGACAAGGCCGCGGACGTTATCAAGGCCGACAGATCAGTTACCGAGTTTTTATTTCAGAAGATGCAAATGCTTCAAAATTAAGCGGAAATTTACAAAATAACGAGAATTTTCAGTTTTTTCGGGACAATTAATAAAATTTATTCTTGTGAAAGTTTGAACTGGGTAAATTGTTACATACGAGAACAAAATTATAACTTTATAATAGATACCAGTGCAACCTTATGTATAATAAAATATAATTGTCTAACAGCTAACGACACTATATATAAAGAGAATTTGACTGTTAAAGGTTTAGGTGGAAATTTAAATTCCGAAGGTTATGTTATTTTAAATCTAAAATTTGGTAATCATTATTTTGAACAGAAGTTCTATGTATTCAAAAATTTACCTTGTGCAAATAATGGTATATTAGGTCAAAACTTTCTTAAGAAATATAATGGAATAATAAATTTCGAGAAAAACACTTTATCTATGAAAGAAAGAAAGAAATTTATTCATCATTGAAAATTCTACAACTGCATTACATACATTTATAAAATTTTATCAGACTAGTCAAGGATACTAACCTATGTACAGATACAAACAGTTGAAAATATATGTAAAATTTGATTATTGTTATTATTATTGTTTTTTTTTTATATTTATTTAATTATTTAATTTTTCTATGCTATATACACCCAACAAATAGTAAAAACAGAACATATACGTGAGTACTTACAAAGATACCACTAAGGATATGTACAAAATACAATTAAACAGATAAAGTATTCCAGGAAACACAATGCTTACACTGGAAAAGACTTATTTCAAATATATAGATAAGGAATATAAACTTTTTTTTGGAACCACCATTTATTTATGTAGATAAATCAGAAAGTCATTATGATAATAGAAATTCCTCAACAGAGTAAAACGCATTTTGGATGGGATGATTGTATAAAGCTGACTTGAAGCTTACTAAGCTACATGTGTGTCCAAATAATTTGAGTGCATGGTTGTAGCAGATGATACCTTGATAACTAGCAGAGTCTTGTCCCAGAGCCAGACGAGAGTAGGGTAGTCGTAGTTCATTACCTCTTCTAGTATTATAGTTGTGAATCAAATTATTTTTGGTGTAGTGTGTTTCATTTTTTTTACATTCCCCCAGAAAGGTAGTCCATAGTAGATCAGCTTAAGCACATGTAGTGAGACTGTTCCATGTATTTGTTTTATTACAAAACACATACAGCTCATTTTTGTAACGAGGTTTTCTATGTGTGCCTCCCATATTAATTTTTGATCTATACTCAGGCCTAGATACTTGAACATATTCACTTGCTCTATAGATTTGTTTTTAACCCTTATTAGGGGACAATAGCCATAAGAAATGTTTTTTTGTTGGAAGACCATGAAGACTGTTTTACTGATGTTAATTGCTAATCCTCTATATTCACACCATATGGCGAATTCCTCTGCAGCTAAGTTTGCTGTTTTTATAGAGAGCGGATGCTTATTCTGTGCCACTATTTTACTAGTATCATCTGCATAGATGATCGTTTTCTGCTGAACCACACTTGAGAGTTCTATGTCACTCATAAATATTATGAAGAAAAGTGGAGCCAAAGTTGAACCCTGAGGAACCCCCATTGAAACAGAAGCAGGTCGCGATTTCACAAAGTCAATAACAACTATCTGAGATCTGTTTTTTAGGTATGATGCCACCCAATCATTTGCAACTCCTCTAATTCCAATTCGGTGCAGTTTTTTCAGCAGTAAATTATGGTTCACTGTATCGAACGCTCTGCTTAGGTCAAAAAACAGAACAACTGGAAATTGTTTGCTGTTAAGGTGCAAATATATGTCTTCACAGAGTTTATTTATTGCAGTTGAAGTTTTGTCTGAAGCTGTGGTGGCAGCTAGGAATAAGTTTGTGATATTCAACAAAATTAACCAGTCTCGGATAATAGCGAAAATCGATAATTTTCGCAACCTGAGATTGTAAGCATACATTACGGTAGTTGGCCACTTCGTTTTTAGATCCCTTTTTTTTATATATAGGTACCGATTTTGATATTTTTAGTGCTTCCGGGTATGTTCCATCAACAAACGACTTATCTATTATGTGAGACAGTGGATAGCATATCACATCACGGACAGTTCTTAGAGCCTTACTGTGGATTTCATCTATACCCGGTGATGTGGTTTTTGTTGTTTTGGTAATGATATCCTGAACTTCTATATAAGTTGTTAGGTACAAGAATAGTGTGGTATTTGATATGGGGGATAACTTCAGATTATCTGTTATTGATCTGTTTTTTCGATTCCCATGAAAAAATCAATGAAGTGGTTGCCAATGTCATATTTATCTGTGGTATGATTATTATTGATAGTGAGCTCAATTTTGTTATTAGTTTTTTCATTATTCCTTGTTTCATTAATAATTTTCCAACTCTCCTTGCTTATATTATTTGCATTCAATATTCTTTCGTTGTTGTATTCTGCTTTAGTTTTTTTCACCAGTTCTTCATAAATATATTTGTTTATATCTGTTTCTTATTATCTCGTTTGCTGAATATTTTGCTATTTTATACATATCACATACCATTTGATGCAATTCCTTGATTTCTTTATTAATCCACGGTTTCTCCTTATTACTTCTATTTGTTTTTATTTTTATTTTGTTCATTGGAAAAGCAATGTTGTAATGGTACAGTAGGGTTGTATTGAAAATATTATATCCTTCATTCACATCATCAGCTGAATATACATCCTCCCATTTTTCATTCATCAACAGTTCTCTGAAAGTTATCAAGTTATCATCTGAGTAGTTACGTTTATAAATAGTTTCTACACTACAATTATGTGCTGTTGGTAATGCAAATGTACAAGTTTGAAATTTATGATCTGAAAGATGTGTATCTTCAACATAACAATCAGTTGGCTGGAGATTTGTGTACACCGCATCTATACTTCTATTAATACGTGTAGGCTCAGTTATAATATTTTTCATGTCAAATTCAAAGAATATATTTTTAATTTTTCTCGCTTCTAAGTTGTTTGTTAAAGAGTCTATATTAATATCACCACATAGAATGTAGTATTGTGTTACCGTGAAGATTTTGCACATCAGATCATAAATTTCATAAAAAAATATATCGATATCACTATTTGGTGTTCTGTACACTGTGATAATATACAATTTACTCTTTTTATTTGGGATTTCTAAAACAGCTACTGTTGCTTCAAAACTTTTCTCTAATACTTTTGTTGAAAGTGAACGGTTTGAGAGGAAGATTTTCTTTTGATAGAATACATACCCCACCATGTTCGTACAGTTTTCTACAGTAACTATTTATCAATCTGTATTTAGATAAGTTTAGTTTTTCTATTTTCGCAGAGGTAAGCCAGTGTTCCGAGAAGCACAGAATGTCTGGTGATTGTTGGTCTAGTAGAACTTCCAGTTGATTTATTTTTCTTGGAGCCATGCCTTGAATGTTGAGATGCATTATAACCAGTAGTTTTGTATCTACTATTTGTCTATTTTGATGTACTGTGTTACCGTCTTAATTGTTCGGTACCAATTTTTCCAAGTTTCCTTGGATGGGACCAAGATAGCGATTTTATTTGGAACGATACTGGGCGATAAACAATTAAGACGTATGCGAACGGCACTCTTGTTTTGGTTGGAGAGCTAAAAGTCGTGGGTTTATTTTCGGAACGTTAATCAACCGGAAAGATAATTAAAGGGCGCCAGAAATTTTAATTCACAGGAAAAATTCCAAAAGCTGCGATAAGCGAGAGAAATTATAAAAAGTGAGGTATTTTTGGTAGTGTATCTGTGGGTGGAGGTTTGGGAAGTACTCACTAAAGCGCGGTTTATTATGTTAACCAGTTTATTAACAGGTTTTACCAGCGTCAGTGAACAAAACATCAAAAATATTTACAAGATGGGTACATGCATAATATGGTACCGCAAACAAAATTAATAGGTATATACATAAAAACAATAAAACAAATGATCAATATCGGGAAAATAATTCAATCTAGATTTGACGTGAACGCCGAATTTCCTAACGATTATTCTATAAAACATAAACAAGGGTTCTCTAAAACAATGGCAATATTAGTAATCAATAAACTCGTTATCGTAATACAATAGTTTTGACCGTATAGTTATTTCGCTAAAGAAATAGTGTGACACTAAAGTAATCTTTCCACTATCGACTAAGAACGGCTGCGATTACTCTAGGTAGGAGAGATACTAGATAATCATTAACGATACCTGAGTCCAATTGATTCCATCCAATCACCACCTTACTACTCAAGTGAAGATTCTTGCATCAACGCCGGAGGCGTGGTTTCTTGATTAGGTCGATTTAAAAAACTTACGATAGTACTTGTAATAAGTAATCTACCCTCACCGCGTGATGAAACAGATCACAGACACTCGGAAATATTCGGTAATTTAATGAAGGTAATAAGCACTATAAACATATACTCCGGTAATTTTAATTCGACTATGAACACAGGAAATACCGATACTTTGGTACGATACGATAATTTAATCTTAATAGCTAAGAAAATCACCACTGCTTCGCTCAAGTAATCTTCGTAGACTCTATCTCGATAGTGGCACTAAATAATGATACGATAATTCACGCTGACACTACAAGAATTTTTTCGACTACTTGCGTTGAGAATCGGTCGCTGACTGACTCTTGTGACGAGATTTTTGGGGATGGATAGCCTTCTTTTTGAAATTCTTTCCGAAAAATAACTGTAAAATTAGTTCCAAAAAGTCATATAAGAGCCATATAAAAAGAATCTGACAGTGAATGCACAAATTCCGCTGTCTACCCAGAATTTCAAAAAAGGTACCTTCCTTCTCCGAAGGTTATTCTAAAACTATTGTGTACTCATCGTACCTCTTTTAAGGGTGGTATTAAAAGTACAATAAATTGTCACTTTGTTCAATTGAAAATCCCGATTGAGCCGTAATAAACCTTTTTCGGCGTTCAAAGATGTATTATACTCCGGTAATTCTATGTTTATTAGTAGTATAAAACGATCTTCTACACAGTTCGAAGAAAATATTGTTACGCCAGGGCCGCACTGGGATATAAATTCGAATATAAAAAAATTAAAAACGTTACAACTGTAGGTACTACGTGATTTAGATGGGCTGTAGGGAGTAGGTTTCCTGAAAATCCTCAGATCGCTGATCATATCTGTGGAATTTCCTGAAGTCAAACCTCTTGAATGCGACATACTTTGGCCAAGCGGAAGGTTTATAGATTTCATCCTTCAGCTCAAGTCCACCCCACACATGAAACATTTGTTTTTATTTTCACTTGTAGGCAGTTCATTTACTATGATGTTGGAATTTTTGAAAGCTTCTTGATCCTTCAGGTATTTAGTTATCTTGTCAGCTGTAATATGACGGTTTACCCTATATAGATACAACCAGGCTTTTCTCTGAACACCGAAGTCCTTATCATCATCATTTTTACCAAAGCTTTTTTCCTTTGTGGTCTCCTCTTTCTAGAATCGACTTTTGTGAAGCCATCATCAATATCGTGAGTTGTACTCTCTTGATTGAGGTTTATAATATGCTCCATGGTAGTTTTTTGTGTTTCTTCAAGTTTAGACATTTTTGAGAGACTTAGCAACATGGGGGATTCCTTGTTTATATTAACTGTTTTTGCACTGTTTACAGATGAATTAATTTGGACTGATTCCATGGCTTTGTTGACTTGTTTTTCACTCACAATACTGATAATGGGTTTATTGTTAGTTTCAGTTTTTGTTTGGAGTAGATTAACTTTTTCTTCTAGAAATTTATTGTTTTGCTTTAGCAATAATGAGTTTTCTATTAATAGATCATATTTTTCTTTCAAAATTTGTTTCAATAGTTTGATTTCCATTTTCAAGTCATAAGATTGATTATTTACCTTTGGCGCATATTGGTTGCCTATTTCTATAAGGCTAGTTGGTTCATAACACTCGATTCTGATATCACATACTTTCACACATTTAAGTTTATTTTCCACTGCACAAGACATGTGGAAGACATTTCCACAGTTGACACACACTAGAATGTTGGTTGTCTTTGTCCTGCAGCATTTAAATTGTTTTTTAACAAAGTTATTGTCATTTATAACAGAGAGCACATTTTTACACGTCTGCTCATTATCCGCCATCTTGCCATATATTATGTTAAATAACAACAATGAAGTAACGATACTATTTAATTCAAAACATGAAAATATAATTTCTTTATGCCCGAGATGCGAAAGTATTCAATACTTTCCTATCGCTTTTATGCAAGACTGTGTAGCTCTTCCAAAAGAACTATGTGACGGAGTTTTTTTAGCAGGTGCTATATGTAAACCTATTAATGGGAAGATACATGTAAAAATATTAAATACGCGAGAAGATAAAGTAACATTAAAAAATATTTTACCGGAAATACACAAACTTGATGACTATAATGAATGCAAGATTTTTAATGCTACTGTTACAACGGAGAGAATTAAAACGCTATTAAAACAATTAGATTTTCGAAATTTACAGTTAGAAGAACAAATTTTTATAGAAAATATCTGTGCTAAATTTAGTGATATATTTCATCTACCCGGATATACATTATCAATAACCAATATTTATAAACAAACTATTCATCTTAACGAAAACGCAGTACCAGTTTATGTTAAGCGTTATCGAATACCTCATAACCAGAAAGCAGAGTTAAATAAACATATACATAAAATGCTGGAGGATGATATTATAGAAGAAGCGGTCAGTGAATTTAATTCGCCTGTCTTATTAGTTCCTAAGAAATAATTGCCAAATAGTACTGAAAAAAGGACTAGATTAGTAGTATTTTACAGAAAGTTAAATGAACAGATCAAGGATGACAAATTTTCATTGCCTAATATTGTCGAAATTCTAGATTCTTTCTCTGGTGCAATTTATTTTACACATCTTGACCTTAGCCAGGGGTATTACCAAATTGAATTAACTGCAGAACCGTGTACAGCATTTTCAACCAACGAGGGCTAGTATCAAATGAAAAATTACCGATGGGGCTAAAAATTAGTCCAAGTGCTTTTTCGCGAATGATCTCAGTTGCTATGTCAGGTTTAAATTATAATAAATGTTTTTGTTATTTAGATGATATAATAGTTTTCGGTAGAAACTTGAGCAGCATAATAAAAATTTGTTACATATCTTCAATAGGCTCAGGAAAGTAAATCTGAAATTAAATCCTTCAAAATGTGTTTTTCTACAAAAAGAAGTATTGTATTTAGTGATATCATCCGAAGGTATTTTACCTGATCCAGATAAAACCCGAGTATTAGAGAATTACCCTATACCTAAAAATGCAGAAGAAGTTAAAAGGTTTGTTGCCATTGCAAATTAGTACAGAAAGTTTATTCCAAATTTCGTGGAGCATTACCATTAAATAAGTTAACTCGAAAATTTTTTGCTCTAGTAAAAATCCAATGAAATCAGTTAATTTGAGGTCATTTGATTGAACACAACCAATCAGAACAACATTATACTGAAGACAGATCCCATGGGCTGTTTTCACTCTACCACGTTGCTATGAATACAATTTGATTATTTATTTAGATTTTGACGTTTCAAATATATTTAATATTTCAAAATGTCACGATTTGGTCATAATACTGACGAGAATATTTATTTATTTATTTATTTATTCCAAACAGGTTGTATAACCTAATTACATGGAATAAGTATTAACAATTCCAAAATTCTATACTAACATTATATAGTATGACTATTGATACATGAAGCAGTGATATTGATTGATGCAGAGAATAAAGACAAAGACGACTAATTTCCAAAAGTGTCCCTTCATACACCGAACTTTTTAATATGTTCACAAATATTTTTCTTGAATTGTCTAATTGACATTGTCCAATCTATTTCAGTAACATTATTTATCCTATTGGCAAGTTTTAACATGGTCTCCAGAGGAGAACAAACTGACATTCTTAATCTCCCAAACAATAAGGAGGATCGAGTTAACCTTGACGGAACTTTGAAAGGAATTGAGTACAATAAATTACTTGATGTCGACATACAATTTATTATTTTATACAAGAAAATCATCATGTTTAATTTACGCCGACTAGTGATAGACATAACATCAAATTCTTCCCGTAATCTAGTTGTTCTGATTGTTCTATAATCCGGCCAATGCTTATATTTTTTATAATACAAGAACCGTAAGTATTTGTTCTGCACTTTCTCAATATTTTCCAGGTACATTTGGGGTTGATCTCCCCAGATCATAGACCCAAACTCAAGTTTAGGTCTTACTAAGGTATTGAACAACTTTTTTATAGTCTCTGTATTTGAGAAAAGAATGCTTTGTCTGAAGACTAGACCCATTATACGATTGGCACTCCTGACTGATTTTTGTATATGTGCAAAGAAAGACATTTGACTATTATAGATAATTCCAAGATCCTTAACTTCATCCTTCCTTTCTAATACTTCTTGGTCCATGAGATAATCAAAAATGATACACTCCTTTTTCTTAGATATAGACATAACACAACATTTTTCAACATTAAAACGTAATTTATTCTCCTTGCTCCATCTAATTATGCTGTTTATATCTTTTTGTAGTAGTATGCAATCCCGAACAGTCTGAATCTTCCTAAACATCTTGAAGTCATCTGCAAATACCAAACTCTCAGAATTCGAAACATAACCTGGAAGATCATTGATAAATAAAACAAACAACATCGGACCAAGGTTTGATCCTTGTGGAACTCCCGAGTTTGCATGGAATTTTCCAGATGTATTTCCGTTATATTTTACTACAAAATGCCTGTTACGTAGATAGTTTGATATAAGTTTCAATAAATTATTTGACATTCCATACTTGTGTAATTTTTTAAGCAATATGTCGTGATTCATTTGATCGAAAGCTTTTTTAAAATCTGTATATATGACATCCAGTTGTAATCGATCCTGGAACGTATCGTTTACAACTTCCGCAAAATTAAATAAATTTGTGTTTATTGAGCGTCCCGACGTAAATCCATGCTGTTGATCAACAATTATATTATTTTTTACGTGATTATAAATTTTCAGATATATTATCTGTTCAAAAACCTTAGAAACAGCACACATAATCGAAACACCCCTGTAGTTCTCAACAATATTTTTATCTCCAGATTTGTGTATAGGAGAGTATAATGATAATTTCCATTTTTCCGGAAATTGTGCGTTTGTGAGTATATTATTATAGATATGTAATAAAGGTGTCCCTAGCCATTCATAGCATCCTTTTAGTATGTATGGAGGAATTCCGTCGGATCCAGCTGCTTTTTTGGGTTTTAATTTTTTTATTGCTATCACATAATCATTTATTGTAATCTCAGAAATATTTAAAATAGGATTATTACTAATTAAATCCTTGAAGTCGATATTATAATTAGACTGTTCGGGGCAATGCACCGATGCAAAATATTCAGCAAATTTTTCTGCTACTTCCCCTTCGACAACTTTTCCATCCTTAAATCTAAATGTACCTACCTGCTTAGAAAAACTATTATTTTTATTTACGTATGTCCAAAATATATTCATATTATTACTTAAACTATCTTCGACTTGACGCAAATACTTTTTATGCTCGGTGTTTATTAATGCCTTAAGTTTTCTTCTCGTTTCTATATACTTTTCGTTATAATAGTTTGAAATAAATTTTAATTTTCGGTGATTATTTTTTTCCTTTAATAACTTTTTAATATCCGAAGTGAACCATTTGGGAAATTTTTTGAAGTTTTTATAAACTTTATATTTGGGAACAGTTGTTTCAAATACACTATAAATTTTTTTATAAAAATTATCCAATGCAGTATTTACATCTGTCTGATCAGTAACGTCGTCCCACGCTGTATCCCTTAGCATTTTGCTCATATTTTCAAAGTTTGCTTTTTTAAAATTGAAATTATTACTGTTGCCAAGCTTGGTGACCACATTATCGATTACTCTATTAAAAGTTACTTTGATGTCTAGAGATGGGTGGAAACAATCTTCCGTTACTAAAGGTAACAGTTCATGAGATACTGTGCAGTTATTTATCATGTCGGTGGAGGTAATTACCAAGTCTAGAGTTTTATTTTGATGATTTTTTATGTTATTACATAGCATTAATGAATTGTAACTTAAAAAGTCAATCAGAACGTCTAATTTATCGCTAGTTTTTGTAAAGTTTAGAGTTTTACCTTGAATTTCCGGTAAGTTGAAATCACCCAGAATAAATGTATTGTTAATATTAGAGATATGTTGTTGCAGTAATTCCAAGCAATTCACATAATGGGTTAGATGAGCATCCGGTGGAATGTATATGCCGATAATTTGAGCTTTAAATTTATTATTTATCTTTATATCAACAATCACTATCTCGAAAAACGATTGATGTTGCACATAATTTAAAATTTTGTATTTCCGCTGTACTGCTATCATAACACCCCCGCCCCTGGATTTTCCGGTTATTTCCAAATTTCTATCTGATCTTATTACGTTATACACATTTAAATCAACAAGTTCCCCATCTGCTATGCCCTCATGAAGCCATGTTTCAACTGCCACAATTATATCATAATTATTTTGTAAGGAATTATTATAAAACTCAGCCGTCTTCGTCCTTAATCCTCTACAGTTTTGAAAATTTATAAAAATATCTATCATTTTGTGTATAGTCATTGAGACTCCTGAACTATTTAAATATATACAAAAAGGAACAATGCAATTACTTAGTTTATAATCCTAAAAAATCGCAATCAAGCAAACTTTCTTTCAAGGTGAGTAGAAATGTACAATTGAAAGTTCCCAACTTAAAGAATATTCCTCTTATCATTAATGACAACATAAAAAAAAAAAAAGTTGTAAATAATTACTATTAAAAATGTTTTGTTTTTTGAATTATGTAGAATATAGCAAAGCTGTCCATAAACGTAAAATAAAATAAACAATGAAGTATACATAAAGAAAATAATTACAAAAGATCTTCAATTGAGTCAATCTTCCTTATTTCATTTCCAACCTTTAGAAAAACTCTTCCTCCATTGCTCCATGCCTGTTTCTTTCCATATTTATTCTTAGCTTCGGACAGTAATAAATACTTGGTTTTTGCTAAATACTCGTTGACGAAAATGTTTGTTGATTTTAGTTCTCTTCTAGCCTTCAGAACGGCATTTTTTTTTAGTACCGATAGAAACTCAACTATCACTGTTCTATTTTTACGATTACCATCATTCATTTTTCCTAGCCTGTATAAGTTAATAACATCTGATTCAAAACATTTCACCTTCATTGTATTGTTTACGATATTCAGCATAATCGACATTAAGCTCTCGCTGTCAGTTTCAGCAATGCCGTCAAATCTTAGAGTTTTTCTTCTTTGGTAAGTATCTATCTCATCCAATTTTTTTGATATATCCCTTATCTTATCATCGTGAGCTACTATAGTATTACTAACTTCTATGATTTTATGTGATATATCATTAATTTTACCTTCCATTTTGTTGATCATTGCAGAAAATTGCTCTTCCATTTTATCCATACTCTTATCCAATTTTTCCTCTATTTTTTGCCACACTCTCGATGCTATCTGATCGACTGTCCCTTCGTCTAACGATTGATTCGTGTTTCTTGATTTGGACATAGTTAAATTTAAACTACACCACAACGTGTATGGAACGCTATTCTGTTGCACACAGTTGATGATTTGAAATTTCTTGTATAACTTATGGTCTTTTGACTTTATCGTATACCCAATAACTTGTTATTACTTAGTTATTTAACTGAGACAAATCGACAAAATAGTACCGAAAACAATTGCTTCAGTTCGAATTAATTTCAGGAGAACTCACGTACACGTCTATACACGGCGACCGACCATACCATTATATTAATGAAATTATAGAAGCTCTGTACTTCTTTTCTATAATTAGCAAAAAAATTTCTATCCGAATAACCCTCGAACATTGATAAATGCTCAAAAATTTTATAACAACTTTCTGAAGCTTGTTGCTTATAGGCTTATAGATCTTGTTGATATATCACACTGTTGCCAACATTTTCTTTAAGGAGAAAATATAGGTGAAAATGTTGTATGGCGTGTAGAGGTGTGCTCAACAGTTCATTTCAATGAACTAGTTCATGTGAAATAGTTCACCAAAATGCATGAAACCGAATTACATACAATAATACTTATTTAGTTTTTCGTTTTTTCTAGTTTAGTCTCTCTATCCGTTCCATTACAAAAAAAAAGGAATGTTATAGTTTACACCCGTAATTCATGTAACACCTTCTTCACACGCATGAAATTAGATGGTTTTGAACGATTTCGCAAGCGGCTTTGCCGAATATTTATTGTTTTATTTAATTTTAGAAAAGGCTATTGGACTAGAAGTAATTGAAAATTGAATTGATTACTCCTAACGTAAGAGTCAATTAATAATACTATAAAAAGTCTTGTAACAAAATATGTATTCCGTAAAATTATTAAATATTAGAAAGATGTGAATTTAATTTAAAAAATGCGTATTAATCACCATTCATTACCTATTAGGTTCCTTTGTTTGTTTCTTTGGACGGGGTACGGTGCGACGACGTTGGCAACACCACTGAACTCGCCAAAACCAAAGGAAACCGATCTATGTATGAGGAAAGCGAAAGATGCTCCGTCATAGATTCTTGCTCATTAAAAAAATAGCTAATATATCGTAAAATCTAACAAATCGGTGGTCAACATCTAGAACAAATAATCCAAGAAAGGAAGAAGTACCTATTTATTTCGTATCCCAGTCATAAAAAACACCTTAAAAGAAATAATTTATCGTTGAGGGAACAGTTTTGTTAATAATGCAAATCGATCTGAAAGATTCATTTCTGCTTATTAATTTCATTTCATCATTTCTAACCCGATACTTAGATATTTGTTTATGGGAAGACGGCAGTGAGTCGGGGACTTACCTTTTCCCCTTGTTTGATGTTCGATTTTCGATGTTGCAGTTGCATTGAATACATGGTTTAGTTTAATTCGTGCAATCGAACTAATAGTTCACAAGTTCGTTAATTCGTTAAGTTATTGTTAATATTTGTAAATTAGTAAATTATTATTGATGCAAAATACCGTTGCCCCGGAAGAAACGCAATATCTGGGACCATTTTGAAAGCTTTGATAGTAAATGGGGTAAATGCAAATATTGTTCCAAGTTAGTGAATATTACTGGTGGATCCCTTGAAAATCTGCGTCGACACATGACTGGGAAACATCCTCTTATCGGGTTAAATATTCAAAGGGACCTAATGTGGAAGTGGAACCTGCAGTTGTGACCGAGGTAGAGGAAAATTTATTCAATGAATCCAGGCCACCTACAACTACATCAGCCACTTCAACTACTAGGGAAAGACAAATCAAAGGTATGCCAATATTTAAAAAATCTGCTCCTGGCCAACATTCCATGACTGAATATGTTAATAAGCCCGTATCCTCTCAAAAATCGAGATCTTTTGACATGCAGCTCTTTCGTATGATAGTCAAGGAGTATCATCCATTTTCCATCGTGGAAGATCCGGAGTTTAGAAAATTCATTCATATGTTATGTCCAGGCTATTCTTTACCTTTGTCCAATAACCTTCTTACCCAGTGTTATTCATCCGAACTTGAAATGGTAAAAATTAAGTGGAATAATATTAAAGCTGTCAGTCTGACAACGGACATTATTAAACAATGACAGTTTGACTGCAGTGACGGCACACTTTTTTATTCGAATTTTGAGCGGAGCTCAGTTTTGCTAGATTTTGTCAAATATGTAGAATGTCACACAGCAGAAAACCTTGCTTTGCTTATAACAGGAATAGTTAGAAATTATGGTTTGAAGAGCAAAATTGCTGCATGCTCTATAGATAATGCGGCAAACATCGTAGCCGCTGTCCGAATATACCAGATGTTGCACATTCCTTGTTTTGCACATACTTTGAACTTGATTGTGCAACAGGCCACCAAAGAAATTTTCAATACCGTAACAAAAGTGAAGTCAATTGTCGAATATTTCAAGAGTTCTCATGCGCTGTTTTAACTACAGGTAACTCAAGAACAAATGGGCCTACTGAAACTAAAATTAAAACAAGATGTGGTGACAAGGTGGAATTCCACTTTCGAAATGCTTTCTAGGATTCATGATCTTGAAAATGCAATGGTCTCTACTTTGGCTCTTCTACAGGCAGATTTGAGTAACACATTAACAGCAAACAACTGGCTTATTATTGAAAGATCATTGAGCATTTTACATTTTTTTTTGGATATCACAAATGAGATAAGTGCCGAAAATAATGTATCTATCTCAAAAGTGATACCTATTGTAAAAATTTTAAAAAGGAAATTAAGTACCTATTCATGTGAAAATGAGCCCGAGGAAATTAAAAATATGGTCGCAAAACTTAAGGAAGAGATTGAGAAACGCTTTAAATTTATTGAAGAAAATGAACTATACTGTCAAGCAACTATTCTGGAACCTCGATTTACAAAAAATGTGGGTTTCAGGATGATAACAAATATAAAAGTGCATTTGAATTGCTCAAGAAAAAAGTGTGTGCTGTGAGACTGAAAAGTTCTGAAGAAAAAAAAAGTTCATTCTGAAACTAATGTAATAGCTTATGACAGTGAATTTAAAAAAGTGATGAGTTTGATGAAGAAGTGAAAACTCTTTGTGTATAGAATAACCCATTAGCGGCGGGCATAATTGAATTGGACAAATATTTAAACGAACCTCTTTTACTGCGGAAAGAAAATCCACTACTGTGGTGGAAAGAACGTTGCAAGGTTTTGGAGATGGTAACTAGAAGATTATGTATAATGGCCACTTCCGTTCCGCGTGAACGGATATTCTCATAATCCGGTCAAGTGCTTACAGAGCGCAGAAATAGACTTACCTTCAAAAAAGTTACACAAATAATGTTCTTAAATCATAATCTGTAAATACCAAAACTAAATGCATGCTTTCGTTTTTACGTACAACTCTGTATTTGTATTTTTTATTACATGTATTTTTTCCAATTTCGTTCTATAATGATTGTATTTTTTTATTTAATATTTTTAGTATATTTGTATGTTACCTACTTTTTGAAACGCATTTTGTCACAAATGTATTCCATATGGCTATTCTGTTAAAAATCAATAAATATATTTTTAAAAACCGTATTTCTAAGTTGTATTGTTTAGGTTTAATTAGATAATATTTAAAAAATCAACATTAATTTATCATATTATTGTTATTAGCACTCTTTTCATTTCTAAAGTATTTTACAGTACCCATAAATACATAATTATTAATTAGACAATATTAGTAGAAATTTTCGAAATAGAATAGGTCAGCAGTTCCTTAATCAAATATTCACTAATCCATAATAAAAATATCAATTAGTTCATTGTAGCATTGTTTCTAGTAGCTTGGTATTTCGTTCGCGTCGGAAGCGCCACGTCACTGCGCTATTGGTTCTGTTCTGTCGTTCAGTCATGTTATAGTAGTAATAGTAGTTCATTTTTATTGGTTCTGTCGTTCAGTCTACAGTCCACGTTTAGTGATATTAGTAGTTCATCATGAACCAGTTTATTTTAGCAAAGTGAACTAGTTCATTTTCATTGTTGACTGAACTAGTTCCATTTTCTAGTTCGTTCGCGAACTACCCATCTCTAATGACGTGAACAGACACCGTAGCAACGTTCTGTGGATGAAAATTCATTGGTCGCACGCTGGCTCGATTGAACTGGTTGCGCTAGCATGCATAAGCAAACAAATTTGCACGAGTTCAATGAGATCATAGAGAGTGTTTAAGCACTATGTTGTCACGTAGGTATGGTTATCGTTATTCGGAGAATGCGCAGTATGCAAACTTGGAGACCTTAACTTTAATAACGATAACGGACTTCGTTAATAGAGAGCTTTTGGGCCAACTAAAAAATAACCTTTTTTGTGGTTATCGTTATTAAGGATAACGATAACGACTCACGATTTTAACAGTGTTTTTGGAACGTCAAAAGAATGTTTCTTTAGTTAAAGCACGGAACACGAATGTTCCGTGGTTAGGTGATAGTAACCTATTTTTTTTTGTATTTTGCTGGGATTAAGCAATTCCGTTCAAAAACAGTTAGTGAAATTTCGTTGCTGGCTTTTTTTCTTTAAATATAGATGAAATAATTGATATATTAATAAGAAGGAGGCAGCCAAATATTCAGTTGATGCGTAACATTTTATTGAGAGATATTTTTGATTGGGAACAACCAGAAGAAGATGCACCCGAATTTTATGAACAATTTAACTTGGATGGCTGGACAGAGGAAGACTGTGTGTCCCATTTTAGGTTCAGAAAGCAAGATATACCCCGCCTGGTCCAGGCCCTCCGCATTCCTCAAGAAATTAAAACTAGATCGTCACATATCGCTACAGGTGAGTTCATGTGGAATTTTCGATTTTTGTTTTGTAATTTGAATACCTTCTTTTTCACTTAAATTTAATTTTTGCTACAGAATACATGTACTCAAATACCTTGGTATTTTCACACATGTTCTCATTTCATCTAAAGACCTTAATGTTATTAGTAAATCAATATAATTGTTTATTTTATTTTAGGAACAGTAGCACTGTGTATGTTACTAAAAAGGTTGGCATACCCAAACCATCTAAATGACATAAAAACTGTTTTTGGAAGAAGTATAGCAGCAATGTCTGAAATAATCAACTTTGTTTGTGGATTGATTTACCAAAATTTTAATAATTTGCTTGAAGATTTAGAGGCCCATGTATGGTTGAACGAAGAAAAATTCAGGCAATATGCTAACGTAAGTTCTAGTGTAGGGTAAAAGAAAATTTTGTCCATAAAAAAAATGTTTTTCACAAAAGTTTAACATAACAAAGATTCTGTATTTTAAGGCTTTTATTTAGCTAAAAATTTATACTTCAAAATTATTTTCATTTAATTTTGTAGGCTATTGTGGCAAAGGGAGCTGCCATTCCAAATTGTTGGGCATTCATAGATGGGACAGCAAGAGCAATATGTCGACCAACACATGAACAAGAAAACTATTATTCAGGCCACAAAAGATTTCATAGTGTTAAGTACCAGGCTCTCCAGATGGTTGAACTGTCAGCCTTATGGGGGGATTTGAAGGAAGAAGGCATGATGTGGGCTTATTTGGGGAATCTGGTTTATATAATCAACTTGAGCAAAAAGCCAGATTTGCAGATGGTTCCCAGTATGTCATCTTTGGAGATCAGGCTTATGGAATACGGGAACTTTTGTTGTGTCCATATCCAGGGCAGGGCCTTAATGAAGCACAACAGACAAGCAGTTAAATGGAGTTTCTCAAAAGTAGTAGTAGAGTTTGCATTTGTCGATTTAAAAAAAAATCAAAAGTTACTACTACGGGATATTGAACAGATGTATAAATGTGCTACTATTTTGACTAATTGTCACAGCTGCCTCTATGGCAATCAGACAGCCACTTTTTTCAACATAAATCCTATAAATTTAGAAGACTACTTAACTATCAATTAATTAAATATGTTCTATTTTGTTAAAATATTTGTTTGTACCAGAAATTATGTTTTTAATACAAAAACATTTATATAAGTAGCTGTTTTTTTTAATTTTGGATAACTGATGTACCTGTAACCATTAGAAAACTTGTGCAAATTAAACAATTTTTTTTCATATTTTAATTCTCTGAAAAACTTCCTTAAACTAACAAAATATGTATCTAAACACTAATTAGGCTAAATAGAATAATGCCCTACTCTGGTTTTCTTAAAAGTAGAGCATTAATCAACTTTTCCTGCCTCTCAATAATCCGTAATAGTTCTCCTCTTTCCTTTTTATCATCCTCGACTTTTTTTTCCAAAATTTCCAAATATCTTTTTCTTTCGAATTCTTGTAATGATAATTTTTGCTCTTCCAGGGCGAGTCTTCGATTTTCCAAATCGATTTTCTCGCGTTCTATTTCGATTTTTTCTTGGGACAGTCTTTGTTCATTTCTTTTCAAATCATTTTGTTCCTTGTCAAAATTTTCAAGGTATTCTAACCCTAGTCTTTGAATATTAGTTTTTCTTTTTCTGGTTCTTACCTTTTCTAGAAAAAAATGTAATGTTAAATTCCAATTGTATATTTTCGTCAAGGTAGTTTTAAGAACATCATAACACAAAAGATTTAACAATTTAAAATGTGTTATTACTTACGTAGAACTTTTTTCTCTCCAAAGTTGAAGCCATATTGTTGGAATTTGGCTTTTTAGAGGTGTTTTCTGGCAGTAGTATTTCTTCTCTTGCTACAGCTATATTATCCGTTTTAACAGATGCTGAAAAAATAGTATGCTTACTATATTGTATTATAGAGAAACATTTCTTTGCTAACTACAAATCAAAGTTTTAAAGAATACTCATTTTAGTTTATATGTGGAAAATATAGCATACTGTTACGAAACAGCACACTGGTATAGTCCCTAAAACCGACTCTGTCTAAGCCAGGTATAAAAGTTAAAATTATGGCGGATACGCAAATATAAAAAACTGTTTACGACTCTACGACTATCTTATGTAAACATTGTTTTTGTGAACAGAGTTATCTAGAAAAGGCCAGAATCAATTGTCCGGAATTTACTAGTAAAAATGGCTTTAATATATAAGGGGACTGATCAGGAAGAGTTAGTTGGTTGATAAAGTGATCTTGACAAATAAACAGTAAATAAGTGAATATAAAAGTGTTGATATATATTAAGTAATTATATAAATTAGTTTAAGTGAATATACTGTATATATAAATTAAGTGTTAGTGAGTAATTTAGTGTTTGAATAAATTAAGTAAGTGAACCCACCGAGTGTTTTAAAATTTATCCCACCCGTTTATTGTTTAAATAAATAACAAAAACATTACAATACTTACAATATGAATGATCGAGGAGTGTTTTTATGGCTTCATTTTCTTCGACAATTTCAATGGCATTATTCGTACAAATGTCTTCTGGAAAATATATGGCATCAGGATTGACATTTTCTTTTGCAAATATCTCTGCAGCTGAATTATTTGCCCATTTGTCTGTTAATTTTCCCCAAATTTACTTTAATTTTTCTCTTCTTTGGGGTACAATTTTCTTTGGCATGCTCCGTCATCATTTGGTAAATATTGTAGCATAATTGGTCTTTCTCAGTATATAACTCTCCTCAATATCAGATCTGAAAAAAAGTAAATTTAAATATGCTACATATGACTTTATAGGTATTACCTGTCCTTCAGACTATTGTTTTTTCTAACCACATATTAATAAGTAAGTGAAGGTGGTCCCTTAATGTTTTTATGGAAAACTTTTTTTGCGTAAGCAGCATCACATGTTCTTGTATATCTTCCCATAAATTAGGATTTTTAAATGTATTAAGGCTCAATACCTCACGCAAAAGGGCCGAGTCACCCGCATCCTTAAACCTAAGTCGTTTTGTGGTTGGAAGTTGCCCTTGAGCCCCAATATCTTGCTGTATGTCTTCTCGAAAGTTAAAAAAACTGGTATCTTAAAATTCGACGAAAAGAGTAAATAAAAACTACAGAATAACACAAATTTTGAGGTTACAATAACGGACTGAAGTGAGCAATACTCCAATTCAGAGACAACTTCAGTATCCAAATAACCGCAAAAACAGTTATCCCAATACACCGTAAATAAAGTTCGTCGTTAACGTTATTAAGGTTGCCACGCCTCTTTTTCTTTACTGCGCAACCTCAGAAATAACGATAACCGCCAAAATAGTTATTTTATCTGGCCCAAAAACTCCCTATTTACGGAGAAATACCGTAAGAAGGTTTTTATGCTTATGGTTATTCTTCCAATTACAACGTTGTCAAAATTGATATATTTTGGTACACGCAATTGTTAAAACCTACTTAATTTCTTCAGTATAAAGAAAACTACAATATTTCTCTGTGTTAGAAGACAATAGTTTATAAAACAAGTACTTTTTGTCAACAAAGCTGTTACATATTTTCTCTGAGAAAATCTGACAACGTCAAGAATTTATTGTGCCAAACATAAAATCTAACCTTCATTATTATTATCCATTATTATTATTCAATCTGTAAGGATCCTTCTAACAATAACATTTTCTAAAGCTTCTTCCATTGTTAAATTTATAAAATATTGATCCATTTACTATTAAAATAACATGAGGTTATATTTCCAATTTGTCAACTGTCATAATTGATCTGTGACAGAATACTACGTTATTTTTAGATGGCTTAAAATACCTGCTTTTCTTGTTCAATGTAATCGTTATTGTTGTTAAAGTTAACCATTACACCTAAAATCTCCGTTATATTTGTAGGCTTAAAAACTCTTATCATATTATGGCATCGTGCACGAGGGCGTTTACACTGAATACACGTTGGTTGCGCACGCGGCCGCGAGTAGAACTAAAATGTTTTTATACCACTCGCGTGGTTGCATGCACGTTGTAGAGATGGATGAACTGTTGATATCACTTGTTCCTGGAAAAAGTGAAATTTAGGATGCTAAAGATAAAAAGCGCCTCAACAGGGATTGTGTGATGAAGACGTGGATGGAGATAGAGATTTTTTCGGGCTCTCTGATGAGATCATTAAAAATCCTATGTTATTCACTGTCTTCCTCCCTATCCTCAAAATACACATTGGCCCATTATTCCCTAAAATATTCTGAATCTACCAAAAGCTTGAAAAAGGCCATTTTCTAACACTAACTGCTCATCATACTATGAAGAATCTATATTGACCGGCCCTTCTGTGCGGCTGTTTCTATCCTTTTTGCACCAAAACGATTGTGCACGTGTGTGGCCACTTTATTTGAACCCTAATGCAATCAAATGCAAATTTTTTGCTTAGAGAGATTGGGAATTTATCACATATCAATATGTACTATTTTAAGCTATACCTTTAAAGAGCGGTAAATTCGCACTACTTCATCAAAAAATTTGAATTTTTGCGCATTCTAGAACAACGAGCGTATTACGTTGCACATATGGGGTGTCAAGTTGAAAACTTACCCTTAATAACCCCCTTCAAGTAAATGATATAATAAATCTAAAAAACAGTGTGACGCGTTTATCGGTACTGCGCGTGGTTTATCGGTAGCGGCCTCTTGCTCTACCTCTTATCGCCTCGAAAACGTCACTTCTGACACCTTTGAAACCTTACACTTTCTCGGGCGCCAGATTTTTAACGTGGTTGTCTCCACGGCCCCTCGACTTCACTCGTCGAGAGTTCCGGGTAGCCTCAGATGGAGGTACGGTAAATTCCAGGGGTCTATTGTCGTCAAAATTCGGGAGGTTGCTAAATATATAAAACAAATGTTCTCGCTAGTCCTGAAATAAATGTTATTATCCTGATCCACACTACCGAGAAGCTAAAATTCGTGCTGTCAAACAACTACTCTACCATAAGGAAATACTAGTCTATAATAGGTGAATAAAACACAACACAGGTTTATTTCAGTTTTATTACAGTAATACTTTCTACCCAGCCGTTATATATACAAAATAAACAATTCTCAAAAGCACATATGTATTATTAGCGACGAAGCAGGCAGGACATAAGCGATAGTGGTTTGTAATCATAAAATAGCGTTCATGCAAATAAAAGAAGCGGTAAAAAGCAAGCAAAACTATTTTAAGTTTGGTGGTCTTTTCATTCAAGTATTTGATAAGCTCTTATGTAACGATCGGGTCCGGCGTTACTAAAAGAAAACTATCAGATCGGGAAAACAATACTAGAGATCGGCGCTCTAGACTTAAACTGTCAATAACTCACTAAAATTTGAACAAAGTCGAGAAGGGTATCAAAGGACGGAACTAATCTCAAGAAAACCCACTAAAAGAAAATTCGGGGAAGGTAATGAAAACGGGGGGAAATTCTAGAATTAATCCAGATTCTCCCTAAAATCGGAAAAGTTATCAAAGAACGGGAATTCTAAATTTAAGAGATGAACCGGGAAACGTATTGCAACTGGGAACTCAAGATTAAAAATATCCGGGAGCCCTAGCGTCTATGTATGCCTGGCGCAAATGGATATTTCAATCAGGAATTTTCTTTGCAAAATCGAATAAAATTGTATCATAGAACGGAACTGATATTAACCAAAACCGTATTAAAAGGACGGGGCGAATATCAACCAAACTCACTAAAAGGAAATCAGAAATTTTCCTTGCAAAAATCGAAGAAAACGTATTAAAGAACAGAACTAATGTTAACAAAACCCCTATTAAAAGGAACGGGACGAATATCAACCAAACTCACTAAAAGGAAACTCGGAAAAAGTATTGTAACTGGGAACTCAAGATTTAAAATATCCGGGAGCCCTAGCGTCTATGTATGCCTGGCGCAAACGGATATTTCAATCAGGAATTTTCCTTGCAAAAATCGAAGAAAAATGTATTAAAGAACGGAACTAATATTAACCAAAACCGTATTAAAAAGAACGGGGCGAATATCAACCAAACTCACTAAAAGGAAACTCGGAAAAAGTATTGCAACTGGGAACTCAAGATTTAAAATATCCGGGAGCCCTAGCGTCTATGTATGCCTGGCGCAAACGGATATTTCAATCAGGAATTTTCCTTGCAAAATCGAAGAAAATGTATTAAAGAACGGAACTAATATCAAGAAACCTACGAAAAGGAAAATCGGGAAAAGTATTAAATCAGATACGATATATAAATGGTTTACCACACTCTAATGTACAAGATATTTCAACCTATTTTAAAATGAAAGTCAACTACATAAATATTTTAAATTGATAATTGAAAAGACCACATATTTTCGGATTAATTATTACTAAAACTCTTACCTTCACAGCAATAAGTTATCAAGAAAAATTTTTTACAACTCGGAAAAAACTCAATAAGAAAATCGGCAAAAAGCTAAGCAATTTACGGCGGACGATGCACAGTTTTCACTTCTGGTTCGGTAGGCAGACACTTCGGTACTCTCTGTTCGATTTTAAAATCTAATTGCCTTCCAACCTTACGGTTCCACCTCCCTCTCGACCTTCGCGCTTCTATCAATATCTACCTCGTTGCAGTGGGGAAACCAGTACATTCAAATGTTGGGTTTTAAAATCGAAATAAATACTTTACCCAGAAAAAATGATTTCTCCATCGCAACTAGGAAGGAAATAAAAATATCGGAATTTTGAATAAATATTAACCTGCTACAACAATTGGTTCTACCCCGAGACCAGGGGATAAAATAAAATGTTCACGGAGATTTACAATACTTTACACTAATTATAAGTCAATATACAAATGATTATATATACTCGTCGACATAAACTTTATAAAATGAAAATATACTTGGCGCATAAACTATCAAATGACTTCTAAACAAAGAAACGAATATGTGACGGGTGATACATAATAGGTGCGTTCTTTTTGACTGAGATCTCAGTTAATCCCAGCTCACATCAGTAATGTGAGCGTTCTTTTGTTTTACTCACTTTAAGTGAGCTGAGATTTTTCCTCCCCCTTCACCGATGCTGAATGTGTTGTAAGGGGGAATCAGTTGGACTTGAGTCGGAAATTAAGTGGAGGGGATGAAGATATATTTGATTTGCTTGGTTTATTTGTAGTTTTAACCAAGGTTATTTATGGTTTTAACCATTGACATATGAACAATAAACACACATAATACATTTTTCTTTTGTTACAAATTTTGGATACATTAATTAACATTATTAGATGCTGATACGAATCTGTCGTATAGTTTAAATCTATCGACAGATCGCGCGCTTCAATTGAGATGTCGTTCTTTTTGGTGCTTACTCACGTCAATTTATTTCAGATCAACTTAACTGAAGTGATCTGAGATCTCAGTCAAAAAGAACGCACCTAATATGACTTAAATATATACTCGGCGACATAAACTATCAAATGAAAATACAGTCGGCGGCATAAATTAAAAAATGTATTGTATATAAAGGAACGAATATGTAATGAGTAACAAATAATAAAAATGAATATATACTCGGTGACATAAACTATGAAATAATTTAAATTGAATATATACTCGGTGACATAAACTATCAAATGAAAATACAGTCGGCGGCATAAACAAAAAAATGTTTTGTATATAAAGGAACGAATATGTAACGGGTGATACATAATAAAAATGAATATATACTCGGCGACATAAAGTATCAAATAAAAATACAGTCGGCGGCATAAACTAAATAATGTATTGTATATAAAGGAACGAATATGTAACGAGTGATACATAATAAAATGAATATATACTCGGCGACATAAACTATGAAATAATTTTTATATGTAGGTCAGAATACCTAACGGGTAATATATAATATAAAACAAATATACCCAGCGACAGAAAATACAAAATGAAAATATACCCGGTGACACAAAATAACCTCTTGGTAACGAAAACCTCGTTACAACAGGTCAATTTTATTTTCAAGGGGACACTTTAAATGAATACTTGTAGCTCTCGTGGTTCAATCCCCTTGGAGGGGTAGAAGTTACCATTAGAGGGAGGAGAAGGGGAGTCAAGAAGTGGCACAACATTTTAACGGGCGTTCTGAACTCATAGGTGTAATTAGAACTGGCACTGAAAAAATTGGAATGGGCTCGAAGAAAAAAGGGTTTGTAGCAAGGATCAATACTACTTGAAAACCTCTTTCATAAGGAATAAAGATATTGGATTACGAAAAATGCTAGAAAATACTGCAGAGCGTCCACTAAAATTTTAAAATTAATTTCTTTAATTGTGAACATAGATTTTTCTATAAATATTAATATTTATTCCAATTTATCTATTTTCAACAGATTAACAACATATTATAATAGTTGATATAACACTAAAATTTAGTAATGTACTGTTATAATACGATATTAATTCAAATAATAATATTGTGAATTATGTATATTTTTGTTTTAGGCCCGTCAGACGCCAATGTATCAACAAAGTATGTATTCTCCGTATCCCCAGTATTCAACTGCAAAACAGCAACAAAATGTACTCGCAGGAAATTATCCAATTTATCCAGATGTTAAATTTAGAAGATTGCCATTTTATGATGTCCTCGCAGATTTGTTAAAACCCTCCTCATTAGTTCCTCAGAGCAACCAAAGGTTAGAAGGATTGTTAAAGTAATATATTTACCATAATATTTATTCGAAAAGTAACGTAATGGCTTAATAACATGGTTGTCAATCCCTTTACAAAAAAAAGTTGAATACAAAAGTTTCAGTTCAAAAAGTAATCTATTAGTTCATACTAATGTTAACCACACAGGTTGGTCCGTTTCTTTGTAATTAAAAAAAAATGTTCAATAGCAACTCATATATATCTTTGCATTTCCTGCTACTCTATTAACTTACAAACATATCAGTGAAAATCGTATCTTGCTGTCTTTTATTAGTTTAAAATTTATGGGAACATAAAAATATAAATGTAGAGAACTATTGTTGCAATATTCAACTACTAGTATTTTCATTGTCATTACTACGCTGCAAGATTATTGTGCAAGTGAGTCACACTTTTAAAGCAATTTAAAATTATCCACACCACAGTTTTTATGTTGGTTTCCGATTTGTGAAACAGTTGTTAAATAAATGAGCGTATTCTTCATAGTTTCTATTGCCATAACTTCTCTTCATTAATATTGGGTTTATTCCACACTGTGTCAGAAACAGTCAGGATTCTGCGCACTAACTCTGGTTGGAACACATTTGAGTTAGTGCGCAGAATCCTGACTGTAAGAAACTATTTCTGACGCAGGTTGTAACAAACTAATATTATAATTCTTTCCTGTTCAGTAAACATATTATTAGAGTTTAAAAGTGTAGTAAACTAATAAAATCAGAGGCTACAAAGAAACTGCCACTAATAGTATTATCTCGACAAAAAGACTAAAATATGAAAAAAATTATTTAAGCAAACTCAACAAAAACCACAACTAATTTGTAGTAAGTAACCGTTTCAGAGAAAATTGATTTTTAAGTTGCTTGACATCAAGTTAGCCCCCCCCCCCACACACACAGAACGAGTGCCGCAATTGAACAAACAGTAACGCCTGAATTTTGGGCTATTTATGGGCTCTCAGAATATACAAAAGCAATTAACAAAATAAATATACAGGCTACGAAACTACAAAGAAACTGCCACTAATAGTATTATCTCGATAAAAAGACTAAAATATGAAAAAAATTATTTAAGCAAACTCAACAAAAACGACAACTAATTTGTGATTGTCATAAATAATAGCAACACACACACACACTTGATTAAAGGCAAAAATATATTTTTCTTTTTCACATCTCCATAACAACCAAACTAATAAAGATAGTATATCTGGATTTATAGATCCAGTTGTACTGACTTTGGTGAGTTGAAAATCAATAGGCTTCATCTGTGAGACGCCCTTAACAATATCCAATCATAAAAGTGGTCACTTGTATACACTCCGAAGGCTGTACAGGCTAACAAACCGAAATTTCTCAAAAAATGTAGTACTTCAAGTACCATAGCACCCGTTGTACTGGTTCTAGTGAGCTGAAACTCATCTATTACACGTCTTTGACAATATCCAATCATAAAAGTGCTCACTTAAATACAATCCAGAGACTGTATCGTGCTAACAAACCGAAATTTTTCCATAAATGACAAAAATGTGGTACTTTAAGTACCATAGCACCCGTTGTACTGGCTGTGGTGAGCTGAAAATCTATAGAGTTCTTCTGTGACGTACCATGAACCATATCCAATCATAAAATTAGTTACTTGTATACACTCTGGAGGCTGTATCGTGCTAACAACCCGAAATTTCTGCAAAAATGACAAAAAAAATGGTACTTCAAGTACCAAAGCACCCGTTGTACTGATTCTAGTGAGCTGAAAATCAATAGGATTCGTCTATTAGACTCCCTGAACAATATCCAATCATAAAATTGGTCATTTGTATACACTCCAGAGGCTGTATCGTGCTAACAAACTGAAATGTTTCGAAAAATGACAAAAATGTAGCATTATAAGTATCATAGCACCCGCTGTACTGGCCCCGGTGAGCTGAAAATCAATAGGGTTCATCTGCGAGATGTCTTGAACAATATTCAATCATAAAATTTGTGATTTATTGCAGTATGGAGGCTGTAAAGTGCTAACAAGACATGTTACGAAAAGTGGCCGACGACGACATACACACAGGATTTTTTTCTAAAAACCGTTTTTTCGTGTTCTTGCTGAAAAACGTAAAAATAGAAAAAAATTCAAAATTCCAACTTTTTTTGGGGTAAACCAATACTTTTCTCGCATATTAGATAGGGTTGGGCGGGAAAGTAATATAGGGAGGTTTCTATTTATAAAAAATAATTCCAAAAAACGGACATTGACATCAATATAGATTAAATTTTTAATCAAAAATTTTTTTGAGAAGCTATCAAGACCTTTTTGAACACACATCTGATTGGCATATATATTTTATATATATTTATGTTTTGATTTTCTTTGACCATATAAATATATATTTTTTTCCTTTTTTTTCTTGGGATTAGGTCAATAAAGAACGGTTAGTGAAGCTGCATAGTCATATAATTCCTACGTATGTCAAGTTAGCCCCCCCACCAGCGAAATTTTGAAAAAAAAACTGTAGAAGAATTATGGGCTAATTAGTTGCCCTAATTAAAATTTTTGGGCTCCAAGTGCTTAGCGGGAGTTTCAGCTTAAAGGGGGGAGGCGTCAAGCTAGGCCCCTACATACGTAAAGAGATCACCAATCGAAAAAACAAATACCTCTGAATTTTGGGCTTTTTTGGGCCCTCAGAATACGCAAACAGATTTAAGAAAAAAGTAACCGTTTCAGAGAAAATTGATTTTTAAGTTGCTTGACATCAAGTTAGCCCCCCCCACACACACAGAACGAGTGCCGCAATTGAACAAACAGTAACGCCTGAATTTTGGGCTATTTATGGGCTCTCAGAATATACAAAAGCAATTAACAAAATAAATATACAGGGTGGAAATTTCATTTTTTTTAAAGTTGAAAAATTTTAAAAAAGGACGGTACTAAAATGTTGTTCTATTTAAGGGCCAATTAGTTGCTCTATTTAAAATTTTTGGGCTCCAACCGATTAGCGGGAGTTCCAGCTTAAAATGGGGGGGGCTAGCTTGACGTCAAGCTAGCCCCCTACATACGGAAAGAGATCGCCAATCGAAATAACAAATACCTCTGAATTTTGGGCTCTCAGAATACGCAAACAGATTTAAGAAAAAAGCAACCGTTTCGGAGAAAATCGATTTTTAAGTTGCTTGACATCAAGTTAGCCCCCCCCCCCGGGGGGCTAACGAGTGCCGCAATTGAACAAACAGTGACGCTTGAATTTTGGGCTATTTATGGGCTCTCAGAATATACAAAAGCAAAGTTCAAAAATTTCAAAAGCGAAATTTTAAAAAAGGACGGTACTAAAATGTATATTTATTTTGTTAATTGCTTTTGCATATTCTGAGAGACCATGAATATCCCAAAGTTCAGGCGTAGCTGTTGGTTCGATTGCCACGTTCTATTCGTATGTAGGGAGCCTCCCTCATAATTTTAAGATTTAATTCCTGCTAAATAAAGAGACCCATCTTTCAGGTCAACCACATTTTCGTTTACACCACTAAGACCGATTGCGTATTGTCTTTAGGCAATTACACAAAAAATGGGAATTTAATATTAAAAGTCGACGTGTTTCAGCTATTCCTAAAAGTATTTATAGTCTAGGAAATAATTTATTTCACACTTTAGTGACACTGTATATTTATTTTGTTTAAAAATGTTTTTGCATATTCTGAGAGCCCATAAATAGCGTAAAATTCAGGCTTTACTGTTTGTTCAATTGCGGCACTAGTTCTGTGTGGGGGGGGGGCAAACTTTATGTCAAGCAACTAAAAAATCGATTTTCTCCTAAACGGTTCCTTTTTTCTTAAATCTGTTTGCGTATTCTGAGAGCCCATAAAAAGCCCAAAATTCAGAGGTATTTGTTTTTTCGATTGGCGATCTCTCTCCGTGACGTCAAGCTAGCCCCCCCATTTTAATCTGAAATTCCCGCTAAACGGTTGGAGCCCAAAAATTTTAATTAGAGCAACTAATTAGCCCATAAATAGCATATAATTCTTGTACTGTCTTTTTTCAAAATTTCGCTGGGGTGGGCTAACTTGACACACGTATACTTCCTTCTAACGTAATTTATAAACTACAAACACAGTTTTTATGAATACATACATACACAAATAAAAAAAAGCTTACCTCAAAATATAGTTAATCTGGTTCAGAACAAAATAAACAAAACAACACAATATTAAAACGTTTCAAACATCACACACATACATGTACGTCATTTTAAAATTCTGAACATGTTAATCACATTGTGACGATTTCACATTTCGTTGTCTGGTAAAATTATTTGGCATGTAATTAGTACCGGCCTGCTACAATTATCAATATTTATAAGAATGGGATATATAAACTATTAAGCCACTAATGACTTTTTCCATTGATCGCCTTGTTTCATTTTTGGATAGCTATCATTTCATAAAAATCTTTTCTTTAAATTATTTTCGGTTTTTAAAATCTTTGTGTTGTTATAATGAAATTGATGTTTGTTTGTTATTGTATAGTTAGTCAAAGCTGTGACATTTTTTATTGTATTTGTGACTTTTTATTCTATTTTCCAGATATTGACTGGTTTGACCTATATAAGTTGCCTTACAGTTTTCGCATGGAATTTTATATACGACGTTACTTCTCTTTGGTATTGGAACTACTGATTTTAACAGAGAAAAATGTTTCAAAAGTAGGTTGTGCGGTTTATGGCACATTTGTAGATTATGATTCCTAAATAGGTGCTGAAATTTTGAGATAAACCGTTTATAAAAGGGAGGCAATTTCAATTTTATTTCCTGAGTTATAAAACATGCTGATTCTATTTTTAAAAACACTATTTATTAATTTTATTGGGTAGTTGTTAAATTGTATGGCATTTTTTGCTTTTTTAATGCATGCTTCTCGAAATTCTGGATCTGATAATTTAATTGCACGATCAGCAAGTCCTATAACTACCGATTTATTTTGGCTGAATGAATGATTCAATTTATAATTGATATATCTAGATGACCACGTTCCTTTTGTATAGCATTCTGTTTTTATTGTATTATTTACATGATGTAAGGTAGTATCTAAGAAATTAATTCTATCATCCTTCTCCGCCTCTAAAGTAAATTGAAGTGTTTTATGGAAATTATTAAAATTAAGTTCATTTATTACTTGTTCCTCTAGTTTCTCCATGACAATCTGTGCTATAACACTGGAAATTGGAGATCCCATTTGATTATAGTGTTGGGTTTCATACAAAAAATATGTAGGCAATCAATGGAAAAAAGACATTAGTGGGCTTAATAGTTTATACATCCCATTCTTATAAATACTGATAATTGTAGCAAGCCGGTACTAATTACATGCCAAATAATTTTACTAGACAACGAAATGTGAAATTGTCACAATGTGATTGATATGTTCAAAATTTCAAAATGAGATACATGTATGTGTGTGATGTTTGAAACGTTTTAATATTGTTTTGTTTTGTTTATTTTTTTCTGAACCAGATTAACTACACTTTGAGATAAGCTTTTTTTATATGTGTCTGTATGTACTCATAAAAACTGTGTTTGTAGTTTTGATAAAGGTCAAAAAGGATGACTGAAACGTCAACAAGTTTATAAATTATGTTTGAAGGAATTATATGACTAGGCAGCTTCACTAAAAAATTTTTATTGACCTAATCCCAAGAAAAAAAGATAAATATTTATCATTTGAAATTAATATAAAAATTGGTCACATTTATTGTCTGTTTACATGTAGTTTTCAGAAACTTCATGCTAAATTCAAATATTAGTTTTCTTTGTCTGTGATTTCAGGATGCAAGAAGGGACTTTCTATTTCCATTTAACACCACAACAAGCGACAGATATAGCAAGTAGTCGAGATATTAGACCTGGTGTGAAATGTGATTATGTGAAACAAGTACAGATGCGGTTTTGCCTTTTGGAAACCAGTTGTGAACAAGACGATTATTTTCCACCAAATGTTATAGTAAAAGTTAATAATAAGCTGTGCCCATTACCAGTGAGTACTTATATATGAAGGGGTCAGAAGCAAAAGGGTTCAAGTGACATTTTTAAAAAAAATGAGATAAGTACATATTTGTGTACTAGAAACTATAAATTTGTTGGTAGTAAAACGACTCAAGCGTTTTTCTGTACTTAGGTGACATCTATTGGTCGGTAGAAAAACCATGTTTTGAAATAGGTACTCTACGTTAGCTGCAAACAGGTTCAAGTGCACTTAAACCCGTTTGCCAGAAATCAGTTACTTAATATTCAGTAATTTGCAAGTTAGCACGTGGATATCTAAGTGTGATATTTTTTGTTTTACATCGTTATTTTGTGCATCTGATGTAGTGAAATGAATGAAGACAGAGAGGCTAAAGGTAAGGTTTGAAGTTTGTGGACTAGTAATAATATTTTTAAGGTTTACAAAATATCTTGCAAATATAACCTAAAATACATTTTTTTATGAAATTTTCAGCTGGATGCAGCCATCACCATCTAAGTTCTAGTGAGTCAGATCCATACCAAACGGATGAGGATAGTGATTACAATCCAGATATTGAAAATATTAATGAACATAGATTAAAGACAAACTTAGAAAGCCCGCAGAATACTGGTGATGCCTCTAGTAGCACAGATAATGAAGTTCATAGTATGTAAAACCATTGGGCTAATTAAACTTACTTATCGTTCTACATAAATGCATATGTTTAAAATAAAATAACGATTATTTTTAGATACTCCTAAACGAACGCGAAAGAGAAGACGAAATCCTGATGAGTGGAAAAGGGAAAAAAATAAAAAATGTAGGGCGAGTGGGTTGGAGTATAAGACCAGTAAAGGAAAAACAATCAAGAAAAAGGAGTTGCAACCATTTGACCATAGATGCAGATATCAATGCAACGAAATATCAGAAGCAGACAGACAAAACTTATTTAGAAAATTTTATGCTTTGAAATCTTATGATTTGCAAAGCAGTTTTATCGGATCATGCATAACAAAAATTGAACCACACCGTACAAAACGTCAGGCTACTTCCCATAAACAATTCACGTCCATAATTAAACTAATGGGTTTACGAGTATGCAAGGCTTTTTTCCTAAAAACGCTAGTTATAAGCACGAGAAGATTCTTAACAGTTTGTAATAAGAAGACCAGTGATGGCTTTGTTGAAACAGATAAACGCGGTAAGCATCAGCCTCCAAATAAAATTGATAATGTTGTCCGGAATGATGTTATTACACACATAAAAAAAATTCCTCGATATAAAAGTCACTACTCAAGAGCTGATAACATCGGTTGTAGATACCTGCCACAACATTTAAATATAAACAAATTGTACGAACTTTACACAGAATGGTGTACAGAAAATCAGAAACCAATGGTAAAAAAATCATACTACAGACATATTTTCTGTACAGAATTTAACTTAAAATTTCATAAGCCACATTCCGATACCTGCCATATATGTGATAAGTTGAACAATTTGATACGATATAGCACCGATGATGACATTAAGAAAAAGAGCGAACGTGACCTGGAAGTACACCAAAAAAAAGTAGACAGTGTAACAATATCTAAAAAAAACGATGAGGAGTATGGTAAAGACAATCCAGATAAAGTAAGAGTAGTATGCTTTGATTTGCAAAAAACCCTGCCTACACCAGTATTAACCACAAACAAGGTATATTACTTACGACAACTTTGGACATACAATTTTTGTATCTCTGACATTGTTTCTGGTAAATCTAACATGTATATTTGGAATGAGACCATTGCATCAAGAGGCTCCAAGGAAATTGGTTCTGCCCTATTAAAGGTAAGATATTAACAAAAACTATAATTTTTTTGATTATACCGCATTTATTTTTTTCAGTATATCAAAGGATTACCGGAAAGTGTGGAACATCTTATCTGCTATAGTGATTCCTGCGGTGGGCAAAATAAAAACAAAAATATTGCAAAGCTTTTTATGTTTTTAGTGCAAAGCACCAGTGTCAAAACTAGACCACAAGTTTTTTCAGCCTGGGCACTCCTACATGGAGTGTGATCGAGCATTTGGGCTCATTGAAAAACAGAAGAAACGGTCTATTAATGTTTTTATTCCTGACCATTGGACAGATGTGATTCGAAAAACATCGAAAAATTTTAACATCATCAACATGACACCTGCTGACTTTGTTTCTTTTGACTATTTGGATAGCATAATAATGGATCCAAAAAAGCAGGAAGATAAAAAAATCTCGTTAAAGTGGCATGACATGGTATGGTTTCGTTACCGAAAGGAAGACTTTTTTTCGTTTTCATTTAAACACACCAGACATGCAGATTGGCCTTTTACTCAAACACAAAAGTGTTCCACTCTACAGAAAGGAAGACCAAATTTGAAAATATCTGCTCTAAATAAAAATTTATATGGCGGCAGCCTGCCCATAACGGATATAAAGTGGAATAATTTAAATGAACTTTTACCTTTTGTACCTCCTATTTATCATGAATATTATAGGACTCTACCACATGCAAATAAAGAGACTATTAAAAAATTGAAAGACCCGCCAAAGAAAAGTAAACAAGCAGAAACTGACGATACCGTTACTCCAGATGGTGATATTGATTTCGACACCTCAAGGGTCGAATTAGAATCCGATTATGATGAATAAAACATACCTATTTAGGATTGGGCAGCTTATTTTTTATATTTTTTGTTAATTATATTGAGGTTTTTGTTTTTATTTTAGAGCAATAAATAAAAAATTTTGTCTAAACTGAAACAAGTACATTTTTTTAATTTTTTTTTTGGTGGAAAAAGGGTTTAAGTTCCTCATATTTACAAAAATATTATGTTTATTATGTTTTGAAATAATAAGATTAAATTTTGGGTATATTACAATACTGTTGAAAAAAACACTCTTTTGCTTTTGGTACTCTGGATTTTATAAGGAGGTGTTAACTTTAGAAGGCATTTTCTCCAGTTTTATAAATTTGCACTTGAACCCTTTTGCTTCTGACCCCTTCATATAATAATGCCCAATAAATATTTTTATTTTATCTAAATTTCATAAGAATATGAAAATAATAGTGTAGTTAATGTAATTGTTTATCTTGTGGTTTATGTTAAAATTCTGTTATTTGTTATTAATCCTTATATTACATAAGTAGTTATTTTAAATTTTCCATTGGATCATACATGGTATCCTTTTCAAAACCCTGTGTTTAACTGCTTTTCGGGGTATTACAATTATGGAGGTTTAGTTTTTATTGAAAAACTAAGATTTATAATATGTTTTATTGTCATATAGACACACATATCTCATGAGCTGACAGTGTCTTTTTGACCAATAGGCAAATCGAGAAGAACTAGTATGCATTATTTATTTTGCATTGATCGTAAAATAATCAATGAGTACCTTACTAACCAATAAGCCGGTTTTAGCTTGATTGTCTTGGCTCTCCTTATGTTCTAGTTTGTACTGCAACTAAATTTATGATTTCATTTTTATAACATGCTTCCCCAATTTAAGATGTTACAACATAGGAACTAAAATTTATTCAAGTTATTTTGAACAGAGTAGTTGTGATTAGCCCATTATTTTTTCTCATATATTTGTCTTTTTTCAGAATCCTATCCCAACTAATAAACCCGGTGTTGAACCAAAACGGCCACCACGTCCAGTTAATATAACACAGATGGTAAAATTGAGTCCAACGGTCGCAAATACCATAACTGTATCATGGGCAGCAGATTATGGACGTGGTTATGCCATCAGTGTATCATTAGTACATAAATTGAGTTCAATGGATTTATTACAAAGACTGAAATTGAAAGGAGTCAAGAATTCTGATCATACTAGGGCAATAAGTAAGCTCTTTTTTAGATGGCTGAAGCTTAACATTTCATTATAGAGGTTGAATAAATTAGTGCCATTAATTAATAAAGATAAAGAGGCATAATGTAATGAATTCTGTCTCATTTAAAACTACTGCTTTCTCTAAATGTGCTGATTTACTGAACCTCTACAACTGTTGAAAATATCATTGTCAGTAATAGTAAAAACTATTTTACCCGCTAAATCATTTTGTAGGTCTCTTTTGCATCAGACATAATGAGTAATGAATATTTTAAAATTTGTAACAGGGTTGGTAGATATATGCATCTACTGATGTCTTATTTGAAAATAATTTTTATGATTGTATTTAAATTTTATAATAATTTAAGAAATATTTAAACACATAATATTTCGAATTTTTCATAACATATAAATTATTGTAGTCAAAGAAAAGCTTAACGATGATGGAGACGAGATAGCTACGACTTCTTTGAGAGTATCATTAATGTGTCCTTTGGGTAAAATGAGAATGACAACACCCTGTCGTCCGATGACGTGTGGTCATTTGCAATGTTTTGACGCTTCTCTATTTTTACAAATGAATGAAAGGAAACCAACATGGAGTTGTCCGGTTTGTGATAAACCTGCCCTTTATGATAATCTGGTTATTGATGGGTAAGTAATACATCATATTTCAATTTTCTAAACTAGATAGATTACGATCCAAAGGATTAGAAATAGGCTGGAAAAATAAATTAACTGAAACAAAGCCATTATATCATTTCAATTTTCTAAACTAGATAGATTACGATCCAAAGGATTAGAAATAGGCTGGAAAAATAAATTAACTGAAACAAAGCCATAATTGTTGTTGATATAAAATTAGAAAATGAAACAATGAGAATTTTATATAAAATAAATAATTTTTTTTGCTCCACTGACCTATCTTTTTCTATTTATTTTTTGCATATTCTAGGCATAAGATTAAGTGTTATTAAAATAGATAAAAACCAAAATTGAGCAGATATGAAAAATATGTGATTCCTTGAATTAGATCTAAAATAAAGAAAACTGATTCAACAAATATACTTTTAATTCTCAAATTAATCTGATTATATACTTATTATTAATCCAATAATTTGTTACATCGATTTTAATTTTAATCTATTGTAAAACTATTATATAAGAAACTTTGAAGTGTCCAAGTGTAGTGCGTTAGACCATTTAGTTAAAATATAAAATTAAAAGTTTCATCTACGATGAATATAGAAAAAAATGTTGAGGGTTGCTAAGGGGAATCGAGGTTGGTTGTTGTTTTTTTTATTTTGAAAAGAGGGAAGAAAATTGATGGCAGATTTCTAAAGAGATTATTAAAAATAGAAAAATTCAGAAGAATCAAATAAGATTATAATAAGAAAACTAAAGAAAGGAGATAAATTTTGAAATATAAGAAAAGCTGTAGAAGAAATCATTCTTAAATATAAGTAAAATCAACTATGACTTGAGATTACAATGACAATAGTGGAGAATATAAACTAAATAGAAAAGAGAAAAAGTATTTGATCACAATACAAGTAAATATAATAAAACATTACTTACTGGAACTACGGAAAAACAATCTTCGGTATCCAGAAAGGACATAGAACTGAATTTTGGTTCAGTTCATTACTACACATAATTAAATTAAGAAACATCGACGAAAAATACAGTGCATGATTACAAACTGTAAGGTAAATTTATAAAATCTAAATTTATATCATTTCAATATGTTTCACAAACGAACTGTCAAATTTACAATCATAACCTTTTATAATAAATTAATAATAAATTCTTTATTGTTCACCATATAACAAAATACAACTCAGTAATACAATTAATGAGAAAAAAAAGATGGTAAACAAAAGGTTAGGTGATAGGTCTATTGACCAATTCTTCATCACCAACCTCAAGAAAGAAAACTAAAAAAACAACCAAACCAAAAGTTACCTAAGATTAATAATTAATAGTAAGGTTCTGAACAATGTAAAAATTCAATAACCTGACATTAACATAACATCCTTACGCAGTTTATTCCTAAATGCTGCCAGTGACAGCGAGAACCTAGGGACATCAGAAGAGCACCAGCTGATGCAATTTGATAAGAGAAGGAAGACTTAAATAGTTTTTTTTTATGACGAGGGATAGTAATTTTATTCTTTGATCTTAGATTTAAATTGTGAACATCTGTCCTAAATTTTACTTTCTCACATAAATATGGCGGGCTTTTGGATTTCAAAATTTTGTAAAAGAGGCAGTATGCATGCAACTTCCGTCGATTAAACATACTAAGCCAGCCAATTTCTTTCAGCTTGTAGCTTATTCTGTTTCTTCGTCTGATGCCATATATTAAGCGCAAACATGAATTTTGAACTTTCTGAATGCGGTAGCAGTCAGATTTTCTGAGGAAATGTCCATATACAGTATCGCAAGTAAAGTGGGATAAGACCAGTGAGTCTGTTAACATTTTTTTAGTTTTGATATTGATTTCTGAGCGATGAGGAGAAATTAGTTTGAGTGAAGCGTACGCTTCTTTAATTTCTTCAGAAACATGTTTGTCGAAATGGAGTTTCGTTACCAATAAAGATATGCAGTTGTTGCATCGCCTGTAGTCTGTGTGTTTCATGGCCAAACAATATTGCACGTGATTTTTTGGTATTAATTTTTAACATATGTTTTTCGGATTAAGAAACAATTTTTGATAAATCTTCATTGATTCTTCCCATTGCCAAAGTAATTTCAGATAAGGTAAAAGAATAATAATATTGGGAATCATCGGCGTAGAAATGGTAATTGCAATAAGTTAAATACTTGTGAAAATTAGAAGTGTATAAAGTGTACAGTAGAGGGCCTAAGATACTTCCCTGAGGTACGCCCTGTGTTACCGAGAGACAAGTTGATACATCTTGATCAATTTTTACGAATTGTTCTCTGTCTGAAAGAAAAAACTTCATTAATTTAATAGCTGAAATGTTAAATCCCAGGTAATGTAACATTGCAATCAAAATGTGATGGTTTAGATTGTCAAATGCACGTGAATAATCCGAGCAGTATTAAAACGCAAAGCTGATTACTATCCAGAGAGCCAACAATATCATCAGTAACAGCTGTCAGTGCCCTGGCGCAGCTGTAGCCACTTCTAAAGCCAGATTGATTCAATGGCAGTAAATTTGAAGTGTTAAGATGAGTCCAGATTTGTTTTTCTAATATTTTTTCCAATATTTTGGAAAATGTAGGAAGAATACTAATGCTTCTTAAATGACAAAATTCGGTGGGATTAGATATCTTAGGTAATGGTATCACATACGCTCTTTTCCAGGTATTAGGAAAGTAGCAGTAATCTATACATTTATTAAAGATATGAACAAGAAAGGGACATATCGATGGGCAATAAAGTAATATAATTTGAATATTTAAGTCATCTACACCGTAAGCCTTGGATTTAATGTTTTTAATAATGTTGAGAATCTCATTTTCACTGGTGTGATTAAATCTGAATTGTTTATCCACAATATCAGTGACATTATTATTGTAATATTGCAGTAACTCTTTGTCAGGAATACGGATGTCTTTTGTTTCATTTATTAAAATATTGTTATATTCATTTGCTTTTTTCAAGGAAGCAGGAAGAACCATATTTTTCTTTTGAGTAACCTTTATTTTATTCATCTCGTTCCACTTTTCTTTGACAGTACAATTCGAGAGTTTGAATTCCAAATATGCTTTCTTCTCTCTTTTAATGCTAGCCGAAGTAAAGTTGCACAACTGTTTGTAATAGCCCCAATGGGAAGGATTTTTTGATTTTCTGAATCTGGTCAAAGCTCTGTCCCTCCCGTAACTTTTGCATTAACTGAATGTTTTCTGTTATCCACGGTTGCTTCGATTTATTGAGTTTAAGAATATTTGTTTTTATTAGCGCATGTTTGTTAACTAGTGATAAGATATTATGATTTAAGAAAAGAATTTTATCGTCAATAGATTCTAATTGTAATAGAGATGACCAGTTCACTGATTCTACGTCAGACTGAAACTCTATTAAATTAATTCTATCAAAATCACGAAATGTGACTATTATTGAGGAAGGCATACTTCCAGAAAGTTGAAATGTGCAGAAAATTAAAAAATGTCTAACCAATTGAGTATCAAACACTTCAGAATGCTTAACTTCGATGTTGGTATAAAGATGATCAATTAAGGTCATTGAAGTTCCCGTTATATGTGTGGGATCTGATATATTTTGAATCAGATTAAATGATTCATAGATAGCAATTAAATTGTGAGCCAAAGTTGATTGTAAGTTATAAAGATCTATGTTGAAATCTCCAAGACATATAATGTCATTATATTCTGCATTTAGTGTAATTAAAGTGTTTTCGAACTTATCTAAAAAACTGTCATTATTAGAGTTTGGTGGCCTATACAAAACACCAACAATATATTTTTTATTGCCCATTTTAATTTCAACCCAAAGATGTTGACAAAATGTCTCTTGTTCGGAGATTATAACTTTATATGATAAAGTATTTTTAAGATAAATAGCTACCCCTCCTCCTCTCTTACTTAATCTATCATTTCGAGTAATATTATAACCGTTAATATTTAGTATTCCATCACCAATTCTAGGAGTAAGCCAAGTTTCAGAAACTGCAAATATAGCAAAGTCCTTAAGATTCATAAGTTGCTCAACATCAGCAAGTTTAGGTAGCAAGGAACCAATATTAATGTATCCCACAGAAACAATCATAGTTTCAGCACAAATTGATTGATACAAAACCTGTTTGATGATGTTAATTGTAAGTAGCTACAGAAGAAAAAGAGAGAATTCAAAACAATAAGTATAAACTAAGTCCAGCTCAAGTAGTTTATATAGGTACCTTTTCATACAATATTACAATTAGTCTAGGAGCCAGATTTTCAAAAGTGAAAACTTAAATTGTAAATACTATAAAATTAAAAAACTACTACATTAATTGTTTTTGTTTGTAAGTCTGGATTAATCATAGTTTTTTAGGTGGCTTCCCGTTATCTTCGTTTTCGCGATTTCTTTTGAGAGAATTGCTGCCAGTTGATGAAGTACTATTGCTGCATATTAAAGCGGGAGGATTTTCAGTTTTATTACAAATTGAGATTGTATGCACCTCTTCTATACTGTATGCAATATCATCAACAATAAGAGAATTTCCTTTTATGAATGCCCTTTGGCCCGTTCGCCGAGCCAGTTTCTGATAATGAAAAAAGGTTTTTTTTTCTTCTGATAATCTTTTACTGGATAGTCTGGAGAATTGTATATACCGGTGCCCTTTAGTCGCTTAGCCTGCTTTAAAATTTCAGTCTTGAGCCTGTTGTTAACGCATTCCAATAGAATAGGTTTATGTTTACTGACCTGACTGTCAGAGTTAAATCTAAATATGTCTCGAAAGTCACAATAATTGCAGGTAACTTGTAGTTTTTGATTAAATAAATTTAGAACAGCAGCATACACATCACCACCTTCTAAGTTGTAGATTACTAAATTGTACTTTTTATTTCTCCTTTCATTTATTATCAATCTTTCTTTAAGCCTTTCATTATCTTCTTTTAACTCCTCATAAGCTTTATTTAAAATCTGCACTTTATCTTCTAGAGTGGACTTTAAATCTTTTAATTCTCCTGCTAGCCTGTCGATCTGATTTGTTAACTTTTTAAACACATGAAATATTGCTTCGTTACTTATTTCGTCTGGCATGACCTTAAAATAAACTCAAACCCATGTACTATTAACGGTGAGTTCAACAATATCAGAATACCAGTTTTTGTGTTTACGGCGATAATAGTAGTAAATTTATAATAAATAAGAAATTTTTATTCCTGTTTAAATGCAATGTTTTCATTTAATCTATGGATTAAATCGACCAATTTATACTGCATTCAATTCGTAATTTTTTTCTGCATAGCTAGGTGTAAAATACTATTTAGTAATTCCACAGAAAGTTGTTAATCTTACAGAGCACCACAGAACGTGTCTACACAATGAAATCTTATCTGATCGGACTAGTGTCAAATCAAATTGTTATTTGTTGATAAATTCCACATAAAATTTAACGACCAGATAAAAAGTTACTTAACAAATTTTAGATAAGAATCTTTTAACAAATTTTACTGAATAGAGTTATAACTGATATAAACAAAAAAAGAAAGAACTTTTCGATAATTTTAGCTAAAACTAGTGGCCAAGGTATTTACTAGTAGTACAGAGACGTATAGAGTGCTATTTAGATACATTAAAAAAAATTATTGGAAAATAATAAGTATTAGTTAGTGTAAATATTCCTTTTTCTTATTAATTATATGATATCTTAATTATTTTCAAGTTTAAATTTAAATATAAACATATCCACACTCACGTTAATTCCCTACAAATATTTAAGAGTTTCATCTTGAGGACTGAAGTTTGCTGGCCTTTTACTTTTTAAACTAAACAAATATTCATCTATTACTTCATTAATTTCATCTGGCGCTCAACAACTATAATTATAATAATATAAATCTAATAAATAATTAAAATTATAAATAAATCAAAAATAAAATATAACAATTGACGAACCCAACGTGTGACAAATAAAATGGAATAATTATAATATTCATATATATATATATATATATATATATATATATATATATATATATATATATATATATGTATATATAAACATGATGTATGAATATGTTAACAACAAAGATATTCTTGGGTAATTCACGCAAAAAGAAAAAGGGCTACTGAAACAGAGTGGTAACCGCAGACATGCATGTTTCTGGATCATTAGCCGTCCTCAGTACAGTATAACCAAATAAGAGTGTAAAACTTGGGAGAAAAGCTGTTGTTCCGAAAATTCGGGATCTTCCAATTGAAGGCACAAATGTTGCGTTTGGTTTTCCTGTTGAAGTCCGTTGTTTTATGTTTTCCCATGTTTCGATGAACAGCTTGGCTTTCAAGTTTTACACCCGCACTGAGGACGGCTAATGAGTCAGAAACATGCATGCTTGTGGATACCACTCTGTTTCAGTAGCCCTTTTTCTTTTTGTGTGAATAACCCAAGAATTTTTTTGTTACGATTTCCATCAGACTATGGTATTTTAATTTCATCGTACTAATGATTTGGAATTAAAAAACTTGTTTCACTTCCAAATTTTGTATATTTAAATGATATTGTACATAGGAAAAGTCTCATCCCATAGTAGCAATTATAAGTTAATACCTACATCGTAGTGGTTTCACATATTTGCTGGTGAGTTAGATTTTTGGAATATTTTTTCTCCATGTGTATTCTGTTTTATTTCAAATTATAATATGGACTGGCTTTTGATGAGTTTTGTATGTTCAATTCTTTTTTATTGTAAAAAAGAAACATTTAATATTCTGTTTATTTAGGGAACAAATCAAATATGATAGAACAGACTTCTGTTAGTTTTATTATAAAAACTAGATTCATGGAAATCTAGAATTGGAGATTTTTGTTGTATAACGGCATTCGTATTCGTCTTGTATTTTGGATATACAGTTAATGTGCATTATCTTATTGATATATTAATTTAATTAATTTGCTGAAACCTTTGATATTTGATTTCACCCCATTCTAGTGTTAGCAATGGTACTTTGACTGTAAAACCCTTTAAGTGACTGTGGCGCCATAGTTAATTGTATTTTTTGCTGATTACTGAGATGGTGTGGGAAATCTATATTAAAAGTTTACTTACTTTAAATTATCAACTTAATTTTTTTTTTGATTACTTTAACTTACATTTTTATTCCAGTAATATTTCACATTTTTATAGACGCAGTTTTATGAAGTTCATATCGTTTCCTTATTTGTTATTTTCGTCAGGAAGATATTACAGGTTTTATGATGGTCAGTTTTTTTGTGTTTCGAGAAGGTAATTACGTATATTTGCAACAATTGTTGACATTAAGGAATTTGTCTACTTTTTGTTTTACTGTTTTGAAAAAAGTTGTCGTAGTGTACAACTTTTATAATATTTGATATGTTTTGAAGTTATTTTATTTTGGTATTGTAAAATAACTGTTAATTGATTTTTGAAATTATTGCAAATCTGTCGTTCCTTTTTGAAATAATTAGTATACTAGTTTACTCAAAAGCAAATATAATCAATAATTTGTAGTTTTTTTGAAATATTTAGTATACAGGGTCACTCATAAGTAATATTATTAAATTTCATATCTTTAATTTACAGTTATTACTTTAATTACTTTGCAGTTACCTTTGATGTGTTTACGTAGATCTTCCTGATGATGAGTTTTCTGATCAACACCCTGTTTATCCAAATTTATCTGGCCATAATTACGATTTGCGAATCAGATCTAGTTGTGATTGTGATTAGTTTGGGTTTTTTTGGATTAATGTTTCTTGACATGACTATTTTTTTATCTTAATTATGATTTAATATCAAAATATATCTTGAGTATTTCTTATTTTTTGTTGTCAACAATTGTGTTTGGTCACAAATACGTTTTGTGTCTATATATAGTAGAATTTACTTTTCTACTCTCGTATATGTCATGATACCTCCGTACATTATCTTTTGTTATAGTTACCGATGTGCAAAAGCACATTTTTCTCTCATGCCTTTGCTTTATCTCTTGGTGTATATTGAGTACATTATTTTGTATGTTTCTCTTACGTTGTGCATAATACAATTGTGTATTATATTTGTGTTTATCGTATCACCTTTGTTTTTGGGTTTTTGAAACACCAAAAATTCTGTTCTGTAGAGAACAAACTTCCGTGAATGCTTCAAATTTTCTGAGATTTTCTTGCTTTATGCACCTTTAGAAATCAGTTTAGTTTGGAACGAACTTTATACTCAAATATTTTATTATTTAAAGTAAATAAACTTTTAATATAGATTTCCCATATAATCTCAGTAATCAGCAAAAAATACAATTAACTAGGGCGTCACTGTCACTTAAAGGGTTTTACAATCAAAGTACCATTGCTAACACTAGAATGGGGTGAAATCAAATATCAAAGGTTTCAGCAAATTAATTAAATTAAAATATATCAATAAGATGATGCACATTAACTGTATATCCAAAATACAAGATGAATACGAACGCCATTATACAATAAAAATCTCCAATTCTAGATTTCCATGAATTGAGTATAAGACAAAGGACTTATCTTGGTGAGGTTCTGGAATTATTCAGCTCTCAGCTAGGTCCTAGTGGATGGAGATATTGTTCTTAATCCATCCCGGCTGGTTTTGTGTAGTCTCTATGGTGGTGTTCAGTCATAGGGCCTACCCAGGGGCTGCAGAACTGAGGAAAAAAAGAGTAAAAATCAAGGAAAAATTCTGGGAAGGAAGGAATAGATAGAACAGATAGGAAGCTTATGCTTCACACATAAAAAACTGAATCTAGTTTTAGGCTTATTTCAGAATGAAATAGGGTTATTGTAGAGAGTAGCAATCGAAACCAAACTCGCTACAAAAATCGTTTAGGCCAAAATCTTGGACGAGTTCGTTAATGAGCCAAATCGGCCCAGTAAAAACAAAATGGCGGCCTGTCAAAGTTGAAAAAAAATCGTACTTCCTTTGTTTTTCATTTGACGCAAAAAAGGTATTGAGCTTTTTCATAGACCTTAACACGTTCTACAACTTTTGTATTTAACATTTTTCTCTAAATCGTACATTAAAACATTTATTTAAGAAAATTCACCAATTATAACGGAATTTGTAAGCACGATAGAGGGCGTATTTTTTGACGGATCGAAACCAAACTCGCTACAAAAATCGGCTAGGCCAAAATCTTGAATGAGTTCGTTAATGAGCCAAATCGGCCCAGTAAAAACAAAATGGCGGCCTGTCAAAGTTGAGAAAAAATCGTATATCCTTTGTTTTTCATTTGACGCAAAAAAGTTACTGAGCTTTTTTATAGACCTTAACACGTTCTACAACTTTTGTATCTAACATTTTTACCTAAATCGTACATTAAAACATTTATTTAAGAAAATTCACAAATTTACCAGAATTTTTTTTATTTTTTTGTTTTTGATTTGATGCCAGAAGTTACTTTGGTTTTTTGTACATCTCAAAACAATCTATTACTTTTGTATCTAATATTTTATTTTGGGTTTTATGCAAACATGTTACTGAAATAAGCCTGTCCAATTGGTCCTGTGCCATTGGGATTTTTAAAAAAATAAAACTAACAGAAGATTTGTTCCCTAAATGCGGAATTATGAAGCTAAAAAAGAATGAATAGAAATTATTTAAAATTTGTTTGAACATACAACATTCATCAAAAGCCAATCCATATTATAATTTGAAATAAAACAGAATAAACATGGAGAAAAAATATTCCAAAAATCTAACTCACCAGCAAATATGTGAAACCACTACAATGTAGGTATTAACTTATAATTGTTACTATATGAAGATACTTTTCCTATGTACGATAACGTTTAAATATACAAAATTTGGAAATTAAAATACCGTAGTCCGATGGAAATCGTAACAGCTGATCGACTTGTTACAACATTAAGACAGTTTTGCTCATTAAATTTATTAAAAAAAATACAATATTTACTTGAATTTGGTACTAAACAATAACATTTTAAGATCAGATAATAGTGGTACAATTCAAAGTTTCTTGGGACAATCTGTATACAAAATTTAGATTTATTATTATTTCTTGTTAAAATCCAACACGGAATATAACATTCAGAAAAAATATAATATATGAAGACAATGAATTGTCCAGTTGAGATCAGAATTTAAGTTATTTATTTTTAAAAATAAAAATTAGAACAAGTAAATATATCAAAGATTTTATAATAAAATATTTATATAACAAATCCTATTCCATCTTAAAGACCGATCAATGTGAGATTCAATTAGTAATAAATAAATTGCAGCTATAATTTAGATTTTGACAGATGAGTCTTTATTTTGACATGACAGTTGGTACATGAAGGCATTCATGTAATAACTGATCTAGGGTAGAGAACAAGTTTATCATAATTTATTAAAATTTGATAGTATGGAAAAATTAAATGGTGCCACTTTGTAATAGACAATATTGAATATAAAGTTATGAAAGTAAGAGTTGTTATAAACTTAAATAAATATTTCATAAAATAATTTCAAGTTTATTGTTTATTCATTTTCAAGGACTGAAAATGAATGGTCAACGTTATCAATATTTAAAATAAAATGAAATGTTAACTATTTAATTAAAATCTATCAAGAATTTTGGTTAATTTGTAAATTTCTATATCACGGCTAATATGTCGAAATTATTGAAATTTTGACTAAAACGGAGGAGCAGAAGAAAACCAAAATTTATTTTTCATATAGACACACCTAGTCCTAGTATTTTATGAAATTTTAATTCATTTTATTTCATACGGCTTATATGGTTGAAAAATTATCTGAGGTGGCGGTTTGCAATTGAAAGTGAAGATGGCGCCTGCAAGATTTTTATATCATCATAATTAAATTTGTGATTTAGTTCCTGTTGGTGCTTTGTCAACGTGGTAACATTAGTTACCGCGTATGTGAGTGTGTGTGTGTGTGTGTTTTTTTTATAGAGGTAGGAACATACTTTTACGTATCGTCAGCCTTTCCAATACCGACTAAAAACCTCCTCTGTCTCCAACCTCTGTTTCCCCCGCGGTACCACCGTTAGGCATTACTTCGCAGAGGGAGGATCTAACTATCGCCCTTTCTTCTATAAGTCGAATTCATGGTGGTTTCGTTCTACGAAGTTGTCTGTCTAAATCAAATCTTTTTCATTCACGCATTTCGATTTTTTGCACGTTCTCTTTCTAAACGACGAAGTTCTTGGAGTACCTCTGTTGCAAATCGACTTGTTGCCTCCCAGGCCTCCTCTGATGATAGCATAGCTTTCACTAGCGACTCTGGTCGTGTTTTCGAATGAAAGGTAGCTTCCCAATCGCTGCGTATTGTGCTGAAATGGGGACAGACACAGAACACGTGCGCCCCGTCCTCTCTAACTCCAGGACAGGACGGACATTCTGGAGAGTCCTCATGTCTAAACCGGTGCAAATATGCTCTAAAGCAACCATGTCGCGAGATCATTTGTGTCAGGTAGTAGTTGACCTCGCCATGATCTCAGTTTAACCAAATATCCAATAATTGTGGTATAATGTGGTACGTCCACCTTCCTTTTTTTGAAGAATCCCACAGTATCTGCCATCGCCGTATACTGTTCCGCCATTCTATTATTCTTTGTGCATCAGCGCTCAACGTAGTTAATCCTTTTTGTCGGTAAAGAGCACTTCGTTCTTCTGCGAGTACTTCGATTGGCAGCATCCCAGCAATAACGTATACTGCATTCTCAGACACTGTGCGAAATGCGCCGACTGTTCTTAAGGCACTCAGCCGGTAGACTGGCGCGATTTTCCTCCGGGATTCTTGTATACAAAGTGTACCCGCCCAGATAGGTAATCCATATGTGAGCACAGATGTAACTACTGACGACAGTAATGCTCTCCTCTTCTGCTTTGGTCCTCCTATGTTGGGCATCAGTCGTGACAGGCTCGCTCTGACTACTGACGCTTTGGCACCGACGTGTTTTGCCTGCTTTTTAAAGTTTAGCCTGGGATCGATCATTATCCCCAGATACCGAATGAACGGTTGCGATATAATATCGTGTTCTCCGATACTCAGCCTGATAGTTTCCACCTGTTTTCTACTAGTGATGAGCACTGCCTGGGTCTTGTGTTCTGCTAACTTTAGGCCAACTGTCTCCATCCATTGTCTGATTTTCTCGAAAGTGGTGTCAAAGACAAAATTTATCTCTTCCAGATGCTTCGCGACTATCACTATGGCAACATCGTCAGCGTATGCCACGAGTTTAGCTTCTCTTGGCAGTGCTAGTTTCAATAGCCCGTCGTACATAATATTCCACAATAGTGGGCCTAGTACCGAGCCGTGAGTTACTCCTCCAGTGACTCTGCGTTCCTTCGGGCCGTTCTCCGTATCTTATTTTAGAATTCTATTAGTGAAGTAACCTTCTACGATCCTTAGTAGATATCGTGGCACGTTCATTTCAATGAGAGCTTTCATAATACAATCCCACCTAGCAGTATTGAAAGCATTCTGGATATCCAATGTTGCCACCAGGCAGTACTTCTTTGTGCCTCTGTACCATCTGGTGCCTGCGATTGCGTCCTTGGCTAAGTTGACGACGATGTCAATTGCATCGTGAGTGGAGCGACCTTTTGGGAAGCCATATTGATTGTCAGAAAGTATCGGTTCGACTGCTGCTTAGATTCTCCTGTTAATTATGCGTTCCAGAATCTTGCCGGTTGTATCCAGCATGCAGAGTGGGCGGTATGATGCTGGTTCGTTCGGCGGCTTCTCCTCTTTTGGGAGGAGTACTAGTCTCTGCTGCTTCCATTTTTGTGGAAAAGTACTTTCTTCAAGACACATATTATAGACTTCCAGAAACAACGAAAGGGCCGTTTTGATAGGCAATTTCAATGAAATGTTTGGGATCCCATCTATGCCAGGAGCTTTAGTATTCCCGACTCTGTTACACGCTTCCATTAGCTGGTCCTCTGTGATACGTGGGATCTCTTCTATCTGATGCTGCTTTGTAAGGTGGTGCATCTTCTTTTGTTGGGAAAACAGCGTGGTCACGATTGTCTCCTGGAGTTTCGGACATGTAGGTGATTGTATTGGTTGCCTTTTAAGGTGAGTCATGACTACCTTATAAGGTTTTCCCCACGGGTCGTTTTCTACTTCCTCAATCAGTGTACGCCAGCATAGTTTACTATCTCCAATGGCCTTGTGCAGACATCTACGTGCGTTTTTGTACTCTGCTACCAGTCCTTCGTAATTCGGTTTTTTGCGACCGCGCTGTGATGTTCTTCTCTTCATAAGACACTCTTTACGGAGAGTAGCAATGTGGCCATTCCACCAGTGCATCGATGGTAAGTGACTTATTCCGCGTTTTCGGGGCATACTGGCGTCACAGGCTTTCGTTATCCTCTTCATCAGCTCGTATGACTTACTTTCAGCATTTCCTTTCTTGATTGGCTTGATATTTAGGGCAACGCTGAATGCATCATTATCAATGGCGGCCTCTTTCCATCTAAGTGTATTAAGCTTCCGGTATTAAGCTTACTCCTTTAGCGAGTGTGCTGCTGACGAAGGTAAGATCCAATATGGAGCTCGCGTCACCCACCTCTTATGAATGTTGGTTTATCACCACTATTGAGCAAGACTACATCCAGTGTCGACATGGCCTCCAGTAGCACTTCACCCCGTGAATTCGTCTCTTTGCTGTCCCAGTCCACTGCCCAGGAGTTGAAGTCCCCTGGGATTGCCACGGGAGAGTGCTGCTTCGCATCTTCGGTCAATCGGTCTAGGAAGTCGATGAATTCGGCTAATGTAAGGCTGGGAGGAGCATAACAGCTGTAGAAGTAGATTCCGTTCATCTTCGCCTCCACAAAACCTACTACTGTGCTATTAGCAACACTCTGAAATGGATATTTACCACAGGACCATATGACCGCTTTAGCGGTACTATCTGTTTCCCACGGTTGAGCGGTAAGGTGTCTGTATGGTTCCGATATCAATGCAAGATCTGCCTTCAGTTCGCGCACGGTCTGCATGAGCAGATCGTGTGCTACCTCACAATAGTTGAGGTTAAGCTGTACTATTTTCATCATCGTTTGTTCTTTGCCTTCTGAAGTGCATCCCTATAAACTGGACATTTGTTGCTACCAGAGATGTGGGCACGATCCTCCATGTCGTCCTTTTCGCACAAAACGCATTGAGCTTCCCTTCGGCAAGTGGCTGCTTTGTGACCTTGTCCACATTTGGAACAGAGTCTAGACCGATCCACTTCACTCTTGCACTTATCAGAGATATGTCCATAGTGCCAGCATTTGTAACACTTAGTTACTCTCTGCACTCTCCTTATACGGCAGTTGACCAAGCCAATGTGGATCTTACCGTGTTCGCCTATTGCGTTTTCCACCATTGATGCTGCCAGCGTCACTGAGGCTGTCTGGGTTCCTCCATATGCTTTACGAAGTGACCGTACGGTGTCCAACGTGATTGGCCGTTCTTCCCCAGCCACTTTCTGCAGGGCTGCGACGATATCCGCTTTCGTCGTTGTATCATCGAGATCAGGGATTTCGATATCTTCTTGGGGCCCTTTACTGATGATTTGGTCGTCATCGCTAAGAATTTCTGCTATCGCCTGTCGCAGAGATTGACCTCCATCTGTGTTTTCTCTTGTCAGTACGATCAGCATATTGCCACTGGCTGTTTTACGGATCTTATCGACTGAGACAGTCTGCTGTTCAGGAACGTCCGTTTTTGACTCTTAAGTATTTCGGCATATTTGTCCTTTTCCTTTAGGGAAACAATCAAGGCATTCTGTCTGTTTCTCGGTTTTTGTAGCTTCCTATGCTGAGATACTTTAAAAGGCAGCTCCGTTTCTTGCTTCTTCTTATACTTAACCTCCTGCCAGTCCATCATATTCTCTTCAGGTGGCTGTGCCGCATTCTTGAAGAGTTGTTCCTGCCGCCTCCCTCTTTTTGGTTTCCTTGTTCCCCGAACCGGGTGACTTGGGTAGTTTCCGTTTGACATTGCGAATGTCACGGTTGCCTTCAGAAACCGATTCGACATCAGCACCGGATTCTGTGTGTATCGCCGACGTCGTCTCCGTGATAGCCTGGATGCGTGTTGTCTGTGTGTACATAGCTTTAGAGACTCGATCAGTTGGGACTTTTACGTCCTTCACCAGTAATTTAAGCCTATTGAAGGCACTAAAAACACTAGTTGTCTTGGTCTTAATCTCTGTGTGGATGTTTTTCTTCGGTTGGACAAAGTCTTGGAGCTCACCAATAAGCTGCTCCAGCTGGTCCCACGCTTGATTCCTCTTCAATTCAGCATCCAAGACTGCTTGGTGAGCATAATGCTCGTTTTCACAATTTCCTTTATTGTTGGGTTTAATACATTTTTCCATGTTGTTCCCACGAGATCCTAGGGAAATATAAGTCCACTCTAGTAGAGCCCCGGTTGCTGGAGTAAGACCACAGCTTACACCTGGGGTGGGACCCGGTGTCCCAGGGGAACCGTTTGCGATGCCGTATCCCCGACGTCATTCAGTCCTCGGCACGGTATCTTGACACCTTGACTTAGGGAGTTCTATGCTGCTGACCACTGTAGGTCAGACGCTGCGGTGTGGGAATCTTCTTAGCTTTACCTCAACCACTTCGAGACCTTAGCGGCATGGGTGGCCCTACCAGTAGCTACGCTACCACCGGCATCGCTCCCTGGGTATAAAGGTTACTGAGTTCTCTCACCAACGACAAGGTGCTGATTCCCCTAGAGAGAGTGTGTGTGTGTATGTATGTGCGTGTGTTTCAACTAATAAACCTGAATTGCACCACTAGAAATTACTAAAAAGTTACTAGCTTGGAAACGATGACATAAAATACTAACCGTAATAAAATTCTACGATCTGGAAATAATGAACCACAAACTAAATAATAATTATCTAACAGGCACATGAAGCCGAACATAAGCATATTACTAAAAACATAAAAACAATACTATAACGAATTGTAAAATTAAATCTATAAATAATTCCAAGTTCGGCGACTTTTGTAAGAAGGTTAATAACTGTTGTCAAAATTTCTGTATGCAAGAATTGAAGTTTTAAATTTCAAAAAGAAATAACAAAATAGACATTGTTTGTTTACAATTTACACAATTGTTCGATCATATGTCAAAAGAGCTGAGTAATCGGGCATCTACAGTATTGCGAACTTAAACTCAAATCACTCCTCCTAGCTTGAAAATGGAGTATAGAACTGACTCTTTGGTCCATATATGTCTATTAGATTTATTTTATATTCTGGGATCTCCATTTCAATCTGTAATATTCTTTAAGATATGTAGACATATTTTTGAATAAATGTCTTTCATTATTATAGTAGGGGAGCCCAAGAGGGGATTTTGGGATTTACTCGAGGGCGGCAGATTATTATAAGGTACGATACCTTACATATTGATAAGTAACTTCAGCCATTATTAGTCCTTAATATAGGGGAGTGTATTCAGGGGAACTCGTCAGATTAGTAAAAAAAATCGATCATCTGAAATGCTCCAACGCGTCAGATTAAGATACGGGAGGTTAATTACTAGCTATAAAGTGCCAATTCTGCTAATCTGACGATTTGAGCGAAATCTTAGGGGGTGAGAGGGTAACAAAGTTGTAAAAAACGATGTCTTGACTTACTCGAGCGCGGTTGTTTTCATTTTTATTTTGAAGTACATAATACCAGAATAACAAAAAAAATATAATCTGAAGATTTCTGCAGGACGAAAGTAATAAAAATCGTTAATCAAGATCAGAGCGTGCAGCTAGGGTAAAGTATGTATTACCCACTCCGCGCCTCTCTGTCCCTTTTACTACACCTCTATCTCTGACTCTCTCGCATCTTCCCTACACTGCTTTTCCACGCCATGACACCATTACAGCTGTTCAGAAGGCACGTTTTTATGTTATATGTACGATGCTCGGCTTGTTTGTGATGAAAAGTTGGTTTTATAAGTAAATTTTGGCAATTTTCATATATATGATAATATGAGTGATAATGTTATGAATTGTGGTTTCTATGATATATCTTCTAAAACAGTGAAATTCACATTTAAAAAATCTAAAACGGTATTAGAGTACTGTCACAGTAAGCCGCATCAAAGAAAATCTCTCATTATGTATCATAATATTGAATTTCCACCAGAACCCATGTACTTTCTACATTTGGATTATGACAATTCTTTGGATGAAGACGAAGATTAAAAATAATCCTTTAAATCACTATACCTAATTATCAAATTATAATATATAATAAATAATATTTCTAAATATATTGGTAATTTTTCGTATTTTATTGGTCAATTTAAAAAAAAATTAAGTTGTCAGATTACCAATACCTCTCAAAATAATCGTCAGATTTTTGTCACTATGGCTGGGACATCATGATAAACCTTCACTACGTTAATCTGACGCGCTCAAGTATTTCAAGATCGCGATTTTTTGTACATTTTCAGGAATTCGCTGTGAGCTTGTGTCACTTTCAAATCGTCAGTTTAAGAAATGGGAGCATCTGACGCGCTCGAGAAATTTTTTTGTTCTTCTCTCCCTCATGTCCACCCCCACTATGCAAATCGGCAGATTATTATATATTTCATATCAGAGACATGTTGGAGTATGAAAAATATCAATATCTTGAATATTTCCATGGCATGTTTTTTTCCAATTTTGAAAATCTGTAGACACTTCCCCCACCACTGTAAGCTGAAACATAGGACCGTTTATTCTTCCTATCATCTAATCTACCCAATCTAATAGGTTTCCACGATGCTCGAGTAAACCCACATTTAGCATCATGGGCTCCCCTACTATCTATCATACCTTGTTTTTCCACTAAATATATATTTTTAATATCTATATGATATATAGATACAATTAGTACTATCATAATAAAGCACTACTAAAACTAGCAGTCGGATACAATTTGTGAAATCATTCTTTCACTAACTTCCAAAACTAGACAAAATGAATGGTGACTTCATGAATGTAAGAGGGGAGCATATATTTAGGAGTAGATTTTAATTATCAGTTGATGAAAGACCGTTTAACCAAAAATTGTTGATTATTGGAAATATTATTTCATCATTTTGCATTTCAGATACTTTACGGAAGTGTTGAATTCGACGCTTCTTTCTTCAGAATGTAATGAAATTCAATTGAATAAAGATGGCACTTGGTGTGTACAAAATCCGGAAAAGAAAAGTACAAAAGTAGAAAAACCTACAATTATCGGTATTGATGATTCAATAGAAATAATAGGAGATGATATCGGTAAGTAAAACAAGAAAAACCTAGTTTAATGTTTTTAATTATATAAAGTGATTTATATCTTCATTGCTGAACTTATTAATTAATATTAAGATTTAACTTTATCTATATAACACATTAAACTATTTATTTGAATATCAAAAACTAAACTGAGTAGGTACTACTCCTGATTATCCAACTTATATATACCTTCGGCTCCGTATCAAGAAACACCAAGAAGCCTTGAATCTCTTCAGTAACTTCATCTCGTTATTCTGTCCTGTAACAGCTTGTGGATATTTCAGGGAATTAAAAACGAATGTTACAGATATTCAACCTATGAACTCGTAACAGTAATATTTGTACAACAAAATTCAAAAGTATTTTTTTACCATCAATTAATGTGTTAACACTTTTTAAGTGGGCTATAGAATATAACGTGAAAATGCGCGTTTCGCTTTGAAAATTCAGTTAACTAGTATTCAAGATTTAACGAATAAAATTAGGCATTTGATACATAAATTTTATATAATTCGCAGAATTTTACCTCAAAAACTGCTTCTGCAAGTTTATAAGTTTTTAGTGGAGTCACTCTTGAGATATGGTAACATTGTTTGGGGAGGGCTATATAACAATGCACTAAAACAATTAAATGTCATACAGAATTATATTCTGCATATAATCTTCTTTAAAGATATGCTCTATTCAACCAGTCTATTATATAATGAAAATATCTTGAATGTTCAATGTTTATATTACGTAAGTAACTGTATATTTTATTTTGAATTAAAAACAAAAAAGTTCTTAAATCATCAATACCAAACTAGACATAATACAAGTGATATGATCTTCGTACCATTTAGAAGATATGATGCTAACCAAAGGTTTGCTACCGTTTTGGCACCAAACATTTTCAATTCTTTACCAAACACAATAAATACAACAACCAAATATAAGACATTTGTCAGTCTGTGTAAGAAATACATATATGAAAATAGAGAGTACCTAGATGGACTGTTGTAGTATATGGTAGTGAATGATCTTTTTTTCTTTTTTTTTTCAATTCGGATATTATTTATTGTAAGCCAATTTAGTGGTTATATTTCGTTTGAAATTTATTTATTTCAACTGCACATACAAGTGTTAAGTCACTTAGGTGCATTATACACAACTGGTGTTATAGTGTGAATTGCACAGCTTTGTACTTTTTATACCGTTTATAAGTATTATTACTATTATTATTGGAAATTAAGTATATTGTATTTTCTATAGCACAATAAATAAATAAAATTTCGCCATTATACCCTTTCTGCTTGCCTATTTTGTTACATCTATCTATATTATTTCAAGAAAAAATTGGTGAAATTGGTCAAATAATGAACATTATTCAGGACTTTTTTAAAAGAGTACTATAAATTCCTTAACTACATTAAAAATGTCAACAAAAGAAAAATCCCAATGGCACACATTTTTGCATAAAATCAAATATATTTTGACCCAACCGATATTTGTAGCGAGTTTGGTTTCGATTCATCAAAAAATGCGCCCCCTATCGTGCTTGCAAATTCCATTATAACAATACGCGCGCGCACACACACACACACACACACACACACATATATATATATATATATATATATATATATATATATATATATATATATATATATTATTGTATATCCTATATTCTTTTAATATAATTTTATTATATTTTATATATAAATTTAAATTTATATGATGCTGAATTTAATTTGTAGCTGTCGTCACAATTTGTGATAATAACTATACTATTGTGAAAATACTTTTACCGCTAAATATAACCTATAAAATTTTCAATGACAGCAGTTGTCAAATTAATATGCCCGGCTATATAAATATTAAATTTATATTATGAAAGATAAATCAATACAACACCAATCAACTCACTCTTTTCTCAGGGAGGGATCAAAGATTTCAACTAATAATTCAAATTTGTAAATTTCCAAATAATTTTCTAAATTACGTATCACACTATTCAAATCTGTTTGTCCAATTTAAATTATCTTATGACATATATGAATTTACTGTCAGGAGATTAACTAAATGTCACTTATTATACTAAATTTTCTATAGTATAAACATTATCAAATATAATGAAAATGAATATGAAAAGAGAGCCAAAGAGATTTGGAATTCAAATTTATATAATATATTATCAAAATAACACTTACAAAAGTAAAACTCTTCAAAAAATATCATAAACGCATAAACAAAGATAGAATTTTCTATCAAACCTTAATATTAAAAACAATCTATATTAGAAATTTCCTATCTAAATAATTTAACCGAAAGTTCAAAATGTCTAAATTTATACTTGATATCTGTCAATGTAAAATACGTAAATTTTCTTGTAAATTGTCTGTTCCCAAAATTGTCTGCACTTGACGTAGAATTTTATATAAGTAACGTTACTATAATTTAATCATAAGATGCATCTAGTTTCGAAATAATTTTGATCAAAGGCCTATTAATTCTCGAGAATAATATATAATATGGACTGGACTCACCAAACTGGATACTAGAAGATCTCGTACGTATTCTAAAAGGTATTTTTAGAATTTCCGGAACAAACGTTTCCAAATCAATAATTTAGAAAACGGGAAAACCACTCGCACTTTAGCGGTAATTCTTTGTGAATAGTACACGCACTGGCTTTACAAAAGGCAAGATATGTTGAACTGATAACGATTATATAAATTCCCTAATATTCAAAGTTAAATTTGAGACAACTCTTATTATGATGTTGTCTCATGGGGATTTCAAATTCCACTAACTAAAATGTTTCAATAAATAATTCTCTTCTCCTTTGGTTACCTAGAATTCTTTTTTTTTTAAATTAGAAATTTACGTTTTTATATACCAAGAGAGATTTTCATTATTTTATTTATAAGTGCCATTTTGCTAATAGAGACATCTGTATTCTGGTTTTTCAAATCGTTTTAAAATCTATCTGTCATTAGGTCTATTCTGCAGCAATGTCATATGAAATTGAAATGTCAAATTTTATTGGTATATTGAACCTTTCAAATTATTGATAATACAGTGTGTATCACTAGTATTACAACCAAATAAGCACATTTTCTTTATTTCAATGTTTTCTTTAGAATTTAGATAGAGGATATGTATTAATATATATATATATATATATATATATATATATATATATATATATATATATATTTTGAACTTATCATAATGAATATTCAAGAGAATGATACACAAATATGAGAAATTTGTAACTTTGTTGAATAACAAATAGAAATCACTTTCTTCAGACAGATAAAATTACTATTTATATTGACAATTATAACTAAACAATATGTATCATATCAAATCGAACATCTATGAGATTAATTATCCTTTATAATATAGAAATATATTAGCAAGATTAAAATTTGTTACCTTTATTTTCAGATTGTAAATAGTTATGAATCACAAAACCTTAACCCATTTTCTTAGTAAATTATAAATCCAAATTGTTATCAGCAACATAGACAATGAATTGTATATTCTATCTAGAATAACAAAAGAATCTGAAAAAGAACATAAAATTATTATTTAAACGATGATAAACAATATATATAACTGATACTAATATGAATACATGTTATATCATTTGTTGATTCTTATGTAGAAGTGTCAGTAAAAACTTCATGTCATGTAACACAGAATTAACAGAGCAGAAATATTTTCAACCATAGAGATATGTTATGTTCGAAGTATTGATTATTTTCAAAACAGCAGGAGTGTTTAAAGATTGATAACAATAGTAAAGGTTAAGCCAAAGTTTATATAAAATAATTGTTGAATTACATATAAAAGAGTAATTGAAAGACATTATAAAAGATTTTAAGAAGATTATGATTATAAATTCATAGATATTGTAATTTAAAGTGGGATAAAAATTATTATTGATATAAAAATAAGGCATATTTTGGAATGATATTGTATGTAAATAGATATAATGAATTATTTTAAAATTTTTCACAAATAATTAATAACAATAAAAATACGAGGAAAATAATTATAATTAATGTTAGACAGTAAATAAATTAAACCATGATATCTAGTTACTTGTTAGTTTTTTGTTGGAAATAACAAGGCTAGCAACGAGAGTTTTGTTGATTTGGGGAACAAGAAATTAGGTGTGGTGGTTCAAAAGCAGATGGACATGTAAGAAAATTTTTCTAATAATTTGTTAAATTCTGCGGAAATCTTTAGAAATCAAAAGCAAAATTGAATTTAAATGATAAATAATAATAATAGAGACATTTCTAGAAGAAAATATTTGTAAACATTCATTATTTGTGGAAAATGCAGCTAATCCATATTTTGAGAAGGGATGCTATGTCTGAATTTTATCAAAAGTCCACAATGGAATATTGATTATTAGTTTCAAAGACATTTAGTAAGATAATAAACATTATAAGTTGTATTTACTGAACAATTAAACCAAAATCTCGACTTACCTACAACAAACTATCAAGTTTGTTTTCCTACGATATTCAACAAGAATCCAGCTTCATTCCAGAGAGATGAATCCGAAGCAGAGTGCACAACAGAAACTTTAAAGTGATAGAAACAGGTTAGTGTATAAACAATTTATATGGTATACCATTAAAAATTTCACAAACATTATTAATTGGCCAAAAGTTCACTATTCGTTGTTTTATATGTATTAAAAATTCTAACCATTTCATGTATATTAGTTTATAGTAATAATTTGTTTTAACTGATTTTTCTTCATACCGATAGTGTTTTTCAATTCAATGATAGTTCGTATATATATAAACTAAATTTCATTTCATATGTTTGTTTTTATTTTAACAATTGACATAAATAGTTCCAGAAAATCATCATAGAGGTTCGAATAGGTATGTTCCGCATAGATATTCAAAGCGTTTTCAAAGGAGTTAAAATAATATAATATTTAGTAAATACAAATTTCGCATATTATAATATCTGCCAGAATCTAAAGGGAGTTAAGAGTTCTCATGTTTTCCAATAACACAATAAAGTAAAACAATATAATCAAAATATCCTGAGCTAGCCAATTTACTATATAAATCCATTGACAAAAATAAAAAACATAAAGTAATTAAAAATAATGCAATAGACAAAATTCAAAAATAAATATTGTTTAAATATATTTATTTATAAACTGATAAATACATAAAATTCATATAATAAATGTCACCGCAACGTGGGGCAAATTAAGTTTTTTTCGTGATAAGAAGGTTTTAAAAACATTAGAATTTCATATAATAAATGGCACCCAAGAACGTGGGGCGATTTTAAAATATTTGGTAGGTTGTTTTTTGTTAAGGGAATAATTAAAAGTATACAAATATTAGAAATTTTATTGACTATATTATAAATATAAGATGGAAAAGAAAATGATGTTAAGAGACGGAAAACAGGTAGGTACGGATAGTGGATCGGAAGAGGAACGAGAGGAAAGAAGACATGGTAGAGGGGATTTCCAAGTACATTACTTAGAACAGGGACAATCTGGAGAAAATGTACCAGAGGAAGACTCAACAGGAGATGAGGAAGCACAAGAACAAGAAGAGAGGATACAAGAGAGCAGGGAAAAACAAGGAAGAACAAGTACAAATAGAGATGATCAGATGATGGACAGGATGCAACAATTATTTATCAGAATGGAGGAGAGAATAAATGGAAACATAGATACAATGAGAGGAGATATCAACAGGATAGATGGAAAAATGGACCAGATGAGTGGGAACATAGACAAATTGGAAAAGAAAATTGATGATGTGAAATCTGAAAGTATTAAAGAAATCCAGAAAATCAGGGAAGAAAACGAAGTATTTCAAAGAAGAATGGATAAGATGCAACAAAATATTGAGGAGCAAAATAAAAATTTAAGAACAGAGATTCAAGACAATGGAATCAAAATCCGGGAAGAGATAGAAAAACATGTTGATCAAGAAATTCAAGAATGGGGTAGATGTTTAGAAGAAAATCTAACAGGAACTATTGTAATGGAAATCAACAAACAAAATGAAAATATAATTAGAGAAGTGGAACAGATAAAAGTACAAGGACAAACTAATGAAGAAGTAATACAGAAGGTGGATAAAAAATTTCAAGATTTAAATGTGAGACTGGAAGAACAAACAGGAACATATGAAAAAAGGTCGGAAGTCATGGGTAGATCATTTCATAGGGAATTAGAAGAGATGAATAGGAAACTACAAGAAACGGTAGAAGAAATGGAGGATACTGTGAGAAGAAATGGAGGAGGAATCATATACAATGGGAATATGGATGTAGGTGTTAAATTCGATATTAAAACGATGGATAGTCAATATCACAAGGAAGTACTTGAGATGAACAGAAGATTGAAAGACACAGTAGAAGATATAGGAGCAAATATGAGAGGAAATGTAAGAGATATAGGATGCCTAGGAGAATTTTACAATTATAATGTACCAAGAATAAAATGTGATGATAAAATGATAATATGCACAAATGCTTTCATCAAAATAATAATAAATGAAATGAATAAGGTGGAAGAATTTGAGACACAGATTTTATTGGATTTATTGGAAGGAATTAATGAGATATGGGACTGCAAAATTAAGAAGCATATGATAGAGAACGGAAAGAAGATTCAGAAGTGTAATGAGAAACAAACAACAAGAGAAGAACATCAGAAAAAAGTTAGGAAAAGAATAGTAAATTAAATAGTATAACATGATGATTGGAAGGAAGCTTGGAAACGAAAAAGCTATGGAATGGACAGGAAAAGGATAATAAAATAAACTGGAAGATAAATTTATTAATATCACATAACAATTATAAAAAACAAAAATAAAGTTAAGATAAAATTTTTATTATAAACAATGTACAAAGATAGAGATAGGTTAGGTCAGCTGTAAATAAAATAATAGACATAAGTATAGATTAAAAAAAAATTCAATATTAATTAAGTATATCATGCTAGATAATATTATAGGATAGATTGTGTTCTTTGTTGATTAAGCAGATGATATTCCAAACGATTCTTCACACTTCTTTATTAAGAATCTAGAAAAAAAAAATATATATAATACATATCATATAATATAAATCGAAACTTATTAGGTGAAACTTAGGAATGGAATAAATAGCTTAGAGTATACAGAGGGAAATTCAAACAGGGCAAACAAATAAGTAATGATAAATAAATTAGTTGAAGTACTGGCTTTATATAGAAATAAAACAGGAAGATATAAGATAGAGGGGATGAAATCATGTACAACTAAAAATATTAAATAGAATTTCACATATTTAGAAAATAAATGGAATAAGACACAACAATTAAACAAACGAGAAGAAAGGAGATAGTTAGATGAATTATATAGATTAGAATATATGAGATGATGTTTTGATGTCAATTGATATTTATAGAATATTTGGAGGTATATGGAAGAATAAGGAAATTAATACTGAGATATATAAATATGAATTTAAGAAATGTTTAATTATAATGAAAAATGAATATGTAAAATGAAATATGAAATGATGAGTATATATAAAATAAAGTATAATGAAAATGTTGAAATATGAATATGATATATAAGCAAGTATTAGTATGGATATGAGTAGTAGGGAGAATTAAAAGTAGGAATGTTATGAATATTTGAATTGACAATGAGACAAATTAAGTATATTTTATGAAATATTAATAGAATAATCATAAATGAGAATCCAAAATCTGCATTTGAAGATGTGAATATTGATTTAAAATAAAAAAATTCATAAACGAATTACTAAACGGAGTAACGGGTGAGAATCCAACTTTTATTATGAAGGGTATACAACCAGAACGTCACTGGATTTTAAACAGACAGTCAACAATGACAAGTGTACTCGAAAAGGTTAATCGGAGAATAATACGAAATGCGGAGAAGTATATTAAAAAACAAGATAAAAAGAAACCTAGGACAACACAGTTTAATAAAGGAGATATGGTGATTGTCAAATCTTTAAGAATGCCAAAGAAAGATGAAGAACAATGTGCGAAATTATTATATCCATTCGAAGGTCCATATATCATAGATACAGAAAACGGTAAAAACAGTTATCGATTAATATATCCAGGTACTAAAATATTAAGGGGTATCTTTAACATAGAACACATTTACAAATATTATTCTTAAGGAATATGTATTGAAAAACGAGGAATAGATAATATTACAAGTAATTTAAAATCATAGGAAATAAGTTGTTTGTAAATAGTAGATTAAGATAGGATAAGGATACAACCAAGAATTAGTCTAAGAAGTTTCTAATATTTTTATAGTAAATAGTGAAGGAATGATAAGTTTGTTTGGGAAATTGAAATTTAAACAAAATTAACCATGTTAATATTTATTAAATTTAAATTTGAGGGGATTTGAACTTATCATAATGAATATTCAAGAGAATGATACACAAATATGAGAAATTTGTAACTTTGTTGAATAACAAATAGAAATCACTTTCTTCAGACAGATAAAATTACTATTTATATTGACAATTATAACTAAACAATATGTATCATATCAAATCGAACATCTATGAGATTAATTATCCTTTATAATATAGAAATATATTAGCAAGATTAAAATTTGTTACCTTTATTTTCAGATTGTAAATAGTTATGAATCACAAAACCTTAACCCATTTTCTTAGTAAATTATAAATCCAAATTGTTATCAGCAACATAGACAATGAATTGTATATTCTATCTAGAATAACAAAAGAATCTGAAAAAGAACATAAAATTATTATTTAAACGATGATAAACAATATATATAACTGATACTAATATGAATACATGTTATATCATTTGTTGATTCTTATGTAGAAGTGTCAGTAAAAACTTCAACACAGAATTAACAGAGCAGAAATATTTTCAACCATAGAGATATGTTATGTTCGAAGTATTGATTATTTTCAAAACAGCAGGAGTGTTTAAAGATTGATAACAATAGTAAAGGTTAAGCCAAAGTTTATATAAAATAATTGTTGAATTACATATAAAAGAGTAATTGAAAGACATTATAAAAGATTTTAAGAAGATTATGATTATAAATTCATAGATATTGTAATTTAAAGTGGGATAAAAATTATTATTGATATAAAAATAAGGCATATTTTGGAATGATATTGTATGTAAATAGATATAATGAATTATTTTAAAATTTTTCACAAATAATTAATAACAATAAAAATACGAGGAAAATAATTATAATTAATGTTAGACAGTAAATAAATTAAACCATGATATCTAGTTACTTGTTAGTTTTTTGTTGGAAATAACAAGGCTAGCAACGAGAGTTTTGTTGATTTGGGGAACAAGAAATTAGGTGTGGTGGTTCAAAAGCAGATGGACATGTAAGAAAATTTTTCTAATAATTTGTTAAATTCTGCGGAAATCTTTAGAAATCAAAAGCAAAATTGAATTTAAATGATAAATAATAATAATAGAGACATTTCTAGAAGAAAATATTTGTAAACATTCATTATTTGTGGAAAATGCAGCTAATCCATATTTTGAGAAGGGATGCTATGTCTGAATTTTATCAAAAGTCCACAATGGAATATTGATTATTAGTTTCAAAGACATTTAGTAAGATAATAAACATTATAAGTTGTATTTACTGAACAATTAAACCAAAATCTCGACTTACCTACAACAAACTATCAAGTTTGTTTTCCTACGATATTCAACAAGAATCCAGCTTCATTCCAGAGAGATGAATCCGAAGCAGAGTGCACAACAGAAACTTTAAAGTGATAGAAACAGGTTAGTGTATAAACAATTTATATGGTATACCATTAAAAATTTCACAAACATTATTAATTGGCCAAAAGTTCACTATTCGTTGTTTTATATGTATTAAAAATTCTAACCATTTCATGTATATTAGTTTATAGTAATAATTTGTTTTAACTGATTTTTCTTCATACCGATAGTGTTTTTCAATTCAATGATAGTTCGTATATATATAAACTAAATTTCATTTCATATGTTTGTTTTTATTTTAACAATTGACATAAATAGTTCCAGAAAATCATCATAGAGGTTCGAATAGGTATGTTCCGCATAGATATTCAAAGCGTTTTCAAAGGAGTTAAAATAATATAATATTTAGTAAATACAAATTTCGCATATTATAATATCTGCCAGAATCTAAAGGGAGTTAAGAGTTCTCATGTTTTCCAATAACACAATAAAGTAAAACAATATAATCAAAATATCCTGAGCTAGCCAATTTACTATATAAATCCATTGACAAAAATAAAAAACATAAAGTAATTAAAAATAATGCAATAGACAAAATTCAAAAATAAATATTGTTTAAATATATTTATTTATAAACTGATAAATACATAAAATTCATATAATAATATATATATATATATATATTAAACTTATCGTCATAAATTTTAAACAGAATAACTCCCAAAAATATATGAAATTGTAACATTGTCAAAGGACGAATAGAGGTTATCTACTCAAAAATATATATAATTATCATTTTTACGTATGAACCGATATAATGAAATATATCTCATATCCAATTGAACGTCTATGATATCAATTATCTTTTATAATTATAAATACACTAGTATTATTAGAAATCAGTACCTGAATTTTTCATATTGTAAACATCGTGAGTCATCAAAGCAAATTTCATTCCTTGATACACTATAAATTCATAATTTATTCACAGCACAGAGGATGACATGTATATTTCACCTAGAATATTAAAATAATCTGAAATAAAATAAAATTATTATTGGGTAATAATAAACAGAAAATTTTGATACGAATATACAAACGAATTATTCACAATTGTCGAAAGTCAAATATTGAAATGTCAATTCAAAGCGGATGAAAAATATCATAGAAGATTCATAGCAGAATAGTCAACCATAGACATATTTCGAAGTCTGAAGTATTGATTTTTTTTAAAGCTGTTTATATAAAAAAGGTTATTGTACTAAATAATAGGATGAGTTTATATAAGATAATGGTCTAGTAAAATAACAGAAAGGGTTTGAAAAATATTATAAAGGATTATAACGAATTATTGATTGTAGATTTATTGATATGTTCATTTAAAGTGGGAGAGATGTTATTAGTGTATTAAATTATAAGACATAGTTTGGAACTATTTAAGAGGTAGAAAAGTATAATGAATTATTTTAAAATTTTCACAAATAATTAGGAACAATAATGATGAGGGAAAGAAAAGATAAATTTAATATAAAACATCTAATAAACAAGGTTGTAATATCTAGCAACTTGGTAGTGTTTTGTTTGAAATAACAATGCTAGCAACCGGGAGTTGTTGATTTAAAAAAAAAAGAGAAGGAAGGTATCTGGGGTGATTCGAAGTGGATGAACATGTAAGAGAATTTTTTTCTTAAAATTTTATTGAAATTATGCAAAAATCATGTAAATTTGAAATAAAGACATAATACAAAAGATAAAGTAGAATACGAGAAACGTTTAGACCAGAAATTAACTGTAAAACATAATTATTTGTGGAAATATATATAGAATTTAAAATTTGATTGGGGACGCTATGCAAGAATTTTGATTATATTATCACATTAAAGCTATAATTGATAGTGAAGAACATTCAGAAGCATCTTTAAACTGTATAAGGCGAATATAGCTAACAATTTAATAAATTTATTGACTTACCTGTATTCGAAAATATCGAGTTGGTGTCCAAGATTCCAGAAGAGAGTACAGCCTGATACCAGAGGAAGAATCGGGAACAGAGTGCACTTACTAAACTTTTAAGTGATACACAGGTCAGTGTTTTTTTTAATAATTTACATGGTATACCATAATAAAAAGTCAGACTTATAATTTATTTGGCCAAATTTCACTATGAACAATTTTTATCAATTTAAGAATATCCATTTCATGTAATTTAGTAGTAATAGTAAGGGTTTTCACAAATTTTCTCATTATAATCATAATGTTTTTCAATTTTATCACGATTCACCATTATATAAACTAAATTTTGTTGACTTGTCTGTATTTCATTTCTACCATCCACAGAACATAAAATGAGTGATATCATAGAGGTTAAATAGGTATGTTCCGCGCTCAGATTCAAAGCACATGTTGAGTAAATTATGGTAAGACAATATTCAAACTATACAATTTCATATATTTTCATATCATCCGGGACCCAACGAGAGTAAAGTGTTCTCATGCTCACCGTTCATATAAATACATATAACAATTTAAAATATTAACAATATAAAGATCACTGAGCTAGCCATACATACATACATATATATATGTATCAAAAAATTAATAAAATTATATAATAAAGTATAATAAACGTATATAAAAAAATATAACAACAAATTGTCGGCCCAACGTGAGGCTATTAAAATATCCAATTTATAAACTATAACAACAAATTGGCACCCAAAAACGTGGGGCGATTTAGAAATAATTGGTAGGATTTAGTGAGGAGTATAAATAAAACATATACAAGTAATATTAAATAAAATTAGTAACGATATTATAAATATAAGATGGAAAAGAAAATGATGTTAAGAGACGGAAAACAGGTAGGTACGGATAGTGGATCGGAAGAGGAACGAGAGGAAAGAAGACATGGTAGAGGGGATTTCCAAATACATTACTTAGAACAGGGACAATCTGGAGAAAATGTACCAGAGGAAGACTCAACAGGAGATGAGGAAGCACAAGAACAAGAAGAGAGGATACAAGAGAGCAGGGAAAAACAAGGAAGAACAAGTACAAATAGAGATGATCAGATGATGGACAGGATGCAACAATTATTTATCAGAATGGAGGAGAGAATAAATGGAAACATAGATACAATGAGAGGAGATATCAACAGGATAGATGGAAAAATGGACCAGATGAGTGGGAACATAGACAAATTGGAAAAGAAAATTGATGATGTGAAATCTGAAAGTATTAAAGAAATCCAGAAAATCAGGGAAGAAAACGAAGTATTTCAAAGAAGAATGGATAAGATGAAACAAAATATTGAGGAGCAAAATAAAAATTTAAGAACAGAGATTCAAGATAATGGAATCAAAATCCGGGAAGAGATAGAAAAACATGTTGATCAAGAAATTCAAGAATGGGGTAGATGTTTAGAAGAAAATCTAACAGGAACTATTGTAATGGAAATCAACAAACAAAATGAAAATATAATTAGAGAAGTGGAACATATAAAAGTACAAGGACAAACTAATGAAGAAGTAATACAGAAGGTGGATAAAAAATTTCAAGATTTAAATGTGAGACTGGAAGAACAAACAGGAACATATGAAAAAAGGTCGGAAGTCATGGGTAGATCATTTCATAGGGAATTAGAAGAGATGAATAGGAAACTACAAGAAACGGTAGAAGAAATGGAGGATACTGTGAGAAGAAATGGAGGAGGAATCATATACAATGGGAATATGGATGTAGGTGTGAAATTCGATGGGAACATTAATTTAATACACCCAAAAGTTTTTATTAAAATTATAAAAAGTAAATTGAGGGGAATAAAGGATTTGATGGAGAAGAAAATAGCGATAAGAGGTATGTTGTCAGGTCACGCATTACTCTGGTTCTGCAATAAAGAAGAGCAGATCAGAAATATGGAAGAATTTGAAAATCAGTTCTTAAACTATTTTTGGGGGGAATTACAGCAAGCAAATTTTAGGGAAAAATTATACTTTGGTAAATTCGACTATAATAAAGGTAAAAATTTGAATTCATATGCGATGCAGTTGTATAATATGGCACAGTATCTAGAACCGGTGATGAAAGAGGAGGAACTGGTATTATATGTAGGCAGACAATTTAATGCAGAAGTATCGGAGACTATTGCACTCCACAACATTAAAACCATGGATAATTTGTCATGCTACCTACAGAGAGTGGAGAGGAGTATTGTGAACACAAATGGAATAAATCGATACCAGAATAGGAATGAGGAGATAAGAAATGATCGAACAAGAGAGAATGGAAATGGATTTATCAGAAGGGACAATAATAACAGAAATGAATATAGAAATTATGGAAACAGGAATTTTGAAAACAGAAGAAATACAGGAAATGGAGATAGATATTATGGAAATGGAGACAGAAACAATGGTAGGCAGTATGAAAATAGAGGAAATCAGGCAAATTTCGAAAGAAGAAATTATAATGGAAACAGGAATGGAAATTGGCAACAGAATAGAGGGGAAGGAATAAACAATTATAGTGAAAGAAGAAACTATAATCAAAGGAACCCAGAAAGGAATTATGAACAAGAAAATAATAGAGAGGAAGAGAGAAGACAGGTGAATCATATAACACAAGAACAGGAAGGATCAAGTAATGATCCAAACCAAGAGCAAAGCTTGGTAAGAAATTTTGCGTAAATCGTCCTTACATTCGTAATATTATCTATTCTTCTCATTATCAACATCCAAGAGAATTTATAGATGAAAGTTCACAATCTACTGAAAACATAAAATTAATTTTCATAGAAGGGTATTTATTTGATGTGAAATGTAAAATTTTATTAGATACAGGATCGGAAGTTTCTATAATAAATCAGAATGTAATAGAAAATGTGAAACAAGATGATATTACGGTGATTAATACTAACAAAATATCATTAGTAGGGGCGAATGATAGAAAACTTTATGAAACAAATCAAACTATTATAGTTAATTTAAAAATAAATTCAGAACATATTCCAGTACAATTATTGATAGTTAAAAATTTAAGATATGATATAATATTAGGTAATGATGAATTAAATAGACATAGGATAATTATAGATTATAATCAGGGATGCATTAGATATCAAAATTCAAATATAAATTTTATGAAACAATATACAAACAATGATATACAAAATCCTGATATTAGGGAAATAAATCAAATTGGGGAAGAAATAAAAGTTTCAGGAGAATTATGTCACAGGGAATATCAAGATAGGGTATATGAGCTTCTACAACATCATAAGCGACTATTTAATGAGGAAGTTCATGTAGCATCCAGATATGTACATAAATTGGAAGTAACAGAAGAGATAAAAAATTTCAAAATAAAAACATATCCAATACCATACAGGCTGAAGACGGAAGTATATGAAGAAATCACAAAGATGTTGAATGATGGAATTATCGAAAGATCAAATTCTCAATACATCAGTGCCATCACATGTGTCAAGAAGAAAACAGGAGAAATTAGGTTATGTTTAGATGCTAGAAATATTAACAGTTATACAAATAAACAATATGAAAGTCCATTAAACATAGATTGTATTTTTGGTAGAATTACAAAAGCTAATATTTTCTCAAAACTAGATCTTAAACACAGCTTCTGGTTAATTCCTTTAGATCCAAAAAGTAGGCCGTATACAGCATTTATGGTGGATGGAATTGTGTATCAATTTTGTGTAGTACCATTCGGGTTACAAAGTTCTTGTGCTGCACTGGTACGAACTCTACATACTATCTTGAACCAATATGAAGACTTCACGTTGCATTATATCGATGAAATCCTTATATTTTCTGAAACAGAAGAAAAACATCAGGAACATTTAAAAATCATACTTAAAGAATTGGAAGAAGCAGGATTGAAATTAAATTTGGATAAATGCCAATTTTATAAAAAGGAGGTAGAATATCTGGGATATATTCTAAGTGATACAGGAGTAACGATGAATCCAGAAAGAGTTAAAGCGATACTGGAATATCAAACACCTAAGAATCTAAAAAATTTGAGGGGATTCCTTGGGATTCTAAATTATTTCAAGCGACTAATTCCAGACTTAAGTAGAAGAGAGATTCCTCTAATTGAACTATTAAAGAAGGACATAAAATGGAAATGGGATGAAAGACGGGACAAAGCTTTCCAGGAACTAAAAGAAATATTTTTGAAGAAACTCAAAGTTTATCACCCACAATATGATAAACCTTTCATTTTGAAAACAGATGCATCTATGGAAAGATTAGCAGGAGTTTTGATACAAATCCAAGATGAAGAGGAGGTTCCCATAAGTTTCATATCCAGGGTAACAAAAGCAGCGGAGAGAAAATATTCCATAACTGAGTTGGAAATGGCTAGTGTGGTGTTTTGTATAAGTAAACTAAGATTTTTCTTACTAGGAGCGAAATTTACACTAGAAACAGACCATATGGCACTAACATCGATGTTAAAAAACAGATATGCTAATAATCGGATACATAGATGGATTCTACTCCTACAAGAATATGAGTTTGATATAAAATATGTACCTGGAAAATTAAATATTGTAGCGGACGCATTAAGTAGAGTAAACGATAATGGAAACGAGCCAAGGAAATATCAAATAGGAGTAAATACATTATACCAAACTGAAGGGATATTTACTCTAGCCAGAGTAAAAGAGGATCAAAGACAAATAGATAGTATAAATACTAGAGGAGCAGTGAAAATTGGAGATGTATGGTATAAACAGATTGAGGATAGAGAAGTTTATATAATAACAAGAGATTATGCTAAGGAGATTATTAAACATTTACATATAGAAAATGGACATATAGGAACAAGAAAATTGTGGATGTTATTTAGAGAAAATTATATAGCTAAGAAAGATTTAAGTATTGTAAAAGAAGTTTGTAAATATTGTGAATTTTGTCAAATAGGCAAAGAAAAGAATTTTCATAATTATATGACAACAAAGTCAATTATAACAAGTAAACCGTTGCAAATAGTGGCAATTGATTTTATAGGGAATTTAATTAAAAGTACAATGGGCAATAGACACTTATTAGTAATGGTAGATGTATATAGTAAATATGTGAAAATATATCCATGTAAGAGGACAAATGCAAAAGTCGTAATTGATTGTTTTAAAGAGTACATAGAAGAGTTTGGAACACCAGAAACCGTGATACTTGATCATGCGACGTATTTTGAGAGCCGAAAACTAAAACAATATACTGACAATAAACAGATAAAGTTACAATTTATAAGTATACGAAAACCGAGTTCTAATCCAGCAGAACGATATATCAAAGAAATCATTAAGTATTTAAGAATGTTATGCCAAGAAAATCATAAAAGATGGGATGAACGATTGGATATTATCGAAAAGTTCATAAATGAGTTACCACACGGAGTAACGGGGGAGAATCCAATTTATATCATGAAGGGTATACAACCTGAACGTCACTGGAATTTAAATAGACAATCAACAATGGCAAGTGTACTTGAAAAAGTCAATAAAAGAATCTTAAGTAATGCTGAGAAATATATTAAGAAACAAGACAAAAAGAAGCCCAAGCCAATAAAGTTTAATAAAGGGGATATGGTCATTGTCAAATCTTTAAAGGTACCGAAGAAAGAGGAAGGTCAATGTGCGAAACTATTATACCCATTCGAAGGTCCGTATATCATTGATACAGAAAATGGTCAGAATAGTTATAGATTAGTATATCCAAATACAAAAATATTAAGGGGTATATTTAATATCGAACACATTTATAAATTCTATTCTTAAAGAATAGGTGTTAAAAACGATGAATAGATAATATTACAAACATTTAAATTCATAGGAAATAAGTTGTTTGTAAATAGTAGATTAAGATAGGATAGTTATACAACCAAAATTAGTATAGAAGTTGCCAATTATGTGAGCAAATAGTAATGGAACGATAAGTTGTTTTTGGGGAAATTCAAATTCAAATAAAGATTAACTATGTTAATATTTATTAAATTTAAATTTGAGGGGATTTAAACTTATCGTCATAAATTTTAAACAGAATAACTCCCAAAAATATATGAAATTGTAACATTGTCAAAGGACGAATAGAGGTTATCTACTCAAAAATATATATAATTATCATTTTTACGTATGAACCGATATAATGAAATATATCTCATATCCAATTGAACGTCTATGATATCAATTATCTTTTATAATTATAAATACACTAGTATTATTAGAAATCAGTACCTGAATTTTTCATATTGTAAACATCGTGAGTCATCAAAGCAAATTTCATTCCTTGATACACTATAAATTCATAATTTATTCACAGCACAGAGGATGACATGTATATTTCACCTAGAATATTAAAATAATCTGAAATAAAATAAAATTATTATTGGGTAATAATAAACAGAAAATTTTGATACGAATATACAAACGAATTATTCACAATTGTCGAAAGTCAAATATTGAAATGTCAATTCAAAGCGGATGAAAAATATCATAGAAGATTCATAGCAGAATAGTCAACCATAGACATATTTCGAAGTCTGAAGTATTGATTTTTTTTAAAGCTGTTTATATAAAAAAGGTTATTGTACTAAATAATAGGATGAGTTTATATAAGATAATGGTCTAGTAAAATAACAGAAAGGGTTTGAAAAATATTATAAAGGATTATAACGAATTATTGATTGTAGATTTATTGATATGTTCATTTAAAGTGGGAGAGATGTTATTAGTGTATTAAATTATAAGACATAGTTTGGAACTATTTAAGAGGTAGAAAAGTATAATGAATTATTTTAAAATTTTCACAAATAATTAGGAACAATAATGATGAGGGAAAGAAAAGATAAATTTAATATAAAACATCTAATAAACAAGGTTGTAATATCTAGCAACTTGGTAGTGTTTTGTTTGAAATAACAATGCTAGCAACCGGGAGTTGTTGATTTAAAAAAAAAAGAGAAGGAAGGTATCTGGGGTGATTCGAAGTGGATGAACATGTAAGAGAATTTTTTTCTTAAAATTTTATTGAAATTATGCAAAAATCATGTAAATTTGAAATAAAGACATAATACAAAAGATAAAGTAGAATACGAGAAACGTTTAGACCAGAAATTAACTGTAAAACATAATTATTTGTGGAAATATATATAGAATTTAAAATTTGATTGGGGACGCTATGCAAGAATTTTGATTATATTATCACATTAAAGCTATAATTGATAGTGAAGAACATTCAGAAGCATCTTTAAACTGTATAAGGCGAATATAGCTAACAATTTAATAAATTTATTGACTTACCTGTATTCGAAAATATCGAGTTGGTGTCCAAGATTCCAGAAGAGAGTACAGCCTGATACCAGAGGAAGAATCGGGAACAGAGTGCACTTACTAAACTTTTAAGTGATACACAGGTCAGTGTTTTTTTTAATAATTTACATGGTATACCATAATAAAAAGTCAGACTTATAATTTATTTGGCCAAATTTCACTATGAACAATTTTTATCAATTTAAGAATATCCATTTCATGTAATTTAGTAGTAATAGTAAGGGTTTTCACAAATTTTCTCATTATAATCATAATGTTTTTCAATTTTATCACGATTCACCATTATATAAACTAAATTTTGTTGACTTGTCTGTATTTCATTTCTACCATCCACAGAACATAAAATGAGTGATATCATAGAGGTTAAATAGGTATGTTCCGCGCTCAGATTCAAAGCACATGTTGAGTAAATTATGGTAAGACAATATTCAAACTATACAATTTCATATATTTTCATATCATCCGGGACCCAACGAGAGTAAAGTGTTCTCATGCTCACCGTTCATATAAATACATATAACAATTTAAAATATTAACAATATAAAGATCACTGAGCTAGCCATACATACATACATATATATATGTATAAAAAAATTAATAAAATTATATAATAAAGTATAATAAACGTATATAAAAAAATATAACAACAATATATATATATATATATATATATATATATATATATATATATATATATATATATATATATACATATATATATATTAATACATATATATCTAAATTCTAAAGTGTGTATCACTAGTATTACAACCAAATAAGCACATTTTCTTTATTTCAATGTTTTCTTTAGTATTTAGATAGATTTAGATGTCAAAAAAGTCTATGGAAATGAATAATGCCACAAATCGAAAGAGAAGCAGAAATCACAGAACTTTATATTTATTGTGTCAGGAAATATATAAATTTTGTTGTTGAGTAAATAAAGCTATTATTTAGGAATTAGTAAATAGGAATAGAGGATAGTTTATGTAAAAGAATAATAATAATAATTTGGTAGAAAGAACATTTTAAAAGGACACAAACACAATTTAAAAAAAAATAACACTTAAGAATTAGAATCAGCACACATATGATTAGGGCATAGCAACAAAAAACAAGGGGAGTTTGTTGATGAAGAAAATGAAGGAGAAATGATAAGAAATTTTAGATAAAAAACTATCAAAATTGTATAAAAGAGTCCTGAATGAACAGTAGAAGCGGCAAATAAAAATATATAAGAAGGAATACTATAAAGAAGCTACATATAAAAATATATAAAATAACAATTATTAGAGTCCCGGCAGTTCTGTATGGTGTGGTTTTGAAAGACAGCACTTCAAGAAGGAGTATTAGTGGGGTTGTGAGGACCTGGTTAGTTTTTTTTTGTCTTTGTTGGAACCAACATTTATGTTAAAGATATAAAACAGATCTGATAAAAGTAATTACAAAAACATTAGTACTTACGCATTTCTATTTAACGTTTATAATTCATCACTTTGTTTCTTTGTTCCAATTTAGTACTTGCACATTTCTATTTAACGTTTATAAATTTCGACTTCTCAACTTTTATATTAGCATAAGACATTTCATCACTTTGTTTCTTTGTTCACTGGTTTTTGCTACTTTACCATACATAAGAGACATAACTCCGAGACTTGCCAGATTGCTCAGTGCATGTGGTAACTTTAAGATTGCTAACAAAACTGTTCTATCAATCAGATCAATTTACACTAGAGTAAAAGATAAGAGTCCATTGACTTCACTTACTAACGTTGTGTACAGTATTCCATGTAGAGACTGTAAGAAACAGTATATCGAACAAACTCTAAGATCTCTGTCGAGCCGTATTGTCTCACACAAGAGCGACTGCAGATAAAGTAAGAATATTATCAAATATAGAAAAAGTAATTTAGTAACTAAATCATAATGTCAATGGTAGAAATAATTTGAAATCGAAAATCTAAGATAGTTGTTTGAAAAACAATAGAAAAAATCAACAAGAAGAAGAAAAAATTATAAAAGATAGTAGAGACCTCAGAGTAATACTATAAATAGAGTCCGCAAGTCATTCATAAAACTATCCGATGAGACGGCTAACATTCTATCGCCAGATATATGTTTCTATGAATTACTTTGAAGGAGTGGGAAGAGACTGTCTGACTAGTCGGACCATGTGCTTCACGGCATCGGCTTATGTCCATAGGCGTAGTAAAGAAAGAAACTAAATGTTCTATTACAAAAAATTTAGTTTTACTTTATTTGGCGATAATTAGAAATTAGAAAACTTTAAAAAAATAATTGAACTTTTAATAAGGTTTGCTTTTTTAAGGAAATTGTAATATATAGGATAATAATCTTTAAAATAAAACAATAAATTCGTTTAATAAAAAACTGGTTATAATTTGTTGTAGATAATTTTAATACAATTAATTATATGCATATATACGTACATATTTTTGGCGTTCATAAAGTAGTAATAACAAATAATTAGGACCTATTCGTAACGTTTGGCAAAGCCGAATACAGTTGAATAGGGGTTAAGAAAAAAAGATATATTTTTAGTACCTACTCACTAACAACGAAATGCCTTCAGTACGCAGAAGCAAAATCTAAAAAAAAACAACATGAACTACTTATATTTAATTTCCTACATATTGATTACTTAATTAATGTAATAAAATCACTTATTCCTAAATAGTATTGTTTTTGTATTTATACTTCTCGATCTAGGAGCTGAAGATGATTCCAATTTTTTGTATGTTTCGTAATGTATTCTAATTTTAAAATAATGTTTTAATATTAATTTAATTAATGGCATTGCATGACCATTTAGAGCATCGTCATCAAAAATGTGATCTCCAAAGACATTAAGAACATCTGGTTGTATGTTTTTTAATGTGTTTATCACTAATACGTCCAAAATATTTTTAAATTTTTTATCGAAAATATTATTGGTTTTTGAAAAGAATCTAAAAAACTTTTCTGCTGATTTACATGTACTTTTTGCAAAATTAGAGGCTTTTACCAATTTTCCATAAGTTTTTTTTTCTTGCAGTGAGATAAGGACAGTTTCTGATTCTAATATATTTAAACATTTTAGACATACCAAACAAGTCTTAAGTTTTCTGACTACGAAATCAGAAATGTACCCTACAATATCTTCCACAAATAATGTAAGATCCCAAGCTGAAGAATTGTGAAAATTATATTTTTCGATATCTGCAATATTTTGTTTTTCTATGTTAAGAAAAAAAGTTGTATCTTCCAAATTTTCCCCACATTCTATTTTAGTAAGAAGCGAGCCCGACCCACATGTTAAAATAGAAATATGTTGTAAATTAATGACATTACCTGAATTTGGACCAGATATTTCTGATTTTACAAGAAGTCTTTTATAGGCAGCTTCAAACTGCCTGGCAGTTGGATTATTATTGAAACCTCCCTTACTTCTAATTGCCCCAAAAAACAGCTCTAAATGATCTTATGACAGCCGATAAGTGGTAATATATTTTATATTTTTATTTTGAATGACATGAAAATCGTATAAATCTTTTAAACTTTGAATACAAATTAGAAATCCAGTTTTCCTGGCCGATTTCAAAACAGGTACATTTTTAAGTTTAATGCCCAAAATATAGTTTTTAATTTCATCGAGAAGTTGAAAAAAGTGGCTTTCAGTTGCATTTGATAACGGCTTTTTATACGTATATTTGACTAATCTTTTTCGTGAATTAAACACGTCAAAAAGATTATTAAATTTAAGGATAAATTCGGCAGTCGCCTTAGAATGTCTGAATTCTTTGATGCATAAAGATTCTGCCAAAAAAATGAGAGCATCAGAAACACTTTTACTTAATGTTTGAGTCCCAAGTCGTACTCTCATTTTTTCCCGAGTCCACTAAAGGTGTCAGCCTAATTTTTGTTCCTGCGTGTAAACCCTCTAAGTTTTGTTACTCAACAAGCTTAGAAATATAGTCCCAACTTACAATTTCACCACTGCCATTCTCTAAAATTTTCATTGATGCCAGGCAATTGCAGACCAATTTTATCATGTGGCATGGACCATAAAATATATAAATTGCTTCATTTGTGATTGGATGCTTAAAACTTGTTTGTAATTTTGTGACATCACTGAAATCTGCCCCAAGCTTTTCTCCCATGCTGACATTTGATGCAGCGCCATCAAAAGTTAATGAGGTTATGCGAATACCAGATTCATGAATTAATTCCAAACACTTATTTACTAAATTCGCCTTTTCATTTGCTGTTATTCCATTAATTAAAAAATATCCCACTGGCAATTTCCAATTACCATTAAGGCAAACAAGTAAAAAACTAATGCCTCTCTTGATGGGGGTAGCTCATCCGAGTCCATCTCCGTTCCCACATCTACATACCCTGTAAATTGACTGCCATCCCATTCTATTCGTTTCCTGATTGCCATCTCATCCATAACAAGATTGCACAATAGTATTTTATTACTCTCAGCGCATTTTATCTTTAGGGCTTCTAATGCTTCTTTTGTGAAACCTGGTTTCCCATCAATGGAAGTATACCATTTCGAAATGGTATTTGGATGTGGCAGTGACTTATTGAAAGTAGACCGTACAAAAGCGTAGGCACGGGGAGAATAGAATGATAAAGTAAGTACAAATGATCGCAGCCTGACATCATACTTTTGACTTTTAGGACCCTTTAACATTCGCTCAAATAAATCTCCTGCGGCACCGTCGGGAAATGCCTAAAACAAATAAACAAAAATCTCTTATGTTTAAATATCCTATACATTTGCCTAACAGTTAGCTAGCTAGAAATATGCGAGACTCAATTTGAATAAAATTTTTAAAAAGCCTGAGATTACTGAAGGTATGTTTACAGAAATAAAAATTATACTTTTATGATACATCCACAGGAGTCCGATATTAAAGATTTTTTCTTTAAATGCTGCAGCTAGGATTTCAAATTATTAATTCTTGATCTTAAACGTATCACGGTGCCTTACAAACTGTGGATCTTCCTTTGTTGTAATTGGGCTGATCTTTTGACAGACAAAACATTTTTTCTTCATTTTCTAGGGGTAGCAAAATCATCGCTGCTTAAATCTCCTATGTATCCCCTTTCCCTAAGAAAACAAAAATTAATCAACTTTTCGTATTTTAAGTATTCCCTAATCATATTTCTTAGGCCAAAATAGAAAAATGCAAATAAATGTTTAGGAAAAAAAATCATTTTACCTCTTGGTTTTTTTTTAATAGTTTCAAGGGTCCTCTAAACTAGATGATGGACCTACGACATCTTCCGATAATATTTTAGCATTGCTTTTCACAAGTTTCAGAAGCTGCAATTGTGTAGAGGAAGCACTGGAAGTAGTGGATGAAGATTCATCAGTTGTATCATTTTCAGCCACTTCCGAGGCTAATCCTGAAGTGCTTGGCTCAATAAGCCTAAAAATAAAGTGCATTAAATAAAACAGGATTTGACAAATATAATGTGAAACATAATACCTAATAGGTAGCATACCTACAATAACATAGCATAATTACTAACAAAATATATCATGTAAACAAGCTATTACTGAAAATACATACCTAATTGGTTCGTTGGTTTCTGGAGGTAACACTGATATACCATTTAGTGAATCAGATTCATAGTGGTCTCCTGAAAAACTAAAATAAACAAAAAACATGATATTATGTAGGTACTTTATTTGGATTACATATACTTATTTATTTTACAACATTATTCATTAAAAGGTTTATAAATTAATAATGTGGGATATGGACAAATTGAAAAATTTACAGGAGACCAAAAATTTCTCTCATTCATATAATAGCAATAGATAAAATAGTCTCCTATTTTATCTATCTATAAGAATAGGTTCCTATTTTATCTATTGCTCAGTATATTCTATAATAGATATTCCACATTCATTATAAAAACAAAAAAAGTTACCAGATTCTAAACATGTAAATTAGGTAACTTACCTAGATATGTCACTTAAAGTTTCCTCCGGATTTATGGGTAGCTGAATTGGTATAGAATTACTATCAATGGAATTTACCAAATCGAAGGTTCCTATAGAGGAGCAAAAAAATATTAAAAGAATAGCAGCTTTATTATTATTTTTTAATAAAATCAATAATGTAACTTATATTCTTAAAATTTGAACAATTATTTCATATTGTTTCTTTAATTACCCATACCAGGTATAAAAAAATATATGTAGGCAGTCATATTATTATAGAATATTAATAATGCAATTAACAATAATTATAAAAAAGTAAATTCTACCCTCAGTTTTTACTATCAGAAATTGTTATTATTACAGAAAAAAATTATTTTATGCAAATATCACCCACCTTGCAATAACTGGCCAGGGGTTTGCATTAGCATTTAAATATTTTCGTCCAGTGCATTTCTTGTAATGGAAATCCGTCACCCCAAAATGTTCTGAACAAATTTCAGGACGCTTTGGAAAAGGTTGTTGTTCGCTTATTCCCAATAATTCAAAAAATTTCTTATTCTTATTCACATCACTTGGAAAACTAAAAATATAATGGCTCTTAGAGTAGTACTACAAAAATGTATTATAATATATAATATATTAATGTAAGTATTATGTTTATATCGCAACTAATAAGTTTAACTAAATAATTATTTGGTGTGAAAATAAATGATACAAATTAAGTAATGTCGTGATGTTTTTATAAAAAGGACATCATTAGCACATAGTAGTTTTATGTTAAAATTGTTACTGAGTAATAAAGTAAATGTAAAATTAAATTTAAATAGGAAAGCAATGCCACTGGCATAGCCACTATTTACTTACAGGTGAAAAGAGAGGTTAGGAAAATTCCGACTATTTTTTTTGCTAATTTGGCAGTGATGTACCATGATTTTCACAAAAAAATATTGTTTTTTATAATGTCTGTACGCACACACAAAACCACACAAATATCACTTGAAAAGACGAACACACGAGTTTCAATAAACTAGGAATGTCGAAAGTTCGTAGTAAAATTGATAGTAAAATAGTTTCCGCCCCTTTCTCGGTGTTGCCATATTTCACATAGACAAAATTATTAACAGATATTTGTTTCGTTAAAACCTCAAACGTTTCAAACAAAAACATATTTTTATTACATAAACTACTTAGGAAAATTATTTTAAAGTCGTTTTCATATAATTTATTGAAAGTACCTTTTTATTTTGCGCGGTTCTATCGTGTCCTAAAATTCATTTGTCGCATTACAAAGGAAAAGTAAGAAATTTGGCAAATGGTCGGCAAGTTACCTTAGAATGTGATGTAATGTTGGGTTCACTTTTAAATGTGAACAAATTTATCTTTTTGATGTATTAATCTGAGGTAGACGTTTCACGTGACAAAAATTTAAATAAAAATCACTAAAAATATTCAAAAATGGCAAAGATTTGTAAAAATAGGAAATAAGTAATTAAGCATAATAATAAGGAAAGTGAAGTTAAAGGTAATACTTACCCAAAGATTATATAATGTGACTAAGAGGTCTGGGACCGTCCTAATATATCATCAAGCCCTATATATATATATATATATATATATATATATATATATATATATATATATATTTATATAGTGAACCAGATATCATAGATAGTAAGAGAATTAGATCTATAAAAATATGTTGATAGTATGAAAATATATGAAAATAATATAATTTAAGAAAACAAGTAAAAAGGAAACACTTTTCTTAATTTAAACAACATATCGAGTAAAGATATTTTAAATAATTGTCTATAACAATATAATAGATAAAGAAATTACCTCAATAATAACATAAAATATAGAGATTGCCTAACCAATGTAATGATGTAAATAAAGTTGCCTAAGACGAAGATTATTTTCCATAAAATAATCAGCTGTTCATCTGAAATGAAAACAAATATTATTATAGTTAATTCATTATAATCATTAATTTAAGAATAAAAACAAATACAAATATTGAATAGAATATAATTCAATAGATTTTCATAGATAAACAAATAATGACATATATACAAATGATATATGGTAAATAAAATAAACGTTGAATCAATAAATAATAATTTGTTAAAGTTTATTATAAATAATATAATGCAAAGAGTATAGACAAATAACATAAAAGAATTTATATTTATAAATAATATGAGTGTAACAGTGATAGACTGTCAATAACAATATTGGATGTTGTACCATTTAAATGTATCTATGTATAACCAACTTTAATTTATATGTATGATAAAAAAAACTCATAGGAACTCTATAAATGAACTAATAATGTAAAAGAGTGTATGTATGAAACTTTTCTAATAAGTGAAAGAAGTTTCAATTAATTTGATTGCAAAGGACAATATTGGATTGGTTATAAAATATGACAGAACAAATTGTGAATCAACAAATAAACTTTGAAATAGTGACCTAAAGAAAAACAAAAGACTGTTTTGTTGAAAAAAGTGGAGAATCGAGGGGACGCTTGAAGAATTGGGAAGCTGGTGTCAAGAAGCGAGGAGTGTGTGTGAGAATGTTCCAGAAATTTCAAGAAATTCCCTGTTTAACACAATTAAAACTATAAAGTACTATAAAAACAATCTTATTAATACTCACAGTTAATTATATCGAGTTATTCGGCAAGAATCTTCGAAATTTCTCATTATTTTTGGTTTTTGGAGCTTCAGAGGAGTATTCCTGGGGTCCAGAGACATTCATCCCAATTCAAGAACAACAGGTCAGTGTGTTTGAAATATTATTGGCCAATAATCAGAGTAAAAACTCAAAATACTCAAATAAGTACTTGATTTCATAAATTGATAAACATTTGCGCATATGATCGATCTGAAAAAGAAAGAGAACAGACTTTATATAGTTAATTAATTGCATAAATCGTTAATATTAATAAAAAGGCCGAATTTAAACAAATTAAAATATGTACTTACGCCATGTTGTAATCGCATAAATATGGTGCTCGAAATTTTATTAATGTAATAACTATGTCCATCTGTAAATAATTCCTATATTTCTATATATGTATATAACTATTTTCTTACCACAGCAATTTGTATCATATATATGTATGATTTATATATAAATTCTTTTATGTGTTTGAACCATTCACTTGTCTGCATCGTCAACAAACTATGTTGGTACATGTATAGATGCGTCTTTCGTGTAAGAATTGTTCGTTTTATGCTAAAGCGCATGACTAGTTTTTTCACGCACGCGCACTGAAGAAATTATCAAAATAAATAAGTAGGTATAATATATCCATAGGCGTCTCAAATTATTATTATCAAATATAAAATATTGAATTTAAAATTAAATCTATTTAAAAATAAAGTGTTTCCTTTTTATTTAAACAAATACAACATTATAAAAAGCCAGGACTCAAAGAGGAAAAAGGGTCTCATGCTCCCGAATTAATAAATATATAATAAATATAACAACTATATAAAAAAAAACAATAACTGAGCTAGCCAAACTAAACAAAAATTCTAAATAATAAACATCTACATTTAAATTTCATAATAAAAGTAAGTAAATAATAATAATAATGTTAATAATAGATATATATATATATATATATATATATATATATATATATCCGACGTGGACTGTAAATAAATTATAATCCCAATACTGAAGAAAATCTGAAGTCGTTTTATCCAATAGAAACCAATCATTAAAATCTGTTGTTCCAAAACAGAAGTCTGAAGTTGTTTCTGCAAACCTTTCTAACCTTCAAGGAATTCAGGAATGATAATATAGACAATTCAGGTACTGTTTTCTATTATATAGTTTTTAAACGTTCTTTGAAAACATTAGTTGATCATTAAATTTAAAGCTTTGTACATTTCAACTATTTAAATTAAAATTATACTTACTGTAAGGAAATTTAAAAGTTCAATGTAGCGTTGAGCCATTATAGCAGCTAGAAAATATTAAATTTGATGAACACAGCTGTTTAACATAAAATATCTTCTTTTTCTTAGAACTGCAAAAAATATAACTATTAACAAATAAATTTCGCCCATTTTCATAGAAACAATTTTATAAGTATAATTTTAAAACTGTATGCCTGATTCAGGCAGCCTGAATGTATGAGTGAGATTTAGATAAGTAATCTTAGAGAATGTAATGAATTTTAAATATTTTTGAACATTTATAAAACAAAATCGTTTGTTGAATTATGGATTTTAAGTTGACTGTGATTGTTTTATTTCTATGATCTATTTAAAATATAAATAGTGGTCATTACCAACATTATTTCTGTGAATGCCAAAGGACAGAGTCGGTCTTGATGATGTTTTTTTGTGCATATAATTTTTAGACTTCTAAACACCAGTCAACGAACTTGACGAAAAATTTGGTGTCGGTCCGTCAGTTTTAAGCTTCAGCGGACGAACGATAAATGCTAGAGCTTACGTATAAACGGATTCGGAATGAGCATGGTATCAAACCTCACCAATGGAGACAAAATCTTCAGTTTTTTATGCATGGTCATTCATTAAAACTGAATTAAACTGTAGCACGTGTCTACTTGTTTAGTAATGGAAAACCAGTCCAATTCCGCAACCCCCAACATGGAGGGCCAATTTATTTGTTTCACCGAGAGTATTTTATTTGTTCCAAATCCTTTAATTCTACTTTGACGCAGAGCTAACGACCTTACTCAAATTTCAGTGTTACTGGTTTCAGATCACTGGTTATCAATAATTCATTCCCATCCTTTTTATTGAACATGATCTAATTTCTTATTTTTTTTTTAGAAATAGTTAGTTCAAATATTGCTGCAACTTCCTCAACGGATAAGCCAGCGGAACTGCCAAAACTTGAAGAATCCCGCAAGAGAGATGTTGTTGACTTAACTTTATCAGATTCAGAAGATGAAGAACCTGCTGCTAAAGTGAGAGCTATTGCCCCCAAACCAGGTACGTCCTTACCCATACCATCTAGAGCACTTAGAACTAGACCAAAAGTGTGTTATACCGAAAAAGATAATTGAAAATCTTGTAAATGTATAATTTAAGTTTCGTAAAACGTCACAAAAGAAAATGTGTTGTAAACTGGGATAATATTATCATAGTTGTGTATATATATGAAAATTTCCAAATAAAATAAAATTGTGTGGTCATGTTTTTTTTTATTTATCAAGTTATCTTGACTGGGTTTACATTTACACTGTGTTATGTAAAAAGTTTATTAACCAAGGCCTATTTGAAGTGAACCTTTTTATGAGGTACAACAGGAGTTTTGACTTTAGAGTAAACTCGTTAAACTAACAAATTTGTTACATCCTTGTCCTTTTCTAATTACTATTTACTTAAACTCAGTGAGAGATAGACCCAACGTTGTTCTTCCCTCCTGTTACATAACTCGACTATATTCATTTAAGTAGCGAAATAGCTTAGTTGGCAGAGCGTTAGACTGAAGATCTACTTTGGTTCGATCCCAGGTTTTCGGCTGTCTACTTTTTTTTACCCTGTTCAATAGAGGAAGTATGCAATTATTAATAACAAATTAAAATACTCTAAAGAAATTGCAAATAAAAACGTTTGGAAGCAAAATATCGCTACAATAGGAGCAATTTGACTATTTCTTAGTATAAAATTAACGAAATACGCCAATATTACCGACTGTTATATACATAAATAAGTTGTAGGTATTAGAAGTCCTCCTTATTTTAATTTTACCAGGGACTTTTTTCAAATATATAAAATAATAATGTTTTATCTGTGATTTTAGCGATGTTTCCATATATGATGAGGTGTCCACGGAACGATGTGTGTGTTCTGTAATCAATGATATAGTAGTAGTATTTATTTAAATAGGAAATCCTAATTCACAATAAATACTATATTATATACATCACCTTACATTACTTTAATAAGCATCACAAAAGAATATAAGTAATTCCATAATACTATAAAATTATATGTTCTTCTTTATTTAAAATACAATGTCAAGTTACACTTAAATTCGAGACAGATTTTTTGATTTCTTTATATTTTCTGGTAGGCCATTGTAATAGATGAATCCTTTAAAAAACAATCTCTTTACATTATAAGAACGATTTTGCCTCCTTACATATAAGTAGTTCTGGCTTCTAGTACTGTATCATTTTATAAATATGTCATAACTAAGTAATGTAATCGTCCCTCTACCGTGAATAAGTCTAAAGTCTCAAGCATCATAGAGATAGTTGTCATTCTGTTGCATCCTAGTATAATTCTCATTGCGCGATTTTGCAATTTTTGTAATTGAGACATCTTATTTAAATCAAAAAAGTATATGCAATACTCAAAATGGGGTTGAATAATTGTCTTATAAACGTTTATTCTAGAATGTAGACTTAAATGTTGAGGCACTCTGGAGACAAATAAAGTTTTTTTCAAAATTTTGTTTTTGATATAATCAAAGTGACTACTAAATAATAAATGATTATCCAACACAAATCCTAAATATTTGATTTCATTGATAATTTCAATTTTTTCATTATTTATTTCTATACTTATTTTATTGTATTTTTAAGGTGCAATTATCATAGCCTTGCTTTTATTTACATTTAGCTTTAGTTTATTCATTTTTAAATATTTATTCTTAACACTCTATTAATTTTAAATAATAATCTATCCAAATTCTCGTCACTTACCGATATTAATATATCATCTGCAAAGATATGAATGTAGTCACAATCAATTTATTTATCTATATCATTTATGTACATCAAGAACAAGAGAGGACCTAGAATACTTCCCCGAGGAACTCCATGCTCTACCTCAATAGATGATATTGTGTCACCAATTTTAGTTTCTTGTTTTCTATTAGTTAGATATCCTTTAATCCAATTTAATACTTCATAGCGCTTTAGATTTTTTGTATTATTACTCTATCTACGGTCTCTAAAGCTCTTCTTAAATCCAATGATACTGCTATAGTATGTAAATTTTTGCTTATATTATTCTTCCACTGTGACAGTCAGCTGGATAGCTGGTTCTCATGAATGTTTTTTATTCTAAAACCAGACTAATTAATAAACAATAAGTTATTTGATTCAATATATTCCAACAACTGCTGATAAACTACTAATTCCAATAATTTTTCCACAAAAGGCAAATCATGTATTGGTCAAAAATCACTACTTTTATTAGTATTAGCAGCCTTCTCAACAGGTGTAACGATACTTTTTTTCAGTTCCTCTGGGAATATGACACTTTTCAGTGATACATTTACAAAATGACACCACTCATGCCCAATAATGTCGAAAATGTTTTTTACTACTTTACTATTAAGTTCGTAAGTTGTAGATCCTTTGTTTTTTAAATTTTTTATAATTGATCCCAATTTTCGCAAAGAAATCGTTTTAAAATTACTAAAATCTTTTTCGGACTCCTGAATATTACAAATAAACTGAATGTCCTCAATACTAGACACCATATCACTAATGCTACTAATAAAAAATTCATTAAAATGTTCAGAAAGCTCACGACTGTTTCCTATAAGAGTAACCTGATAATTATCTTCAAAATATACACCATTGGAAAAATTACTATTGTATTGTTTAGGATTAATCAATTTTTTTAATGTTTTCCACATTAATTTTGGATTTTTCACATTTCTATCAATTTCATTATAGTAATAAATATTTTTTTATTAAGTTAACCACTGCATTACGTTTGTGTTTCTAGCTTTCCCAGTTAATATTATTCGGAATACCTTTGAATATTTTATACACATTATCTTTATCTCTACTCAACTTTCTTATATCATCGTCATACCAAGGCAAATCATTTTTGCAATATGATTTTGTTTTTATTGGTGCAATCTCATTAAAAATTGAGCCAAGATTGTTTTTAATATTCTTATAAGTATCGTTTAATATAGTACATTTCCTTGCCAAAGCAGATATTTCAAGATTAAAGCATTTAACAGTTATTACAGTGAGTTTGGGTTCATCCATGACAAAAGCCTGTAAATTATCAATATTTGTTAGTACATAGTCTATTAAAGTTCTGCGTGTGCTAGTTATTCTAGTATATGTTTTTACTTGTTGACTAATGACATAAGCACGGAACATAAAATTCGTCAGACCAAAAATCTAAATTGAAATCACTTGCCAACATAACCCGAGAATTCTTACACAATACTTCCTCGCATATATTCTCCATTTGATCAAGAAACGCTGCATAACTTCCACTAGGTGAATGATAAAGGCTTCCTATTATCCATTTAGTACTGCCGTAACTTACAGATACAATTTTACACCAATAGTTTCCTTCTTGTACAGAAGTTTTACCATTCGGGCAATTCAAGTCTTTTCTAACATAGATAACTATCCCTCCTGTGTGTCTTGAGCTGGAGTCACATCTTGTAAGTTCAAAATTATTTATCACGCCAGTTGTTCTAGATTAATCTATAATTAAATAAACTAGGTCTGTTTTAAAATCCATTGATACCGACCTATTTTCAACTGCTCTATAATTTATTTTTTTGGGGTCATTTTTCTTATCTCTTCTTCTGGACATATTTAATTATTTTTGAAGTATCGTCATCATTAACCATATCATTTAATTTAGATCTTCATTGTTTATAGTACTCACATTGTATAACTGTTTGATCTGCGAAGATTCTTATCGAAGGAATCTCCTCTTTAATTTTTTTTACGGTTTTTAAGGATATTTACCACAGCCTTATTCGAGCCACATACAATCTTTACGGGGGGCGTTTTACTTCCATCATATTTTCCCGTTCTAATAACTTTAAAATCATTAATGGTAATACTTACTTGTGATAGGATTCGTCTCACTATCCTTTTTTCTTCTATTTTGACATTTCTATTCACGGCATTTGATTCATTTATATCTAAAATCATAATATTGTTGGATCTCATCTTTCTATCCTCTATTTCATTAATAACTGCTTCCATATTAGTTTTCATTTCAGCATTTCCCCTTTCTATCAACTTTTCTTCCAATGTATATTTTTTCTTTCTTTCAGATCTCTGACCTCACTTCTGAGATCCTCTATTTGTCATAATAATCATGGGATTTTCTTAAATGCTGTCCAACAGTCCTTACAGAAAAACACTAGTGATCTATTTTGCAATATAACAGTCCGGTATTCAGAGGGTGCAAGATTAGTGCACGACTCAGTAGAATGGAGTGTAACATGGCAACTATTACAAGTCACCAGTTTATCCTTCTTATTAAGATTTGTTTTGCAAATCCCACATTTTTCTCATATTTTTCTGTTTTAAAAATTCGTTATCCAAACTTATTGTGGAACAGTAGACACTTCTCAAAACCTCATTTAGGTTTATAAAATCCTAAGCGGAAATGTTTGGGTGTCAACTTATTTATTTATTAGGCATAAGGTTTATTAACAAAATGTAACTTAAATATCTTTTAACACTATTTTAATCAATATAGGTGAGGGTAAATATATTAAAATCCTTAAAATTCGTACAAGTTTTTTAATTACCACATGGCATGTGGTAATTAAAAAACTTGTACGAATTTTAAGGATTTTAATATATTTACCCTCACCTATATTGAAGATGTTTTCGTACTCTACTGGATTTGCTTCAGAAAAAAAAACTATTTTAATCGATCTACACAGCCAATTACAATTTCTTAATAATCAAATTAAACTTTTATATTGATGGTAATAAAATAATCAAATCCCCCAAATATGAATATCGTTCTATATAACCATAATATTTAAATTAAACTTTTTATCAAAAATAAGCTCTCTTGTAATCATATTAATTAAACATGAGAATATTTATTATATAAGAAGAAACAAACACTAGAATTTTTCGTAAACATCAATATCATTTGCTTTTTCAGCAATCACACTGGAATAATACTAAAAATTTGCTCAAATTCAATGTAACATACATCATTTGAATCTAATTTAAATTATTTTGCAGTATTACCCACCAAAATTCAAAATAGATACTAGGATTTCTCCATCATCTTTATCAACACCTGTATTACAAGTGGGTGTAATTGACAGTTTTTTTAGGTGAGGTACTTTAACTACTATAAATGTTCCAGGGAATATTAAATGTGTATGTAGGTTTTCCTTGCCTTGATCGTAACATGTACCAGCGAACCTGACGAACAGAAATCAATATTAAGTTATCCTCATTGGATGATGATGAGTAATAAATAAATCTTTTAATTGTGTAGTCAGTACTTCGTTACAATAAAAGACTTGCACATTTTATAAGGTACGTCAACATTTTTTATAGGTGTGTTAAAGGAGTTGTTGGTACCTAAGCTTTCTCCTGTTCTCTTATTTCTTTTCTTCAAAGTTTCATATTCATATTTTAAATTGAGCAATTGTTTTCTCCTGTAGCTTTTTTACAATATGCTCTATCCTTAACCTGCTTAATGTTTCTCTCTTCCTTTGTCATCTTACTTAAAAATTTCCTTTTCCGGGCATTAGCTTCTTTTCAATGGGGCGCAAGTAAGGCGAACTATTTATATAAGTTTATGTTACGGACGTGTTTTATAATTTTCAGCCTCATGAGACTCCATATTGCTAAAAAAATAAAACATGTATTAAAAACTATGTTAGCACAACATACAATGTATTAATTAACTAATAGTTATAACATATATGACTTTGGTAATCTCGAAAACGTCATCACCATTTCGAGAACTCTTGAAGGTACTATTCGTTATAAACACTATAAAACGAATTTTTTCAATATTCCAAGTTAATAAATGCATTCCCAGCATGATGACCTATTGATGTATGTTCTGTAAATATTGGATCAAAAGGTACTTGCCACTTATTTTCAATTATTTTGGTGACAAAATCTCTTGATATCCACTTTGTTTATATCTTCCACTACACTGTACCATAGGCATCTACAGGGTACCTTCAGTAACACCATTTTTTGGGGCAACCAAAATTGGGTTCACTCGAATGACATTTACATTGTTGGACATAATGTTTTGACTTACTTTGCTTTAGTTTCTTTTCTTTCTTTAATAATGCATATAATTATTTGATATTAGATCAAATTGAAAGCCAATAAAGAAGAAAAACCGTTGAATTGATTATTTGACGTATGTTTCCGGTATTATTTTATAAAGATTACTACTTATGACATGTTCTTGAAATGATTTTTTGTTGTTATTTCTTCAGTAATAATAAATACGTTTTACATTTGAAGTATAATATTTTAGGTATAGTTAATAACACAGTCAAGTATTCACAAATGATTTGTTTTTAAAAAACTGAATTTAAGTATTAATTTGGTAGCAAAGCTAATTTTCCACCTTGGTGATTTTGATCCTATTAAATTGTCAATTAATTTTAAATATTTGGAGAGATTATCTTCAGTTGAAAATTCATGAAAAGTAGCAGAAAGGCTAGAAATAACACTATTTTTAGAAGTTATTTTATTAATTTCTATCAACTCTGATTAAGAGATAGGATTATGTGTGAAACACAACAGATGCATTTAGAACTCGTCGCTGAAGTGTTGTGAGCCATCCAGTATTTTTGAGTTGACCGATGATATGGTCCCTTCTTTTAATGCCACAAATCAGCCTTGCACATGAATTCTGCAACTTTTGTAATCAATAGGAATCATATCTACGAATTCTAGGTCAATAGACGGTGTTGCTATAATTAGCCACAAGTGTACATAGGATTCTTTTAGTCTTAACCCTTAATTCGACACGTGAAAGGTACAACTTCAAATCGACACTATGAGTCCCACGGACTCACATTTTAAAAAATAATAATAATAGATTTAAATTAAATTTATGTAACCAAAATACTTTATTATAAAAAACATATTCTTAATATATAACATTTTATGGGTTACAAAACAAAATAAAAATTTATTTCCTAGATTTACAAAAATAAAAAGAATAACAAAAAAAGTGGCGAAACTGTCACCAGTCATCATTAACAGGATATAAAAAAAAATAGAAGAAAATAAAAACTTTTTTCTTTAAAAAGCCTTAGATAAAAGTCCAATACTTAAAAGAAAACTATCAAAAATGAATAAACATGTTATAGAAAAAACCTGCAAGCACATTACTAAGCCCTCATTTTTCAGCAACGCATCTAAGGCATACCTTTTTTGAACAAGATAGGCAAATGGGCTTTGAGCACTTGCAGCAAAGATAGGCAGTTTTTGTTCTTTTTTTATAATGACATAAAAAACAATATTTTCTTTGGTCACGCGGTAGTTTATCACATGGTATTTCATCTATATTAGTAGGTATTGGCTCACCTAGAACATTTGAAATAGTATTACGTAACTGACGCGGAAGTTTTGAATTATAAAGGCGTGATTTTATATTGTTTTCATTGAGACCACAGGCCAAACCTTTTAAAAAATTAAGCCTTGTAAGGTTTGTAGCATTTTTTTGGCTCTGATAAAGTATATATGCATTCAAAGCACTCATATCTAATATTCTATAAAACATAGCCATGGGCCAACGGTTAGCTCTGCGACTCGAACTGTACACCGAACACTTTTGGTCGACAGAGTCAACACAACCTTTTGTATTGTTATAGTCATCTATAATTACAGGTTTGCCAGTCACTTCATTAGTTTCATCATCGTGGTGCATTGATGAATAGAGAATAACAGCCTTATTTTTTTTCGGTACGTAACTAACACTCGTGCATTGATTTGTAAACCCAAATAACGACGAACCAACAGGTCTTTTTTTCTGTGGAAGAAATTTCTCCTTTGTTTTTTCTTAGAGTTCCAATCGTCGTTAGGCCTTTTTCTTTCAATGTTGATAATAACTCCATTGACGAATACCAATTATCCGTAGTTACGTTTCGATTCGTATTGGATATGGGTGTGCACAGCCGAATCACTGCCTGTATTGGAATTGGTTTTTTTCTATCTTCTTGGGAAAGAGTTTTTCCGTCAGACTCTTTTCCAGTATACAAATAGGTGTTATAGACATAGGTGGTTCTTGCATCGGCCAAGCATTGAACTTTCAAGCCATACTTTGCTGGCTTGTTAGGCATATACATTTTAAATTTGCATCTGCCTCGGAAAGCAATAACCATTTCATCCACCGTTGCATTAGCCCCAATAGTGTAAGATTTTTGTGAATTTTTGTTAAACAATTCCAAAATTTCTGTTACAGCACAACCCGGATCTATTTCCTTACGTGCTTCTCGATCTTCAAAGTCGTCAAATCTTATGGCTATAAGCAAACTACAAAATCTTCTAATATTCATTGAAGCTCTAAATATCTCTCGGCCCGAACCATCTGTAGCGAAAATCGCAAGAATACTCTCATGATTGGATTTAAAAGCTGCACTATAGATCAAAAGAGCAAGCAATCCTTTTAGCTCAATGATTGTGCATTCTCGAAAACTAACATCATTAGGATACTTCAATCTGATATTTTGAAGTTTTTTATTAGTCCACGTAAGGATATTATCTAGCATTTGCTGATCAAAAATTTGCTGAAATGATTCGCATGGACTTAGTAAATCTTCTTGGCGAAACTGTCCTTTGGCACAAGGAAGACGAATGATATTGTGCGATGGAGTGCGCACGTTACGTGCCGGTGCAATTTTCGACCACTTGAACCTATTTTTTCCATAAAAGTAATATGTTTCTGATGGCGCTATATTCTCAAAATCGTCTGTATCTGAATCACCTGATAACTCTGATGTTGATTCATGGTCACTTGGTATATACGGAGCGTCATCAGTGTCAGACACAATATCATCATCTGGCTGTTTTTGCTCAATACTTGTATTTGTTTTCGAATCATCTAATTTTTCCAACTCTTGAAGCCATCCGTTAACTACAGACTCGTAATTATCGTCATAAATTTTAACAGAACTAGGTCCTGGTAAATTTCTATCCATATTGTGATCTAGAATTATATAAATACAGTGTTACTAAACTGTACCATGAATAAAAGTTATAACGTAAACCTACACCATGAGTCCCAGGGACTCATTGGCACGTGATACTTACCCCAAACAACGCTGCTTAGACACACCCGCACGACTATCGATTAACGATACGACTGGAGAAAGCTACTGAAACGCAGAGCACGCTCGAGGCAAAAAGGTGGGAGTTATGCGAGAACAAAACTTGCACATGAGTCCCTGGGACTCAGGTGTCGAATTAAGGGTTAAAATTTAGCATGTTTCTCTTAGCTTATATAAGTTTTAAATTACTAAATCCTCTTCTAATTATTATGGAGACGTGGAGAAAAGTTAAGGTCAGAATCATAAAAAATGCCTACGTTTTTGAAACTTTCTTTAATCTCAAGGACATCGTCATTTATACTTATTTGCACTATATTTATACTTCTATTACGCTTGACACGTCTACCGAATAACATTAAATTATATTTTTTGTCATTTATCGATAGTCCAATTTTATTTGAGAAAGCAACTAGAGATTCATGATCTTCGTTTATAAGATTAACTGCATGGTCCAAATTATTTTCATCAAACACGTTATATATTTGGCCATCGTTAGCATAGAAGTGATCAAGCCGTATTTTAGGAATTTAGGTAACTGCGAGGTATACAGAATAAAAAGATGTGGCCTTAGGATTGAGCCTTGGGTACACTACTTATGACACAAATTTATTTAAGACCTTCCGGTACAAAATAAAAATTTCAAACTGCGTCTAAAAAAATCTTCAGTCCTTTGTATTTGTACATTGGTAATTTTAAAGCTTTAGCTTGAACTCTTATAAAGTTGCGGTTTTTTAAAAAGGGATGTGCAAATTCAAAGTTTTTGGGAAAAAGGTGGTTTTCTCCGAGTTGGCTAGGAATTGTTCAAAAAAAAATTTGGGTTCTAAAAATGTGAAAAAAAGGCATGGCATTCCATTTGAAAAAAATTAAATCATTTGCCTAGTTTACTAATGGACCATCCTATATACATCAACGTAATTTTAAAATGTTTGATTTTAATTACCCTTAACATATACCTTTCAAATAAATATGTGAGTTATACACAATAAGAGTTATAGAACTACAACTACCCAGTATATACGAATTTGAAAATTAATGATTTTTTCTAAAATTTTCGACAATGTCGATAGCAAACATAGGCTTCCCCACATTTAGGTAATGGTATTACTTCTGCAAGCTTCCAGACCGAAGGAAAAACAATAATTAAATATGTGTTTAATGAATGGGATAATGTAGGGGCAACTATACAAAATCATAGTGATACTTATTTTATTAAAGCCTGTTGCTTTTGACTTATTAGACAGTATATGTTTATAAATGTATTTCTCATCAGTTAAGCTGAACTAAAAATGTGTCATTTATAAAATGAGTATTGTAAAACTGCAAAGGGAACCCCCCGAACCCTAAAAATGACAAATATAACCACAACAAACCTACTTGTCTAAAAGTTAGGAACTGTAGGCTATAATTTTATAAGAAACAACAAAACTAAAATGCAGTTTTAGGGGCTTAAAATTTGAAAAAATTTCCGGTATCCAGACCTCCAGGTAGTTCATCGACCCCCGTCCCCCCTCAGAACTTAATCCTAGTTACGCCACGGCAACAATGGTATTAATATAATAGATGCTCTCAAAGTCTGTTGCCAAAAGATCGTTCAAAAATAATTCATTATTAAAATTTTTGAAATCCCGATATGTGTATAGAAATGGAACTGATTTATTTTGTTTAAAGTTTAAGGTACATGCCGCAATATTTCCAAATGCGGGACTTTTCTGTATTAACACAGGAACTCCTCCATGTTCGTTAATATCACTTTTTTTAAACTCAACATATACCCTCGAGTTCTCAACAACCCTCCAAGTCCTGACATGTATGCATATATTACTTGTTATGTAATTTGTGGAAGCTCAACAGATGCTGCTTTAACTTCAGTTTAAACACATTTAAACAATGTAACACGTTGATTGCTAAGGAGGGATTACATTAACGCCTCTGAGAAACCAACCCCCATTTTTGGGTTATTTAAAAAAAATATGTCAAATGCATGTAAATGATTTTGTTAACTGACCTTAACCATTTTCAAGGTCACTAGTAGCTGTCCAGTAAACTGGACCAATGAGCTATGCACATGGTTTTACCCTATATGTCCCGCTGTCCAATTCACTGGACACATAAATATTGTCTAAACACTACAAAAACTTGTTATTTATTCATTTGCTCTAATAATAATTTGCTAACTAAATAAGAAAGGAGTAATGTTTGGCCTAAATACTATAATATATCAAGTACAAGTAGATTCTGCATGCCATTTTTAAAACAGGGGTAAACACATAGACCTGGCTTTTCTGAACAAACTGGACAAAAATATCTTGTTTTCTTTTGAACCTTTGTGGTTGTACACTGACGGAATCTCTTCATTATGCATTTTTCTTTTCCTGCAGGAGTATTTGGCTCTAACTAGTGAAATTTGCCTTTAGTTTCAACCTCATCCTCTACTTGGCCGAGTGATCAGGTTCATAATAATTTCTTCTCGAAAGTTTAAAAGCATAATATTATTGTTATGATGAAACTTATGGATGAAACAGGAATTCCACACACAAAATCAATTAAACGAAAAAATATTTTACTATACCATCTAACAGTTTTACGAGTTGATTCCCAACATGTGTTTATTATAATCAATAACACATGCAGGTTTTATTTTAATATTAGCTCCTTTGCCCTGAATTTTGACCATCGAATGTTTGTGAGCCGCACTTATCATCGTAACATACCTTTTATAGTGAGTAATACTGGCCCCCTTTCTTTGGCAAACTGCTTCTCACTCCTTTAGCTTGGCTTTCGTAATTTACTTATGGTTTCCCTTCCTATTTTCACGTTCCTACCAAAGATGTTATTTTCTTGTGCAATAATTCAGCCAAAGAAACATTATTGTAAAAATTGTCAAGTTATACTGAGTGTCCCTTTTCTAAATTTCTAAATAATCCTTCATCAATTCTCTTACCCTGCTTTCAGCATGTGATGATTCTTCTGAAACTAATGTGTCCCTTCCTGTGTGAACAATAACGTTAATAACAAAACCATGATAAACATAAACTTTATTTGTACAGTGTTGACGGTCTTGTATTGCGTTGGTTGGGTAGCTATCTAACAGAAAGGTCACAAATGGTCAGAGTTAAACACTACTATTCCTATAATTTTCCTGTAACTTCAGGTGTTCCACAGGGTTCCCATCTGGGAACTTGTTTATTAACGATATAATGTGCTGTTTCCAAAATAGCAAAGCTTTATTGTTTGCTGACGACCTCAAATGCTTTAAAATAATTACAAATATAGATGATGCCTTACTTTTACAGAATGATTTGAACATCCTGTCTGATTGGTGTACACTAAATGGAATGAGTTTGAACTCATCCAAATGCCACATTATGCGTTTTTATTGAATACACCACCCAATTGTTTTTGGATATAAAATTAATAATGTATCCTCGACTCCACACTCAGTTTCAAATCTCACATCTCCACTGTTACCCAGAAGTCAATGAAGATGCTTGGCTTTATAAAGAGTATCACTTGTGATTTCACAAACATCATTGCTGTTAAATCCCTCTGTTGCTCTATGGTTAGAACACACCTTGATTACTGTTCTTCAGTTTGAAATCCACATTATTAAACTTGAAGCTGTTCAGCACAACTTCTTGCGGTATATTTCCTTCAAGTTGCAAGTTTACCATGACTATGTTTTTCTGAAGCACATATTAGATATTTCTTCTCACGAGGTTCGCTGAAAGCAAAGAGATTTAATACTGCTATTTAAAATTATCAATTTACTGTGTAACAGCCCAGAACTGCTCTCAAAGATATACTTCGTTGCACCCACTCATCCTACAAGGCAGGTACTTTTTAAGTTTCTTTCCATAGATGTAACTATGCATCTAACAGTTTTATCCTTAGTGTTCTTAGATTAGCTGACCTTTAAATTTTTCATACTTTAGCTCACCGATTCAAAAACTATGTGTTGGACCTTGCACTCTGATTACTTGCAGTTTTTAGCTTTAATTTATACTGTAGTGTTATCTCTCTTTTTACCATTTAATTTATTGTTATTGTCTTTAACTATTTTATCTTATATCTTAATTCATGCTATTGTGTTATCATAGCACTGTAATTTTAGCCGTCTTGGGCTTTCCCGTAAATGAATAAATAAATAAATAATCTACCTATCCAACCAATCTTGGATTCATCAATCATCAATTGATTTTGTTCAGGACTAAAGATTTGTTCAAAATTTTGTAGTATTTGTTCTAAAATGGAGGTAGAATTTTGAACAACTTGTCAGTCTCTTTGATTGTAACATGATCGACATATCTATGGTTATTCAAAATTGTTTGAAACCGATTTCTCGACATGTTTTTTTCAAATACGGGATGGAAGTACAAAGGGTGGCGACTTTACTGCTGAAAATCATGGCATGCACGACACTATGCGTAAGACAAGAGGTGCCACCGGACAAAGATTAGTGCCCAATATTGCTATTCTCCTAGTCAAATCTATATGGAATTGCTAGACTATAACCTGCAGTAGACGCGGGCTATATGTAAAGAACTTGCATGTCCAGTATCTGGACGATGGCACTTAATGTGTTAATAGCAATGTATCTAAAACAGAATACTCAGGTTCAAAGACTTGTAGTTCCCGATAAACACTAATTGTAATCACATTTAAATGCAAATGACCAATTATTACCACCATGCACTGTAATGACATATTTAGGATACACAATTGAAACAAATATAAACACCAATGCTCATAATAACAACGAAGCACAAAAGGCGAAGTTACAAGAATAGCAACTAATTACTAGTGTTTTAAATGAAACTCACGGTTTCTAGTTAATTCCACAATATAATAAAAGTTATTGAAAATTCTAAAAAATTGACAATTGTTTCGATAAATCAATATCATCGTCAGAATGACAGAAGTTACATTTCATTTGATGCCTACCTGATGTTTAGTAGTTATTTTTGGCTAGACCAAGAAGTGACCTAACTTGTGATTGACTTAATATATGTTTATAGAAAAAAGAAGAAGATGTGATATTACAAATATTGAAGCTTAGATATTATTAGCTCTATGGTGATATCCTGGATATCATTTTTCCAATTAAGATCAGTATAACTGTGCAATGATATAGAAAACCAGGAAAACTATATATGCTGATCTTTACAATTATCACTTAAGAAGACAGTTTATTAGTGGAGAACTCCCTAGATTTAACTGTTCATTGACAGCTTCATATTTTGGGTTTCTTAAATGTCTTCTAATTTCCAATTCTTCAAGGAAATCCAGTTCTTGTTTCTTTTCACAAATATGCAGCACTTCTAGTTTTGTGTTAGGTGTCAAAACATCTACTTGACACCAATCATTCATTGACACCTAACATAAAACTAGAAGTGCTGCATATTTGTGAAAAGAAACAAGAACTGGATTTCCTTGAAGAATTGGAAATTTTAGTGATTATTATGTACATGATTATGCTGTGTTTGAGGTTATAAATGAATCTTCGTCACACAGAAATCCAGAGGCGACTTGCGCTCAGTGGTTGACAATCTGTAATTTTTTTTTTCAAGAACTTTATTCAAATGATGCTACGAGAGTTACAAGTATATCACAATATTAATTAGAAAAAGAGATACCAGCACTATCCAAAAAAAGGTTATTCCAAAGCAGCACAGTACCTGTTGGTCTCGGAAAAGCAGTTAAACAAATAACAATACTACTATATAAATTACAACAAACAACAACAATACAATTGAAATTCACTTACGAATATATTGCACAAATGTATCTTAAAATCTAACAGTTCTAACAATTGATTTCTCACAAAATAACACAGTTATACCAGTATTATTCAATTTTGTAATACGGAAGAAAGAAAATAAAAAAGAAAGGAAAATGATGTCAATCATTCGTTGAGTATGCAGATATAATAACTCTTGGTTTTATTCTTAAATACACTGATATTAGAGCTGTCTATTATTTCCTTGGGGAGAGTATTATAAGTTTTCATAGTGTAATGGGATTATTTAGGCCAATGTTAGTACGTACAGGTTCCAAAAATACATTTTTATGCGTTCGAGTATTGTATTCATGGAGCTGATTAACAAATGTAAAGTTGGTATTGCATTTAATTTGTTCGTTTATAACCTTGTAAGCAAATTTACTTTGTTCAATTTCTAGAATATCCTGAATAGGCAGTATCTTGGTTGCTCTGTATATGGTATTTTAACTGGAACACCCTGTATAATATCTAAATTTCAAAATGAAATTTTCCAATTAACTTACTAATAAAAATGAACTCTTGTTTGAAGTGGATAAAATATATGGTTTAAGAGAAATTTGAGTTTTTAGATCGGAGTGTATATAGAAGAGTCATGTTCTGTAAAAACATATATTCTGAAGAAAACTGTTTTTAATTGTCACTACTCATAGAAAATCCTTAGGGATGGTATTAAAACGCAATAAAACGATTCAATTGCAATTTTAGTTTTAGTTCAGTCTGCGTCTTCGCCATATTCTGTAAAAACAGACATTCAGGAGAAAACTCGAGAATAGTGGGACTAAAATTGCAATTTAGTAAATAGATTGGGAAATGTATTTTTGGAATTTAGATATATGTTAAAATTATGGATTGTTAACCACTGGGCACAAGCCGCCTCTGGATTTCTGCGTGTGATGTAGCCTCATTTATAAAGTCAAACACAGCATATTGTTGTTTGTAACCAATCACTAAAATTTTATAATATTCCAATGTATAGTTTAGAAATTATGTCAAAACACACTGACTTGAAATAACTATAATTCCGAAATGAAGGCTTGTGTGATAAACATTTATTCGAATTTCTAACAATATTTTGATCTCTTCTACTCGCTCCCGAATTTGTCATTATGTTCCTGGACAAAGTAATACCGATAAATTTACCAATACATATCAGTGTTCCCTTTTTAAAAGCTACGGGTAGCATAGCTTACTTTTGAATATCAACGTCGCTAATAAGCATTCATCAAATCGTTAGACCTTTCAAAAAAATTGAAATATATGTCGTAATAACACTTTATAAAAAGAATTAAATAAAGAACATTAGCGCACGCTGTTTCCTAAATAATTTCATGGTACTCACGAGGCATTTATTGAATGCTGTTTTATTTTACAGTTGTGGTAGATTTGTTTTGAGATATTTGTGAAATAGCTTTCTGGAGACCTTTTGAGGTAAATGCTGAATCCAACTTATTGCTTATTAATAATGAAATTCCTTCTAATAATGTAATTCAAAATTATGATCAGGGTTGGCAACTACAGGTTTTTTTGAACCTAGGTTTTTTTAACAAACCTACTTATTAAAATATGGCAATTGTAGGTTTTTAGGGTTTTCTCTATTTTCTTTCAAGGTACTGAATAAAAGCTTCCTGTTATCTTTTACTAAAATCTAAAATTACCCACCCAAAAAGAAAGCTTTTCTTCCTAGTTTAAATTTCATTCAAATCATAAATATTAAAGGTACAGATACAGACAGTTAGAGGATGCTGCAGGGCCGGGGATTTACCCATTCATGTTGATTTACATATATATTATCAATGTTTTGGTTAAAATGTGATTTTTTTAGACCTAAAAAACCTTAAAACCATAATAAACCTGAAAAACCCAAATATATATCTTTAGTTCTTAGGTGTTTTCCAATCCTGATTATGATAATATCCAAGTTAATAATGAAATAAATGTTAATAATGCATTTCTAATTAATACCAATTTAAAATGAGACACAGTTTTGGCAATTTAAAAATCGAGATTTGCAAGTTCAACGAGTAATTTTAAATATACAGGGTGAGTCACCTGTATTTATACTGTCTCTAGTGGGCAAACAGTTATATTTTTCAAAAAAAAATCTCATGGCCATATAAACATCAATTACCATCTAAAAATTATTTACAGTAGTTTAAAGTAGTTAAACAAATCAAATATACGATTTTTTAAATGAAACGCCCTATATTTGATCACATTTTTGAATTCTACATGAAAAATTAGGTCAATTTTCAAGGTTTCATGTATCTAGGTTTTACCGTTCTTGAGATATTTCATTTTTTGTGGAAATGAAGAGTTGGCATAGAAATTTAAACCCGACGAATCCATTTAATTTAGACAAGTGAATTTTACAACTGTGATATAAGATACCTTGAACTACCAATCGTGATATTTGTTGTTTCATTATTTTATAATGGGGTGTTCAAATATTAAAGGTCACTTTGGCCAAATTCAAATATCAATTACTTTATTATTGCAAATGGAACACCCTGTATATTTTCATTACATTGAATAGCACTCTTAGTTCTCTATCATAGTGCATAAAAGTTCCCTATACCTATTTCTAACCGTTCTGAAGTTTCAACACTTTATTAAAATATATATTTTTCTCATTAGTAATGTTTCATCAAGGCGTCTGGTGTCAATTCTTGACAGATCTACGAAATGTAACAAACGGAACCATTGTTTATGTCTGAGCCTGTCATTTACAATATTGTTTAGTTTATCTAAATGATTTCAGCTTTCTTTGTTTTTATTTCAATGATAATACTTTGGGGTAACATTTTAACAGATGAAACAATATTCTGGCATCAAGGGTATATGCACAAAAGTATCCTGAACGAGACCATCCGCAGAAGATAAGTTTTGAAACGGTGCTGGCAAGATTTCATGCTACAGGTAGTATTGCTTACACGAAGCAAAAGAAGATGATGACAGTTACCACTAATGAAGAAAATTAATTTTTGCTGTTAGAATCAGGAACACAAGCACCAGAAAAATTGCCAGACATCAGATATAAGCCAATCCAGTGTTTCTAGGATTTTTAGAAAGCACAATTACCATCTGTTAAAATGTTACCCCAAAGTATTATCATTGAAATAAAAACAAAGAAAGCTGAAATCATGTAGATAAACTAAACAATATTGTAAATGACAGGCTCAGACATAAACAATGGTTCCGTTTGTTACATTTCGTAGATCTGTCAAGAATTGACACCAGACGCCTTGATGAAACATTACTAATGAGAAAAATATATATTTTAATAAAGTGTTGAAACTTCAGAACGGTTAGAAATAGGTATAGGGAACTTTTATGCACTATGATAGAGAACTAAGAGTGCTATTCAATGTAATGAAAATATACAGGGTGTTCCATTTGCAATAATAAAGTAATTGATATTTGATTTTGGCCAAAGTGACCTTTAATATTTGAACACCCCATTATAAAATAATGAAACAACAAATATCACGATTGGTAGTTCAAGGTATCTTATATCACAGTTGTAAAATTCACTTGTCTAAATTAAATGGATTCGTCGGGTTTAAATTTCTATGCCAACTCTTCATTTCCACAAAAAATGAAATATCTCAAGAACGGTAAAACCTAGATACATGAAACCTTGAAAATTGACCTAATTTTTCATGTAGAATTCAAAAATGTGATCAAATATAGGGCGTTTCATTTAAAAAATCGTATATTTGATTTGTTTAACAACTTTAAACTACTGTAAATAATTTTTAGATGGTAATTGATGTTTATATGGCCATGAGATTTTTTTTTGAAAAATATAACTGTTTGCCCACTAGAGACAGTATAAATACAGGTGACTCACCCTGTATATTTAAAATTACTCGTTGAACTTGCAAATCTCGATTTTTAAATTGCCAAAACTGTGTCTCATTTTAAATTGGTATTAATTAGAAATGCATTATTAACATTTATTTCATTATTAACTTGGATATTATCATAATCAGGATTGGAAAAAACCTAAGAACTAAAGATATATATTTGGGTTTTTCAGGTTTATTATGGTTTTAAGGTTTTTTAGGTCTAAAAAAATCACATTTTAACCAATACATTGATAATATATATGTAAATCAACATGAATGGGTAAATCCCCGGCCCTGCAGCATCCTCTAACTGTCTGTATCTGTACCTTTAATATTTATGATTTGAATGAAATTTAAACTAGGAAGAAAAGCTTTCTTTTTGGGTGGGTAATTTTAGATTTTAGTAAAAGATAACAGGAAGCTTTTATTCAGTACCTTGAAAGAAAATAGAGAAAACCCTAAAAACCTACAATTGCCATATTTTAATAAGTAGGTTTGTTAAAAAAACCTAGGTTCAAAAAAACCTGTAGTTGCCAACCCTGATTATAATTTTGAATTACATTATTAGAAGGAATTTCATTATTAATAAGCAATAAGTTGGATTCAGCATTTACCTCAAAAGGTCTCCAGAAAGCTATTTCACAAATATCTCAAAACAAATCTACCACAACTGTAAAATAAAACAGCATTCAATAAATGCCTCGTGAGTACCATGAAATTATTTAGGAAACAGCGTGCGCTAATGTTCTTTATTTAATTCTTTTTATAAAGTGTTATTACGACATATATTTCAATTTTCTTGAAAGGTCTAACGATTTGATGAATGCTTATTAGCGACGTTGATATTCAAAAGTAAGCTATGCTACCCGTAGCTTTTAAAAAGGGAACACTGATATGTATTGGTAAATTTATCGGTATTACTTTGTCCAGGAACATAATGACAAATTCGGGAGCGAGTAGAAGAGATCAAAATATTGTTAGAAATTCGAATAAATGTTTATCACACAAGCCTTCATTTCGGAATTATAGTTATTTCAAGTCAGTGTGTTTTGACATAATTTCTAAACTATACATTGGAATATTATAAAATTTTAGTGATTGGTTACAAACAACAATATGCTGTGTTTGACTTTATAAATGAGGCTACATCACACGCAGAAATCCAGAGGCGGCTTGTGCCCAGTGGTTAACAATCCATAATTTTAACATATATCTAAATTCCAAAAATACATTTCCCAATCTATTTACTAAATTGCAATTTTAGTCCCACTATTCTCGAGTTTTCTCCTGAATGTCTGTTTTTACAGAATATGGCGAAGACGCAGACTGAACTAAAACTAAAATTGCAATTGAATCGTTTTATTGCGTTTTAATACCATCCCTAAGGATTTTCTATGAGTAGTGACAATTAAAAACAGTTTTCTTCAGAATATATGTTTTTACAGAACATGACTCTTCTATATACACTCCGATCTAAAAACTCAAATTTCTCTTAAACCATATATTTTATCCACTTCAAACAAGAGTTCATTTTTATTAGTAAGTTAATTGGAAAATTTCATTTTGAAATTTAGATATTATACAGGGTGTTCCAGTTAAAATACCATATACAGAGCAACCAAGATACTGCCTATTCAGGATATTCTAGAAATTGAACAAAGTAAATTTGCTTACAAGGTTATAAACGAACAAATTAAATGCAATACCAACTTTACATTTGTTAATCAGCTCCATGAATACAATACTCGAACGCATAAAAATGTATTTTTGGAACCTGTACGTACTAACATTGGCCTAAATAATCCCATTACACTATGAAAACTTATAATACTCTCCCCAAGGAAATAATAGACAGCTCTAATATCAGTGTATTTAAGAATAAAACCAAGAGTTATTATATCTGCATACTCAACGAATGATTGACATCATTTTCCTTTCTTTTTTATTTTCTTTCTTCCGTATTACAAAATTGAATAATACTGGTATAACTGTGTTATTTTGTGAGAAATCAATTGTTAGAACTGTTAGATTTTAAGATACATTTGTGCAATATATTCGTAAGTGAATTTCAATTCTATTGTTGTTGTTTGTTGTAATTTATATAGTAGTATTGTTATTTGTTTAACTGCTTTTCCGAGACCAACAGGTACTGTGCTGCTTTGGAATAACCTTTTTTTGGATAGTGCTGGTATCTCTTTTTCTAATTAATATTGTGATATACTTGTAACTCTCGTAGCATCATTTGAATAAAGTTCTTGAAAAAAAAAATTACAGATTGTCAACCACTGAGCGCAAGTCGCCTCTGGATTTCTGTGTGACGAAGATTCATTTATAACCTCAAACACAGCATAATCATGTACATAATAATCACTAAAATTTCCAATTCTTCAAGGAAATCCAGTTCTTGTTTCTTTTCACAAATATGCAGCACTTCTAGTTTTATGTTAGGTGTCAATGAATGATTGGTGTCAAGTAGATGTTTTGACACCTAACACAAAACTAGAAGTGCTGCATATTTGTGAAAAGAAACAAGAACTGGATTTCCTTGAAGAATTGGAAATTAGAAGACATTTAAGAAACCCAAAATATGAAGCTGTCAATGAACAGTTAAATCTAGGGAGTTCTCCACTAATAAACTGTCTTCTTAAGTGATAATTGTAAAGATCAGCATATATAGTTTTCCTGGTTTTCTATATCATTGCACAGTTATACTGATCTTAATTGGAAAAATGATATCCAGGATATCACCATAGAGCTAATAATATCTAAGCTTCAATATTTGTAATATCACATCTTCTTCTTTTTTCTATAAACATATATTAAGTCAATCACAAGTTAGGTCACTTCTTGGTCTAGCCAAAAATAACTACTAAACATCAGGTAGGCATCAAATGAAATGTAACTTCTGTCATTTACAATATTGTTTAGTTTATCTAGATGATTTCAGCTTTCTTTGTTTTTATTTCAATGATAATACTTTGGGGTAACATTTTAACAGATGAAACAATATTCTGGCATCAAGGGTATATGCACAAAAGTATCCTGAACGAGACCATCCGCAGAAGATAAGTTTTGAAACGGTGCTGGCAAGATTTCATGCTACAGGTAGTATTGCTTACACGAAGCAAAAGAAGATGATGACAGTTACCACTAATGAAGAAAATTAATTTTTGCTGTTAGAATCAGGAACACAAGCACCAGAAAAATTGCCAGACATCAGATATAAGCCAATCCAGTGTTTCTAGGATTTTTAGAAAGCACAATTACCATCTGTTTCATATTTCGCTGCATCAGTATTTATACGGCGATGACTTTTACCACAGAATATGCTTTTGCTTATGGGCACTTGATCAAGTCGCAGAGGAAGAAGACTTTTTTAAATTTGTGTTATTCATAGATGAATCAACTTTCCACAATAATGGTCTAGTAAATCGTCATAACTTTCACTATTATCACACTGAAAATAGTCACATTTAGTGTAGTAGTAAAATATTATGTAGGTATGTTAAATATGGTTAATAATTTGTATAAAACTAATCGCTCCTATATATCAAATTATGAGGCAAACTTTGTTTTATAGAGTTCTGTGTATAGGTCAAATTCGTTTAATGTGTTGAAGGGTCATTCTAATAGTAGAGTTCCTATTTGTCAGATTATAAAGTGGATATAACTAGAAAATGTCGGACAAGTCTATACACTCCCCGAAGAATTTTCAATACTCTTAACGCAGATTGATTGGTTCACATGTTTCATAGATTCATCGTTAGATATTTTTCGTCATAGACAATTCTATACAAAAAGTTTTCGGAATTTTCAATGTTTCTTTTCACTTTTTCAACTGAATGGGATGATTTCAAGGTATTAGATTTTTATATAGGTTCTATAAGTTTAAAAAATGCCTGGATTTTGTTAATTTTGGGTCGATTGTACTTCTGTGGGACCTGAATAAATGTATATTACGTGTTTTTAGCATAGTTTTAGAACAAGCGGCTTCGAAGATTCGTTTAGAAGGTAGACGAAGTAGAAATACGGCAACCTGCAATTTACTATGCTATTCCTTCTTGTAACTCGCTACGTTCAATTCCTTTAAATTCATTAATTTATTAGTTTTCGACAACCAAATTAGACCAATCTCTTATCTAATAAAATATTATTGACTCGAAATCGACGTTAAATGCTAGAAAGCGGTGGATAGCAACACTTGCAAGTGTCAGAAGATTTGTCTGTTATTTATTTAGAAGTCGCTACGCATTTGGATTGTTGTGTTAACATAATTTGTGTGATTATTTTAATACAATGAATTACTACGGTAGTCGATGTTATAATCTATTTAAATTGCCTGCTCATCGGAAGTCCAGCAATTTTAGAAAATTTAGCTGAAAATACGATCAACTTTTGTTTACGTGCGTATGTCCTGCAGATTACGCCTTTCAAAAGAGACACCGCCAAAAACCAGCCTCGATCTTGTGTAGAGCATCCAAACATCAAGTGAAAACTAGCGAAACTCTTAAGATAAGTGTTTCTTCTCGAAGACGACAATTATAACTTTTTTCACACATATCATGCTACAACAGCAGCCAAAACTTCTGCTCCAGTTGAAAGCGAAATTTAACGACTCGTCAACCACTAATTCTATAGAAACTTTAATACTTACCATTGCACCACAGACAATAAACTGGCAGAAGAATTTAGGACATCATGGCGACAAGGGAAAAAAGCGAAGAAACTTGTTAATCAATTTGGCATTTTGTAATCATTCGTCATCACAGAAACTGTAAGCTACCAGTGGAAACTGAATACTTGGTTTTTATCCTCGGACATAAGCTGGTTTGTGCGTAGCAAAAAATATTTTATTTCTGTGAAATTAAGACGGTCAAAGAACTCACTTACAAAAGCAACTTTTATTGTGCAATATCGACGAATTGTATCAAAAATTTCAAAATAAATTTCCTACCGTTCAAATAGGCTTCACAATGCATCCTTGTTGGAGATTCTGTAACACCTTGTATGCGTGTGTGAACATATCACCAGGACGTTGACTAGAGGAAACATCTTATAAAGAGTGCCTGGGGATGATGGTGCACTCCAATCACACAGAAATTTCTAATTTGATGACATCAAATCCAAGTTATTGACAATCTTCGAATCACTATTAGAAAACTTTCTGATGTTGACAGCATATGGATTGGCTTATCTATGCACTTGTTTTGGACGTTTTGGGCATGAAATGTCTGGCAGTTAGATTTATTCCAAAAATGTATAAGCATTGCCAGCTGTTGAATTATGTCAACGACTATCCAGATTTTCACAGAAGATTCATAACTGGAGACGAAAAATAGCTTTAGGGTGATGACGTCAAACCAAGGCCAGCCAAGCCAATAGGAGCTAAATCCGAGTAAAGCACGCCAAATTCAGTCATACTGAAAGATATTGTTAATTGTTTTCACTTTGATTACTATGACATGGCGCATCATGAGGTCTGGTCAGATGATTAAACTTACCTTATGCGCCGTTCACGTGAAACAATATGAAGAAATTCCCGATTTGTAACAAACAATTCAAGTTTGATGCATCGGGATAATGTTCCAGCTCGCACATCTTTGCTTATTCGTGTTTTTTCTGCCAAAAATAATACTGTCATTATGTGTGCCTCATTTACCGTATTATACTCAGGAGGATTACTTTGAAGGGACAAAATAGATATTGGTGGAAATAAATATTTTTCGAGAAAAATAGAAAGTCGCCTGATTTGTTTAATATAATAAAAAATTTGGAAATCTTATGTGGATAATCCAATTATGAAATAGTATACGAAATTATTCAAAGCAAATTTTGATTTGAAATAAATTATTGTAAATTTTACAAATTGTACTTTTTATTTATACTGCTATAAAGGCGTATTATTCAGCCCTATAAAAATATTAATGATTCAAGAGGAGTAACTTAAATTGAAAAGGAATATGTTTCTGAACAACATTTGGGCAAAATTGAGATCATAGTTATTGCAGTTATGAACCATATAGTTCAAATTAAACTAAGAAGTGCCAATAATTATAAATTGTATTTGCTTGAATGTATTAACTGTTCTATAACCATACTGAGCATAGAGAACTTTGTGTGTAAAATTTTTATTGTTAATGTTTATTAGTATAATGTGCGTCTTCAGTGTGTAAAAATTTAATAATAAATTTGAAAGATTAATCAGTTTCGTTCTACCTTACCTTTCTGATTTGAAGATCTTTGTATGGCATAGAACTTTTCTTATTTTTTGGAAGTCATTATTTTTTTCCATTGGTGTATTGGTTATTGTTGACAATATTGTTTAGGCTTATTAGTTGGCGCACATTGGTTTTATGTAAACCACTTTTATTTCCTTCAATCTTCATATAAAGTTTCTAATTTTTAAACTCCTAATTTATTTTAAAATATTGGGGTATCTACATATTTATTCTTTAATGTTACTTACGTCAATTTTTTGTTTTAGATTCAACTAGCATCTCTTCAAGTAGCAACCAATCTAGGGTTACAACTACTCCAGGTCCGTCTTCAGTTTCCAGTTCCGGCTACCCGGCAAGTCCTTCAGTTATCAATCTAGATAGCCCTTCTCCACCCCATTCACCACAACAAACACCCCAAGCAGCACCTCAGCAGCAAGCCCCTTCGTCATGTATGATGACAGGACAAACCAATGGAAATTCCAATCAGACAAATCCTCCTTTTATGAGCCCTACCTCTATGCCTTACTTAGATCTGGAAGGTGAGGCTGCCGTCGGGACCATTACGAATATACCATACCCCACAAATTATTAGGTATTAGAATTATATAGTTACCTCTTGTGAAGTTGTAAAGAGTAAATCATACAATCAATTGTCATGCGTTTTTGATAGTTTTATAATGATAAAAACAATTTTTGAGAAAAACCAATGTACAAGGGAACAAAGATAAAGGATCATGAATGAACTTGAATTCGATTTTATGATCAACTATACAGTTTTTTAGCTCTAGTCGAAGTAGAACCCTGCCAGTTTGACACTTAGTTTCAGGATCAAGTGAAAAATCAAAATTACTCACGTTATCCAGTAGTCACAAGAAGTTGCGTTTGAATTTCCAATAGCATTCAAAGTTTCAAACATTTTGGCAAACAAGTTTTTATCTACATTTTTTCGATATTTTCACGCAAGAGTTATTTACTTTTGCTTTTTTTTGTGGAATTTCATGACGATTCGTTGCTTTATCATTTTTCCAACACAACTTTTATGGTAGAATTGTACGACGCTTTGCTTTTTCATTTTTTTAGCAAAACAAAATAATAGCTTTTTTAGTAACGAAGCTCACTGCACATTCGTACTTTTGTGGAAGTATTTTATAGTCACACAGTATGTATGCATAATTGTTTTCATCATATCCACCCAATAAAGAATTATCAAATGTGTGAACGCTCAGTTTTTTTAAATATATACAGAAAATGGACTGCTAACACTTCACTAAAGGAAAAGCTGCAGTAAGACTATCTTCTCATGTGTCTTGGACATTAGTCATTATATTAGCCCTTCTAAATGTATCCTTTGCTATAGACATATCCATATTTACGTGGTTTAGAAAGTTGATATTAGTAATGACATTTTCTCAACACAATATTATTTTGCAAATGTTTCGATTTTTCCTGGAGTTTTTTTGGCGTGGGTTCGTTCTAGTTCATACACTAACTTTTTGGTTTCACAAACTCCACACTTGTGGGAACTGCTGGCTTACCACAAAGTAAACATTTAAACCGCCAAGTTTCAACCAAAATTGCACCTAAGCGTAGGAATTAGGAAGTTGGCCACAGTATTTAAATTTCGACAATGATATCACAATTAGTTGTAAGTTTTTTTTAAGGCAGCTTGTTCATAACCAATTGCTGTATAATTTTTATATTATTGGTAACATAGATTCTGTGGATGCATTATTCTGGTGATTCATTTATTTTACATGAGACCTACAAAAATCATCAAGATTTAATTTATTTTTAAATATTTGTAGTTTCCCGTAAAACTACATAGCCCTTACAAGTTGCTATATAGCATGTGGAAGCTTGGTAGTGAGATTTTTTTGAGAACCTTGACTGATACACTAATGACATATAAGTTCATATGACAAGAATAAACAATGTTGGAGATTAGCTTTATTATGGTATATGGTAGTTGCGTTTATAAGTTTAATTAAATTCGTATAAAAAATTATGCAGAAATAAAATAGTTATTTATATTATAAGTGCCAAATTTGATGGCACGCGTCTTGAAATTATATCTCTAAAATCAGACAAGTGCTATAAAATACTGCTATGGCATGTATGATATACATGATTTTATCTACGCTCGTTTAGAATTGAATTATATTTAAAATATTTATTTTTATTTTTAAATGTCATTAACTGTCAAAGAATTGTATGGACTATGTTCTATGTGATTAATATTTATACGAAATAAACATGTGTATAAGAATCGTCTTCATTTTTTATTTTATAGCACAAATGCGATAAAATATGGCATGATGACATTTTAATATGAGCCAAAACAACAACATTATGTAACGAGCGTAGATAAATATTACATAATTCTAGTGAAATTTTTCATGTAACTAACACACAAAAATATAATTTGTTATTGGACTTCTGTTTCATTCGCTAAATAGATACACTTAAAAGAACTTTAGTTTCTATCTATTATACTACTTATTACTTCTTTCTTTAGGTAAGTTCAGGATTTCTTTCAACTTACAACCATTTATCTTTAGTTATATATTCATAAAAATTATACTTCACATATTTTTTATTGGATATTAATATTGATTCCTATTTTTTGCTTTGATAAAATTAAAAATGTTTTTCAGTAGTTTTCTTTTCAAGAATTTTAATTTACTTTCTTCCATTTGTGTTATGCTTGTGTTTCTGAAGCATTTGATACCAATCTTTATTACATTTGTTGGAATTTTTTTTATAAAGTTAGTCTGCATTTGAATGCACTTGGGAAATCTACAAATCTTTCTAGTGTTAAGTATCTCATTTTGGAGGCATAAGCTTCACACAATAGATAATTTTGACATCCATTTGTTAAAATTAGATTTCAAGAGTTCATCATGTAATCTCCATGAATTTTATCTTTGTTCCTTTTATACAATGATAAAAATATTGAATATTATTTAATTTTTCATTAATAAATTATGGTTTATTGAAGAAGAAATATGTATTTAGGTTATTTTTATAGTAGTAGACCACATGAATGTTTCACTGTTTTTGCAGTTAGGTTGGTTAGTGAAGGACTACGAATTCCCAAAAAAGTATGTTTGTGTATATACCTGAATCATACAAAGGTTTTTTAAAAATTCATAATATATTTGTAAACAAGTATATTGAAAATTCTTGAATCCAATAATAAAAACGCATTTTTTGTAAAAACATTTTTCATTTATCAACATAATCCCTTTTAATGTAAACATCTGGCACTTTGGCAGAGGTAATTTCTTCTACTCTATTTAGCAAGTTAGCTTTGACATTCTAACAGATCATGCATGCCAAAGAGGCACTATGAAAGGGAAGTGGCAGAATGAAATAGTTTTCTTTCGTTTTACTTATGGCATCATATCAGCTTGAATAGTAGACCCATTACTATCAATAATTGTACCAAAACGAGAATGAGGTAACCAGGATGAAATTCGAAAGAATGAAATTAGGCAAAGCGCGAGGATATGACCAACTGGCCATAGACAATATGAAGTATGGAGAAAAAAATTAAAATATAAAATTGATACAGGAGTTTCAGAAGATTGATTTTCCTAGCTACAGAAATGAGACTACTACAATTTCCTCAATAAATATAGTAAAAAGCTGTATGTAAGGATAACGAGAACGGCCAAATGATAACTCCAATAGCAATGAAAAGTACAGGCACGAAGGATGCACTATAACAGTTAGCAGAAGAAATCGGAAGATAATATGAGAGGTACCTACATATATTAGATATGTCCATAATAATCAGGGAATTACTTTTGAATGTTGGAAAGTAACAATAATACACCAGAAATACTATTTTATAACAATGGTAAAGAGGTTCAAAAATAACATTTTTTGTAGAGTTAGGGACTATATTTCAAGGAAATAAAAAATGATAATATATAGGTATAGAACTGAGGGATTTTAATATATCAGCTACGTTAGCGAAAAAGTTTGGAAAATCTCAATTTTCTATTTATATATATTTTTTCTTGATTAAAAGTTATACAAATAAAGTCATACTATTTTTCATGTTGTTGGAATTTTTTTTATAAAGTTAGTCTGCATTTGAATGCAGTTGGGAAATCTACAAATCTTTCTAGTGTTAAGTATCTCATTTTGGAGGCATAAGCTTCACACAATAGATAATTTTGACATCCATTTGTTAAAATTAGGTTTCAAGAGTTCATCATGTAATCTCCATGAATTTTATCTTTGTTCCTTTTATACAATGATAAAAATATTGAATATTATTTAATTTTTCATTAATAAATTATGGTTTATTGAAGAAGAAATATGTATTTAGGTTATTTTTATAGTAGTAGACCACATGAATGTTTCACTGTTTTTGCAGTTAGGTTGATTAGTGAAGGACTACGAATTCCCAAAAAAGTATGTTTGTGTATATACCTGAATCATCAAAGGTTTTATAAAAATTCATAATATAGGGTGTCCCAAATAAGAGTGACTGATTTTAAACATAAATGCCCAGCTTATTAATTGCTCCAAAGAGATGGGGTTTTCACTAGTCTCACTAGTTTATCAAAGAGATTTTTTTAGGCTTGGCTGGCATTTCATCTCATTAATACAGGGTGTTTTACTAATGTTGATCAAATTCAAAGGGGAAAATATGTATTATTTTAAATGGAACACCCTATAGTTTTTAATCTCATTCGAAAGAGCAATCATTCTCCTTTCCAAAAATGTATAGCTTTCTATCTTTTGTTTCATTAACAACAAAAATATTCGAGGTTTCATGTAGTAGTACACTTTTAATTAGTAGTTCTATATGAACGTATTTTGATGCCTAAAGTCAACTCATGCTGTGACTATTTGACGCATAACAAAATCATTTAAGTCAGTTTCATGTAGTATGCATTTTTAATTACGTAAATAATTGCCAACAAATCTGACAAACAGTTTATTTAGTAAGAAAACATAATAACATTATTCAATACATATAAAGAAAGACGAACAAAAAAGTTACAATAAATGCTGCATATGCCTACCCTCTTCGTTTATGCATATCTGTAAGCGATATTTTAAATTTTCAAATGAATTTTCTAACATTTCTTACGGAATGTTTTCAATAATGTTCCTGATATTATTTTTTAGTTCTGCTAAATTGTTAGGCTTAGGATTGTAGCACCTATCCTTCACATATCCCCAGAGAAAAAAGTCTGGGACAGTTAATTCAGGAGACCGCGGTGCCCATTCAATCGGTCCAGCTCGACCTATCCACTTATCATTAAAAAAACGTTTTTAATGAATCTCGTGCTATTAAGGAATAATGTGGTGGTGCACCGTCTTGTTGAAAGTAAACGTCCTCGCTAATTCCATCTTGAACTAGTTGTGGATAAAAAAAAGTTTCCGACATATCCGTGTAATTAGTACCCGTCATTGTTGGTTCCGAAAAGAAAAGAGGACCATAGATTTTTTGCCGATATAATGCACACCAAACGTTTACTTTTGGACTATATCTCTGAAATTCATTAAAAGAAATTGGTTTTTGAGAACCCCATGTTTGTTACACATGCCATTAATGTGAAACGTTGCTTCATCAGACATAATTACCAATGAATTGGGTTCGTTTCTTAATAAGTCAAGTAAAGTCTCACATACCATTACTCGTTTTTCATAATCTGACTCGTACAATTTTTGATAAGTATGAATTTTGTATGAAGTTAGTTTTAAAATTTTTAGACATCTTTGAACGTCACTCTTGCTAAGCTCTAAAATTCCAGCAATTTTTCTAATTGAAATTTTATGATCGTTATCATGTAGCACATCATTAATTGACATCAACTTGTTTAAAAAACCATCATTATTTCTTGGTTTCTTTAAGTGTGCAATGCAACCAGTTTCGATAAATTGTACATACCATTTTTTAATTATATTCACTGACGGCGGATTTTTCATAAATTTCCTTCTGAATATCCTCCTTGTTTGAATTATTGATTTCGTTTCTGCAAAAATTATTACAGTTTGAGCTTTTTCACTCACTGTATAGAACATTTCGAAACCGACTTATATGACTTAACAAAATTACTATTGTCAAACGGTTACAGCATGAGTTGATTTTAGGCATCAAAATACGTTCATATAAAACTACTAATTAAAAATGTACTACTACATGAAACCTCGTATATATTTGTTGTTAATGAAACAAAATATAGAAAACTATACATTTTTGGAAAGAAGAATGATTGCTCTTTCGAATGAGATCAAAAATTATAGGGTATTACATTTAAAATAATACATATTTTCCCCTTTGAATTTTACTAACATTAGTAAAACACCCTGTGTTGATGAGATCAAATGTCAGCCAAGCCTAAAAAAATCTCTTTGATAAACTAGTGAAAGTAGTGAAAACCCCATCTCTTTGGAGCAATTAATGAGCTGGGCATTTATGTTTAAAATCAGTCACTCTTATTTGGGACACCCTGTATATTTGTAAACAAGTATATTGAAAATTCTTGAATCCAATAAAAAAATCGCATTTTTTGTAAAAACATTTTTCATTTATCAACATAATCCCTTTTAATGTAAACATCTGGCACTTTCTCTCATGATTTGACACCCAATTTACCCCCATAAATTAAGGAAAAAGCTTTTTCTCATAATTTAACAGCTATCTTACCCCTATTAATCAAGAAAAAAAGCTTTATCTCACCTAATTTACCCCTATAAATTAAAGAAAAAAGCTTTCTCTCATAATTTAACAGCTATCTTACCCCTATAAATCAAGAAAAAAAGCTTTATCTCACCTAATTTACCCCTATAAATTAAGGAAAAAAGCTTTCTCTCATAATTTAACAGCTATCTTACCCCTATAAATCAAGAAAAAAGCTTTATCTCACCTAATTTACCCCTATAAATTAAAGAAAAAAGCTTTCTCATAATTTAACAGCTATCTTACCCCTATAAATCAAGAAAAAAGCTTTTCATGAAGTGGATTATATTGAAAAAAAATCAAAAGTAAGCATGATTGAATTGCAGCTTTCTCCACTTCTATTAGTAACATCACGAGCATTCCATTATAGACATTATTTTCCCAAAATTTGTTTATTTTTATGTTGAATCACTGTATTTATATGTGATTCATCTGAATATTTTCATTGGAGGAATGTATAAATGCAAGTTGGATTACTCTTGACCTGATTTCAAAGAAACATCACATTTACAGTACTCATGTGTCTTGATTGATACAAGTTAAAACCCCAATTTTTGAATCCTTTTCAATTAATGGGCTGACAGTTGACTCATGCTTATCAGAAGGGCACCAACGGACATCTGCGTAGTTTCGAGAAAACGCCGTCTGAAGTTGCAACATTGCAGACACTTAATTACTTTCAAATAACAACATTTATTTATGAATGATGTGAATAATTTAATTTACTTAATTTCTGGAAAAAGTGTCCTAAAGAACGATTTTTTAATTAATTTTGAGTCTTTTGTCGTTTAGTTCCTTTCTAATAAATAGCTTAAATACATTTCACACTAAGAAAGATGTTTTACAAAATGAAAATTGTTTGAGGTTAAGCTCAAAACAAATAAAAAAGTTAGACTCAAGGTCTTTAGTTAGCCATTGTATTAGCCAAAGGCGCTGGTATTCGATTAGCAATTTAAATTGATGAGCTTCGGGATTAAAGCGAGGATTGGTTAAAGACAACTCGAAATAAACAACTAACACATTTAATTATTAAAGGAGATTATAGAGGATTGATCTCCTGTAAAATACAAAGAAAATTCAACAATAAATATGCATTGAACGGACGTTCTTCATGAATATTAAAACTAATGAAACATTTACAATGTAAGCATCTTAAACGTAAATAATTAATGCGTAAATGAGTCTAAATCTAGCACAGAGAAAATTTCTGTTGAAATCAAAACAAAAAGTTACCTAATATTCACTAAGACCGCTCTGAAGGAGGTAGTGCGCGGCGAAACACAATCTTTGTTTATTAACAGTATAATAGTTATAAATTATAGTACTCACGTACAACCTTGTTTGAGTCTTCCTGTCGAACTGCTTCCTGGCACAGAGCACATATACGTAGAATCACCTTTGCTAATTACACGTTTTGAAAGAGTTTGAAAGACAACTGTCAAATTGTAATGTATATGTATAATTGTGAGCGTGGTCAAATGTAACTTATTTGTTGTAAACTACTGTAGGTTTAAATATCCTTTGTTATCGGTTACTCTATGAGGTAATCAGAAGAATTTATCCACAATGCTAGCATAAATCAAATTGAACCTTTCTATTCAAATCAAATGGAATAAAACATTCACTGCTATCGCGTTGCAATCACTCTTGGATCTTTAATAGACCTTTCTATTAATTTAACAGAAACCATTAGTTTGCGTAGTGAGAATTGAAAAAACTATTTCAACCCAAAAAACACCTTTGTAGAACTTCACCGACCTCGACTTGTCACCTTGACACATCAAAACACGACTCTATATTTATATCAAATCCAACGCCAACTACTGCACGGGGTGGGTCGTGTATATTATTTTGACGTCTTAATGACTTTTCAAATTCTACGTCAGAATGCAAAAACTTAACCAAACATTTTTACGAGGAAACTGCAAAACCCGTTGGATGTGGTGTACAGGGTGAATCAAACTCAGAATAATAAATATTTAGTTGAATTCTTTAGTTCGAACTAGTTTTCGAACATATGCCCCCCCCCCCCCCATTGAAAGCACCGCTTTCAAAACAGATGTAACATACTTTGAGGTAAATAAATTTAACGTGCGCCTTATTCTCAACAAAAAATTAAAACTGAACTTAAGCCTACATATTAAAGAAATGATGTATTTATTCATTACTATCTGGGAGGGAACACAGTTTTACGACTGGTCGTATAACTTCTCCAAGAGAGATCTTTAGTTTGACAACACGAACTTTGCTGTCTTTACTCGGAAAAATCTCTGAAATGCGAGCAAGGGGCCAATGTAAAGGGGGTGTGTTATCTTCTTTCAAAAGAACCAACTCTCCTACCTCAAGATTACGGGAAGGGTTACGCCACTTCGGACGATGCTGAAGACGATTTAGATAATCGCGCGACCAGCGATTCCAAAATGTTTGCCGAAATTGCGAGATACGCTGATATAAAGAGAGTTTGTTGATTGCTATATTTGTCAGATTGGGTTCGGGAAATGATGTGAGACTGGTTCCGACAAGAAAATGTCCGGGAGTTAGACTTTGCAAGTCGTTTGGGTCACTTGAAATAGGACATAAAGGCCTTGAATTCAAGATTGCCTTTACCTGAGTAAGAATTGTGTAAAAGACCTCGAAAGTGAAATTTGCATCACCAATCATGCGATACAACAGCTGCTTAGCGCTTTTGACAGCGGCTCCCCAAAGTCCCCCCAATGGGGAGAACTTGGTGGTATGTTTTTGAACTGAATGTAGTTTTGAGAACAAAATTCTTGAATTATAGTATCAGTGGTTTGAGACAAGAAAAATTCGCGCAATCTTTTTATCTCATTTTTCGCACCGATAAAGTTGGTTCCATTGTCGCTATGGATACAACTTGGATTTCCACGTCGAGAAATGAACCGTTTCAACGTTAAAATAAAGGCGTCAGTTGACAGACTGGTGACTAGTTCATGATGAATCGCTTTTGTCGACATGCACACAAATACGACTAACCATGCTTTAATGATTGGAGCCTTACTTAAATGGGAGGATTTCAAATAAAATGGGCCGGCGTAGTCTACTCCTACTTGTTCAAATGGTCGAGACATCATTACACGCTCTTTAGGTAAACTAGCCATGAGTTGAGAGTATTGATTACAACGAAATCTAAAGCACTTTGAACATTGGTGTATTATCTTTTTAATTTCCTTAAGCACATTCAAAGGCCAATATTTAAGTCTGAAGTTTGCTAAGACTGTTTGAGCCCCAGCATGGCCTAACCTATTGTGCTCATAAGACAACATTAATTTAACCATATGATTGTGTGAGGGTAGCAATATCGGGTGCTTTTGATCATACGGAATATTTGCATGATCTAGTCTGCCACCAACTCTCAAGAGGCCATCATCCTGGCTCAAAAAAGGTGTAAGATGTTGAAGTTGTTTGTTGGATAATGGATGTTCCCTTTGCAATTCTTCAATTTCGTTAGGAAATTATAATCTTTGAAGATTAATCAAGATACTATTCAATGTTTTATTGAGCTCATCTACTGACAGCGGACCTGACACTACAGGAAGTTTGTGGACCTTATTTTTTGAGTTTTGCGTAAAGCGTCTACAATAAGCTATTGTTCGTAGTAGCCTTGAAAATGAAGAGAACTTCTCAAACAGCGATTTCCAGAAATCTGAAGAAGACATTAAGTGAAGTGAGACAAGCTTTAATTTTCTTGTTTCTAGCAAAGAACTAGAGTGACTGTTGGAATGGGCAAAAGGAGACAAAGTGAGTGGTTCGTGCAAGAGGTATGGCGGTCCATTCCACCACAATTTGGATGAAATTAATTCTTGGGGAGTAACCCCTCGAGAGGGTAGATCAGCGGTGTTTTGATCTGTAGAAACATGATGCCAAGTACAGTTTGAAGTAAACGCTTGAATTTTCGAGACACGATTAGCCACAAATGTGGCCCACTTACAGGGTGTTGAACTTGCGTCCGCAAATCCATGTAACTCGTATTTTACTATGGGTTTTTGAGAGCCAAAGTACCTTGGAATTGTGAAGTTTTCAAGAATATAAAGATTATCCTTGAAATTACACCAATCTTGAAGGAATTGAGGATCCGTAATTACATCATCCCAGCCAACCTTTCTTATCCACAATTGTTGAATTATGAGCTTACCGATTACAATGATAGGTGTAAAAAATCCGAGAGGATCCCAACATTGAGCAACAATAGAAAGTATTGATCTCTTTGTAACTTTTTCTACAAAATTACATTTCGGAACAGTGGCAGTAAAAGTATCTAGACGAGGATTCCATTTTAATCCAAGTACCTTACACGGGCTTGCTTCTTCATTCATATCCAACTGCTCGGTTGGTTCGAGATGTTTAGATAGCAGAAACTCACTCGAGTTTGATGCCCGTTTGTGTAAATTAAATCCAGCAGGACTTACTAATGAGTTTAGCTGATCATATATTTCAAATAGCTGTTGTAAGGTGTCACATCCAGCTAAAATATCATCGACATACGTCTGATTACTAATCATAGCTGATGCAAGAGGAAGCTTGTCAACGCTTTCGTCGGAAATTTTCTTTAGTAGCCTTGTAGCTAAAAACGGTGCACAATTTGTACCATAAGTAACCGTGCAAAGTTCAATACATTGTAGCTGTTGTGAAGGGTGATTTTCCCAAAGAATATTGAGCAGAAAACGGTGAGCAGGATTCACCTTAATACATCGGTACATTTTTTCTAAGTCCGACGTCAATACAAAAGGAAACGAACGAAACCTTACCAAAATGTCTAAAAGGTTGGGTTGCACCTGATATCCTTTTAACATGACGTCATTCAGTGACAGAGTTGTAGTGGTCTTACATGAAGCATTGAAAACTACTCTAAGTTTAGTCGTTTGGCTGTCTTCTCTAAGCACAGCATGGTGAGGTAAAAAGTATCTATTTTCACCTGTTTCATTACAGTCCATAAGTGGCACATATTGCCCATGATTCAATGCGACATATTCGTCAATGAACGAGGTATAATTTTTCGATAGGACAGGAGACTTCTGCAGTCTAATTTCCAAATGTTCAAACTGTTTTTGAGCAATTTTCTTTGAATTGCCCAACTTCTTGTATTCGTGGGGATTTTTGAATGGCAGATTTACTTGGTATGATCCATCAGGTAGGCAAATAGTTGTATTAACGAAATTTTCTTCAGCGAGTTTTTCGTCATTGGAGAGGGGTAGGTTTTCTGGTACTTGTTCAAGTTGCCAGAACCTTTCCAGAAGTCTATCAACAGAGGGAACGTCCTCTGTATCTAGGCTGTTCACCAATTGAGTAATACGTAAGCTAGTAACCATGCATACACTTGGTTCAGCTAAAGTGTTTGGTTCCACCTTCTTTGTGAAACTCGATAGTGGGGAACTGTACGAGTGACAAACATGAGTAACAACATGAGAATAATTCCTTGAATTCTTCTGGTGAGAGATTGGAGTATTTCCTGCAACTATCCATCCTAGCTGTGTAGCTATCAGAGTAGGTAAGTGTGGACCTAGTTTCATTAGTCCTGTGCTTAATAAGCCATAATACTTATCAGCACCAATCAGTATATCAATTTTTGAGGGTTTGTAGAACGTTGGATCAGCTAGAATCACACTTTCTGGGATTTTTAACTTGACGTTTGTATTTTAATTTGGGATAAGTCGCATGTTACGGAGTCCATCACTGCAAAATGAATTTGAAAGTTGGACATGTTTGTCCGTGAATGAATGACCAGATCTACCATCTTGGTCGTGATAGACGTCCCTGTACCAATACCTGAGATATAGAGATTTTTGTCATATGGTTTACATTTATTTCTTAATAAGTTCTGTGGTAATAAAGGAATGCTGACTTCCTGGGTCTAGGACTGCCTTTGCAAGTACAGGAGTTTTGTTTGGTGTGTAGATACAGACTTGCGCAGTGCCTAACAGCACATGAGAGCTTTCAACATTTATGGCCGATGAACCAGCGTTTGATGCATACAATAAGGGTACACTTCTTTGATTAGAAGAGGAATTGTGTACATCAACTCCACATGAAGAAGTGGGTGTGTGATGACTGGAAGAGTGCTTTGATGATGAAATGTCAACACCTTGATTAGACAGAAAAGTTGGAATTGTTGGTTTATGTAACAATGAGTGATGCTTCAAGTTACAAAAAGAACAATTTTTGCTAGTGCAATTTTGCCTAGTATGATTTGAACCTAAGCAGTTGAAACATAATTGCTTGTTTTTGACAAATTCAAATTTATCTGCCTGTGGCAATGCACGAAACTGTTCACATGCGTAAATTTTATGCGGCATAGAACAAAAAACACATTTTGCAGTTACCTGGACTACATTTACCACCTGAGTTGCGTTAGGTTTAAAAGTATCTGACAATGTTTTTATTTTCCAGGATGTCTAATCCTCCATTTATTATCTTCTTTCACACACATCTATAAATCTTCCTTATTACTTTTTTTCCATGTCTCGCTGCAATGGGTCACAGATGGTCGAATGAGGGTTTTATAAATTTGAATTTTGGCGTAATCATTGAGTAGTTTATTTTTCAGTAGATTTATGTTAGCGTAATCTTCCAGGCTTTTTGACCATTTAATGAACAGTGATATGTTACTGCAGCAAACTGGAGCTATGTTCAAATTACAAAATCAATACTATGTTTCCAAAGCGCCTGTTTAATTTTGAAATCAACAACAATTGATTTTTTAAGTTTTCCCTTCCCTTTCTTACAGAAACGTGTTGATACTCATATCATGGATTGTCTCTGAATAATTCTAAATTTATAGTATAACTGATTTGTATTGGATAAATTATTTAGTTGAAATTGAGTTGTGAGGAATACTATAAATCCAGTTCTCCCCTTTTTCGCGTTTGTTAATTTATTGCATTAACTGAGACAACAATGTATATCAACGCTATTTCTCATAGCTGGGTGGGATATATTAGTATCCTTTAATAATAGAAAAATTATGCCATAAAATGAATTACTCTTTACTGCTGTATTTAAATTGTTTCAGTTTTTCTTGTCAATAGAAATTTTTTAATAAATTTATTACGGTTTTTTTATATTCTCAATTTGTAAACTGAAAATTATTGTTGACCAATATCTTTTATAAAAAAGTCTGAGATTTAGATTAGATGTAAATGTCCTAAAGTACTTATTGCGGGTAAGAAGTTATCAAGTGGAAAAGTGAATTAATTTAAAAATACAATGTGGATATTGTCTGTACATTATTATGATATATCAAAAAAATACAATGTGGATATTGTCTGTACATTATTATGATATATCAAATAGTTGCCTCATTTGGATGGATATTTATTACACACATATATTTACATATCATCATCCCTTATTGTCTGTAGAGCTGTACTAGGCCCAACTAATGTGTTATCACAAGGTATATGGCTCAGATATGTTCTCAGTGTATCCCATAGTTATTTATTTATTTATTTACAGAAGCAAACAGGTTTTCCGTATTCTATGCAACTGTGATTACAAATTAGTACTAATACTGCAACGCTCGCATATAGTTTATGCGACAAAAACGACTGAATGTACACATAAGGTTAATTCTCTAATATTAGATCTGCAATAGATATTTTAAATTTATACAGTTTCATTCCTAGCAGTCCAGTGTCGAGATTTTCACATACGCTATTGTATAGCTGACATATTCTATCTAGCGAATTTATCAAAGGTGTTAAGAGTAAATAGTTCCTAGGACGGGTTCGATGATCGGGTACGTAGAAATTCAATTGACTGAGAAGATCAGCAGAGTCTATTAAATGGTTGCACAACTTATAAAGAAAAATTAAATCTCGACGTTTTCTCCTGCAGACTAATTTATCAATACTAAACTCTGACCTTAATGGATCGTAAGACTCATATTTAGGGGACTTCTTGTGTTTTATAAAATATATATATTTCACAAACTTATTTTGTAAGGCTTCAATTTGGCGACTTAGGCTTATATTAATAAGTGAACTCCAGATGATACTATCAAACTCCAACTTGCTTCTTATAAGCGAATTAAAAATACTTGTAATCGACTTAACATTAGTAAAAGCATGGGTAGTACGTTTTATAAACCCAAGTAATTTATATAATTGAGAAACAATGTTAAGTATATGTGGTTTAAAGCTAAACTTACCAGTGAGTAAAATACCAAGGTTTGTTATCTCCTTTACTCTCGTTAATTAAGCATCCCCCATTGTATAATAAAAATGGTTAGGGTTTTTTTGGCGACTGAAGGTCAAAACAACACACTTGCTAGTGTTAAATGGTAATTTATTAGTTAGCGACCAATTATATATTTTATCTATGTCATGCTGTAATTGTAGATGATCATTTCAGTTATTCGCTTTTGTATAAATTTTTAAATCGTCCGCAAACAATAAACACTCCAGATGTAATTAAGGAAGGCACTTCGTTTATATTAGATCCCTGTGGTACACCAGATTCCGCCAGAAATGCCTCAGACTTCTCACCCATGAAAGACATATTGCCACCTATCACTAAGATAAGTTGCATAAAGTTTAGTAAAGGATAGCTCATTCCCAGTAAATTTAACTTTCTTAAAAGTATATCGTGGTTTACTTTATCAAAAGCCTTGGCGAAATCTGTATATACTACATCAACCTATTCCCCTTTATCCAGTGATTCAACTACATAATTGGAGAACGTACGCAGAGTTTTTTCAATAGACCTCTTATTACAGAAGCCATGTTGCTGATTACATAAAATAGTTTGAAAATGCGAATATAGTTTATCATTTAATATATATTTTAGTGCTACAGTTTGCTATGGCAATCGGCCTGTAATTACTGAACTCGTCCCTAGGGCCTTTTTTATGTATCGGAGTAACCTTTGTGATCCTAAACGCCTTTGGAAAGTAGTTATTGTTAAGTGATTTTTGTAACACAATTATGAGGGGGTTTGTAAGATAATCGCGACAGGCTTTAAATATGTATCCCCGAATGCCATCGGGTCCGGCTGAGAACTTTGGTTTAAGCTTTTTAAAGGCATTGTGAATATCCTGAACAGTGATCCTAGTAAATTGTAAACAATTAAAGTTTGAACTATAATTATCTGCAGGATTAAAAAAACTCAGATGGTAGGTTGACGAGTTGTGTTCATATACCGACTGAAAATAGTAATCTGCTTTGTTATATTTTTTATTATTTTTCACAAAATTCCAAAACAAATTGGGATTATCGTTAATGCCGTCTTCAATGTTACGGATGTATTTGTTATATGCTTCTTTAATTTCAGTTTTTAACAGAGTTCTTAGTCTTTTGAATTCATTCAAGTGATATTCAGATTTTTTCTGCATTGTTCTGTGATATTCCTTCTCCTACAACGAACAGATTATATCCGGAGTAAACCATAGAGGGAATTTGGTATTTTTATTGTTACTAGATTTAAATTTGGGTATAAAAGCATCGAAAATATTATAAAGTTTATGATAAAATAAGTCTACTGCAGTATCTACATCATATATACAATCTAGGAACTCCCAATTGCAATCCCTTAGTAACTCGGAGAGTAAATCAAAATTAGCCCTCTTAAAATTATATTGATATGTTAGGTTGTTCATTTCCTGAAATGATTTACATTTTTTATCAATATTAATCGTAAGTTGGAGAATGGGTTTTTTTATCCTCTTTGGTCAGAGAATATTCGTTTTTTTTTCCACAGACATATCAACATTACACAATACAAGATCTAATGTTCGCATATCTTCATTTAATATATTATTTAAAGATTTTAGTTTCAAGATATTCATTAATTCGCATACCGATGAAATTTTATCTGAAGTATTGTTTTCCCATTTAAACTCCGCTCCATTTATGTTGGGTAAATTAAAGTCACCCATTATTACAAAATATGTATTGGAATCTATTATGTTATCAAGCTGAGAAAAAATTTCGGCAAACACTATATAATCATCATTTCGTGATTGAGCTGGCAAGTAAATATTAGTTAAAATTATTTTGTTACCAGAAATATTAATTTCGATAAACACAGCCTCTAAATCCGTATTTACACTAAGTAACCTAGATTTAAATTTCTTATGTACTGCAATTAAAACACCGCCCCTTCTTTTTTACCCGTTTTTGTAAAATATCTGTCCTTACTGTAAACTATATTTCTGTCGTCAAAAAGTTCGGAATTCAAATATATCTGAATCCATCCATGTTTCCATAAGAGCTATAATATCGTATGTTTCAAGTAGTAAATTATGTTTAAATTCAGTCGTCTTTGTCCGCAAACCTCGAATATTTTGATAATACGTCTGAACTTTCATGAATGATTGTTATAGTATTAAAAAAAACAAATGGAAAAAAAGTACAGTACATAAATTGAATAAATGTAGTATAGAAATAAAATTAAGTATTATATACAAACTGACCGGACTCAATTAAACGATTTCTCCAAATTTATAAACAGAGTCCCTGAAAACATAAACAGTACACAGACAAACATAAAAAAATTGCTACCACTATATGTATAAATGTAAAAACATGACACTTTTCGACATAAAAAGTTACAGAAATATCCAAGTAGGTAGGTACACCTCAATGTCCCCGTTCGGATGTTCTATTACTGCGTTGCCGGCTTTAGTAGAAAAACTGAGAATCATATGTCTTTTAGTGTTCGTATATGCTTGACACCCCCATCTTTTTTCATAAACAGTTTGTCATCTTTAATCCACACATTCCGGTTACCGTGTTTCTGCTTAGCCATATTTAGCATGTCATATCTGGCTTTCGTAAGGTCTTCATTAATGTATATCCCTGTGCCTTTTAATGTCCTAGTTTCTAATATCTCTTTCCTTTTCAGGTAGGTACACATATCTATTATCACACTTCTTTTGATTCCGGTGTTGCTCGGATCTTTTTTACCGACCTTGTATAAATTATTAATATCCCTTCCTGAACAATCAATTTTCAGTGTTTGTTGAACAATTGTAAGACTATTTCTAATAAATTTTCATTGTCATTCTCTTGAATACCTGATATTCTAACTGAGTTATTCTTTTTAATATGGATTAGGTCATCAATGTTTGATTCTACTATTTTAATGTTATCTGTGTTGGCAGCAACCCTCTTTTCAAATTTAGTTAGGCAGTTATTTATATTGTTGAGACTTTTTCAAACCTATCATTTAGTTGACTGACAAATTTGACACATACCTTTTCCATTAGTGCTTCTAGAGACTTGTCGTCTGACAACGGTAGATTTCTGCTTCTTATATTCTTATCCATATTCGCGAAATTCACACAAAATTTCACGAACTTAACGATAGGATATCTTGAATTAGTTACTGAACAACCACTGATATATACCGTAAAAATATTTAATAAGTTAAAGGGGTACTCTAGTAAGGTATGTAGAATCTAAATTGATTATTACCATAAGAGTGTGTGTTTATCCGAATAAACTTTCATTTTGAACGAAAGCTTTGTTGCTCGATAAGTGAGTGAGTGATTTTACCTTTTGTTATTTGCTCGAGCCGTATTACCTATAAGCAACAAAGCTCGAGTTTAGTCAAAATGAAAGTTTGTTCCGGAAATAAACACAAGCTCAAATGGTATTTGGTAAGACAATTTAATGAATCATTTAATTAAAACTGAAAAACGACTATATTTTTACTTAAATCTCGCCAAAACACAACATTCCTTTGGATCCCAAATTATACTTTCTCTCAGAGCAAAATTGCATGAATTGATTCCATATTGAGGCTTTCGTTTTTATTGTATTCATGGGTACAGTATTCGATACCGCTGCTTTTATATTTTCTTCAGTAGCATTGCCAAAGCGATTCATCTTCAATAAAAACTTTTGTTTGACGTTTATTTGAGCGTTACTGTAAGAATTGACATCTCATTACCATGGAGAATCAACATGCAGTTTATCCACTTGCAAACTACCTACTAGCCGTTTATCCGATGTCCAATTGACAAAACTTGTATTAAAATGCGTTGGTTTTGACAGATGAACTAAATTGTCAGTTCAATCTTAAAACATACCATTTGTATTAGGAGTTTGTACTTTTTCAGATGTTAATGAATCTGTTGTTGATTTTTTAACATTTTTAGGTGATACATATACATTATAGTCAACATAAGCTCAATTATAAATTATTTACTACTACCACGATGACATATTAAATCATACTACAGATACAGTTTTAGTTGAATTTGATATACATTCATTAATACTGCTATTCCCTTTCATAATTTGCACAAAATCTTTGATCTGGTTCAAAATTGGCAATGCAATCAACATAATTACAGATCGGTTGATAAATTCTCAATCTAATGAATAAAACACCTTTTGCAGTGAAATTCGATCTTATCAATAAAATCTCCTTAAAAAACGATACATTTCAGCGCTTCTCTAACATGTCGATAACTTTCTTGAAAGATTTATTATTAGACACCAATAAGCTTTTGTTTAGGTGGTTATCAATCGAGCCAAATCTCTGTACTGTATTTTGTGTGTCCTCGAATAGGTAAAAGTCACCCGGTCCCAAAACTGAAGAATAAGGTGGATTGTAACCAAAGACTTGTGACAGGTAAAAGATTACTTCCAAATATCATTGTTCAAATCTGTGGTGATTTGCCAAAAGCTGATATGTCGATTTTATTAAGTTTACAGGACGCCACTTTAAAGTTTTTAAGAAAATGACAAATCTATTTTCGCAAACAAGTCCCTCAAAATAATGTCTATTTTCTGTATGTAAGTATTTTTATTAGAATGTTAAAATACGTAGACCACAGGGGACCGTTGATTTTGATTAAAACTTTTTTCAAAATTGAAAAAAGTGACTTTGAATGACATATCAACTTTTGCCGTGAAATCATTTTTGACATATCAACAATGGAAATGACTTTTTTACTATGAAATTTATCATTTTTTTTTAATACTGTGAAAGTGTTTATCTAAAGGAACACCACAGTGTATTATATTAACATACTTTATTATCAAAAGTTAAGTATTATAACAACAAAATTTCATAGAGCATCTTCAGCATTTGCATTTACGGTAAGATTCTGATAAAATGGGTGGTAAACGCTGTCTATGTATTTTAACAGAAACACAAGATTCTCTTTCTTCTTTGGATTGATAGGTTTGGGACCATCATAAACCTGTGGTAAAAATTCGGGGATAACGTTTCCTCTTCTTTTAATGTTAAGCCGACAAAACTGCTCATTCTCATCGTGCGAATACTTCACTTCAATAACTCCAAGTGGCAGTTCTTTTGAGAAGCGTAACACTTTAATATCATGCCAACGTATATTTGCTCCTTCTTCGGTGTGATCGCGCTTAACAAAAACGCTTCTTAACAAAGAAGAATATAGCAGAAAGTCTTCTTTTTGCATTTCAACAACCTTGAAAGGTTTCTTCCCTCGAACGGTTCGAACAAACTGATACCAATCATGAGGAATCCTTAATTCGGTATCACATGCAGCTTTTTTGGCTCGTTCGATACGTGCATGATCGGAGTCACATTCTAGTCTGGAGTGGCCAACTTCTAAGAACTTGTGTTCAATAATGTTTATATTTTTCGACTGATGCAGAAACCAAGAAAGTGCAGCTGCCACAGTATTATTTTTATTTTGACCGGGGCAAGAATCTGAATATAAAACTACCTTATTAACACTATCGGGCAAATCTTTCAAAAAGTGAACTATACAAGAGGCAATTTGATCTGCTCCACGGTCTGACAAAGCTTCGTGCCACATAAAACAAGTTGTAATTTCTGTACAACAATCTCTCATGGTAAAGTTATAGGTCCATAATTGTCTTTTATAATATACTTCACTTGTGGTCAAAGTCGGCGTAGGCAAATTCTGTTGAAGGTCGAAAACAATGACTCGCTCAGTTTCGGAATTTCTAGCTCTCTCTTTGTCATTTTTTTTTTGACTGTAAGCTTTTTCCGCCAGTTCCAGATGTTTATCTTTCTCCTCTACTTTCTTGTTTCGTTCTTCTTCAGTAGCTGCACATTTAATATCATTTTGGAGCTTGTCGCACGTTTTGCAAGTGTCAATACTTGGGTTTTTTATTTTATAGCCTAGTTCATTAAATATTTTTGCATACATTGAATAACACAATGGTTTTTCCATTCCTTCAGTCTTTCTTTTGTTAACATACATGTCATACATTTTTGCAATGCTAAGCGTAGGTGCTAAATACAATTTTGATGTATGGCTTCTTGAGTAGTGACTCTGATATTTTGGGAAACTGTTAATATGGTTTATTACTTCTAGTCTTTCTTCCTCTCTTGCATTTACTGGTTTCTGCCGTCCACTTAAATTGTCGTCTATAAATCCAGTTTGGCACGCACGTCGCTTTTGAATTAAAATATCAACTTTTCCCCTTGTGACTGAATGGACTTTTTGAAACATAGTCTTGCAAATATTTATTTCCTTATCGCTGAACGTAACAAAGTAAGACGCTGTTATTTGTCTCTCTCTCGTAATGCCAGTTTTACTTCTTCCTTTTCGTTCTATTTTTTTTTCGGACAATTTAATCCTGTCGCTTAAAACTTGATCTTTGTTTGTAACATTTTTTAAAAAGTCATCGAAAATTATTTTTTGACTCTCTGGAGGTAGTTTATCAGCACAATTCTTCCTGCAACAGCTAATGACAGGTGTAAACTTTTTAGCTGGTACCAAAATACCCTTTCTAGTTAAATACTCTTCTCCTTTTAATTTCTTTTCCTTCATTAATTTTCTGTTAACTGACTTTCGTTTCCTACCTTGATCGTTTGCCGCTTCGATCTTGTTTTCTTCATTTGCTTGATTTGTGTTTTCTTCCCTATTTAGATTTGAAGAATTATCTAATCTGATTGTCTTCGGCCCAATTCTTACAATAGATGGTTCATTTTCAGATTCTTCCGATGAATCTTTAGGAACATAATCGACATCCCTGTCGTCGTCACAAGACTCGCTATCATAATCATTTTGTAAATCATAACCAATATTTTCATCTGCTCGACTGTTACTGCAGCTTGGTTCAGGTGTAGAATAATAATTATTTAAATTATTTCTGTTTTCCTCTGGTTGAAATTCATTTATGTTTGGTTCGAGAAGAATAGCGGTGGAAGGAGCTAAATCAGCTAGACTGGGAATTTTTTCAACAGTGACTTTCTGAGTTTCATTGGCACTAATTTCATTAAGCTGAATTTTTACCATTTCTAACATTCGTTTTCCTCGTGACATGGTTTAAATCTAAAAAAATCAATAACCTGTATTAATATTAGTACTGGAATGATTTTCTTTAGTTTTTTAAAATTTTACTAAGGCTCAGTTAATTCGCCGTTTAATTATTAAATTTGTAAATTTATCCAGTTGTTGCTATGATTAACGATTCCCCATTGGTAGATCACTGATAACTACGTGAAAATTATCAAATTTACTTAAATGTGAATAAACCGGCCCTTAATTAAAAAATTAATTTAGTTCTAATTACTGAATTCCAAAAACCACTGCCTCCGTTGTATTTAGTTTCTTAAAGTACAACAAATAAACCTACTTACCTGTTTTATTGGCTTTTTATATTAAAAACTAAACTAAAATAAACAGAAGCTGCACTGACATAACCTTAATACTATTTGTCAAAACTTGATATGTCACCACTATGTCACCACTATGTCACCTTCCCAAAGCCGACCAAACATGATATGTCAGACATAACAGGTTTTGGCAAAAACTGAAATTGCGTTCACAGACATATCGACTAATGTAAATTTGTAACGCATGCTCAGACTCTTGGATTGACATATCAGCTTTTGGCGTAGTAAAACTTTGGACTCGATTACATATCAGGGTGATATAACCTAAAAATTGAAAAAAATGACATATCAGCTTTTGGCAAATCACCACAGAAATGATCCAGCTGAGCCATGTAGCGATTGCTATTCACTGTCTTGCTTTTTTTGAAATAGCCAAGGAGCATACCGTATTCATCATAAAATTTGGTTTCCATAATCTTGCCAGAACTCTGTTTCTTTTGGCCGCTTCGGGCGAAGCTCACCGGCTATTATCCACCCAGCCGACTGCCGATTTGACTTTGACGTGTAATAGGGGTTTCAAATTTCGTCCACTTATCAAGCGAATTTTCCGTTTCAATGGTATTTTTTCCATCAAAAAGGTATGTAGCACAAAATCCTTTTCATTTTCATTGCTTTGTAGGTTAAAAAAAGTTGTTTTCCTAAAACCACTCCAACTTTTCATCCAAACTTCATGAAATGTTTACACCTTCTTTTTGAAGGTTATTTCTAAAAAATTAATTCTGTGTTTTTGGTGCCACCGTGCCACCTTTGTGTTATCGTAGTATAATTGGTTGGTTGTGTACCAAATACTTGTAAACAACTCAATCAAATCTATTACTGTATTTTTTATTGTATATTGGTGTAACCTTCCCTTTTCCTCATTTTGAACTTTTTTGTAAGAGAACATTATATTGTAACTGTGAAGATACTCAATAGTTTATGAAGTTTTTTTTCATTCTGTCATCTATAATTTCTTGTACATGCGAAAACAAATCACTATTATAACAGCATATTTATATATTCGCGATTATTAATTCATACACAGGAATATAACATTAAAATAAACAAGAAACGAAAAACTTTTATTCCATGCCATTATGAAGCTTGTGGACTTTTGCCGAGAAGGCGCCTATAAGTTGCACTACTATTTATATAAATATAATCACGGATGATGCTCAAATGATACATGTTGAAATTTGGACATGTGAATATATCTGTATACATAATTTCAATATCTTAGCCTTAATTATTATTATCTTTGATATGGATGTGTATAAAAACGTATATGTATTTATTATCAGGCGTGTTTGGTACCAGTAAGGATTACTGAATATTATAAATTTTAGTTCTATTTTGTGTTTTTTTTCTTTCAATATGTCAATAAAAATTGGTATAGGAATTTGTTTTATTATTTAAGGGATAAAAACAATGATGGTGTTGATACAGTCACGTAACAGTATAGATAATAGGATGTTGCCATTATAGTTCTATTTTGTTATTTTTTTCTATCAATTTTCCAATAAATATTAGTACTAGAATTTGCGTTTTTTTTTATTTAGAGATAAAAACAATGATGGGCTGAATACAGAATGTAATATAAATTTCTATTTTAAGACCTCGGATTACTGCCCAGTGTCCTATATTAAGCATAGATCACCCAAGAGAAAGATTCCGTTTTGCCAGATAACAAGAAAATTGGGTTTAAGCTGACTGGGAATATGTGCTCTGTATAGATGAGTCCAGATATTATGTGTACAATAATGATAGTTGAATTCCTGTATTTCGACGACCCAATAAACGTTATGCCCAATGCAACTTCTCAAACACCACATTATTTGGAGTAGGATCCATTATGGTTTGGGTAGGTATTTCCCTGACAGAACGCACGGACTTAGTTGTCATAAATAATGGAACTATGACAGCTGACCTGTGCATACAAGACATCTTTCAATAGTAGTACCTTTTGATCCATATATTGGCAAAAATTTGTTAATGCAAAATAACGCCAGGCCGCATTCTACACAGGTTGTCAGAAATGATCTGGAATGACCATCCCGTAGTAGACCTCAATGCCATAGAAAACTTGTGGAATATCCGTAATGTGTGATTGAGAGCGGAATAAATCCAATTCAATAACCTGGAAGAGGTAAGGGAGAAGTTAATTTACATCTGAATTTACACTGATGTCAGGTGATTCGTGCGAGAGGTAGTAACAGTGGTTTTTGAGAACTTTTTTTCATTTTTAGACATACGCTTTTTATATCTTCCTTCTGTGGTCAAGACTTTGGCAGATTGATAATTCGTAGAATGGCCTTCATAAAACGTGTGTTCAACAAGTGCACGTCTGTCGGGATACAATTTACTGCCACTTGTGTGAGAGGTAATTTGATTGGTAAGTGACCTTTTGGATTGATCAATGTCATTCTATGGATTATCAATTGCCACAGTCTTGACCATAGAATTAAATTATAAAAAGCGTCTGTTTTTAGAAACAGCATATATTGCCCAGGAAGATGATTGTATTGTAACGAAGATACTTCTTGTTCCGACAGCCGAAAGCTCTATCACCGATGGGTACATTCGTACTCTTATAATAAATTAATGGAAATTGGGTTTCTCTCTGACGGCGTCAGTATTAATTAAAATTGATACACCGATATGGTTTTAACTAATTACCTAGTAGAATTAGTTTTGGAACTGTCAAAGTGGTATAGCTCCGACACGACCGTTCCGAAGTCAAGTAAGTTTCCGAATTTTTACCAAGTCCGTAAATTAGCTCTACGCAAGACCGTCCGCACTTTGGTAGAGAGAATATTGGTAAGCTGAAGCGGATATCCGACACCGAATCGCAAGTCAGTTGTGTTTCAGGACCGCCACCAATTTTATGATTTGATATTATTCAGAGTGTCTTAAATATGAACCTATTAATATTCAGCTCACTAAAGCCAGAACAACGGGTGCTATGGTACTTGATACTACCAAATTTTCATCATTTTTGGAGAATTTTCAGTTTGTTAGAACGATAAAGCCTCCAGAGTGTATACAAGTGACCAATTTTATGATTGAATATTGTTCAAAGTATCTCACAGATGTACTCTATTGATTTTCAGCTGACTAGAGCGAGTACAGCGGGTCCTATGAATCCAGATATACTATATTTTTGGAGAAATTTCGGTTTGTTAGCACGATACATCCCCCGAAGTGCATACAAGTGACAGTTTTATTATAGAATATTGTTCAGGGCATCTCACAGATGCGGAAAAGTTAGTTTTAATCTTTAAAACCGTTTGTTTTCTAACAATATATATTTATATAATCAGGCCGCAAATATTGCTATTGTACTGAATCTTAGAACCAACTTTAGAATAACTAAGTATGCTACGTCAGAGGCAATAGTAGGTTAAAAATAATTCGTGTCATCAAAATTGATGGACTCACAACAGATTCTAAACAATGAATGATTGGATCGGTACTATTTCATTTTCAGGAAAACTGACTTCCAGTAATTGTTAATCATGAGCACTGCATTACTAGTGCTCAAACACCATAAGGTCTTTGGAGGTTTTTCAATTCAAGAAACTGCTAAATGCTTTAGAGGGTATACATACAGGGTTCATAAAAACTAGTAATAATTGAGAGTAACAATAAACTATATATTCATTAATCTCTCAATTCTCTACTCCCTATTGTACTTTCTACTATCTACTTGAAGAAACATTCACGACTGAGGGTTAAATTTGATATCTTCTTGCAAGAAAGATCGTATGCCATTAATAAAACACGTGCTAATCTTACGACATGAAGAGATATTTGCTTTTCTAGGTAAAACTATATTGCCTCAATAAACAGAGAATAGCTATCTTTACAAATTGGTTGTGAAATATTTTATGAGAGGAAATGCGTCAGGTTATATTATAACGAGACTTTTTCTCACGACAATGCCTACCGTAAAACGGGGTGAATAGGGTCAATTTTCAACTTTATGCAGCTGTAACTTTTTTCTGGTAAGGGGTAAAAAAATGGTTTGAATGTCAAAATATGAGTCTTAACTTGTAGGTTGGAGTTCACCTATCAATTCACACTTCTGTTGAAATTTGGAATCGTTATATTTTTTTATATGCCTTGACCCGATTCACGTCAAAGGTGGGGTCAAGTAGATCATAGGCTTGAAATGCGCCAAAAACCCTGTCAACCGCCTTGTAGGTGGAACGGGTCAAGAAAGAAAGTTTTAAAAAAATAAAAAAAACAATTGTGAAATAATAAACTTTATTTATACATAACAAGTATTATATAATTGTATAAAAATATCTAACTCAAATTCGTATATTCTGTGGATAATGAATAAATAAAAAAAACTATTGTTCTAAATCTTTGGCATTCAGGATAAATTGAGAAGGCCTCTGAGGTAATTTTCTGGCGGAGAAAGTTTCCCAACCACTTTCTCGAAGTGGAAAGTGTCCACATCTAGAACATCAGGAAAGGTGTAAATATAGCCGCAGAAATTTTTGGTTTGTTGGGATCTGACAAACTTTCCTTCGAAATAACCATTTCCCTCACCAATAAAATAATGATGATCAGGACTTCGAGAAGTTGTAGAGATTTCGAAACTATAGGCTACTACCAACCAATCGCCTATAGCAACCTCAGATTCAGAGAAACATTGTCGAACGTTTTACCAAATTGTGTCACCTTTGAATAAGTAGTAGGCGCAGTATTTTCATCACTAATGTCTTGACCTTCCCGTTTTTCGTCGACGGTACTGTCATCCGACTCGTCATCCAGCTCGTCATCCAATTCAATTTCATTGTCCGAACCATCTGTACTACTAGCGTCGGAAACCGCTACACTTCTACCAACAGTAATGTTGCATTTCTTTCTCGTCTGACGTGCTCTAGGAGCATCTCCATATCTCATCTGACGTAAAAGATCTGTTACAGAATTATCAATGGTTTTTGTGATATCCTAGTTATTTGGCAATTGTTATTTAGGTAGCATGCTCAAAACTTGATTTCTGTCTACTGGGATGATTCCAGCTTTACGAAATCCAGATTTGATATTCTTCTCTAGGCTATTTTCAATTGCAGGACATAGTTTGTTCAGAAGTCTAGGGAACTGATCTTTTGGTATGAATGGTTCCTTCATACCAGATCCTTGTTTCCAATCAGTCAGCATTTTTCGCAAGGCTCCTTTCAATGGTCGAAAAAAAGCTATATCCAGTGGTTGGGTGAGATGCGTTCAATTGCTGGGAAGAAATACAAACCGAATATTATTTTCTTGGCAAAGGCTTATTGCCTCCGGAGCAATGCGTGATGATAAATGATCACCTATCAAAATCTTCTGACCTTCCAGTTTCTTCAGATAAGGCACAGCTACAGTCTTAACCCAGTCAGTGAAAGTTATCATATCAAACCAATCACTAGCCGTAACATTGTATCTAGTGTTTTTTGGACCTCCTCGCATCCAAGTTGTATAGATATGTTTGGCTTTATAAACCACGTAGCTTGGTAATAATACACCATCTCCAGAGGCAGCAAACATTATTGAAACTGATGATTTTGTTTGATTCATGATCCTTTCAGGATACTTGCAGCCGCGTTTTGCAATTATCTTCTTCCTTCCCGGATCATTGGTTAAATTGGTTTCATTATAATTAATTATATTGCAGGGTGGAACATCAGTCAGGGTTTCCCCCAAATTATCAAAATATTCATTAATAACTTGAGGAGAGACAGGTGATCTAGACCGCTATATATTCTGGCAAATTCCAAATGCAAGTGTATCTTTATGTCGAGACAAAAACCCCACTGCAAATTCCCTACCTGGTAAGTTATTCTTGAACTTTTGTACAGTTCTACCCTTTCGGTCCAAATATGATTTTACAATTGTGCATAAACCATACAGATCCAGTGGATAGCCCCATTCTGCACAAAGTCCTATTTTTTCAACCAGTATAGCCTCTTCTGTGGATGATAACGTGGTCTGACCACCCTGTTTCTAAGGATTATTAGAACACTATACGAAATATTATAATGTCTCGATGCTTCTCGAATAGACATTCTTTCTGCGATGACAACATCCCTCGCTGATTAATTACTTGCCCATCATACTTTTTATGACGTTTCCCATGTGGGTCTGGTTTGTACGTCCTCGGCAAGTCGACCCTATTCACGCCCACTTTTCAGAACACCGGTACACTTCAACCAGACGTTTGACTTGAAAATAGCGTTGCCAGATTTATATTTCTATTCATCGCAAATATTCTAGGCACATTTCTCTGTAGCGGGAAAGTTTCGACCCTATTCACCACATTGGTTCTATTCGCCCCGTTTTACGGTACCTCAGTGCTCGTTTAGATGTCAGATTGCCCCGTAGACCAATCTGTGCTCGCCAGTCGACTAGCTTCGAGTCGAAGAAGGGGTGGATTCTTCTATATTTATGTCGGATTCAAAAATAGGGCGCCAGAGAAGTTTAGGCAAGCACCCAAGACTCCTTTAAACTAACTCCCAACTCCTCAGAGGGTTAATACACTTTTCCACTCCTAAAAGTTTTGTCTGGTAAGATTTTAAAATTAAAATAGCAAATATCCCCTGTCTCTGATTTATTATTGTACCTAGTGCCTCTTTTCCAAGTTAAAAATACAAAATAACAAGTGACAATTTATATTAAAAATAACCAGCTGGACCCAGCTGAAGGCTGAAGTACCAGTAGTATGCAAATAACTATGAGCTGAAGGCTAGATGATCTTACAATTCAGTTCACGACAGAATCCTTAGTTAAACATTCAAAACGAAACAGACAGTTACAAGGTTTGTATACAAATGTCAAAAAAAAATCTACAGCAATGAGACGAGAGAACCGATGATCATAGAATTTAAAATTCATATGTAAATATCTGATTCCAGACCGAATGATGATTACCGCAAAAAAATATAGGTATATCAAAAAATGTATAAAATACAACTATCAAAAAGGCGTATAGCCAAGGTACGCACCGTTGGTATACCAGTACCTTATAAATTTATTAAGTTTATATATTTATTCAAAGATAAACGTCTACAAATGTTTATAAAAAAAAAAAAAAAAAGTAGCAAAACGTTTTAAACGCTGAAGGCGACTATTCACAAAAAATAATTCATATAATTTACTAATAAAGAAACGAAATGAAAGAAAAATAATTTTACAGTTAGTTACGGGATACAGTAGTCGAATCCCTCGATGACGGCGATTCTAAAACGCCAGCCCTCCTGGTATTGATCCAGTTGGGTAGGAGATCAAGCCTCCGGAAAAATCCCAGCTATACTACGCCTCCAAGGCCTGTAATTGGGGCCCAAATTCAGGGGAAAAAGGAAACGAAAACTCCCCATATTTTTGAGTTCCGTCACTTGAACTCTTTAACGAGTGGGGAATTTTGATCCTCCGTTCCAAGGTGGATGCTTAATAATTTACATCTATTTCGGTGGTGATGGCCGCCGGCAGGTAGGTCTCGCGGTGTACCTCTACTCGCCAAGGCAGTTCTCATAGGACTCTCGTCCAAAAATTACGAACGGATACTTCGTGGCAGGTATACCAAACTGATATTCTCAACGAACGGGCAATTTTTAGCGTTACAATATTTCGAACGTGGCCAATAAACCTTTAATATTATGATTGGGATCACAGTGGTTCAAGCCTCGCGGGCAATAGTTTTAAAAATACAAATGGGGGTTGCGAATTCTGTCGCAGCACAAAGAATTAATGAATAATAAAATTGAAATGCTGAATACACTTGTAAATTACAAAAATGAAGAAACTACGTTGTATTGAGTGTATAATTACCAAAATTGCAAAGCGTTTTCGACTTCCGTCATCCTCAGTGTTTCAAGTCAGGTACAGGAAATCTAACAATAAGGTTCATCTAGTTACAATGTTAGGCAATAATCCTACATCATAGACGTCTTTATACTGATAAAGAAAAATATTATGTATGTGGGACTCATTTCATGATTTTTAAACTGCATTTTCCGATCATGAATCACGGGCAAGTAAATTTAGAAAGGCTTATGAAATAAATTCTTCCCAATTTGAAACTTCTATTAAATACGCTAGAATTAAAATTAGAGACTTCCCAACTAGCAAAACTCATTTTATAAAGGCTGTAAGAACTGCTATACAGCATATCTTATAGAAATGTGAAAATCTTATAATGTGACTATAAAATGTCTTTATAACCAAAAATGGCCCCAGTTTATACAACAGCTCAGTTCTTTTAGGACATCCTTTAGTAAACTACACAACCGTTATAGGATAATCAATATGATGATTATATAACTGTCCTATAAGTATGTCTTCAAGATTACTTATACAATGAATTCACAAAACTATTTGAGAACTGCTATAAAACTATTATATAGCAAGTACTCTTATTCTGCGGATTAAGAGTATTTAACGAACATTTATAAAACTACTAAGAAAGTATTTTATAATGCAGACAGAATCGCTAATACAATAATTTTGTTTTCCACTGTTGAAATTCGGAATAGAATGGTAACAGGAATATTTTATTAGGTATGTAAACGTTTGCGTTGTGTCATGACAAAGGTGTTAAGATCCAATATCAGGCATTATTATGGTCGTGGGTGATGGAGTTATTATTGTATCTGTTGTTAATCATATTTAAAATATTAAAGACCTATATCGCTACTCCAGGGGGCAAATTTATTTGCGCAGCTAACTTTTCTACCTTTTTACGTTTCTATATGATTTTTTCACAATGGCGGCGGTTGCTGATCAGCCGAACGTTTAATAAATATGGCCCATATGAGATAATACAAATTAGAAACTTTATACAACGATTCTGTATTCTTCTGAGCTGTATACGATATTAAAGTTTTATTATGTTGCTTAATGCAGCGCCATAAAATTGTTTTTGACAGTCTCAGGAGTCAGAGGTGCGGTTGGATTCTTGACCACTTTTGAATGTTGCCAGATTTAATAATACATATAAAATATTTTCCCACCGCATTTGTTTTTTTACAGAAAAAATAGGTAGATATTTATATAAAGGATCAGAATTGGACCACGAGTAGCAACAGTGAGTGGTCCAGCACATTGTGAGCAAAAAATACACGTCGCTGTTTTGCATAAAGTGTAGGTACACAAGCTTTTTGTAATAATTATTTAAAAAAAAGTTGTTTTCTTAGTAAAAATGAAGGGATCTGTCACAATATTGTGTTTGTTTATATGACGAACCTCCCTTTAGCACATGTTTACTGTTAAATGTTACAATGAACCCTTATGACAATCGGTGTCAAATAGATGACTTTTCATAATTGAATTGCAAAACATACATTCTAGGTACATTTAGAACATCTTGAACTAGAAGATGCATCATAATAAAATAAATAGTTATCTATTTATTGCTACTAATTTTATGTATGTTGGTATGACTACTATCTGCCCAAGCTAGCAACACTGTACGTTATATTTCCGTATTATTCTATAGCGCGTTGGCAAACTACATAATAGTACAGAAGTATCGCTTAACATAGGCGCGGTACGACAGTAAACAATTATTTAGTTATACTGTGTTTCGAATAACCTCTGTATACAGATTCTTTCCAAGCGTGAACAACCGTGGAAAATAATAGAAAAGCGTTGACGATTATGCCTACAAACCGAGAAACGATTCGTACGTTATCCTTTCCCAGAAGATTTGCCTCCAAGTTGCAACGGGAAAGTGATTCGGTCCCCGAACCAAATTGGATTACATTGCGCTGTAAAGTAAAAAGGAGTTTTCTACCTTCCTTCGAAATAGCTGAAGAGGAGTTGGATCAAATGTACGATGCCGATGACACCGACAGAGATGACTAAGTCATGATGCCGCCTACTCCACGCAAAACACCTAGAGTTTTATTACCTAAGAAAACAGGTAGCACTATTAATGATATGGGCCAAAATTCGCTCGTCCATGTTTATATTTATATATAACATGGTGACAATAAGTTCCATTCTCAAGTGTTACCAATTTAACTTGTTGGGGAGTATTTAAGAATGTACTTGGATCTGTAGGAAGATGATTAGGAATACCCAGGTTCCATATAATGAAAAGCTCTCTTAATGCAGAATGATTGATGTTAAAAGACGTTGCCCACATCTTAAGTTGTTCTTTTATTTTAATCTTCCTTTCAATTTCAGATGGAGAATGCATCAAATTTTCGTCGTCAGTATCAGTGTTTTCTTCTTCAGTACTATTAATGTCGACGCTTTCTTTTGTCATATCATGCTGGTCTTCATTTCCTTTTGATTGTTCTTCAGTATTATCACTGCTGGCCGAGCCTAAAATTATTGTTTCTTCTAGATTAGCCTTTTCGTTACATGCCACTTCAACTAGAGGTTGATCACGCGAACTGCAAGTCTGAAGTATTCTAGGGTATTTCTTTTTAACTGATCTTTTAAAATAACCACTCTTTTTTATGTTTTCACTCAGGTATTGCCGACTTTATTTTGTAAACGAAACCTGCTACAAAACCCGCTTAATTTTTCTATTACTATATTGGGTTATGTTTATACGTTCGTAGGTATATGTAGATATAAATAGATTTTATAACGCAGAACTTGAGATAAATTTATTCCTGGGAACCACATTTTTATTTTATAAGCTCTTTATAAGATAAAATACTGTTGTAGTTACAAGATGATTATAAAATACTTTTATATTTATTTTGTAATGTTTTACGTCTGCGTAAAGCAATCTTATTACTTTTCTTAAGGAACTCTAATGCTACTATTTATACAGCTTCCTTTACAACTAACTTTTAACGTCGCTATTAAAAGTAATACAATAGCTATGCAACCGTATTATATACAAGAATTTTTTTTTGTCTTAAATTTGGCTAGTAGTAGAAAAAATTGTATATACACCACGGCGATGAAGATATTTATAGGTCTCACACCTTAATCCGCTCGGGGCAAAGCCCTTCGCGAAATAATCTTGGTGCTCGGTCAATAATAACAGTCTTCACCACCTTGGTGTATAATATACTATTATTTTCCTACATACAGTCATGTAACATAAAAAAATATGACATCCATACACAGAAAAATACGTTATTTTTTATTATATTATCAAAATAGGGTATTCCCATTTAAAAAAATTATGATGACTTCATAACTCGAAAGGTGATGACGTCATCAAAAATATGAATGAACCAAAAAAAGCGTAACTGAAAAATAAATTCGACGTGTTTGTTTCCTCAATGGCCAAATCAATTTTTTAACAAATTCGTCCCAACCTTTTAGTGCTCACTGTATGTGCGAAAAAGAGCAAAGAACAGTCACAAAAACAGTAACACATGAACACCTTATACAATGGGCCGAGCACTATTAAAACTTGAACCTTAAATGGATGAGTATTTTCAAAACTTGAACCTTAAATGGTTGACTATTTTCAAAACTTGAACCTTCAATGGTTGAATATTTTCAAAACTTCAGCCTTAAATGGTTGAAAATTTTCAAAACTTGCACCTTAAATGGTTGAGTATTTTCAAAACTTGAACCTAAAGTTGAGTATTTTCAAAACTTGAACCTTAAATGCGTGCATATCTTCAAAACTTGAACCTTAAATAATTGAGTATTTTCAGAACTTGAACCTTAGTTGGTTGAGCATTTTCAAAACTTTAACCTTTATGGTTTAATATTTTCAAAACTTCAGCCTTAAATGGTTGAATATTTTCAAAACTTGCACCTTAAATGGTTGAAATTTTCAAAACTTGCACCTATAATGCTTGAGTATTTTCAGAACATGAACCTTAAATGCGTGCATATCTTCAAAACTTGAACTTTAAATAATTGAGTATTTTCAGAACTTGAACCTTAGTTGGTTGAGCATTTTCAAAACTTGAACCTTTATGGTTTAATATTTTCAAAACTTCAGCCTTAAATGGTTGAATATTTTCAAAACTTGCACCTTAAATGGTTGAAATTTTCAAAACTTGCACCTATAATGGTTGAGTATTTTCAGAACATGAACCTTAGGTCGTTGAATATTTTCAAAACTTGCACCTTAAATGGTTGAAATTTTCAAAACTTGCACCTATAATGGTTGAGTATTTTCAGAACATGAACCTTAGATGGTTGAATATTTTCAAAATGAACCTTGGATGGGTCAAGTATTGAAGAAAAACTTGGGCCTTGAATGGTTGAATATTGAACTTTATATTCTTGATAGTATCCTGATATGTATCTTTGTATTTTGTTTACTTTTTATTATTATTATTTTTATAATCATTATTATTGTTGTACTTATTAAGTGATACCATTATTTTCAAACTTGGGAACTGTCAATGATTTTAAGTATTTATACTTTTTTTGTTTTGGGAGCACATTTTGCAGGATATCGTTATTAGAATAAATAATAGATTTGTTCCAACCTACGATAAAACACCGTTTAGGAACCGTTCTGGAATTGTTAGGAATCGTTTGATACGCAGGCGCAAACTTTGCACTTTGCACCGTCTCAGAATTGATGTAAGTTGGACCGGTTTTAGGCTTGCTTTATTATCGTTCAGCGATCATTTTGTTCGTGTAATTTGTTAAATTAAACTACAAAAATCTAGTTAGCTGAAAATGAAACTAAAATCTTATTTGTTTGAAAAAAATGATTGTACATTTTAGAAATAAACGATTTCATGGTATTGAAAAATAGACCATTCAGAACCAAACTTCAGTTGCCAACAAACACGTCAAACAAAAACAATAAAATAACTGACAAAATACTAACAGCGCATGTCAGTTCTCACAGTTCTTTCTTTCGGCCGAGTATCGAAATTACCGTTCCGTGGCGGCTCTAGAACGATCACAAGTTGGTTGGTATCCAAATAGAATCGTAATATCAAAGAATACACCCATTAAAAGGGAACGAGAGCATCAAAATTAAATTCCCGCGAATCGGGAAGTGTTTATACCAACGTGTAGAGAAAAAAAATGCAGAAAAAAATCATAGGAAAAAATCTCCTTTTTGGGGGTCTACAGGGCGTCAAAAACCGACTCTTTTCGACATTGGTACTTAGGGCTGGGGGCTTTTTTTGCTATAAACTATAGCGAAAAACTGTCTCGTACGTTTTCAAGGGAGCAACTCGACACGTGCATAGAACACATAAAAAGGGGGGATAAATGGGGGAAAATATACAAGAAAAAATTCGCGAATAAATTTAAAAAATTTTTTTTGGGAATTTCGGGTTATAAATATGATGGAGCAACTTGTCAGTTCAAACCCTTTACGATAATATATGAGAATACCCCCCTGCCCCCCTTTTTTGGGGGTTCCAGCATTCGCTAAATATTAATGCTGGAATCGTAATTTTCGGGGGATCTTCCGGATTTGGAGTGCCTATAGGCTTCATGGGTTTGAAATATTTTTAGGGCCTCCCCAATGACCCCCCCAGCAGTGGACTGAAATTGAACGTGGAAGTTCGAGATGATGTTTTTAGGCATATGCGGATTCGGTATATAGCTACGGTGGTCGAAAAAAATTTTAACCTCAAAATTTAGCGCGTCTTGTGGTGCCCTCTTTTTCGATAAAATTACCAAAGTATATACACGGTGTCCCGGGACTAATGGGAAAAAAGTCAGGAGCGTATAATCTGAGCTAAAATAATGTTAGTACTTCATATAAACTTTTACTATGCAGGCCCTCGTTTTCGAGTTATAGGCCTCCAAAGTTTTAATTTTGAATTTGGTTTTTATTTGTATTTTTTGTACTAGTTATTTGATCTTTATAAAATTTACGGCAAAGCTATAATGTATGTGTATATTTATTTTGGTAAGGTAAACAGATTTACAGTAGTGCATTGAAGCCAGGGACGGACTACTCGCTATGGTTAGTGATCCAAAAATTTTGCAGGTACGGCACACCCTGTATGAAATTATCGAAATTCACTTCCCCACACATTAAGCTAACGAAAAGGTACTCTTGTTGGAATTCGATAAAATAAGCCGTTTGGCTAATATTTACAGTTTTATTAATGCACTACGTACCAGTTTACGCATTCACCATTTTTATAAGTACACAACGAGGTAAAACTAACTTTTAATAGATGTCCAATATTTAGCTAGAGTACTACAAAAAAATAATTTAACGATAGCAGAAGATGAAAAACATTAGCGACTTATTAATTGGAAAGTTGGTAAAAACTTTTTATAAGTGTTTTTACCGTTTATCAAGTTACCATAGGATTAGTTGTCAAACGTTGTGTAGAATAGTTCGTAGTCAGTAGTTGTCAATAATTCATAAGTCCTTCATTTAACAGTTACAATAGCAGAATTCGCTTTTATTGAGTACGCAGATAAACATCTAATGTATGGACTGGCTTCTCGAAACTGTTTAGAGGCCAAAAGGCTTTATGAAGAACATTTTGCAAACAGAGCATTGCCAGACAGACGAATGTTTGGGCGTATTGTTCTCAGGTTACGAGAAACAGGTATGAATAAGTAAATGTAATTTTCCATGTATACAAAACAAAATTTTAAATTCGCCAGAAAAAGCTGGAGAAGGTCCAGTACGAAGCATACGTACTGTGGCAGTTGAACAAGACTTGTTAAATGCAGTTGATAATGAACCATCGAGTTTTAGAAAATTATCAAGAGAACATAACGTCTCGAAATCAGTTGTTCATCGCGTCCTAAAAGAACAGCTGTTATATCCTTTTCACATGAAAAAAGTACACCGTATGACAGTGGCTGATTATCCTGCACGACTTGAGTATAGCCAGTGGTTTCTGCGACAACAACAAGCAGACAACACATTTATTAGTAACGTTCTCTTTACGAACGAATCCGGTTTCACCAGAGATGGAATCATAAATTCTCATAATATGCATTTATGGGATGATGTGAATCCACATGGCATTTTCCAAACTAGGATCCAGCATAGATTCATGGTTAATGTTTGGCAGGAATAGTTGGCAATCATTTGATACAGCCATACTTTATTGACGGTACTTTGACCGGTCAGAGATATTTGGAGTTTTTGCAAAATGAGTTATGGAACCTGTTTGATGATGTGCTACTACAAACACGTAGGAATTTATGGTTCATGCATGATGGGGCCCCTCCTCATTTCAGTTTAGATGTACGACAGCATTTACACACAAGGCTTCCTAATAGATGGATTGGTCGTGGAGGCCCTTTTCAATGGCCACCGCGATCAGGAGACGTTAATCCTATGGATTTCTTTCTCTAGGGTTATCTCAAAAGTAAGGTATACGCAACACCTGTGCAAACAAGGCAAGATTTAATAGACAGAATTGTGTTACACTGCAATGTTATTAGAAATAGTGTGGGATTGCTCTTTTAAGTGCAAAGAAACAGCCTTCGTAGACTTAGAATGTGCGTGGAAGTGGGAGGAGCTCATATTGAACATTTATTAGAATAACGTTAGTTTTTGTTGTTGTTTAGGAATTAGTTTTAGTCTAATGTTTTATAACTTGTGTTTTTTGAGGTTTTCTTAATGGTTTAATAATGTTGTGTTCGTAATTTTGATTAAAAGCAAGTAAATTCTGGACATCGTATTAATAAGTTAGTTAGGTAGATTTGTACGTAGTGCATTAATAAAACTGTAAATATTAGCCAAACGGCTTATTTTATCGAATTCCAACAAGAGTACCTTTTCGTTAGCTTAATGTGTGGGGAAGTGAATTTCGATAATTTCATACAGGGTGTGCCATACCTGCAAAATTTTTGCATCACTAACCATTGCGAGTAGTCCGTCCCTGGCTTCAATGCACTACTGTAAATCTGTTTACCTTACCAAAATAAACATACACTTACATTATAGCTTTGCCGTAAATTTTATAAAGATCAAATAACTAGTACAAAAAATAAAAACCAAATTCAAAATTAAAACTTTGGAGGCCTATAACTCGAAAACGAGGGCCTGCATAGTAAAAGTTTATATGAAGTACTAACATTATTTTGGCTCATATTATACTCTCCTGACTTTTTTCCCATTAGTCCCGGGACACCCTGTATATCGGTCGATAGAGAAAAAAATTAGAATTTTTTTGAGTATATACAGGGTGTTGAGAAAATTTTTTCGTAATTTTTGAACATTTTCGGAATTTTTAGGAGAAATATACATTTTTTATTGGGGCTAAAAAATTTCTATGTACGTGTCTAAGCGCCCTCTACATTTTTAGTCTCCAGCATTTTTCCGATATCTTGCAAAAAAAAATTTATTAGTCAGTTATATTCAATGTAGTTAGGGGGGCAAGCTTCGCCCATGGGGGGGCATATTTTTCCTGTGAGTTACCCATGATGGACTATCATAACCCACCATCAGGTACACGGCCAAAAATTTTTTTAAAATTTTTGCCCCCATGACCCCCCCTCAGATTTTTTGTAGGCTCAATTACTACGCCAATGTTCTTCATTTTTGATTCTCTACACGACAGTTTTTTTATTTTTTTTCTACGAATTTTCCTTCCCCTTCAAAAACCCAGCTCATGTTGCCCGTTAACTATGTGTCAGGACCGGCTTTATAGGTCAGATTTTCAAAATGCTCCGATTGATATGAAATTTGGTATGGGGGTATAAATTTGGCCCAGGAACACGGTCCCGACATTAAAATTCCTTCAAAACGAATTTTTAGCTGTCAAAACGTAACTTGAAATTTTCGCCAGGACCCGTCAAGGGGGGGTCGGTAACTTTTATGCTGCGATTTGAATGAAAATCTAGGGAAAGGGGTTTTCGGGGACGAGAAATACAATGAGCGAATCAGTTTTTCTGTAAGTTCTATCTAACATGCTTAAAAAAAATAAAAACGTCAGAATTCGGGATATTTGCAAGTTTTAAAAATAGTAGTTATTATGCGATTTTTATAAAAATTTATAATTAGAGGTTTTCGATGAAGACGAATCGGATGATATTATTAGTTTTCAATTAAAATTTTTGTTTTAAATACTTTATCTGAAGTAATTTCGAAAAATATTTTTTAATTTCATTATTAAAGAGAATTTCGGAAAACTGATAACAGAAATGAAATCCTCGGGTAAAAATACATTATATTTGATCATTTTTTCTATACGTTTACTATATATCGAAATTTTCAAATTTTTATCCAGGACCTCGAAATTTTTGAAATATTTTTGACATGCCTCTATTTAAAATTTAATATTTTCGGAAGTAAGAAAGATATTGTCATTATTATTGCACCATTTGACAGAGGAAAGATGTACCTTCATCCTCAATCATTTTTCGTTTCTTCCATTCATCATTTGTAGGAATAATACAGGGTTAAAGTTGAGCTAAAAATTTTTATCAAACTTTACCTTAAAAAAATTCGTAGCAACTACGTTCATGATATGGGAATATTGAAATTGGTAAAAATCGAAAGAGGAGAGTTAGTACTATCATAGAAAAAGTATTGCAAGTTTCCAGCGGCATTAATAACCGAGTTATTAAACATCAAAGTTGACATATTTTAACCTTTGGTCAAAATAACGAAAAAAAAACATTTCTCTCAGATTTTTATGAAATTTTGCATAAAGGGGTTTTTTGATACGAGGAATCTGAAAAATTTGTCAGTTGTTTGAAAAAAGATTTTTTTCCTGTGGAAAAGTCAGGAAAATGATTGAAAATGTGATTTTCTGGAAAACTATAACTCAAAATCAAAAATTAACATATTTTTTGGATTTTACGAGACGAAGTACATAATACTATATCAGTTTTCACATACATTCACAGTAAAGCAAAATTTTCAATTTTTTGGTCTGGGAACCAAAATTTTCAATTTTTTGGTCTGGGAACCAAAATTTACAAAATATTTTTGACATGCCTTTATTTAAAATTCCATATATCAGAATCTATAGAAGATAGCGACTTTTATTTTACATCATTCGATAGAGGAAAGGTGTATCTTGAATACCTATCATTTTTCGTTCCTTCCATTCAATATTTGTAGGAATTATACAGGGTCAAAATTGAGCTAAAAATTTTCATCAAAATTTACCCTAAAAAAATTCATAGCAACTACGTTTATGATATGTGAATATTGAAATTGGTAAAAATCGAAAGAGGAGAGTTAATACTATCATAGAAAAAATATTGCAAGTTTCCAGCGGCATTAATAACCGAGTTATTAAACATCAAAGTTGACATATTTTAACCAAAAAATCTATGCAGAAGCAGAAGGGTAAATAGCGAAATTACGCACATTTCACGGGCAGCAGTTTTTGTAATTGTATCCTAATATATGTTTTTCAGAGTTATACATAAATATATTCTTTTTATAACCCAGACTTTTTTCAATAGCGAAATTACGCGTGTATTCTTTGGTAATATTACTGTCACGATTAGCTTGGAACGGCATATAAGGTTATTAATTACCTTATCAATCCCGACTGGAGACTCTTCCTCAGGTAGTGGTATTCGACTCCAGTTAATGTATTTTCATAGCTAACACTGGGATGGGGTGAACAATCGGTATTAAATTTGACGCCACCAGTTTTTTAAGCGATAATAACTGAACAAAAAACCAAAAATGTTAAAAACTGGAAAACCTTATATTTACTTTAATTCGACAAAACTAAATACTGAAAATATTTAAACGCGATCGTCCAAGTTAATATAAATTGCTGAAAATCAAATGTTCAGCAAATTATATTTATTCATAACTCAATAATAGTTCACATTAAGTGCATATCCAAAATACAAGACGAATACGAACGCCGTTATACAATAAAAATCTCCAATTCTTGAAGGACTAATAATCAGTGAAAGATAGGAAATACGGCTTAATAAAACACTTGTGCTAATATATTCATCTATCAAATAGTTGCAGCTTTATTTAGTATCACACACAAAGAATAGCTCACAAAAGACATGCTCTTGTAAAAGGTAATCGTCGAGAGTAGGCGTGTCCAAAGGTAGAGGGACTGCGCGAGCAGTCATATGATTGCTCTAAGCGACTCATAGATGGTGCCTCTGTATGGGCAAAGTAATATTTTTCTGACACTCCCTCCCATTGCACATACACCTTTTCAATGCATTGAATAATAAAATATTTTGAACTTACATATAAAATCGACTTACGATCATGAACACATAAAAATATATAAGATTATTAATAATAATAATATATTGCAATTAGAATTTTGATTGATGTATGATCCTTGGACACCTCTGCTCTCTCCGCTGCGCACACTGCTAAGACTGGTCATCTGTTTCTGTAAAATAGCAAGTGATAACACAATTAGATTTATAAATTAAACTATTTTACATGACATCTATGTCTAACATCTGTATCATCTAAATTTCATCGTCATCTTATTTCTGAGTTTAGAATGTAAACTAGAGGGTAATGGTTTAGTCAGGATATCCGCAATGTTTTCTTTAGTGGATATCCATTTAACTTCCATTTTGCCCGTCAAGACACACGATTTTATGAAATCACCGTGAGTATCAGCCATTTGGGGTTTCTTACCTGTCTTCTCTCTTTCAACCAGGTTGGACTTATGAGTTCGACGTCATCATCGAAATCTTTTAGTTTGTGACTACCTTCCATTTGTGTACAGTCACAGGCTGATTTATTGTCACATCTAATAGTAACTGGATACATAGTCTTACCTATTATATCTCTAGTCGCTTTATCTAAGGAAATTATTTCTTTACAGGATTCGCCCATGGCAAGATATTCTGCTTGGCACGTTGATGTAGCCGGAGAAGACTGTTTGTGGCTCCTCCATGCTATTGTGTCACCATACAATTGAATTATATAGCCACTTGTTGAGATTGACTTTTCTTGATCTCTGAAGCTAGTATCAGTCATAGCTTCCATAACTTCTGTTTTACCTCTATAGTGCAGACCTAAATCTGTTGTTCCTCTCAAATATCTGAATATTCTTTTGACTTCAGTCCAATCACCTTTGGTTGGCTTATTCTGTCTCCTAGACAATACATTTACAGCATATGCTATATCTGGTCTGGTTGCACCTGCAAGATACAACAAGCTCCCTATAGCCTCTCTATAAGGTGCATCAGTCAAAACATTAAACTCTTTTGATTTATTTTCGTCTTTCATGTTCCTGTTTTTGACTTGTCTAGTAATCATAGGTGTGTCGTGTGCATTACATTCTTTCATGTTGAATCGTTCTAGGATTTTTTCAGTGTATTCAGGCTGTGAAATAAACATTTCACGTTTACCTCTATCACGGAGAATCTTCATTCCAAGAAAATTCTCTGGTTCACCCAAAATTTTCGTCTCGAACACGTTGCTGAGATGATTTATGATTTCGTCTAGTTTTTCTGGGTCGTTACTGGCTGCAATCATATCATCTACGTATAAGATTACAATGGCAATTTTTCCTCCTTTTCTCCAAGTAAATAAGCACGGCTCATTTACGTCATTCTCTAGGCCTAATTTTAGTGCTTCATTGGTGAACGTTTTATTCCATCTTTTAGGGCTAATCCTCAATTCATATAGAGCTTTCTTGAGTTCCCAGACTTTCGTTTTTCTAATTTCATCACTGCAATCATAGCCTTCTGGGATTTACATAAAAATAGTCTGTTTTAACATCCATTTGTCTTGCATCTAAATCAAGTTTATTTATGATTGCAAATGCCACTCTAATTACTGGAAATCTTGACACCGGAGCATAAATTTCTTTCAACTCATACTCGTTTGTATCTAAGAAACTTCTTACAACCACTCTAGCTTTATAGATGTTCTCTCCAGTTTTGCCAATTTTAGTTTTGAAAACCCATCTAGAGTTCAATATATGGACATCTACGGGTCTGTCCACCAGTTCGTAGACTTTATTATCTTCTATTGATTTAAGTTCTTCTTTAATCGCATTTTTCCATTCAACACTGTCTTCGCACAGCAAACATTGTAATTACTAGGATCTTTGTTAATAGAGGCAATCATGGCGTGTATAAATTCCTCTATTTCTACCGTCTTGAACTTTTCTATTGTTTTGGCATAAACGAAGTTTTCATCTATATTGGGCTTTGGTTTTCTCTTTGAAATTCTCAGCTTCTTTGATTTGGTGTCATTTGATACGTTTTCATCTAGTTTGCGCTTTCTGGGCTCGTCAGGCTGAATTGATGTTACACCTGAGTCTTTCGTTAATTGAATATTTGCATCAGAAGATTCAGGGCTAATTTCCTCGTCAACTGAACTGTCATCTACTTCTGCGTCAAATTGTTTTTCAATTATCGGAGAAGACTCAACTTCTAAATCTCTAGTTTTGTACACGTCCTTGTATACTAATTTTTCATTGAACCTGACATGTCTAGAGTTTAAAAATTTACCCGAGGTTGGCTCCCACAATACATATCCCGTACGTGAGTAACCTACGAGTATTGCCCTTATTGCCTTTTCAGAAAACTTATTTTCTGTTATTGGAATTTTAACATAAGCCAAACACCCAAACCTTCTAATGTTATTCATATGTGTATTTATTCTTGTATTAAGTTTGTTTAATGGCGATATAAAACCATTAGTTTTGTGAGGTGTGCGATTGTACATATCAACAGCTGTTTCAGCCGCCAATATCCACATTGATTTAGGTAGGCCAGAGTCAAACAACAACGCTCTAATTTTCTGTTGAATTGTTTTGTTGAACCTCTCTGCTGTACCATTTAACTCTGGAGTATATGGAGGTGCATAATCTGATTCTATCTTTTCTTTATGCATAACATCTAAAAATTCACCTCCTGTAAACTCCCTAGCATTATCAGTTCTAATGTAGCACACTTTTTCATTTTTACCCAATAAATTTCTAGCTGTAGTTATAACGGTTTCTAAGCAATTAGCTGCTTCATTTTTATTTTTAATAGAATATATTTTGGCATACCTAGAAAAGTCGTCTAAAAACACAATAATGTGTTTGCAAGCACCTGGGAACGAATTTATCTTAAATTGCCCCGTAGTGTCTACATGGATTGTGTGTAACGGTCTATTTGCTATCAGTCTAGATTCTTTAAAGGGTAATTTTTCCATCTTAGCAAGAATACAGGTTTCACAATCTGAAATATTTTCTTTAAATGTCACATTATACAACGACTGTTCAGATTTCTTCAATTCCTTTAAGTAACTCAAACTTGGATGACCTAATCTTATGTGCCATAACATACCTTCATCTATTTTAATTGTTTTTATTTGCTGTATATTATTTTCTGTACCTTTAATATTATTAAATTCTTCTAAAGCATCAGTTGAATTGAAATCTAAAATTCTTCTATTTAGAGTTTGTTCATCTAGTATGAAGTCTGTGACTTCTGCTTCCAAATTATTTCTATCTAACTCTGTAAGTTCCCCCTTCTGACTCTCCCTCCCAACCTCAGACGGGTGTGATTTATGGGAAAATTCATCCAAAACTCCCTCCATCTTATGTAAATTTAAATCAACTAACGTCTGAGATTGTTCGGAAAACCCATTTGGAGAAATAATTTCGGAAGTACAAAAGTACGTTGTATAACCTGACATATTATATTCTTTAACGGATTTCACTTCAAAAGTGATGAGCCAATTTGGTTTGACATATTTCCCCGTCAAACATGTCTCACCTGTTTCTTTGTCAAATATTTCTATTTTCTTATCATCTAAAAATATACCTAAGCCTGCATCTGCAAATCGTCTAAGTGAGATTAAATTGTTCGCAATATTTTCTGCGGATAATACGTTAGTTAATTTTATTTTATTAAATTTTGATTTTAAGTAGAGGTCACCGACTCCATCTATCTCTATGTCAGCTGACTTATTTTTGTTTGCACTTCTAATTACTTCACCTGAGCAGTGTTTAAAATTACTTAAGATCAAACTTTTGTTTATTATGTGCTCGGTTGCACCGGAGTCCGCAATGAGAGTAATATTATCTACATTATTAAAACACTCAAGGTTCATACCTGCTAGTCGTGCTCGTGGCTTCTTTTTGTCACCATCCTTTGGTGGAACTGCTTGCTTCTTGAACGTCTTATGGTTGGTTTTGATATATCCTCTGGATTTACCACCGAAACCTCTCGAAGTCGAAGCTCCTCTAAAGGTACCTCTAGCTCTACCGCGACCACGACCCCGTTTGTATTCAAACTTTCCTGAACTGTGACTGACTGCATCATTTTTTGGGCATGTATTTGTATTATGATCAGTTGTGATCTTACAAATATAACAATGCCAATTGCCAGTTGCTTCTAATGGACAATCTTTGATATAGTGGTCCGTCTTATTGCATCTATAACAGTTGTCGTGACGTGTTTTAAACCTTTTTGCTTGGTTGCACTTGCACCTTGCTCTGGCGAAGTTTCTGACTTTTTCTCAGCTTCCATTTCTAATAAGTGAGACTTCAGCTCAATTAGAGTCATTGATTTACCTGTGATTCTTCTATGTATTAAATCAGCAGTCCGGGCTTCTAGTATTACATTACAGACAGCTTGGTAGAAAGCTGACCTCTTTTCTTCATCTGACAGAGGTACTGCGTTATCACAGCTTTCATAATCTACAACAATGTTGTCGAATCTAGTCCAAAAATTGTCAATGCTCTCCTTAGGTTTTAGTCTCAGTTGGTACAACTTCGTTCTAACAGAAGTATGTGTGACATTGTTTTCAACTCTTTTCGCTTCTTTGAGACTCTGTATAACCTTTACAGGGTCTTTAATGTTGAGAACTGTTTTATAATATTTATCATCTAAATGGCTAGTAATGATTTCTCTTACTGCTTGTTGTCTTTTCATTGATGCTTGTTCATCTAAGCTACTAGGGGCAGTTACTGATGGATCTACTACATCTAACAGATCTTTCGATGTTAATTTAGATCTAAGTTTGTCCATCCATATGTTCATGTCCCCTTTTGGATGGAGAGAATAATTTCTCGGTATTTGATAGTTTTGAGATTTTTTGTTCGATTCTGTTGTGGTTTTTAAAGCAGTAATTGAATCATTAAGAGCCTTGGAAACTTCTATATTTATATCTTGCAGGTTTGGTGGCACAGATCCAAAACCCGTTTGTGGTGCAGTATCTTCTAACAAAGAGGTCGAGTTTAGTAGGTTACCTCGAGCACTTTGTATTCTAAGTCGTTCTGCAGCAAGGAAATTTTCAGATGTCTTCTGAATGTGGTTCATCAGAATTTTCATTGATTCAAAACCTTTATTTTGAAGCTCAATGTTTTCCCTCTGTTTACTCAGGAACTGTTGTAGTTCATGATTGGCTTGTGAAGTCTGTTGCTGTTGTTCTGTCTGCTCATTGTTTGTGGTACCACTACCGGTGTTTTTATTACCTGTGGTAGTGATTGACGGAGTTGGTGTTACTGTAGGTGTAAGTGTTGACATTGTTGGGCTTTCAGATACTCCAGACCCTTTATAAATAAAATTATTTTAGTTTGGATTTTATTTTATGATTCTTCAATATACATAATTTCAAATAAATAACTTCTAAACATCAATAGAAACTTCTAAAGTCTCGTCTACTATTAACTTCTAAAATTTGGATCCACTTCTAAAATGAAAAATATTTACCTGCTTTTTTATTTATGTTTGACGCGCCAGGTGGAGTATCTACAGTCTCTGTATTCTCAATCATTTCTCTATCGTTTTGCTCACTTATTGTTTCTTTGCTTCTAAACTTTAAGTACAATATGAGCAATCTAAAACACACCAAACTTATTTAGAGGCTGTAAAAATTTCATCATCCTCATTTACGACTGCACTGCAGGTTGCAAACGACGAAAAAAATGAACTTAGTTGTAATTCCGTAATTCCCGCGTGCAACAGCATGCCACACGTGCTCCCTCCCACCTCGTTGCAAACGGCACAGCTCGTTGAAACGACCGAGGACGGCTGTACATACACGTGTAACACACAAATCACACACCCGAATTACAAACATCTTAATTGAACCAAAGCTTAGTACTGTACTACAGACTCAACCTTGAGACAATAATCAAATTATTTATTGCTTTACAATTTTTGTAGCTTCCAAAACTTCTACATATCAACTACATTTAATCTGCATATATAGTTTGTGTTTTCTTCGAATAAACATTTATTTACAGATTAAACTTCTATAATTTTCTTCACTTCTTAAAATAATTATAATTTTCAAACTTTGTCTTAAACAAGTCAACTCGTCATGTACATTTCTCAATTTACTTACTTGAGAGTATTATTATTTTGTTTATCCAACATTTATATAAACATCTGTCCTATGGTATATACAACTAACAAACTGTGTATATCATGTTACCTAAGCCGGGCGGCTTCCGCTAGTTTGACTAAATGACATATGTATCATCAGTCAACTTTTCTAATAAAATATTTTTATTTTCCAATATAAAAAATAGATAAAAAAATTGTCTTTATTGCATGAGCCACTTCACACTTATAGTATTTGTATCATCTAAATTTTGCATTCTAATTGCACTTCTATTTTTATTTATTTTTCAACTAATATCAAAATTAACTTACCAATTTATCTGGTTTTCTTCTATAAGAATACTCTTTCAAGAAACCACATGTTTAGCACGATTCGTTGCAGTTCACAAAAGCCAATCCTTTTTCTAGTCTCTTTCGAGATAAGAAAACGAGTGCGTGCTGGGCCTATAACCTGAAGGACTGTAATAATCAGTGAAAGATAGGAAATACGGCTTAATAAAACACTTGTGCTAATATATTCATCTATCAAATAGTTGCAGCTTTATTTAGTATCACACACAAAGAATAGCTCACAAAAGACATGCTCTTGTAAAAGGTAATCGTCGAGAGTAGGCGTGTCCAAAGGTAGAGTGACTGCGCGAGCAATCATATGATTGCTCTAAGCGACTCATAGATGGTGCCTCTGTATGGGCAAAGTAATATTTTTCTGACAATTCTAGATTTCCATGAATTGAGTATAAGACAAAGGACTTATCTTGGTGAGGTTCTGGAATTATTCAGCTCTCAGCTAGGTCCTAGTGGATGGAGATAGGGTCCTTAATCTATCCCGGCCGATTTTGTGTTGTTTCTATGGTGCTGTTCAGTCATAGGGCCTGCCCAGGGGCTGCAGAGCTGAGGAAAGAAAAAAAAGGAGTAAAAATTAAGGAAAAATTCTGGGAAGGAAGGAAGGAATAGATAGAACAGATAGGAAGCTTATGCTTCAACGCATAAAAAACACAATCTAGTTTTTAAAATAAAACTAACAGAAGTCTGTTCTATCATATACGCTTTGTTCCCTAAATAAACAGAAAATGCGGAATTATGAAGCTAAAATAGAATGAAAAGAAATTATTAAAAATTTACTTCAAAAGAATATGAAATGTTTCTTTTTTACAATAAAAAAGAATTGAACATACAAAATTCATCAAACGCCAGCCCATATTATAATTTGAAATAAAACATAGAATAAACATGAAGAAAAAATATTTCAAGAATCTAACTAACCAGCAAATATGTGAAACCACTACGATGTAGGTACGAACTTATAATTGTTACTAATAGGAAGAGACTTTTCTTATGTACGATATCGTTTAAATACACAAAATTTGGATGAGAAACAAGTTTTTAAATTTCGAATCATTAGTACGGTAAAATTAAAATACCATATTCCGATGGAAATCGTAACAGCCGATCGGCTTGTTACATGCATTACGCATATGCACTTGCGCAGTCCCGTTCTAGAATGGTTCTTCGCGAGATTGGAACGAAGAACGAACCTAATATTACTTCGTATACGCTAAAATATAAAGATGTTGTTTTATGTAGATAATAATACAATTTTCGCGTCATCGGGCTAAAAGACTGATAAACAGGCATATTAGTTATCTCTGAAAGGTTTTACAAAAAGGGTTGATTATTGACACTTAATCCTAAGTGCCGCGACATCTGACTGAAACTACGCGCATTTTCATCACGTGATCAGCAAGTGTGATCATTTGAACACATGAATTGGTTGTTTATAACATGTATCACACTTGGCGTCAAAGTCATATGTTAATTGACAGAATTACAGCACGAAAAAATTTAGGTTAAAATGTCAACAGGATTTTATTTTAAAAAAGTCTTCGAGTAATCAATGTTGATTTTTAACACTTTAGTTAATAAAAGTTTTTTACGAAATTCGTTGTTTTATTTAAACGTCGATAATATACATTAATTCTAATAACATTTCTCATAGTTTGCTGCGAACAGATTCAGAAGAAGCTTGTTCTCCATTTATATTTTTAAAATGAAGTCAATCTCTAAAAATGTAGGTGGAGTATCATGTGTATAAATTTATAACTTAAAAAACAGTGAATCATAATCAAAAATCGACTTGCTTAGGAAATTTTTAATATAGTTTATTTATACTAATAATGAATTTTTGAGTTATTTAATGGAAGCCCTCTCAGAGTCATCATGATTAGCTCACCCTGTATATAAACGTATTTCATCAGGATGATTACCTGAAAAAATGACGAAACGGAAAGACGATTACAGGACAACAGGAGAAAGGCGTTACACAGTAAGTATAAAAATAATTTTTGGGTAGAAAAGTATAGGTAACTTTTTACGCAATTTAATGGTACCTGCGGTGGGTAGGTGTTGAGATCAAATTTTATTTTAAAATATGCCTTTATATTCAACAAGAGTTTAGGTATAAATAAAAGATGCAGTTAAAATTTTACATGAATTACTCCCCTATAATTGTACACATTTAATAAACTGTAATTGACAACGTAAAGTCATTAAGGATTCGGTAAACTTTACTGTACCATGAATTTTGACTGATTCCGTCAAAAAACAATAACTTATTGTTCTCGACTATCTATGAGATTGACATCAAAATTAAAACAGAAGTAGTCGATTATTCCCAAGGGAGTATAATGCTCCCAAGGGAGTTTACATTATGGAGAGCGTTTCTCATGCAAAAAAAACATTGAAATTATTTATTGACATTTAAATTAAATGTTACATTTGTACAATTTTCAAAATTATAGAAGGAATATTACTTTCGCTTCTTAATATTACTTCAACGGATACGAGTGACATCTATTATTACTGTGAGATTTGGAATCAACTATTCTACTGAGAATTTTTTCTAACCATAGGCGCACCAAATAATATTTAAAAGAAAAAAATATTAAAAGTTGCTTGAATGAATCATAGATAATGTACTGGAGATAAAGAGTAAAAATTACTGGAACCCAAAAGGTAGAAAGAGTATCTCATTCTCACCCCATAAATAAATACATAAAAATTTTCTTTTTCTTTTAATGAGCTAGCCACACTAAAATTGAATAAATCAAAATACTAATACAACAATAATAAAAATTCCTCTTACACACAAATATAATATATATATATATATATATATATATATATATATATATATATATATATATATATATATATATATAAACATAATTAGCGGGCATATCACGCAAAAGAGGTTACAGAGAATGAGTGGTAACCGTAGACATGCATGTTTCTGGCTCATTAGCCTTCATCGGTTGAAATCCGTTGTTTGTGTTTTCTCATGTTTCACTTAACATCCTTGCTCCCAAGTTGTACACCTTTTCTTGGTTATGCCGTACCGATGAAGGCTAATGAGCCAGAAACATGCATGTCTACGGTTACCACTCATTCTCTGTAACCTCTTTTGCGTGATATGCCCGCTAATTATGTTTTTGTTTTATATTCCACGCGTTATTTTTTCATCTTTTCATTGGTCAGTTGTCTATTTCCAGGGTCGGAAGATTCAGACAGGAGAGCTATAGACGCCTCCGTGTCTCTGTTGGTTGTTGTCCTGAAAACTCGGGATCTTCCATTTGAAGGCACAAATGTGCGTTTGGTTATCTTGTTGAAATCCGTTGTTTGTGTTTTCTCATGTTTCAATTAACATCCTTGCTCCCAAGTTGTACACCTTTTCTTGGTTATGCCGTACCGATGAAGGCTAATGAGTCAGAAACATGCATATCTACGGTTACCACTCATTCTCTGTAACCTCTTTTGCGTGATATGCCCGCTAATTATGTTTTTTTTTATATTCCACGCGTTATTTTTTCATCTTTTCATTGGTTATATATATATATATATATATATATATATATATATATATATATATGTACAGCGAGTAAGAGGTAGTCGGCTTGAACTAGTATATACATATATAACGCCACGGAGCTTTCTGGCAAAACGATAAATATTTTCAAATTTTCTTTTTTCCACGGTCGGGAGTAGAAATCAGTTTCTATGACATCAAAATTAAAACAGAAGTAGTCGATTATTCCCAAGGGAGTATAATGCTCCCAAAGGAGTTTACATTATGGAGAGCGTTTCTCATGCAAAAAAAGATAACATTGCAATTATTTATTGACATTTAAATTAAATGTTACATTTGTACAATTTTCAAAATTAATATTAGAAGGAATATTACTTTCGCTTACATTTACAGTTTTTGTGATTGCGCTAGTAGTGGTACCTACTAAAACCTGATTAGCAATTTTGGTCTTATTTTCAATGGGGTTCTCGACATAACCCTCAGCGACTGTCGTTGATTTCCAACCATCATGACGCTGATATCCACACCAGCATCTGCCAGTAATGTCGCTGAAGATCTTCGTAAGCAGTGACCAGTATATATAACATACAGCATCAGGTAATTTTAAATACGAAGCTACTACACTCGGAATTTTTCCCATAGTATTCTCGCCAACTGGCTGCGAACTACATTTTCCTGCTTTGTAGTACAAAAAAGGCGCTTATGCTTGACGTGGGGAGGACGAAGGGACAGGTATTTTCGAAACAATTCAAGCATATTTCCCACATCGGTAACCACAAAGGTTCGAGGAATATTTGTCTTAGTCTTTGGAATTTTTACAATCAAGGAAGAGCCTACATCCTCAATATCATATACAGTTAAATTGACTAGTTCATCAGTTCGACAAGCTCCGGCAATCCCCAGAATTAATTCAACCTATATAAAACCAAAATACTTAATAATTGAAATACCTAACAAAAGTAATCTTACCTTAATCATGCACTTGATAGAAAACAATTGATTTCACCCTTTGTCAAAATTTTCGATTTTTTCGCTTGATATCCGTCACCGGTTCTTTTCAAAAATGCGATCAGCTTGGGGAATTTGCTTATATCTATGTTGTCGTAAATTATCAAGCATAACTTAACCATAGAATATTGCGTCCAAAATGTGGAAGACTTGTAATTCTTTGCATTTTCACTGAAGTATGCCAACAAAACATATTCTCGCTGTATACTTGAACATTTTTCTCTGCGCACCACTTTTTGAACCGATTGTAGGCTATATCGTATAAAGATCTTGACTTCGTAGGCAGCAAATTGCTTATTGCAATATTTGCAGCCTTCACAATCTCTTCCGACTCACAATCATTCATTGTGCACTAAACCAAACTAACACCTTAATTTGGCATTTCTTTTTGTTTGTTTATTTTGTAGTTATGACAATAACTCAATGACTACTAAATAAATGCTCAAATCCGAATATAATAATTCTGGTGCTACTTACTTCATAATGACAAAATATGTGTTTTTAAGTTAATGAGACCGTGGAAAAAATAGTATATCGAGGGCTAAAACGCAGGGCCTCGTAACTAACATTTTCAACAAAATTGGTATTTGGATATGGCTGCGTTTATTTTTGTGAGCGCCACCTATTTCCGAAAGGAAAAGGTTTTATAAAAATGATTTACTAATCAAAATGAAAGAAAACAGTAACTCGTCACCTATTGCGGTTGACTTCTTAAAGCATTACCTCGTAACTACAAGAGTGTTCAGTTTGACGGCATTTAAAATAGTCAAGAGGTAAGTGGTTCTGAAAATAGTATGTAAATAATTAGGAAATGACTTATGTGGAGGGTTAGGTTAGGTTAGATTTCTTGTTGTTAGATACGAGGTCATGCTTTTGACATTGCTCTAGAGAAGATGCGAGGTACTACAGTAGATAGCTAGGCCGGTTCTGGAACACTACTTCAGCAAACGTCCGCTAGGTGGCGCGACGGTGGCGCTGGTGTGCCGTGACGTCATAAGGGGAGGGGTCGAAGTCGGCCATTTTTTATCCGTCGGCCATTTTTTATTCTGTAGTTATAGATTTCTATCGCTAGATGGCGTATGTCATTTTTTGTAGATTTACATAGATGGCTGTATGCCGTCCATTTTTTATCCCGTAGATTTTATTTGAAAATTCCCATAGCCCTGATTGGAAAGACTGACCTAAGCATACGTAATTTCTAGAACCAAAGTCGGCCATGTTGGATTTGTTGGCTGCGCTCTCGGATAATGTGACGTAATTTTTGTGATTTAAGCACCGAATATATTTTTTTTTATTAAATTAAAAAATTTTCGGCTCGACTGGGATTCGAACCCACCGTATCCACAGCGTCAAATTTATTAAGTCTGCGAGTATTCCTACTACACCATTTGATAATGTTGTTATGTATTGCGAGATGTAGGTATAAGAATTATAAAAACATGTGCGCGCGCGTCGTTACATTTTAATAATTATGGAAAAGGCATAGTATATTTTTTATAACGCCATAAGGGCATTAGATATTTATATCTGTTATTATTGGTCAACATAGATCGATCTTCATTGTGACAGAGCTTTTTTATATACGGAATGTACCAAAAAAGATGCAATAAGGGTGTTATAAATTTGTGAAAAAGATATATATTTCTTATATACAGGGTGTAGTCATAAAATATGTTTAATGCACAGTCGTTATGGTATTATTTTGGGCAAGCGACACATCAGTTGGACGGGCAGAGAGAAAAATAGCATTATTTTGGACAGGCACAATGGTTACAGAAGTGCTTATAATTTTTTTATTATCAGCGTTCTAATCTCTTTTGATGTTCCCCAAGAGACAATAGGATGAGTAAATGTCGGCTGAAGGTCGACGGGGTGGCGTAATACAAAGTTGCTACAATCAATATACAGGGCGTCAACAATGCCATAAGGGCACTCTGCTTGGATTTTCATCGAACAAAACAGGATGTACCAAATCGCCGTTAGGTCACTACGACGACGATCAATATATAGGATGTCATTGGACTCAGATACGTTCGATCGTTATACAGGATGTAGTCATAAATATGCCATAAGGGCGCTACAATGCATCTCTGCTATCATTGGTCCGATTGAAGTCGAACAAACGCCATTATGATTGTTATCGTATACAGGATGTACAAAAAAGATGTCATAAGGGCACTTGCATATATCTCTGTTATTATTGGTCGGATTGAATTCGAACAACCGCCCTTGTGATAGGTAGAACATTTTTATATACAGGATGTACAAATAAGGCATAAGACGTTACGATGTATCTCCATTGTTATTGGTCAGATTTCAAGGCACAAACGCCGTTATAGATTATTTTTTATATATAGGATGTCAAAAAAGGCACTTTGCTGTTAATGGTCCGCTTATTTTCATCGAACAAACGGCTTTATAGATTATTTCGATATACAGTGTGTACAAGAAGATGTTATAATGCGCTACGATGTATCTCCGTTGTTATTGGCTAGATTTTCATGGGACAAACGACGTTATAGATTATTTCGATATACAGTGTGTACAAGAAGTTGCTATAAGGTGTCAATGAAATTCCATACATTGTTAAAATCTCGAACTGAGGAATGAAATCAATAACGTTACTTTTTATAAAGAGAGAGAGAATAGTTATGAAATTTAAATAATATTCTTAGAAATTCACGACGAACGAAATCAAGGTGTATATTAACATAAGATGATTCCAAATCATGTTAGCGTGATAACACCTAAGCTTATCAACGAGTTTTTCCGTTTTCGTCATTCAAGCGATAACATAGGAACTAAATTAACGATATACGAGTGAAATCAAAAGTGTCTATTAATAAAAATATTATTCAAATAGATCTCTCTCATTGTAATAATTTTTACGGTGCTGAATGATGTAATCTAAAAATCGATATACAGTGTGTACAAAAAGATGTATCTCAGTTGTTATTGGCTAGATTTTAATGGGACAAACGACGTTATAGATTATTTCGATATACGGTGTGTACAATAAGATGTATCTCAGTTGCTATTGGCTAGATTTTAATGGGACAAACGACGTTATAGACCTTCTTTTGTCGATATATGCCATATAAGCTATGTTGATCGATTTTATCATTTCTCTTGATATTTAGCACTGTTTACCGAGAACTAGTAACATTAAGCGACGATAGATTCAACCTAATGTAGCTTATTTATGTAAATTTCTACGATATTTAACTATTATAACAGATATATGGCTAATATTGGAAGTTTCTAGAACGATTTAGACGAATGCATCGATTTTGACCAAAACTAAGTCCACCTTTGGTTATCTCATATTTTGTCTTTATATGACATATAACTAGGTCTACTGAGCGATTTTGTCATTTCTCACGATATTTAGCACTATTTATCAAGAGCTAGTAACATCAACCAACATTTAGATAGATTTAACCCAGCATTAAATATATAGATGTCCACCATATCTACAATAATAAGAAATATATGACCAATATTGCAAGTTTCTAGAACGATTCAGATAAATGCATCGATTTTATGCATAACAAAGTCCAGTTTTGTTTTGTCGATATATGCCATATAAGCTATGATGATCGATTTTGTCATTTCTCTTGATATTTAGCACTGTTTACCGAGAACTAGTAACAATAAGCGACGATAGATTCAACCTAATCTAGCTTATTCACGTAAATTTCCGCGATATATGCCTATTATAACAGCTATATGACTAATATTGGAAGTTTCTAGAACAATTTAGATGAATGCATCGATTTTGACCAAAACTAAGTCCTGCTTTTGTTATCCCATTTTTGGTCGTTATATGCCACATACCTACCTATGTTTAGCGATTTTGTCATTTCTCTCGATATTTAGCACTATTTATCAAGAACTAGTAACATTAACCGACATTTGGATGGATTTAACCCAGCATTAAATATGTAGGTGTCCACCATATCTACAATAATAAGAAATATATGACCAATATTGTAAGTTTCTAGAACGATTCAGACAAATGCATCGATTTTGGGCATAACAAAGTCCAGTTTTCTTTTGTCGATATATGCCATATAAGCTATGATGATCAATTTTATCATTTCTTTTGATATTTAGCACTGTTTACCGAGAACTTGTAACATTAAGCGACGATAGATTCAACCTAATGTAGCTTATTTACGTGAATTTCTGCGATATATGCCTATTATAACAGATATATGGCTAATATTGGAAGTTTCTAGGACGATTTAGACGAATGCATCGATTTTGACCAAAACTAAGTTATCCCATCTTTGGTCGTTATATGCCACATACCTAGCTATGTTTAGCGATTTTGTCATTTCTCTCGATTTTTAGCGCTATTTACCGAGAATTAGTAACATTAACCGACAATTAGATAGATTCAACATAGCATTATATATGTAGATGTCGACAATATCTACCAATAATAAGAAATATATGGCCAATATTACAAGTTTCTAGAACGATACAGACAAATGCATCGATTTTATGCATAACAAAGTCCAGTCTCTTTTGTCGATATATGCCATATAAGCTATGTTGAGCGATTTTATCACTTCTCTTGACATTTAGTTAGTTTTACACAATATTTTTTATAATTCGCATTTATTTCATTTTTTAAATAGAATAGAATTACATATAATCCCTGATCGTCGCTTAATGTTACTAAAAATCGAGAGAAATGACAAAATCGCTTAGTAGACCTAGTTATATGTCATATAAAGACAAAATACGGGATAACCAAAGGTGGACTTAGTTTTACTCAAAATCGATGAATTTGTATGAATCGTCCTAGAAACTTCCAATATTAGCCATATATCTGTTATAATAGGCATATATCGCAGAAATTTACGTAAATAAGCTACATTATGTTGAATCTATCGTCGCTTAATGTTAGTAGTTCTCGGTAAACAGTGCTAAATATCAAGAGAAATGACAAAATCGATCAACATAGCTTATATGTCATATATAAACAAAAGAAAACTGGACTTTGTTATGCCCAAAATCGATGCATTTGTCTGAATCGTTCTAGAAACTTGCAATATTGGTCATATATTTCTTATTATTGTTGATATGGTGGACATCTACATATTTAATGCTGGGTTAAATCCATCCAAATGTCGGTTAATGTTACTAGTTCTTGATAAATAGTGCTAAATATCGAGAGAAATGACAAAATCGCTAAACATAGCTAGGTATGTGGCATATAACGACCAAAAATGGGATAACCAAAGGTGGACTTAGTTTTACTCAAAATCGATGAATTTGTATGAATCGTCCTAGAAACTTCCAATATTAGCCATATATCTGTTATAATAGGCATATATCGCAGAAATTTACGTAAATAAGCTACATTATGTTGAATCTATCGTCGCTTAATGTTACTAGTTCTCGGTAAACAGTGCTAAATATCAAAAGAAATGACAAAATCGATCATCATAGCTTATATGGTATATATCGACAAAAGAAAACTGGACTTTGTTATGCATAAAATCGATGCATTTGTCTGAATCGTTCTAGAAACTTGCAATATTGGTCATATATTTCTTATTATTGTAGATATGGTGGACATCTATATATTTAATGCTGGGTTAAATCTATCTAAATGTTGGTTGATGTTACTAGTTCTTGATAAATAGTGCTAAATATCGTGAGAAATGACAAAATCGCTCAGTAGACCTAGTTATATGTCATATAAAGACAAAATATGGGATAACCAAAGGTGGACTTAGTTTTGGTCAAAATCGATGCATTCGTCTAAATCGTTCTAGAAACTTCCAATATTAGCCATATATCTATTATAATAGGCAAATATCGTAGAAATTTACATAAATAAGCTACATTAGGTTGAATCTATCGTCGCTTAATGTTACTAGTTCTCGGTAAACAGTGCTAAATATCAAGAGAAATGATAAAATCGATCAACATAGCTTATATGGCATATATCGACAAAAGAAGGTCTATAACGTCGTTTGCCCCATTAAAATCTAGCCAATAACAACTGAGATACATCTTTTTGTACACACCGTATATCGAAATAATCTATAACGTCGTTTGTCCCATTAAAATCTAGCCAATAACAACTGAGATACATCTTTTTGTACACACTGTATATCGATTTTTAGATTACATCATTCAGCACCGTAAAAATTATTACAATGAGAGAGATCTGTTTGAATAATATTTTTATTAATAGACACTTTTGATTTCACTCGTATATCGTTAATTTAGTTCCTATGTTATCGCTTGAATGATGAAAACGGAAAAACTCGTTGATAAGCTTAGGTGTTATCACGCTAACATGATTTGGAATCATCTTATGTTAATATACACCTTGATTTCGTTCGTCGTGAATTTCTAAGAGTATTATTTAAATTTCATAACTATTCTCTCTCTCTTTATAAAAAGTAACGTTATTGATTTCATTCCTCAGTTCGAGATTTTAACAATGTATGGAATTTCATTGACACCTAATACAAAACTACAAGTACAACATATTTGTGATACATAACAAGAACTGGATTTAGAGTTAGAAATTTGAAGCCACTTAGGAGACCCACAATATGAAGTCTTCAAAGAACAGATAAATCTAGGGAGTTCTCCACTTTCAAACTGTCTTCTTAAGTAGTAATTATAATGATCAGCAGATATAGTTTCCTTGCTTTTATATATCATTGCACTGTTATACCGTTCTTTACTTTTTTTTTAGTAAATTCCTTCAATGTGTTTATACTCTTCTGATAATAAAAATCATAAGCACTTCTGTAACCATTGCGCATGTCCAAAATAATACTATTTTTCTCTCTGCCCATCCAACTGTTGCGTCGCTTACCCAAAATAATACCATAACGACTGTGCATTAAACATATTTTATGACTACACCCCGTATATAGGAAATATATAACTATTCCACAAATTTATAACACCCTTATTGCATCTTTTTTGGTACATTCCGTATATAAAAAAGCTCTATCACCACGACGATTGATCTATGTGGACCAATAATAACAGAGATGAATTTCTAATATCCTTATGGCGTTATAAAAAATATACTATGCCTTTTCCATAATTGTTAAAATGTAACGAACGCTCGTCTTATAGCAACTTCTTGTACACACTGTATATCGAAATAATCTATAAAGCCGTTTGTTCGATGAAAAGCGGACCATTAACAGCAGAGTGCCTTTTTTGATATCCTATATATAAAAAATAATCTATAACGCCGTTTGTGCCTTGAAATCTGACCAATAACAATGGAGATACATCGTAGCGTCTTATGCCTTCTTTGTACATCCTGTATATAAAAATGTTCTACCTATCACAAGGGCGTTTGTTTGACTTCAATCCGACCAATAATAACAGAGATATATGCAAGTGCCCTTATGACATCTTTTTTGTACATCCTGTATACGATAACAATCATAATGGCGTTTGTTCGACTTCAATCTGACCAATAATAGCAGAGATATGCGTTAGCGCCCTAATCGCATGCACATCCTGTATACGTTAACAATCATAATGGCGTTTGTTCGACTTCAATCGGACAAATAATAGCAGAGATGCATTGTAGCGCCCTTATGGCATATTTATGACTACATCCTGTATAACGATCGAACGTATCTGAGTCCAATGACATCCTATATATTGATCGTCGTCGTAGTGACCTAATGGCGATTTGGTACATCCTGTTTTGTTCGATGAAAAATCCAAGCAGAGTGCCCTTATGGCATTGTTGACGCCCTGTATATTGATTGTAGCAACTTTGTATTACGCCACTCCGTCGACCTTCAGCTGACATTTACTCATCCTATTGTCTCTAGGGGAACATCAAAAGAGATAAGAACGCTGATAATAAAAAAATCATAAGCACTTTTGTAACCATTGTGCCTGTCCAAAATAATGCTATTTTTCTCTCTGCCCGTCCAACTGATGTGTTGCTTGCCCAAAATAATACCATAACGACTGTGCATTAAACATATTTTATGACTACACCCTGTATATAAGAAATATATATCATTTTCACAAAGTTATAACACCCTTATTGCATATTTTTTGGTACATTCCGTATATAAAAAAGCTCTGTCACAATGAAGATTGATCTATGTTGACCAATAATAAACAGAGATAAATATCCAATGCCCTTATGGCGTTATTATAAATATACTATGCCTCTTTTCCATAATTATTAAAATGTAACGAACGCGCGCGCACATGTTTTTATAATTCTTATACCTACATCTCGCAATAGATAACATTATCAAATGGTGTAGTAGGAATACTCGCAGACTTAATAAATTTGACGCTGTGGATACGGTGGGTTCGAATCCCAGTCGAGACGAAACATTTTTAATTTAATAAAAAAAATATATTCGGTGCTTACATCACAAAAATTACGTCACATTATCCGATAGCGCAGCCAATAAATCCAACATGGCCGACTTTGGTTCTAGAAATTACGTATGCTTAGGTCAGTCTTTCCAATCAGGGCTATGGGAATTTTCAAATAAAATCTACGGGATAAAAAATGGACGGCATACAGCCATCTATGGAAATCTACAAAAAATGACATACGCCATCTAGCGATAGAAACCTATAGTTACAGGATAAAAAATGGCCGACTTCGACCCCTCCCCTTATGACGTCACGGCACACGAGCGCCACCGTCGCGCCACCTAGCGGACGTTTGCTGAAGTAGTGTTCCAGAATCGGCCTAGTCTATCTACACACTTATTACTTCCTAAAAATGTCTAGTGGAACGAAGAAAATTTTGGAATTGACCAAAATAATATCGCCCTGTAGCGATAATATTATTGAAGAAAATTATTATTCTTTTCAATAAAACAATAAAAGTGACGGATGAACATAATAAAAGTAATATGTTGTGAGAAATAACAAACGTAAGGTTAAATAAAATTGAAACACGGCAAGATGAGGACGACATTATTGTTACGAATATTAATTACATTGAATCTGAAGAGGAAAATGCAGTGAAAAAAGTTGTTTTAGAAGAGTTAACATCTGAAGCTCATAGGCGAAAACAAACTGACGTCCGTGACGAAGACTACATCCCCGAAAGTGAAACAGAAAACGAAGGAATCAAACAGAGAATGAAGATGATACAGTGAAGAGAGTTGATAAGAGGCAAAATAAAAGAATGATCAATAAACAATTGAGACTGATGGGAAAGCAGTACTTAGTGTTTAGAAAAAGTCACGGGATCAAAGCAATACGTTGCACGATACTGCAAGAATCCAGAGAAAATTAGGTGCAAGGTGCAAATGCAAACAAAAAGGCAAAGATCCGACAAGAAAATGCTTTAAGGTGACGAAAGGAATGCGCAAATACATTTTTTAAATTTTTTGGTCTAGCATGACGTGGGATCAACGAAAAGTGTACGTTAGTAATACTGCTAAAGTAACTGAAAAGGCCAGACCAAAAGCAGCAGAAAATTCCCGACGAAATATAACCCTAAAATATTTTTTAATTTGTGGAAAAAATTAAGAAGTACCCGTGTGTAAAATCATGTACTCACACACTCTCTATCTCTCTATAGGAGAATGGACCTTAAGATCATGGGCAACAATAAGCGAAAATAGGATGAATAAAAGTACTCAAATAGAACTGATTCAACGTAATCGAAGAAATGATTTATATTTCGAAATTTTCTAATAGAATTTGTCTCCAGTTTAAACTAAATTCTCTCACATTATTGCAGGAAGGATACTAATAAACTCTATTTAGAACAACACTTTCAATCTTTAGCTCAACTTCACAGAATGTACAAAATTAAGTGCCAGGAAAATAACAAAATACCTTTATCTGCTATGACATTAACAAAAATGGCCGAAGAATTGAATGTGGCGCTATTTCGTCCAAGGAAAGACCAATGCCATATATGTTTCAGATAATTCTTCTTCTTCTTCCTGCTTCCTTAATAGGGCCGCGCCTGTTCCATCTTCGGGTGCCTCCTCACTATAAATTCAGGTTATCACTCCATCTCTTCCTTGGCCTTCCAATACTCCTTCGGCCGTTTTGGGATCTGTCTCATGTAATCTTTACCAGTCTTCTTTCTCCCATTCTACGTATATGGCTATACCATTCTTTTTTCCTTCTCAGTGTCCATTCATTTATGTTCTCTATATTACAGTTTTGCCTGAGGTCTGTGCTACGTTATCTGTCTCATAGTGTTTTTCCTGTGATATCACGGTCTATTTTCATTTCACATGTTTCCATCAGTCTTTTTGTCTTATTCCCGCAGTGTAGGTCATAATTGGCCTCACTACTGTCTTATAAATCCTGGCCTTTGTTTCTGTCCGTAAATGTTTGTTTCGCCAGAGTGTGTTTAAGACATCTTGCTATTCTGTTGGAATTGTTTATTTGTTGGGCAACTTCCGCTTCTGTATCTCCATAACTGTGCATTAGTATTCCTAGGTATTTGATGCTTTTTTCTTGCTGGATTATCTTTCTGTCCACTTCCAGCTTGCACCTTATTGGATCTTTAGATATCACCATACTCTTTGTTTTATTCGGTGATATTATCATGCTAAACTTACTTTCTTGCTGCTATATTAAATTGATGTGGAAGTCTCTGAAGATCATCTTTACTCTTCGCAATCAGTACGGCATCATCTGCATAGCATACTATAGAGATAGTTTCTTCGCCCTTCTATACCCTCTATTCAGATTTTTGACTTTATGGATAATTTCATCCATGATGAGGTTTCAAATACAAGAATAATAATCTAACTAAAGTAGACTACAACGAACATATTAACAGGAAAGATAGCGCAAGAAAGAAAAAGGAAGAAGATAAAAAAAGGCTTTAGAGGGGCAGTGTAATGTTATTGTAATGGATGTCCAGTCTGTTAAGTTAGCACCACAGCTAAAAGCGCTTTGTATTACAGAACAAAATTGTGCTGCCATAATTACACAATATACAATCTCAAAAATAGACAAGCAACTTGTTACTGGTATGATGAGACAAACGCGGACGGTCAAGCATCTAACTACGCATCATTTCTTGTAGACTATTTGGAAGAAAAACGTTTGCATTCAAGTAATCCAACTATTCCCATAATTATTTATTCAGATGGGTTCACTGCTCAAAACCACAATTGTGCAATAGCTAACGCTTTATATCATGTGTCAGAAAAATACAGTGTGTATAACCCTAAAAATATCTGGAAAAGGGTCACACTCAAATGGAGTGTGACTATGTTCACAGTACTATAGAGACCTCACTCAAAAATGACGAGATTTACTTGCCGAGTGTTTATAATCGTGTCACTAAAGAATCTCGACAGAAGAATCCTCACGTAGTCAAAAACATGGACTTCTCGGTTTACATAAATTATGCTCATAAGGAGTACTTGAAGTATAATTCAATAAGGCCTAGCAGAACGGGTGGAGGCAGCAATGTAGTTGATATACGTGCACTTCACTAATATGAAGACAAAATTAGATTCAAACTGAACTTTGAATCTGAAGATTTACCAATCAGACCAAAGAACGTAGACTTAGGGAAGGTCATATTTCCTCAACTTTTCATGGAAAGACAAGTATCAAATACTCGCATCTACATGCGATTAAACAAGTTATACCGAAAAACTGCTGGAGGTTTTATGATTGCCTTCCCCACAAGTTGCTTATCATAATGAATTTTCTTTCATTTATGCAAAAAAATTAAATATTGTTTATAGTTATAAGTGTTTTTGATGAGTTTATAGTTTTGTTTATTCGTTTTGCGATTTTTTTGAACTAGTATTTAATAAAAATCTTTATTTTTATACTTTTTTCGAATTCCCTATTTTCTCAATAATATTGCATAACCTCGTAACCGACATACTTTATAAAAACATTAACTCGTAAGTAACGGTAATTTTTGAAAATCCCCACTGAAGCATTTTTTATCTTCACAGTATTCGTTTATTTGGAATTTCTGAGACCAAAAAATATTTCAAGTTCGAAAACTAACGCCGAGTAACATTTTAAACAGTTTTTTCATCCTCCTGAGCATTTTATGATTTGTGAGATACGAGGCCCTGCATTTTAGTCCTCGATATACCATTCGGGAGAGATGCTATTTTGTCCTCGGTGCATTGTAGCCCTCGGGCTTCAAATTGCACCTCTGCCAAAATAACGCATTTCTCTTCCTTATAGTATAATGTACTATTTCCATTATGTAAACTTTCAAGATCTACACTTTAAAAATATTTTTCAACTTACAGGCTGTTCCAAAAAGCCGTGGTATATCAAAGTTATGTTTTTTAAATGGAACACCTTGTATTTTTTAAAATTAAAGCTAACAAAATAATATCTGTTTTATAAAGGTTCTCTATACTTATTTTTTATGGTTTTCGATATATCTCGGTTTTTTATGAAATGCAGGGTGTTGAAAAAAATGAATAACGAAAAAATGCTTTAACAAAAAAAGAAAAAGAGAGTGCACACGTTAATAACAAGGCCTTGGGGCAACTTTTTCTAATATTGCCAATTAAAAACATGTACAGTGTACTCAAGAAAGTGGGAAATATCATTGACACCTTTCAACCTAAATAACTTTCTTAATTTAATTGCAATGCCCTGTATTTTTTACTTTATTTGATACAGTGAATAATTTTCTTTTAGTCGATATAAGGGTTCCTTATATAAATAATTAGTATTTTTTATGTAATTAAGAAACAACATAATTTTATATGGTTCTCGGGTTTTTTTATTTATTATAAAGGTGTAGTATCGATATTATTATTATAGCAGAATTCTTCATGAACATGGTGTTAAGGAGCTCAGGGAAGCAGAAAACTTATTAGCAGATCCAGAAAACGAAATCCCGTTAAACAGCCGCTCTGAAAAAGAAATAGCGACAGGAATAAAAAGAACTGTCAACGAAAAAGCCACAGAAGAAGACAAAATAGCAGAAAAAATGTTGAAGCGAGGAACCGCTTCAGAAGACAATATCCAAACTAATATAACAAATTTGGGCGGAGAATAAAATGCCAAACGAATGGAACACTGGAATAATATCGCCCATCCACAAAAAAGAAGATAAGGAAGTCTGCAAAAATTATAGTCCTATAACTGTACTTAATATCACCTACCAAATACTTGCAAACATAAGAATTCAAAAACTGAAAGCATACACAGAAAAAATAATAGGAGACTACCAAAACGGGTTATAGGTTATAGACCAGGAAAATCAACGGTAACGGCAATACACACCATCCAGCAGATCCTTGGAAAATCCCTGGAATACAATAATGATATACATGTCATTTTTATAGACTACAGGAACGCATTTCACTCAATCATAAGACCCAAGATTATAGAAGCACTAAAAACACTAGGAAATTCAAAGAAGCTTAGGGAACTGGTGGAATGACCCGATAAAGCACTAAAGGGAAAGTAAAATTTCAAGGTGAGATATCAGAATAATTCAAAATTAATAAAGTGGTAAAACTCAATTTCTTCAATACTGTTTATCCTAGTAAATGATTCCACCTCACAATCGTCGCTAGAATAAAGAAAAGTCTAATTAAAGCAACGTTGAAAGAAAACCAAATTTTTGGGATAAGTCGAAAAATTATTCCCCATTCGAAATTCGCGCCGTGTTCAGCCGTTAGTGCATCATTTCATCAGTGGCGATTGTTCTGGTTGGCAACAGTGGTCTACTGCTCCAGAAAGCGTCTCGTGAGTTATCGTCGCAATTTTATTTTTATACGTTCCAGACTTCTTTTTCGGTGAGTATTTATTTTTTTAACCGCAAATATATGAAAAATATCTTGTTTGTATTTTTTCTTGTGACTTCGACTATATTTGGCACAATATTTCAAGGAATTTGGTCTGTTTCCGAATTATTTTTCAGATATCTTTTTTTTTACATTTTCAGCGTGTGTTAAGAGACTTGATCCCATGCTGTGGTAGGAGACTTGATCAGTGGATCAAGTGTCATTCTGCCAGTTTTTTCAAATTATTTCATTTATATATTTGTTTATGACCCTTTGTTACCTACATGAAAAATAGGTAACAAATAAATGTTTGACTGAAATTGACTGTCTCGACCCTTACTTCGTGGAATATGCTCATATTAGTGTTTTTAAATGAAACTCAAGGTCTCTAGTTAATTCCACAATATAATACAAGTTATTGAAAATTCTAAAAAATTGACAATTGTTTCGATAATATTGATTTATCGAAACAATTGTCAATTTTTTAGAATTTTCAATAACTTGTATTATATTGTGGAATTAACTAGAGACCTTGAGTTTCATTTAAAAACACTAAATAAATGTTTGTTGATTATAATCCTAAATATAACCAGTTTGATGACCAGCTAGTTACAGTGGAGAAAGGGGTGGGTAAATCAATATTATTCACATTAAATTACCCTGAAAGGTACTGTGTAACAGTTCGTAACGTTTTATTTTGCGATAGAATAGTGGAGAAGACAAGATGTTTCAGGAAAGTTGAAATTGTTTACGGTTTCACACTATACGCAATTCCCCTATCAGTACTGATAGGTTCACAAGGTAAGTAGATATTAAATGTTATTTTATGAACACATATAAAATCTTAGTTCGGCGGAGTTCTCTACATGATGGAGTGGAAGTCAGTTTCTCAATAGTCGATAGGCGAATGATGCTATACAAAATAATAACTATATTCTTACTTGTGGTCGGTAGTCTGGCTATATTAAAAAGGGGCTATCCGGACGTCTAGCTGTGGTGAACCATGCAGATGGTCACAGCAATGGTATTACTGTCAGTAAATGATCCAAAGTATAACAAAAGAAAAAAAAGCCTAAAAGAGTTAAAAGAATATGGTGGTTAGTTGAAACGTGGTTAGGTTAGGTTAGGTAGACTTACCGAAGGTGGAGTGGCTTTAAATAGACTAGTTTATAAAATATCCCCTTGCGGGCTTTTCAATACGTGAAAATATTATAAAATGTCTCGGAAAGTATTTCCCTTTTTTCCTTTTTGGCCTCAAAAATCCGGAAAAGTTCGGTTCACGTCATTCAGGTAAAATTCAGCCATAAAAGACAAAAAAAGTGGAGGGGAAATAAAAGCATAATGACAGTAGATCAATTTGATAGATAAGTCAAAGTACCAACCTTAATTACTTACTGGTCTTCCACTAGCCAGCTTGACTCTTTGGTAGGGATAGCCCTTTATGTTTAGACCGTTTAAAGTGAGGGAACAATAAAAGAAGAATTTCTTATATTATTTAGTAAACAAACAATGTGATGACTAAGTGATTGAAATTGAAATTTTTAATTTAGTTTTAACTAACTTCAATCAGTTTGAACCCGTAACAACCCCCCTCTTTCCTGGAAAAAGTTTTTTTTTCCCAAAAAAAACTTGACAATCCAAAACAATTTTATCTACAATCTTATTTAATCTATATCAGAGTCCGAGTCAGAATTTGAATCTTCCGGCGGATGAGCCTTTATATCCTTGGCGTGCCAGACACCTTTGGAATTTCCCCTTTCGTCCTTTAGCTCATAGGACCAGGGTGAACAAATTTTTGAAATAATAAATGGACCTTCAAATTTTGGAACAAATTTGGCTGTTATGGACCTTGCCTTATCAGAAACAGCGTATCGGCGTTTCCATACTTTCTGTGCTAGACTAAACTTCTCGTCTCGTCGACGTAAATTATACCTCTGCTTGGTGTTTTCATACGCTATTTTGATACGACGTCGGATGTCCTGGAAAACTTCCAATAAAGCTTCAGAACGAGTAAGAGGATCGGAATTAGGCTTTTGCGATGTGGCTAGCGGGTGAATATCCTTTCCAGATAACTAGATTTCGCGACCAAAGACAACAAAGTTTGGACTTAGTTGGGTTACCTCATGACAAGATGTGCGTATAGCGCAGGCAATCTTCTGAAGGAACTTATCCCAGCTCCGATGGTTTTCAGCCACATAAGATGTCAATGCCGTCTTTATTACTCTATGAGAACGTTCTACTGGGTTGCTCTGAGGATGGTAGTTTGCAACGTGAAAAGAGGTAATGTCGTATTGTCTAAGAATATCCTGAAATACCGAGCTAATGAATGATCGACCATTATCCATTATTGCCTTCTGGGGAGCACCATAGACAAGAATTACGTTATCTTCGAATATTTCCGAGATGCGTTTTCCAGTAGCTTGCCTTAAAGGGAATAAAAGTATATATTTACTAAATATATCCTGTAAAAACGAAAGAATATCCAGATGCCGAACGAGGTAGAAGTCTAATTATGTCTAAGCTAACTACTTGAAATGGTCTTACGGCAGTTGGGCCTTGACTAAGCATAAGTCCAGCTGGAGCTTTTTGAAGAGGCTTAGTTTGGAGGCAGATTGGACATTTTGCAATGTAGTGAGCGACATCTTACTTTTGTTTAGGCCAGTAATACTTTCTACCAATCTTAGTTCGTGTTTTATATACTCCAAGATGACCTGATGTAGGAGGATCATGATGTGAAGATATTATTTCCGTTCGTTTCTCCTTTGGGACCACCATTAACCAACCATCGCCATCTTCAGCTAGTTCTGGATAGGCAACATCGACTTTTTTAAATAGTTGTCCATTTTCCAACCGCCACAGCGGATACTTGGCTGGTGTATCTTGTATTCTCTGGAACATTTTGAGATACCAGTTATCTTTGGACTCCAAGTCGATACTTTCAATACGAGGTACAGCTCTTGAAAGTGCGTCAGGAACAGTATGGTTACTACCTTTACGATGGACTACTTCAAACGCAAATTGTTGTAATCGGACTGCCCATCTAGCGATTCGTCCTACGGGGTCCTTAATGTTATTAATCCACTTAAGAGCGAAATGATCTGTTATGACAGTGAATTTAACGGCTTCGAGATAAGGACGCAAGCGCTCTATGGCAAACAACACAGCCAGACACTCCTTCTCGGTAGTGCTGTATTTTCTTTCTGATTTCGAAAGAGATCTGCTCAAATAACAAATGACTCTCTCATTGCCTTCATCATCCATCTGTCACAAAACGGCACCCAACCCGTAGTCAGAAGCGTCAGTTTGCAAAATGAACCGTCGTTCAAAATCTGGACAGGAAAGCAATGGAGCGGACACTAAGTATTCCTTAAGAGCCTTAAAAGAATTATCACATTCAACACTCCAAACAAAAGGCTGGTTCTTTCGAAGCAGAGTACATAGCGGGGCGATCAATGACGAGTAGTTAGGTACGAATCGTCGATACCAAGATGCAACACCGATAAGTCGACGAACTTCGGTAACAGACTTGGGTCGAGGGATTTGCAGGATAGCTTCCACCTTAGTTGGATCCACCATTAGTCCACCAGCGCCTATAATGTAGCCAAAGTATTTTAGTTCGGACTTGCAGAAGTGGCATTTAGCTCTATTAAGAGTCAGTCCCGCTTTGGTGATTCGAGATAAAACTTCCCGTAGAATATCAAGATGTTTCTCGTAAGTATCCGTACAGATGATAATGTCATCCAAGTAGACAAATACATATTTTTCTAGATCTACACCTATGACCTGGTCTATGAATCTTTGTCACGTTGCTGGGGCATTGTGGAGTCCCATCGGCATTCGCCGAAATTGATATAGACCACGATTAGGTACAACGAAAGCTGTCATTGGCTTAGATTCTTCCGAAAGCGGTATTTGCCAGTATGCACTTTTGATGTCCAATGTCGTCAGATAGTGAGCATCACGAAGTTTGTCCAACGTAGCGCTTACGAAGGGGAGAGGGTAAGCATCCTTAGTAGTGACCTTATTAAGTTGTCGATAATCTACGATGAACCGATGACGTCCATCAGGCTTCTTAATGAGGATTATCGGAGAGGTCCAAGGAGAGTTAGAAGGCTCCACCACTCCATCTTCGAGCATCTTAGTAAGTTCTTCATTTATTTGCTTCAAAATCGGCGGCGACAAAGGATAATACCGTTGTTTTAGTGGCGGCGAAGAGGTTCGGATGACATGCTCAATGTAGTTAGTGCATCCTAATTTGGAATTCATCCCTTCAAAGGTATCATCAATAAGTTTGTTCAGTCGAGATTGCTGCTCAGGATCCAGATGGTCGGATGAAAATCAAGGCTAATTGCATTGTTGGTTCACTTTTGGAGGAATCTCTAAATTGCCACTCACCCGAGAACATATTCGGGATTATCTCCATTTCCTTCCAAAAGTCCATTCCCAAAATAAGAGTATGAGGGAGTTCAGGAACATTAAGAACATCGATAATCTTTACTTTCTCACACAACGCAATTGGTAAAGATACCTTACCCAAAATACCACAAGTTTGGCCTGAAGCCACAACACAAGACTTTTGTTCAGTGTTTTGGATCTTGCAGGAAGATTTTAACTTGTTCCAACCAGATCCACCCAAAACGGTGTTCGTAGCTCCGGAATCCAACAAACCAAGCAATTGACAACCATATATTTTCACCTGAAGATAGGGTCGCGTATCTCCTTTCGCATGAGCAAGGATATAATCTAGTAAGACTTGACGTTGTGAATCGGCCATGGAAAACGATGCGTCAGACAGCTGGCCTACTGTTGACTTCGGTTCCAGTTTTTTCGACAGTTAGGGCAATTATAAATCGAACAGTTGTTCTCTCCACATTTATAACAAAATCGTTTGCGAGGCTGATCGCACTTCTTAAAACGGTGACCAGTCATGCCACAGTTCCAACAAGATGATGCAAGTGAAGCGTTAGATTGGGGTTCAGCTGGTGCAGGAGTTAATGCCGAAGACGCGGCCATTGTTCCAGATTCTCGTTCTAGACAATTAGAAGTGTTTCTGATAGCGGCGACATAAGGCTGACCTGAAGGTTTTCGGTATGCCAATTCCGGCTCGAGGAGAGATCGATTTGAAGAAGTTGGGGGAAGGAATCTTTGTATCCTCGCCTCAGTCTCTTCTACAGCCCGACCTAATCGAATAAGCTGATCAATCGTTGATACTTTATGTAGGGCAAGTTGAGACTGGATGTTCGGTAGGAGGTTTCGCTGTATTAGAGCTACCCGATCCTTTTCACTAGGTGGTTGATTTAGTTTGCGAAAAAGGTTTTCCATGATCGTAATAAACGTAAGAACTTTTTCTTGGCCACCTTGAGTCCTTCTTCGAATCTCGTCCATTAGGCTTACTTCATAATCGTACGGCAAGTATGCTTCACGCAATTGAGAGACAAAATCTTGCCCGGAAGAAAATCTTCTGGTCCGGTACCAAAGCAAAGCATCTTGGGTCAGAAGTTCAGGAGCACAACGCAGCAATTGTTGTGTAGAGACACCTCTAGAGCTACGGAGCTCTTCGATTCTCTCTAAAAATTCATTGACGTTCGTGCGGCCATTGAACTTCACATTCCATCTAGCAATATCTGGCATTCGGGAATCATGGCTCCAACTATTAAAACTGTGCTGTAGATGATAAGGAGAGTATTCATCCATATGACCTGTCATGAATTCAGGTCTATCCCAAAGTACATTAGTACTATTCAACGTAGTTCTTCTAGAAGAAACATTGGTTGGATTAGGCTGATGTTCGGTAACTCATATAATTGTTACATTGCGCATGATGGAACATTAGGTAAGACTGATGGGTAGCTGCAGCAGTGACATGTTCCTCAGGCATATCTACGAAGTCACCAACTATATTTAAGTTTCGACTCCCTGGAGGCTGACGAGAGCATATTGGTTCATCCAATAAGGATAACTGTTGAACCCTATCTGCAATGTTTACTGATGTGGCATTATCCGATGTTGTATTTCCTGATGCAGAAGGTAATGAAACGTCTTGATTCGGCGACAGGTGAGTTTCAGATTCGTTAGGGGATTGTTCGTAAATTATTGAAAGTTTTTGTTTCAACTGATAACAAAGTTGCATTAACGCTGTTCGTTTATGTTCTTCTAGTTCTCCATCTCTTTTAAATCGTGATAACCGAGCAGAGACATGTTGAAGCCTAGTAGAAATTCTTTTGAAATCATTTTCTGCATTTTCGTTATCAAAACTTTCCAAAGCTTCGTCTAATTCCCGTATTTTCTTCTCGCATATATCCATTTCACTGACACAATCTAGAGACACGTCCATCTTATTCAGCGATTCTCCCTTCTCTTTTTACAGCTTCAGAGCTTCTCTTAATTTATGTCTGAGTTCCGCCACCGTATTTACTGTAGGTAGTTTGCGAATATATAACTCGTAGATTAATTCATCTTTAAGGAGACTATTAATCTCCATATTGAATTATAAATCTGTTTAAGTTAAATGTATGAATAAATTTTTATTTTACAAAAAAAATAACTGTACCTAAATGTTTGAATTACTGCAAGTATCCCCGCTCCTTCCAAAAAGGAAAAAACCCACACGTTTTCAATAAAGAAGCCTGCAAAATAAATTCCACAAAAAAAAATTTTGAAGAGAAAACTACAAACCCAAAATCTATAAATTAATCTAGGATAGTTGCACAAAATTAAAATTTTTACCATAACTACCTTTTACTAATATAGTAATAGGAAAGCTTATATAAACCTTATTTAATTTACTCAGATTAAACTTAAAATTCTCTTAAATGGTTATCCTTCTTTTATTGTATACCGCCCATACTATTAGAATAATACTGATAGAAATGTTTTATTTTATCATATTAACTAAAATATAAAAGACCAGTTCCAAACTATATTAACCGAAGTTAAAGAAAAGAAGAATAAATTGACAGTCGTTATGTTATTGTATTTCCGAAAATTACTTGCAAGAGATTTTAAATTTCCGAAAAACTAACTAATAAAATGAAATATATGTTTTTCTTGTGTTGTTACGATGTGTGACGTTTTGATTTGTCCTGTTGTGAAGTTTCATGTTGTACCTTCCTTCCAAGTTGTTCAAAAGGTCAAGACAAGGATACAAAAGTTGACTTTAATATCTACTATCTGTACCAAAATATTACAGTTACTGGGTATAAATGCGTATCAAAGCAACCTAAAATTGTATAATAGCTTACAAAAGTAGAATTACACACGATAAGGGCGCCAAATTTTGTTACCTACATGATCAATAGGTAACAAATAAATGTTTGTTGATTATAATCCTAAATATAACCAGTTTGATGACCAGCTAGTTACAGTGGAGAAAGGGGTGGGTAAATCAATATTATTCACATTTAATTACCCTGCAAGGTACTGTGTAACAGATCTTAACGTTTTATTTTGCGATAGAATAGTGGAGGAGACAAAATGTTAAAGGAAAGTTGAAATTTTTTACGGTTTCACACTATACGCAATTCCCCTATTAGTACTGATAGGTTCACAAGGTAAGTAGATATTAAATGTTATTTTATGAACACATATAAAATCTTAGTTCGGCGGAGTCCTCTACATGGTGGAGTGGAAGTCAGTTTCTCAATAGTCGATAGGCGAATGATGCTATATAAAATAATAACTATATTGTTACTTGTGGTTGGTAGTCTGGCTATATTAAAAAGGAGCTATCCGGACGTCTAGCTGTGGTGAACCATGCAGATGGTCACAGCAATGGTATTACTGTCAGTAAATGATCCAAAGTATAACAAAAGAAAAAAAAGCCTAAAAGAGTTAAAAGAATATGGTGGTTAGTTGAAACGTGGTTAGGTTAGGTTAGGTAGACTTACCGAAGGTGGAGTGGCTTTAAATAGACTAGATTATAAAATATCCCCTTGCGGGCTTTTCAATACGTGAAAATATTATAAAATGTCTCGGAAAGTGTTTCCCTTTTTTCCTTTTTGGCCTCAAAAATCCGGAAAAGTTCGGTTCACCTCATTCAGGTAAAATTCAGCCATAAAAGACAAAAAAAGTGGAGGGGAAATAAAAGCATAATGACAGTAGATCAATTTGATAGATAAGTCAAAGTACCAACCTTAATTACTTACTGGTCTTCCACTAGCCAGCTTGACTCTGTGATAGGGATAGCCCTTTATGTTTAGACCGTTTAAAGTGAGGGAACAATAAAAGAAGAATTTCTTATATTATTTAGTAAACAAACAATGTGATGACTAAGTGATTGAAATTGAATTTTTTAATTTAGTTTTAACTAACTTCAAACAGTTTGAACCCGTAACACTTTAAGAAGTATAAACTGATATTAGGGCCTACAGATTACTAGGTAATAAGCATAATTCTATACTAAACATATTTACAATAAAGATTTTAAATACTTATTAAGGCTATGACAGTTTTGGTCAATCATTGGTTATTTATTTTTGTTACAGATGCCGAAAAAATATAAAAGAAAGGAAGGGGCAAAGCCAAGGGTTCCCCTGACCCAGAACAAGCAGCTGTAAATGCTGTCAAAGCGGGTGGTTCTTTCCGAGGAACTGCAAACTCTTTCAATGTGCCTCTGATGACCTTGAAAAGATTATAAGGAGAGGAACAACCAAGACACCGGGCTACAAGAAGGCCCAAGTACTTCTTAAGAGGGAGATGAACTTTCCGCCTATCTTTTAACTGCTTATCAGTTGTATTATGGACTAACTATTACAAGTCTTCGAAAGGTTACGTTCCAAATGGCAAAAAATAACAAAAGTTTCGAGCTTGTTGGGAAACAAATCAGTCAGCAGGAAAAGAATGAGCCCGTGGATTTCTGGAAAGAAATAGAGCTCTATCCTTGAGAACGCCGGAGCCTACTAGCCTAAGTAGAAGTACTGCATTCAACCGGCATACTGTTAGCGAGTTTTTCGAAAATTTAATAAAAGTTTACGAGAGACACCAGTTTGTACCATCAAGAATATGGAATGTAGAGGAAACCGGAGTGACTACCGTACATAAACCCGGAAAAATTATTGCTGGAAAAGGGACCAAACAAATCGTAAAAGTTACCTATGCTGAAAGAGGTCAATTGGTAACTGTATGTTCTGCTATCAGTGCATCTGGTAACCACATTCCACCGTTTATGATATTTAAACGGGTTAATTGGCAGGAACGAATGATCGATGGCGTCCCTCCCTGTACTAAAGGATCCACCCACACGAGCGGCTGCATGACAGCTCCGAACTTCCTAAAGTTTCTACATCACTTTACATACAAACAGCTCTCCAAGTAACCAAACATTTATGATTATGGACAACCATGACAGCCACATATCAGTTGAAAGTTTGACGTATGCAAAACAGAATGGCATTGTCTTCCTAACCATACCTCCTCACACGTCCCATAAACTTCAGCCTTTAGACAGGACTATATTTGGCCCACTGAAAACGAATTATAACGTGGCAGCTGCAGAATGGATGACAGTTCACCCTGGCAGACCCTTAACAATTTACGATTTTGCAGGGTTGCTTGGGAAATCTTATCCTAACCCTATGACACCTACAAATATCATGAGTGGATTCCAAGTAACAGGCATTTGTCCCTTGAATTCCATGATATTCACAGATGTAGAGTTTCTCACGAGTTTCGTTACAGATCGCCCAAAACCAGAAACAACAACAATTAGATACCACAGTGGTAGAAAATTCTGAGCCGCTCTCGTCAACATCATCTGGACTGCCAGTTGCTCCTCGTCACTTCTCGCCTGTTGAAATATTTCCATTCCCGAAAGCACCACCGAGAAGTAGCAACTCATCAGTGCGTTGTAGAAAGCGTGCGAAAAGTCGAATACTCACAAATACACCGGAAAAGACTCAAATTGAAGAAGAGTTTATGAAAAGAGAAGAAAAAAAAGCAAAGTAAAGTTCCAACCAGAAGCAGAAAAAGAAAGTAGAAGCTGTGAAACGAGCGTTGATGATTTCTAGTGATGACGATGATGACAATTTTAGCCTGCACGATAGCAGCGATAACTCAAACTTCGTTGGTTCTCCACCCGAGTCTGAATCTGAAGAAGTTATTGACAATTCAACCCTAGTAGTTGATGACTTCGTCATTGTGCAGTTCAAATCAAAGAAGACTATTAAGAATTTCGTGGGAAAAAATGAGAGGATCAGTGGTGATGAAATTGAGATCAATTTCTTGAAGAAAAAAGAAGAAGTTTTTCAACTCCTTTATCCTGAAATCCCCGTAAAGTTGTGTTCCCAGAGAGGATTGTATTGTGAAGTTACCTCAGCCGTCAATTACCACTGGAACAATTCGAACTGCAGGGGTCCTAAACTTCCCTCTACTTTATTCCAAATACTTTTAGTTTTGATCCAACCTACAATGTTACAAATGTTATTAATGTTGAATACATATTTTTTTCTATTCACAAGCTATTTTATTCAGAAATAACTTCTCTAATAATCTTCCAATAATGTAAAATAGGAGGGATCAAGTCACCCAACTGGTTTGAAGGCTTGATCCCAAAGGAAGGTTCTCAAAAAAGCCAGTTACCCTTAATTTTCAAAAAAATCACTTTGAACTGTATAAAATTACATGCAGCTAGGTTTCCTCGCCATTTAAAATATCAAAATCTGAAGAATTGTAAAAAAATATATAAAAGTATAAAAGTCTCCCCTAGTAGAAACAACAACTATAAACAAAAAAGAAGATCTAAAAATGCTAGAAAGGAAAATATTGAGAGCAATACTTGGCCAAACATAACAAAAAATTGTGAAAGAAGATTGAAAAGAAACATAGAAATAGAAAATGAAACAGGTGGAGAAATATAGTCCGATATATAAAAGCAAGGATACTGGAATGGATGGGACACATTATGAGAAGAGCACCAACAGAAATATTAAAAGAAAATGACAACATGGGTTCAATTAAAGACGAGAACAAGAGGAAGATCACGAAGCAGATAGTGGGATCAAGTAGAGGAAGTTATAAAAGTATTGTAATGTTTTTCTAATTTATTTAAACAGTAAACGGGTGGAATAAATTTTAAACACACGGTATGGCTACTTACTAATTTATTTAAACACTACACTATACTCACTACTTATATACACAGTATATTCACTTAAACTAATTTATATAAACAGTTCACTAATTTATATTCACTTATTTACTTGTTTATCTTACGATGTCAAATTATCAACTAACTAAACTCCGCTGATCAGTCCTTTATTTATATTAGTGCCTTTTTTACTAGAAAATTCCGGACTGCAGCTTACTCAAAATCAAATGGTTTTCTGGCATTTTCTAGGCTGGTCACAAAAACAATGTTTAGATAAGATAGTCGTAAACAGTTATAAAAAAAACTGCGTATCCGCCATAATTTTAACTTTTATACCTGGCTTAGGCAGAGTCGGGTTTAGGGTCTATACCAGTGTGCTGTTTCGTAACATTACCCCCTCCTTAAATGGAAGTTCCTCCTGGAACTTTTGTGTAGGCGAGACTGGATGTGTGAATCGGCAACTGGCCCCATTTCTACACTTTCCGATCTTATGGAAATAGCAGGGCACCGTCTTCATCGAATACTGATAACGGGGGTTGTAGCTGCAAATTCATATCTAGACACCGGTAACTTGAAAGATAATCTCTACCATGTTCCTGATGATTCGCCAATCCAACTGGTTACTCGCTACCTTAGGCATAGCCACTTTCTTCACGCTGGATTCCAACACATGGTCTCGTAGGTTTCGAAGTGCTTCCCACACATCGCGATAGGTAGATCGATCTTGAAATTCATTTTTAGTTACCACGTAGAAGACGTACCGCGAGTTTCAGTTTCAGTGTCTTGCCAGGGGCTGGAATCTGATCTTCAAGTTTTTCTAATTGCCCGAACTTCTTTCGAAAGACAGTTGCCAACCCTCGTGCGTTCTTGGTACGAGCGGGGATGTTGTATGCCAGTGAATAATCTTCCGGGAGAGTGAACAAATCTTGTTGCTGTTCCGAATTGACTCCATATCCAGCTTTTCCGGCACCTGCATACGTGACCATAAATTTCTCGAAGATAGGGTCAGACACATCTCGAATAAGGTTTACTCCTTCCTCCAGGTCATGGTCTCCTTCGAATGGCGCTAGTCGGTTTTGGTGAACTACTTTTGGTTTTCCGTTGGGGATCTTGCTTATGCGATATATAACATCATTGATCCTTTACTTGATTAAGTATGGACCTTCCCAGGATTTTTGTAATTTTGGAGAAAATCCTTTTCTCCTCGTCGGGTTGTGTAGCCATACTTTGTCCCCTTCTTTAAAACCGCCTTCTGTGGCCTGCGTGTCGTACCGACTTTTCATTCTGTCGTTGGAAACTTGAAGATTTGTTCGAACTAATTCATGTATATCGTCCAACCTTCTTCTCAATTGGATCGCGTAGTTTTCGCCTGATAGATCTTCTCCAGGCCGGCAGCCAAATTCCAGGTCACAAGGAAGCCTCATTTCACGTCCAAACAGGATTTTCGAAGATGTTTCATCCGTGGACTCATTGACGGCAGATCTATAAGCCAATGTGAATAGGGAAAGATACTGGTCCCAATCTCTCTGATGGCTGGATACTACTTTGGACAGGTATTTTCCAATAGTCCTGTTCATTCTCTCGGCCATTCCATCTGACTGTGGATGTAATGCTGTTGTCCTGGTCTTCTTCATTCCCAGCTTCTCGCAAATCGCCTGGAATAGAGGACTATCGAAATTTCTTCCCTGGTCACTGTGGACTTCCAAGGGCACTCCATATCGGCTGATAAATTCCTTCACCAATACATCTGCGACAGTTGCGGCCTCTTTGTTCGGGATAGCGTAAATTTCCATCCACTTTGTGAAATAATCCATTACAACCAGTATGTATTTGCCACCATTTTCTGTCGTTGGAAATGGCCCAGCGATATCTAAAGCAATCCTTTCGTAAGGGCTTCCAACATTGTACTGTTTCATGGGTGCCTTTCTCTTGCGATGTGGTCCATTACTCGTAGCACAAGTCGTACATTTCTTACACCAGTCCTTCACATCGTCGGAGCTGTTCATCCAATAAAACCTTTCACGGACTCGCTGAAGGGTTTTCTTCACTCCCAGATGACCTCCCGATGGACTGTCGTGTAACTTCTTCAGTACCTCAACTACTCTTGTTCTCGGGATAACTAGCTGTCTCCTCATCTCAGAACCATCATTGTTTTCAAGGACTCTTTTCAACAGCCCTTCTTCCAGGACAAGGGAGTCCCACTGAGCCCAATACGCCTTGAGTTTCGGTGAAAATCTTGACACTTCTTGCCACGTAGGTCGCCGATTTTCTTTCTTCCATTACCGGATCATCCTCAGGTGAGGATCATTCTCCTGATCTTCTCTGATCCTTGTGGGTGACCACTCCTCGTTGACTACAGTAGTTCTTGAAACTGCAGCTTCCCTAGATTCCACCTTGTTGCAGTAGGAGCAGTCTGTTGGGCACGGTCGTCTGGACAGGGAGTCGGCATTTCGGTGACTCACACCAGCTCGATGTTCGATTTTGAAATCATACTCCTGAAGTCGTTCAATCCATCTAGCGATCTGGCCCTCGGGATTCTTGAACTGCATCAACCACTTGAGTGCTGCATGATCAGTCCGGATTAAAAACTTCCTACCATAGAGATACTGGTAAAAATGTTCCACGGACTTCACTACCGCCAGAAGCTCTCTTCTTGTGACGCAGTAGTTTCGTTCTGGTTTGGAGAGGACTTTACTAAAATATCCCAGCACTCTTTCTTGCCCTCCTTGGATCTGTGAGAGTACTCCACCAATTCCTACGTTGCTTGCGTCAGTGTCAAGACTAAAGTCTCCTTCTGGTAAAGGTATCCTAATATCGGCGCCGTGGTTAAATGCTTCTTCAAGGTATCAAAAGCCGTTTGACAGTCTTCGTCCCATTGGAAAGCTCTTGCTTCTTCTGTAAGTCGCGTTAGAAGCTTGGCAATATCTCCAAACTTCCTGATAAATCTTCTATAATACCTGCAAAGTCCAAGGAAACTCCTAATGTGATGTTTGTCGGTTGGTTGCGGCCATTGCTGAATGGAAGCAATTTTCTCGGGATCCACCGCCACTCCTTCATTGCTCACTATATGACCTAGATAGTTGACTCGGTTTTGGAACAGCTGACATTTCTTCGGGTTTAACATAAGCTGGGCAGCTTGGAGTCGTTTGAATACGTCTTCAAAATTCTTCAGATGTTCGTCAAATGTCTTCCCCAGTACTACGATATCGTCCAAATAGACCAGGCATGTCTTCCAAGACAACCCTCTCAAGACATTTTCCATGAGTCTTTCAAATGTCGCAGGCGCATTACAGAACCCGAATGGCATGATGTTGAATTGCCATAATCCAGATCCGGTGGTAAAAGCAGTCTTCTCTTTATCTTTTGGGTCCATTTCCACTTGCCAATAGCCAGACTTCAGGTCCATGGTGGGAAACAGTTTGCTGCCGGCCAAAGTGTCTAGCGTATCGTCAATTCGAGGCAGAGGATAGCTGTCTTTCTTCGTCACGTTGTTAAGCTGGCGATAATCCACGCAGAATCTCGTAGTTCCATCCTTTTTCTTGACGAGCACTACTGGAGACACCCATGGACTAGACTATTACTTTTTCTTCTGTCATCTCTCGAATTATTCTTTCAGCTTCGCTCGTGGAAGTCGTCAAGCTGATTGTCTAATTGGATTAGTATTACCAGTATCGATTTTGTGTTTGACGGCTGATGTTCTGCCAGTCTTTCCTCCTTTTGGTACGAATAAGTCTCGATTCTGCAAGAGAAATTCTCACATTCTTTTTTTTTTCAGCTCGATCCAAAGATTGACCAGCTACTGATAACATTTGTTCGCATCTGGCATTACAATTATCAGTGGTCGTTGTTTGACGAACTATAGACGTCACTGGTACGCAGGATCCAATCTTGGTTTCCTTCTTGATGGTAATTGGGTAATCGTTCACGTTTATCAATCGTACAGGGATCTCCTTCGCCGACGTAACCAATCCTTCCCCAATTAGTACTCCTTTGCCAACCTCCTCGTCGTGGTTCCTCGGTTCCATCATAACCGGTGTACCTTCCTCCATGATTCCCTGTAGCCGTGCTACTATCATGGTTTCGCTTCGTGCAGGTATAACGGTATCATCCTGTATAGCTGCCAACACCGCGCTGCCTTCATGTGGATGAAGGAATACCTCCTCGGAACCCACTTTAATGGTTCTGTTTCTAAAGTCTAACTGGAAACCATGTACATTCATTACGTCCATTCCCAGAATCACGTCTGCTTCAATGTCAGCTACGATTACCGTATGCGTGAACTTTTCTGCGCCAATTCCCAATTGGATTTGTGTTTCCCTGTGAACGTTGGCACTCTCGCCTGTGGCGGTCCGCAGTCGCAGTCTCGTTGGTAGAAGCTTCTTCTTGGGTTTATTATCTCTGGTCATATAATGGCTCTAGTTGCTCCAGTGTCAACCAGCAAAGCATATTTCTTGCTATTTACTTCGCCATCCACATATACACTGTCGTTGCGACATCTGAGCGAAGCTATCAGTATGAGAGGGTCTTTGGAACGATCATGTGTCGGTGCTGCCCCCTCGTAGCTGACCCGTTCTAGTTTTTCTGTGACTGGGGGTTCTTGGTTTGCAGGAGTCTTGGGGCGCTTACACGAACTACGTACATGCCCTAGCTCGCCACAATTACAGCATCTGCTCTTTCTCGGCTTCTTGTCCATCATAACTTTGATCAAGCTGACGATCTGGTCAAACTTGTCCTCGTCGCCTTCTTCTTGGATGGTCCTAACTTTGTTGTAACTTGAAGCCTTCATATTTAAGAGCAGCTGTTAATGCGTCAACTAATGTTTTGGGATGGGCTAAGCGAAGCATCCTCTGCATATCGGGGTCACGTAAGCCATCAATAAACGCCTGTATGCCCAGACATTCCATCATGTTCTCTGCTGCTGATGGATAAGCAAATCGAACGAGTCGGGCAATATCCACTTCATATTCTTGAAGTGCTTCGTCACGTTTTTGCCTTCGGTTCTTCAGCTGGGATTGGTACAAATGTTCTAGATGTTCGTGACCATATCGCATGTCCAACCTCTTCTTCAGCTGCTCAAAATCATCCGTTTCTTCCAGAGGTATCGTCTGAAGTACATCTAAGGCATCTCCCCGAAGCGCGAAGTTAAGTTCACTGCCTTGTCTCTATCGGACCAATTATTCACTTTAGCGGCTGCTTCAAATTGTTTCACATAATTGGTCCACGATGTCTTTCCGTCGAATGTTCGGGTCTTGACTCGTGCAAAACAGCCAATGTCCTCTATCCTGGAGTTTATTTCTGGCTTGCAGGGTTTTATATGTTCAATCTTCTTTTCTTCTGCTGGAGTGTCTTGTGTTCTTAAATCTGCAATATTTCTCTCCAATTCCTTGATTTTCTCGTCTATCGTTGTCATCTTGTTTTCAATGTCTGATTTTAGAGGCGAAATTTTATTCTCGACGTCAGCAGCAATGTCATTTTTTAACGATAAGATATCGGCAGAAATGTCATTCTTCATAGTGTAAATCTTCTCGTCCATATTAGTAGAAATATCATTCTTCATAGTTGAAATCTTCTCGTCCATATTAGTAGAAAGATCATTCTTCATAGTAGAAATATCGTTCTTTATAGTCGAAATATCGTTTTTCACATTCGTTGAAATCTTCTCTTCCATGGCAGAGATTGACGAGATTAAGGTGGTAGCCTCGTTATTAAATAAAACATTTTCTGGATCAAAGCCGTCATTTTCCAGTGCCACTTTAAGTCTTTCTACTAATTCACTTTTCTTACCGGACGTTTCCAACTCACGATCTTCCAATTCTGCTCTTAATTCCGTGACTTTCAGATCACATAGTCTCTTGGCCATTTTTACGTAGCAATTTATTTATATTATCCCACTTCTGATACCAATGTAATGTTTTTCTAATTTAATTTAACAGTAAACGGGTGGGATAAATTTTAAACACACGGTATGGCTACTTACTAATTTATTTAAACACTACACTATTCACTACTTATATACACAGTATATTCACTTAAACTAATTTATATAAACAGTTCACTAGTTTATATTCACTTATTTATCTTACGATGTCAAATTATCAACTAACTAAACTCCGGTCCTTATTTATATTAGTTCCTTTTTTACTAGAAAATTCCGGACTGCGGCTTACTCAAAAACAAATGGTTTTCTGGCATTTTCTAGATAAGGCTGCTCACAAAAACAATGTTTAGATAAGATAGTCGTAAACAGTTATAAAAAACCTGCGAATCCGCCATAATTTTAACTTTTATACCTGGCTTAGACAGAATCGGATTTAGGGACTCTACCAGTGTGCTGTTTCGTAACAGTATTGAAAATCAGAGACTATCAAACAAAATGCAGAGACAGAAGAAAATGGAAAACTATAACAAATGAGGCCAGAAAACACAGCTCTATTGGGCTACTTATAATCTCCCGGGATTGAACGGCGATGACGATGATGACATTTGCCGATGTAGAGCAAAATGAGCAAGTGGTATGTGTAACGGGTGTAACGACTGAATGTTGACCTAATGGTAGTTCAAAATAATCATTTAACAAAATATATAAAAACCAAAACAGAATCACTTTTTATTTAGTGGAAAAATATTTAGTAAATGCATTTTTAACACTTTTATTTTCTGAAGGATTGAATGTTTTGCCAACATCCGTAGTATCTCCAACATTAAAAACGTCCCAACGGTTCATGGCATTTTGAATTGATTCAAATTCGTTCATTACGAAATTTTGATATTTAGTGCAATGGTCATTCAGTTGAGCTTCTAAATAATCCGTATTAGTCTTGATCATTTTCATAATCCCTTGCATAAATTTTTCATTGGGATTCGGTTCTACTTCGTAAAGTACCTTAACTAAATCAGATTGTTCGCCGACATCACTATTAGTTAAATTAGTTACAGACATTTTCTGTCGCGCGGCTTCAATAAACATTGGTGTTTTTTCAAAAGCAATTCTAGTAACCGGGCCGCTATGCGCATTGATAGACATTAAAGGCTTTAATGGGTCTCTGATATCATAAAGGGAAATGCTGCCATCTTCTAATCCTACTGCAAAGTATACGTCATCTACACTAATATCACTCGAAGTAATTGCTTGTTGAACATTTACACGAAAGACGCATTCTCCATTATCGTAATCATAGATGCATATCTTTTTGTCTAAACCTGTTGTTAAAATGACTTTTTGGTTAGAAGAGAAGTTGATTCCTGTAATAATGTCATTATGTCTCTTATAATTGACTAAATCTTTCTCGTGGTCAATATCTTTTAATGTTACGCAACCATTGTCATAAGCGATACTCAAAATTTTGGGAATTGTAGGATGGTATTTAATAAAAGAAGCGTTTACCGGAAAACAAGTTGTTTTTATAAAATTATTACTGGCATCGTGGTCCATAAATAATGCTACGAATTCTTCAGTACATATGACTAGTTGTTCGTCGTTACAATTAAAATCTATAAATTTTATTGGGGAGTTAAGTTCGCATAATTTCGTTAAAATATTTCTGTTTTTCGTGTCATACAAAATAGCTTCTCCTTCATAATTTCCCAAGGCCATTGTTCGTTTTGTACGTTGTTTGAATTTGATAGCACTCACTTTCTGTAGAGCTTGTACGGTATGAACGAGTTCGATATTAGTCCCAGCTTTAGAAGAAACGATTTGAGGCAATGAATCTTCCTGAAGGATGCCGATATACGTGTTATCGTGACACCAGGTGAGGTTGGTTATTTTCGTATTGACCAGTTTTTTAGGTTTATACATACACACGGGTTCAAGGTACTCATCTGAAAAGGCGTGAAGCTTTAAAACAGTACTTGCTGAGGCGAACATATCGGTGTAATTTTAATTTTTCACAAAAAAATTAAGCTTCACGACATCTGTCATAAAAACCTTCTTACAGTTGTGTTTGTCAGCTGAGTTTATGGCACTATAGTCCGTTTTTAAATTAGGCGTGATTTGAAGTTAAGTTGGCATTTCCCTGGAAGTCTGATTGGTCAGATTACACTATACTTTTGACAGATAATTGAACAATTTTGTAAACAAACATGTTCACAATATTATTTAGTTGAATACTACAAAGGACACAATTTGGTTGTCTAACACTTCCCAGAAGAGTATTTTTAAAATGGCATAATATATTTTTTCTACGCCCTATCTTGCATTTCATCGGTTTGCAGCGCTTAAAGTGGTTGTTTATGGTTAGAGTGAAAAAAAGTAAAAAAGCGTTAAAAAAAGTGCCATAACGTTAACTTTATTTCACGCTTCCCATAAGCTAACACAATTAATCTTGGCTGGGCATCGAGGATGGACTTTCATGAAACTTGGAATACGTATAATTGTAATTTACCGAAGGAGCTTAATTAAAATATCACAAATTTCTATTTGAATTTTATTTTTTTGTATAGGGCTGTAGAAAAAATAATGTATGCAACATGTGCATAAAGTGTCTTTTTTTTCACTCATGGAATTGGTCAAATTTTTCCGTTCGTGAAAAAAAGTACCACTTTATGCACTTGTGCATAAATTACTATTTTAAAATTCGCGTATAAAAGAGACTTCATTATAATATTGGTTACACTATCACAATGAAGTCTCTGGCCACTTTTTTAGTAATTTTTAGTGTCATACAGTTGGTTATACGCGCTATTAGTGGTGACGTCATAATCTTAGGTTATGTCAGTTTTGTATCTAAACAAACATAACTAGCCATTTAGATACCATTGGTGTGATTTTGGACCAGAGATTATTCCCTTATATTTTGAATATAACTGCTGATTTAGGCATTTAGATATACATTAAGACTTTTACAAAGATATATATTCGATTCCAGCCAATATAATTTTAATAAAAGAGTTATCTAACCTAAACATGCTAATATAAACTTATGAAATATATTTGTTTTAATTCCTATTCTATCTGTATTATCTAATTTTAGGTTTCTTCACATAAAGAATAATGGTACCGTTCTGGCCATCAGGCTGTAAGCATTATAATGTCAGACAGAACTGTAAGTTTTATAGATTTACAAAGGATCCAAAAGTAAGAAGCAAATGGATGAAGCTGACAAGGTACCTACATAATGACAAATATACCATTTTATTTTGTGTGTTTATACAATATTTGTAGAACAATAGAACCTGATCCCGGAGCTTTTTGTGTAGCTGTCATTTTATGGACGGAGAAAAGAAAATTAGTCAACTATTTTTTTGTACATGATCAATCTTTGCAAACAAGGTAGAAGCAAACTTGTACGTGTTCATTGTATGCTTGATTTTGTACTGTATATATCGATTTGCCTATAACGTATACATTATTATTTGTCATTACATCTTTGGCTTTACATTTTTTATAGATTGCTTTGTATGATTTTTTAAACGTTTGCTATTTTAAATTGAAATTCCACATTGTACCTTACTTTCATCTTTCTATTAACAGTAAACCATTGTATTACAAGTAAATATTTCTCTGTGTAATAAAGAAGTTTGGGAACGTTTTTGTTCATATTATTTGTTTTTAGATAAAATTGAATATGTTTACAAATGTAGTTGAAAAATGAGCCTACAGATCAAATAAAATTTGAAAGCAACCAACAGAAACTCTGAACCTCGTACAAATATGATTTGATTGAGGCAAAGTTGTGACATGAGTTTTCAGGCTAAATGGCATATTTTCAATCATGTAAATTTGCAACGTTTCCTCAATTTAATTTTCTTTACACAAAACAAATCAAAATTTATAATTATGAAAACATTTTATTATGTTAATATAAATGATACAAATTTGTAAAACATGTAAATTTTTCTTCCATTCTTGATGTCGAGCAATTCCCACAATAATGTCACTTGGTATCCATAATATTAAATAGCACATGTCCTCTCATGCAATGTGTAATGCACCTTGTATCTGGTGTTAATAGTTATATTTTTCAATTATCACTAATATATTTTCATCAAAATGAATTATGTAATTCCCGTGGTTTTAATTTTTCGTCATTCGGATACTTGAAAGGACACTTCACTTCAATTAAGCATTTTTCACTAACAAGCTCATATTATCATTAAAAAAAGTTTCAAGAGAATGTTGAAACATGATTTGATGACACTAGAACAAACAATCACTATTATTTATCTTATATTTTCACATCTATCAAATAATCCAGTAAATATAACCTCAAATATAGCTTTTAAAATCAAAAATACGAATTGCGGGATAACTTACATTATCAAAACTATTATTTTTTATATTGAGTAGACATGATTACTTACTTTTCAACAATTTATTCCTTTCAAAAACACGTATGAAACGCTTAAATAATCAAAAATCTACACTCAAATGGAAATTCCTAGAGCCTGGTTATTACATTTTATTCGATTCCAAAAACTTTGTATGACTCACTACTATTTTTTTTGTTTGTTTGTAATATATACTTGTACATACTTAACCTTCCAGTTATTTCCTTTAACCCCAGCCCTTAACCTCGTACCAGCAAATAGAACGGGCTGACTCGACCTGCATTGCGAACTCAGGCTTGGCACATTGTATAAGCCCAGGAGGCCCCACGAAGACCTTGATCGCTCGTGCCAGGAAGAAACCCCTTCCTCGAGGTAACCCGCAGGGAGGTTCCTGGTCCTAAATTTTGTGCCGTAAGGCACTGGTGACAGCACGTTGCAACGATTTCTGGGATATGAGTATACAGTAGGGCCCTTCCGGTCACTACAGACAGAGAGAAAGGAAACCGGAGAGATAATACATGAACCGAACACATTACACTGGTGACAGCGGTGGGATATCAGCAACATCGGCTGAGTTGATCACTGCTTCATCATAAGAATGAAAATAGGAACTACCCATTTATTAGAGTGGTGACAGCGGATTCTTGACCTAATTCATTACACTGGTGATAGCGGTGGGATAAGTCAGAAACATCGGCTGAGTTAATCGCTGCTTCACCATAAGAATGAAAATAGGAACTGACCTACTTCATTACACTGGTGACAGCGGTGGGATAAAACCATTTTCTCTCGGAGAGGTAATACCGGTTGACTGGAACCGCACCCCACGAGCGGCGACAAGCGGTTCAGCAGCAATACCCAGGAGGGAAAACAATGGTTCACCACCAGGGTCTAGTATAGCGCAACATAGAGCCTTCGGGACCAGAGCTTCTGCTAGATCAAGACTATGTGCGTGGTGAAGAGCCACATCCTGCACGAGGTGTCACTGCCGGCACAAAACACACTGGATCTAGACCAGAGAAGGTCGACAAAAAAAATCCATACATCAGATAAATGGCTAAATACCGATCTGATAATAAAACTGTTTTAAAACTCAATTAAATCCACAAGGTTTTTATTGTGCTATTTGTAGTGCCCATGTTTTTCAGCAATACTCTCTAGGGCGTATAATTTCTTTGTCTGTAAAACTTCAATCAGTGGTTGTTTTCTATAAGAATCTTCAAAGTACAAATTATTATACACTAAGAAATTGTTTAGTTCGGTCTTCTTGAAGCTTTTTTTTGATATTTTATTGTGCTGTGCTGAATGATAAGAAGCGTTTTCAAGAACTACAACACTATTTGGCTCTAAGTTTGGGATCAATGTGAATTCAAACCATGTTCTTATGATAGTGAACACTGAAATCTTCCATTTTCTTTTCACATATTTTGGAAATCATGCTTCATTGCACAATAATAATCTAGATCCTTTGTTTGCTGGCATTGTTGGCATACAAATGTTTGACCCATCAGTCCATCCTTTCTTAACCGTATCGTGTGTATCATACCAAGTTTAGTCCAAATAGACAATTGGCCGGTTTTCTTCTCTATACTTAGTTACGTGTTCCAACTGCTTGCATTAATTCTGTTTCTTAATCGAAACCAAACTTTTCCCGTAGATTCTTATACAATTTTAAATGTCGTCGAATCCTGTTTTCAGTTCCATTACCATTATTTAAATTTTTATCGCTGTAACACACAAGATTTTGGACGGAACTCGATATTTCCCAAGGACGCCACATTGTAAATATTTAATTTTTATTTAAAAATATAATTATATACTTACTATACTTACCCAAATTCCTCAGAAAATACTACACTCTTTCTTGATGTCAGACTACCCACAAAAAAGTGAACACCTGAGCTCGTATAAAAAACACACTCTCAAAAATATTAGTTATAGATAAGTCAATTATGTGAAAAATAATAAGTTACTAGAGGACCCATGCTGCTACGCAGCATTAGGGTAGACTATGTATGAGAGGGTGTAATTATTACAAAAAATAATGTTACAGTACTTCCTTCCAGACAATATTAGCTGTGCGGAAAAATTGAAAGTAAAGTTTGAGGAAAGTTATGTGTGCACACATAACTTTCCTCAAACTCACCGAATTTAGATAGTTTATAGCTCAAAAGAAACGGCTTGATCCACTGAGTGGCCTTAGACTTGGATCAACAGCCTACGTTAATTAGAATTCTAGTTATAGAGGTTTGAGTGAAGGAACATCTTGAAAAAATTGAATGTAAAGTTGATTGTGCACGCATAACTTTCCTCAAACTCAACGAATTTAAGCAGTTAATAGCTCAAAAAAAGAGTTTGATCCACTGAGTGTTCTGAGAGTGAAATAATCGAGATCCATTCATTAGAAGAGGAGCTATGAGAATTCGAATTGCTTGAGTGAATGTGTATCATAAGGAATGTACAGGGAAGAATCGCGTTTGAGTATAACTTGAGTAAGGTGGGAGTTGAGTAAATTTCAATGATTGATGACATATCTGTGTCTAAATACCTTTCATTTAAAAAAAAATTAAGGAAATCGGCCGGATAGTTTTCACAATTTTTTTAATAAAGTGGGTCCACGTAAGTTGGCGGTATATGAGAAACTTTTTTATTATTAATTTTACGAAGGTTTGTCAAAAAATGGGATTTTTGCTCTAGAATAAAGCACCTTTCTTTTTGACAATATCGAAAATTGTTACAAAGAAAAGATGTTTAGAATTAAAAATAGCTTTCAAATATTCAACATTGTTTATTTACAGTGCATCCCAGATTAATTATGCATGCAAACTTGAATTTCCAACGTAATCGCAGAGAAAATGTAGAAAAAATATTTTTTCAATGTAAATAAACAATGTTGAAAATTTGAAAGCTATTTTAATTCTAAACATCTTTTCTTTGTAACAATTTTCGATATTGTCAAAAAGAAAGGTACTTTACTCTAGAGCAAAAATCACATTTTTCGACAAACCTCGTATACGACTGAAAAAATTTAACATCTGATGATTGAATTTCAGGTTTTGGACCATGCAGAACTTAAATTAAGATTTGAAATTTATATTTCTAATTCTTCTTAATAAAGCAAGATATAAGGTAGTATTAATTGTCTGGAGTTATATTTAAGATGTTTTTAAATATAAATAGATTAATATTGTTTAAAAAAACGTATTTTGTTCTATACATTAACGCCAAGTATCTTAAAAAGTAGGATGGCGCTCCATAATTGCGTGTTAAAAATAATCGTTAGACAGTCGATAAATGTATTTAATAATTATAAAATGGTTAAATACATTTTAGTGATTATTAGTTGAAAGTATAATTCATCGTCAACTGACGATATCCTCGTATTCCAATTACACGAAAATCCGACAACTTAAAGTTCGCACTATATCTTTTACGCCAACTATACCTTTTTAGTATGTATATATATGCATACATACATATATAGATACATATTGTTATGTTATATATCTAAAAAAATAACCTTTAATAATTTTGCCAGCTCAGTCCAACACGATTTCTAAAATACCTCAGGGTGTGAAGGTTTCATTCCTCATAAATTAATAAAACACGATACTAATTATTCCCTCTTCTATAAAATAAGTGAAAAATATAAATCGATATTATTGCATACAAAAATGTACATATAAATTAAATTTCTTCGTTACTAATTGATTTTCTAATAATCAGTCCAATAAATGTCTGTCAAATTTTGAGTACTCAATTATAAATAATGAAAATGTTTTTGATTGAAATGGTAATACAATGGTTACTGACCTTATCTAATACACTGTCCACAACACCACAACCAGTTAAATGTCTGTCCGCACTAAATAATCGTCTTTATATTCATCCTTTTTCCATCTTACAGGTTCAAAATTTTTCTTCTTTTAACTGATAAATTTCTTTCTTTTTTACTATCAATGAGCAATATATTCTGAATTGAAGAATACATTAAAACACGTCCTCTCCGTACGAAATATCTTTTTAATTTTTCTTTCGCCATCCATTGTCAAAAATCACTCGATATCCTTTCATAACCGTTTATGATTTTTTACAAATAACTACTCCCGGTGTTTCCTACACTACTATATACCTACAATTCTATTTTTTTTTTAGTATAGGTATCAACATCTCGAAATTCATCGTAAACTATTACTTAATCTAATTTATTATTTTAAATGTTTTCTGACATTAAAATATTTACATACACACATATCATGTAATAAATAAATTTTTGGATTATCCGTGCTTTTCAATTATCCGTGCCTCGTCCGATCCCGTGGAACACGGATAATCGAGGTTCTACTGTAGGTATACCATCTTGACTAAACTCGATACGGAGTGATGGTACACTTAAAATTATTGACCTTTACCCTGACGTGAATAATATCTGATAACATAACCGACATAATTATTAAGTGGCATCTCCTTCTATTAATAGTGAAGAACATAACAAAATAATTTGACATTTGTCGGTTATGTTATCAGATATTAATGGCGTCAGAGTAAAGTTCAATCATTTTAAGTGTATGTCTGTATCATATAGGTACTTGATCACGACGGAAACGTAGCCAGATCATTTCCGTGGTAATACCCATATTGTCAATAACTAAACCTTTGACCACGTCAATATTCGATTTCATCATTATTTTAGCCCCTACGGGGAAGCGATACGATATTTTCACTAAGCAAACCTTTAAATATGCGTATTTAGTTAAGAAAATTTGTTTCTGAAATATATCATATCGATAAAATATCGAAATTTTTGGTATTGGGACGCAAACGTCATCCTGCGTGAATAATGACTATCATAAATTGCTTGTTTAATAATATACTATTTGCTACTTTTGATACATATGCTTATGTAAAATAAAATATGTAGGTAAAATTTTAAGTTCTCTTTACTTACATGAGTGTAACCGCAGCCATCTCCGAAGGAGGAATACAACTTCGCATATATGTGTCATATTTTTCTAAATCGTTCTGCTGCAAATTTGCGCATAAACTGCCAACAGACATTCGAAAGTAATTACAATTTTTTAAACTAACTTCTCGGACCTCATGAAATAATGTTACAAATTCGCCCTGTCTGTTTTCAAGTAGAGGATAAATTCAAAATTTTCTTGATTTTCGTCCTTTTTAGGATGATGATATATCATTATTAACAATATGCGTCTTTTTCTATCATCCATCCTGGCGCACTTAATACAAAAACTGAGCGTCGTCTACTACCGTGTACCGTGTGACCACAAACCAAAATTCACGTGGCACAGTTGCCGTTCACGGTCACGTTAGAAAACTGTAAGGGTGAAAGCGGCATTACTGTTATAAGTTGACGACGTTCGTTCGACTGAACTTCGTATGATAATAATAATAATAATGTTTATTCAAGGAATACAATACAATTTACAAAGTAATTATTGTTAAAAATACATGAATAAACATAAAATCACTGAAGCGCCAAAGACGCTTGTACGTGATATTTTCACATAATTAAAAAATACACTTATAAAACACCACAAAATATAAAATAGACATACAGCCACCTTATTAAAACGATAGACACTTTTTGGAGGATTGGTTTTCACTTACTTCTCTCCTCCATTTGGGAAATTTTGATAAGCGGAATGGACTGTATATTTTTATACAGGTTGGCAAATTAATTCTGGCAGTTGCCGATGCGCGAGAAAGCCATACAACTTGATAACGTTGTAAACGCAGTTACCGGGAAGAGCAGGTGACGTACATTCCGCATGCAAAGTTTTAAAGGTTGTGAGACTGCTAATACGTACGAGGGTAACACAATATTTTGAACTTGGATTTAAAAATAATAAATTGTGGCACATGTATAATGCTATATAAAATCGAGTTTACAAAAACAAAATAACGTTAATGTGTTCTTTATTATTAATTATATGAAAAAGGAAATAAAAATCATTAGATTTTTCTACGAAAATTGGTTGTTTTTTTTGTACAGACATAATTATGTATTGCTTCAAAAACCATAGGGAGAATTCTATAATTAGGTACCCTTTATTATTTCATGTGATGTAAATAATAAATAGATTCCAAGAGACATAAACTTTCACCTTTACTTCAAATTAATGTCTTTTAAGGGGTCCCATCATAATATTCGTCATTGAGGGTATTTGTATATAAATTGGAAGTGAGGTAGATTTTGTAGATAGAGCGTACAATATGATAAGGATTGTTAAGCGACTTTTTGAATTTAACAATGGCCAACAATTTTTCCTATCTGTTCGTAGTAATTATTTAATGACATACCTACCTGTTACACTTTCTAAAATTGTTATTCCTAATAATGTGTAGTAGATAATAATGTAAAAATTCGGGTTTATACATAAAATTTGAAAAACAAATTGGGGAAATAGCCTTTAGAGATGGTCTAATAAGTATACTAATAATATAAATAAAATATTAAAGCTTTTTTGTGGTAGATATTTCTACTTTCATATGTAAATTTTTGGTTTTTTGCAAATATTTACTATGAAATTAGAACATTCCTTTACACCTTTTACAGAGTTAGGACAGGCAAAACAAAAAAATCTTGGTTCTGGGTGCCATCAATTATTGTTTATTTAGAACAATGTACAGATGAGCTACAAATATGATATTACTCTAGTGGAATTCGTCTGTAATATCTACAATTTTATAACACGTGTTTACATTTTTACATTTGTTGCGTTTAATGTATTCAGTCATACCACCTACAAACAAACACTATAATGAAAGATATTTTTTAGATGTACATGGATCATAAACAGTAAAATAAAGATGTGCATCTACAAATGATTCTTCAAAATCACTTTCTATATCAACTTCATCATCCTCGCTATCTCCGTCTTCGACCAAATTAATAATAGTATTATCTACAACAGTATCTAAAAGTGGTTCATTGATCATAAATCCATCGTCAATCTTTTTAACATGGTCACATCTAACTTTCCAATCATTTGCAGAAATTGTGTCAAAAAATGCATTAACCTTTGTAAAATTGAAGGTAACATTTTGTTTGGCCACATATTGTTTATGTGCCGCCCAAACACTTTCGATTGGACATAAGTCCGGGTGATAAGGGGTTATCCTTAAAACTTGCAATCCATGTCGAATAAACAATTCATCAATTTTATAAGTTTTATATTGCGGTTTGTACATTTTTGCAACGTTATAAAGTTTTAACATTTGTTCACTGTAATATATGTCTCTTTCAGAAAGCCAGGTTTTTAATTGTTGTTTAGACCAAGCAATCGTAGGTAATTTTTCATTTAGAACATTGTGATATGGGGCGTTATCAATTACCACAACAGCGTTTTTTGGTAGGGTTGGAATAAGTTTTTCTTGTACCCACTTCTCATAATTTTCGTACGCCATTTCATTATGATAATCTCCTGTTTTTGACTGAGAGTTCCACATAATACCAGCATTAGGTACAACACCATTTTCACTTCCTGCATGCACAATGATGAGCCCTTTGAAACGGGTTTTCTTAATCCTTCGTTACTCTTGTCGCCCCATCCTTTAAGGTGCGTGTGACATGAATGAATGTATGTTTTATCCATATAAATGATAGGTTTGTTCTGTTCTCTGCACAATTTTATGTTTCTTAAATATAGTAGGCATAAATGTCTGATTTCGTGATGTTGCATTAAACAAACTTCTGTTGTTTTTCATGTTGTTCCAACGAAAACCCAATGAATGTATTTGTTTCTGCAGAGATTCGCGACTTCCTGCGAAGCCATAACTATCTGCAAAGGGTTGGTGTACATTTCTTAACGTGGGTACTTTTTTCTCGGATATGTGATAACTTATTATGCACCTTCTAAGCACAGAATACTGGACGTTCTTTGTTTTTTAGTATGCACATCAGTGTCAGCATAGCTTCCTGCCAGAGCTTCTTTTTTAATACGGAAAAGAGTTCTTTGGCTAACTTTCGTAGCAGCAGAAACTCGTTCAATGATCTGACAATAAAATAAGTCGATATAAATGTTGTATTAAAAGTTTTACTCATGTGTATTTTTATACGAATAAAATGAGGAGGTAGTTAAATTTGTTTTCTGTGACCGTTTTTTGAACTAATAATTTTTGTCGTGGTTTGCGGCCATTTAAAAGAAGTATTAATTTCAAAAATACTATAATACGTTTCAATTCATTAGTTGTTTTAAACGTTCTTTAGATTTTACTTCAAACATATTTTAATATGACCAAACTGCAATAGTGATCGAGACCGAACTATAGAGGCAGCACGTCTGTCGAAAGTAGAACGGATGATGGTTCAAAACAAATAATAAAACCGAAACGTAATAGAGATAGATATGAAATGAGTATAATAATTATAAGTATAAGCTATAAAACATGTGTCCTTTTATATACTCCTGTAGACAGAAACATAATAGTTATTTATGCAACAAGTGCATAAAGTGGTGCTTTTTTTCACGAATGGAAAAATTGACGCATGAGCCGCAGACATGCAAAAACCAAAAATGTCTCATTTAGGTTGCTCTAAATGGACTAAAAATGGCGTCGAATTGTTTGTCATGATGACATAACGGTGCATAAAATTGAGACATGAATGCATAAAATTGACACATGAGTACATAAAATACTTTGTCTCGCCCTAATGTCACTTTTTTAACTCGTTTAACAAATAAATATTTTATGTACGAAAATCGATTTAAAAAAATTACTATCGAGTGTAAATTTGTTAAATAATTACTTTGGTTCAAGAATTTTATTGCAATAATTAAAACTTACTTTTGTTAATTGAATTGTTGACTTGCCATTGTTTGCCTCTTTGGTCATGAAATTTAAAACGTTGATAATTATTTCACGACACTGCTCACTCAACTTTTTATGAACAACTTAACTCTCTGGAGTCGCCATAACAAGTTAGTATTGTTACGAAACAGCACACTGATATAGACCCTAAAACCGACCCTGTCTAAACCAGGTATAATAGTTAAAATTATGGCAGATACGCAGTTATAAAAAACTGTTTACGATTGAGAACTGAACTGTTTATATAAATTAGTCTAAGTGAATATACTGTATATATAAATTAAGTGTTAGTGATTAGTGAGTTAGTGTTTAAATAAATTAGTAAGTAGCCATACCGAGTGTTTGAAATTTATCCCACCCGTTTATTGTTTAAATAAATAAGAAAAACGTTACATTGGTGTCAGAAGTGGGATAATATAAATAAATAGCTACATCAAAATGGCCAAAAGACTGAGTGATCTGAAAGTGGCGGAATTAAGAGCAGAACTGGAAGATCGCGAGTTGGAAACGTCCGGTAAGAAGAGCGAATTAATAGAAAGACTCAAAATGGCACTGGAAAGTGAAGGCTTGGATCCAGAAACATTCTTATTCAAAGACGAGGCTTCCACATTAATCTCGTCAATTTCTGATATGAACAATGATTTTTCTGCAATGAAGAACGATATTTCTGCCATGGAAGAGAAGATTTCAACTAATGTGAAAAACGATATTTCTGCAATAAAGAACGATTTTTCTGCTATGAAGACCGATATTTCTGCAGATATCTTATCATTGAAAAATGACATTGCTGCTGAAGTCGAGAATAAAATCACGTCTCTAAAATCGGATATTGAGGATAAGATGACAACGATGAACGAGAAAATGGAATCAGATATGGAGAATAAGATGACAACGATGGAAAATCAGATAGATGAGAAAATCAAGGATTTAGAGACGAAGATTGCCGATTTAAGAACACAAGACACTTCAGCAGAAGAAAAGAAGATCAAGCAAACGAAACCTTGCCAGCCAGAAACACTACCTAAGTTTGAAGACATTGGCAGTTTTACCCGAGTCAAGGCCCCAACGTTCGATGGAAAAATGTCGTGGACCAATTATGTGAAACAATTTGAAGCAGCCGCTAGAGTGAATAATTGGTCCGATAGAGAGAAGGCAGTGAACTTAACTATCGCGCTTCGCGGAGATGCTTTAGATGTACTCCAGACGATACCTTTGGAAGAAATGGATGACTTCGAGCTGCTGAAGAAGAGGTTGGACATGCGATATGGTCACGAACATTTGGAACAGTTGTACAGATTCCAGCTGAAGAGCCGAAAGCGGAAACGTGACGAACCCCTTCAAGAGTATGAAATGGATATTGCCCGACTAGTTCGATTTGCTTATCCATCAGCACCAAAGAACATGATTGAATGTTTAGGCATCCAGGCCTTTATTGACGGCTTGTGCGACCACGATATGGATGCTTCGATTAGACCATCCTAAAACATTGGCCGATGCATTGACTGCTGCTCTTGAATATGAAGCAGCCACGATGGCTTCGGGATACAACAAAGATAGGACCATACAGGAAGAAGGTGACGATGACAGACTTGACCATATCGTCAACTTGTTGAAAGGTATGGTAGACAAGAAGCCGAAGAAAATCAGGTGCTGTAATTGTGGCGAGCTAGAGCATGCACGCAGTTCGTGTAAGCGTTCTACGACTCCTGTAAACCAAGAACCTCTTAAATGCAAAGCAGCCAAGAAAAGCTCGCGGTATAACAAAGGTAGAACCATGCAGGAAGGAGATAACGATGACAAACTTGATCAGATCGTCAACTTGTTGAAAGGTATGGCAGACAAGAGGCCGAAGAAGATCAAATGCCGGAAGTGTGGCGAGCTAGAGCACGTACGCTGTCCGTCTAAGCTCCCCAAGACTCCTGTAACCCAAGAACTCCAGACACAGGGGAAATCAGATAGGGGTGAACATCCAGCTAATGTGAATCACCAAAAAGCCAACTCCTTGCCTAGACGGCCACACTGCAACAAAGCGAAATCTAGGGAAACTGCAGTTTCAAGAACTACTGTAGTCAACGAGGAATGGTCACCCACCAGGATCAGAGAAGATCAGGAGAATGACCCTCACCTGAAGATGATCCGGCAATGGAAGAAAGAAAACCGGCGACCTACCTGGCAAGAAGTGTCAAGATTTTCACCGAAACTCAAGGCGTATTGGGCTCAGTGGGACTCCCTTGTCCTGGAAGAAGGGCTGTTGAAAAGAGTCCTTGAAAACGATGATGGTTCTGAGATGAGGAGACAGCTAGTTATCCCGAGAACAAGAGTAGCTGAGGTACTGAAGAAGTTACACGACAGTCCATCGGGAGGTCATCTGGGAGTGAAGAAAACCCTTCAGCGAGTTCGAGAAAGGTTTTATTGGATGAACAGCTCCGACGATGTGAAGGACTGGTGTAAGAAATGTACGACTTGTGCTACGAGTAATGGACCACATCGCATGAGAAAGGCACCCATGAAACAGTACAATGTTGGAAGCCCTTTCGAAAGGATTGCTTTAGATATCGCTGGACCATTTCCGACGACAGAAAATGGTAGCAAGTACATACTGGTTGTAATGGATTATTTCACAAAGTGGGTGGATATTTACGCTATCCCGAACCAAGAGGCCACAACTGTCGCGGATGTATTGGTGAAAGAATTCATCAGCCGATATGGAGTGCCCATGGAAGTCTACAGTGACCAGGGAAGAAATTTCGAAAGCCATCTATTCCAGGAGATTTGCGACAAGCTGGGAATGAAGAAGACCAGAACAACAGCATTACATCCACAGTCAGATGGAATGGTCGAGAGAATGAACAGGACTATTGGAAAATACCTGTCCAAAGTAGTATCCAGCCATCAGAGAGATTGGGACCAGTATCTTTTCCTATTCGCATTGGCTTATCGATCTGCTGTCAATGAGTCCACGGGTGAAACACCAGCTAAAATCCTGTTTGGACGTGAAATGAGGCTTCCTTGTGACCTGGAATTTGGCTGCCGGCCTGAAGAAGATCTAGCAGGCGAAGACTACGCAATTCAATTGAGAAGAAGGCTGGACGATATTCATGAATTAGTTCGAACCAATCTTCAAGTTGCCAGCGACAGAATGAAAAGTCGGTACGACACGCAGGCCACAGAAGGTGGTTTTAAAGAAGGGGACAAGGTATGGTTACACAACCCGACGAGGAGAAAAGGATTTTCTCCAAAATTACAAAAATCCTGGGAAGGTCCATACTTAATCAAGAAAAGGATCAATGATGTTATATACCGCATAAGCAAGATCCCCAACGGAAAACCAAAAGTAGTTCACCAAAACCGACTAGCGCCATTCGAAGGGGATCATGAGCTGGGGGAAGGAGTAAACCTTATTCGAGATGTGTCCGACCCTACCTTCGAGGAATTTATGGGCACGTATGGAGGTACCGGGAAAGCTAGATATGGAGTCACTTCGGAACAACAACAAGATCTGTTCACTCTCCCGGAAGATTATTCACTGGTATACAACATCCCCGCCCGTATCAATAACGCACGAGGGTTGGCAACCGTCTTTCGAAAGAAGTTCGGGCAATTAGAAAAACTTGAAGACCAGATTCCAGCCCCTGGCAAGACGCTGAAACTGAAACATAATTCGCGGTACGTCTTCTACGTGGTAACTAAAAATGAATTCCAAGATCGATCTACCTACCGCGACCTGTGGGAAGCACTTCGAAACCTCCGAGACCATGTGTTGGAATCCAACGTGAAGAAACTGGCTATGCCTGAGATAGCGAGTAACAAGTTGGATTGGCGAATCATCAGGAACATGGTAGAGATTATCTTTCAAGATACCGGTGTCCAGATATTAATTTGCAGCTACAACCCCCGTTATCAGTATCCGATGAAGACGGTGCCCTGCTATTTCCATAAGATCGGAAAGTGTAGAAATGGGGCCAGTTGCCGATTCAAACATCCAGTCTCGGCTACACAAAAGTTCCAGGAGGAACTTCCATTTAAGGAGGGGGTAATGTTACGAAACAGCACACTGGTATAGTCCCTAAAACCGACCCTGTCTAAGCCAGGTATAATAGTTAAAATTATGGCGGATACGCAGTTATAAAAAACTGTTTACGATTGAGACTATCTTATCTAGAACTGGTTTTTGTGACCAGAGTTATCTATAAAAGGCCAGAAAAGTTATTTGTGTGTGTAAACCGCAGTCCGGAATTTACTAGTAAAAACGGCTTTAATATATAAGGGACTGAGCAGGAAGTTTGATTTAGTTGATAATTTGACATCGTAAGATGAACAAATAAATTAGTGAATATAAATTAGTGAACTGTTTATATAAATTAGTCTAAGTGAATATACTGTATATATAAATTAAGTGTTAGTGATTAGTGAGTTAGTGTTTAAATAAATTCGTAAGTAGCCATACCGAGTGTTTGAAATTTATTCCACCCGTTTATTGTTTAAATAAATAAGAAAAACGTTACAGTATTGCACAACCCTGGTAATCACACTTTTCTCTAAACTTTGCTACGGCGCATCGAACGTTGCCAAACTTCTGACTGCCAAAATTAATTTGCCAACCTGTATACTGGTTCAGTTTTGTACTGTTTATCAAAGGTGTTTAAAGATAAGTTACTTTCTCTTTAAGCGCTGTGTGAAGGGATTCGATACTTTGAAGTATTGTAATAGTTGACAATCTTTGTTGATATAACTCAATAGCTTTAGTTCTTTGGTCTTCTCAGGAGAGGATTAGTTAGCAATGTCCCTTTCTGAAGCTATACATATGTACTTGTTTCTCAGCGGCTTTCGATAATAACTGGAGGATTATGTTTTCTGATGAACTTTTGAGTACTATGGGTTTTAATGGAATACTAGTCTACTAGTTTATTAAAAAATAGTCGGGAACTTATAACATTTTTCATTTGTCAAAATTGACTCACAACTAACACCTTTTTTCTCTCTATAACGACGGTTAAGATGTAGTGAGATGATAAGACAATTGCTCACCTACTGGAACACTAGGTTTGTTCGAACAAACAGTTCACAGACGAGTCCCGAATCAGTTAGGAAAACATGATTCGGATATGAGAGAAGGGGTTAAGGCATGCAAGTTCGAAAACAAATGGTTTGTTTTCGAACAACTTTCTTGTGTTTCGTTTGTTTTCTTGTTACAGAAAGGTTCGAACAACATTACGGATTCTGTAAGACTCATATTAGAAAAATCATAATCAGAATGACCCACAGGACGTATTTCATATATTTCTATAATATCTACTGACATAACCCGTTTTGTGCAATTGCAATACTCTATAACATTGGTTCCCAACATTTCCCAGCTGGCGACCCACATTTCCTTATTGGAATACATCCACGGTTCATGACGGAGTAAAAACATCATTTTTACCGTCTTAAGTTAAAAACCAAGGCTGCGAGATGATCAAACATCATTTTTGAAGTTTCTTCATTTACTTTAAGATCATTCTCCTCTAAAAAATCGTTCAGAAGTGGGAAGGCATCAAAGATATTTTTCTGAACTTTATTAGACCATCGTTGTATCTTAAGATCAACTTTGTCTTGCACAAAGAACTTATTGTGAATATATTTTCCTTGTAAGTTCAAATTAAGAGTATTTTGAGAACTGAAAGTATCGGCTAAGTAAGCCAGCTTTATTAGCCAAATCTCATCGTTAAGGCAGTTGTCTAAAAAGACTTTCCTTCTGCTTGCAATTGCGATAAGAACAAATGTACCTCATCACGAAGCTCCGACAACCTGGCCAGAACTTTTCCTCTGGATAGCCAACTGACTTCACAATGCAGGAGTAGTTGTTTATGCTCACTCTCCATTTCATCGTACAACACAGCAAAAACTCTTGAGTTTTTAGATTTACTAAATATACGATTTTAATAGAATCATCAAGTGTGTCTTTAAGGTATTATTTCATTCCATTGACCGCTAAAGCCTCTCTGTGAATACTGCAGGGAATCCATTCAACTAATGGAAAAACTGCAGTGCCTCAGTATTTACCCGACATAGCACGGGATTCATCGGTTGTTACTCCGACACACTTAGATCAGTCAATTTCGTTTTCTTTCATAAAATCATCCAAACAATTGAAAATATTAGCCCCAGTCATCCTAGTAGATAAAAATCAGCAAAATAGCAGTTTTTCTTCTACTAATTTATTCGTTTCAAATCATACAAAAGCTAATAAATTGGACATATCAGCTATATCAGTGCTTTCATCCAATTGTAAGGAGTGAAGTCACTTCGTTTCAAAGCAAAAATAAGTTGCTGTTTTATATTTTCAGACATTTCTTCAAATCTTCTTTTAACCGTGTTATTTGATAGTGGTATTTCCTTTATTTTATTCGTTGCTTTTCGTTAAACAAAGTGGCAGAAATAAGCTTAGCAGCTGGCAAAACGATATTCTCGCCTGCTGGATGAGGTGCACTTTTTTGGCAATCAACAATGACAACTGGTACGAAACCATTGTAACCATTTTAGTTTCACGTCCAGTTGATAAATTTTCCTTACTGGTCCTAGTCGAAAACAAATCTATTTTTTATTTAAAATAAAATTATAGCCTTATTAACGCATCCTGGGTGTTTGGTTGAAATGTGTCTTTCTAGCTTAGAAGGCCTCATACTTTGATTTGCCAATGTTTCAAAGCAAATTACATATTGAAGTAACGGTTTTGCGTCTGTACCCATATTTGATATCTATATTTATATTTTCTGAAAAAAAAATTTAATATCTTTGTATTCACCTGTACTTTACCCTTTTCTGAAATTATTGGATGAGTATTTGATGGGCCAGGTTCGCCTTCATCAATAGTTACTTGCGAAATTGTTCTCTTACTAAAAGATCCTGTTTTCAACCACATGTCAATATTCAAAACTCTATTAAATCTCGAAGCGAAAATGCAAACGGAACACAAAAACGTTGTACAACTATGTGCACCAAATGTGTAACTCAATGCACGATATCCAAAGTAACTCAAAGGTTACACGCACAGTCTGGCGTCAGTTCAGTCTATCAGTCTGCTCAGAATGACGGGAGAATTACCGTCTAACCGGTTGACTGACGGACTGATGGTCCAGAATGACAAAAATTAAATATTTAAATATTTTTCACCATTCTGTTGTGAATGACAGCAGACTGATGCCAGATTGATCGTGTAACCTTTTGAATCAATCTCGCGTCAGTCAGTCACCGTCCGCGACGCAATGGAGCAAGACGTACCAAGCGACGAAGCGCTGCCACCGACGCCCGCTTCACCCCCGCCACAGCCAATCGAGATAGAAAAAGAATTCATTCTCACATTCGAGTCCTTGCCAGAGTTATGGAATAAAACACATACTTTATATTGTAATAAAGACAAGAGAAACACTTTGCGAAAACTCCTCGGCATATATATATATATAAAAATTAAACCTGGGGCAACTATAGAGGATGTCAAAAAAAATCAACGTTTTACGGTCCAATTACAGGAGAGAGCTGAAGAAAATGATTTCATCGCGAATGTCGGGGTCTAGTACAGATGACTTATACTGTCCAAAAAGTTGGAGGACTTTCGAATATCTAAATTTTTGGATAAATTTGAGCAGCCTGTTCCAGTAGATCAGGTAAGTAAGAGCATATTTTCTATGTAGTATAGGTACATATTATATAGCCCGGCGAGTTCGTGCGTGCCGTGCCTGCGGGGAGACAGACGTTGAGGGGATGAAGTAGCCAAAAAAGTAACACGTGCATTGCGCGCGATTTCTTTTCCCGCGACCCTATTCTCCTCGCGTTGGTCCTAACACCCCGTCCCCCAATGTCTGTCACCTCGCAGTAGGTAGGTAGGTAGGTAGGTAGATACTAACGCACAAATAAAACAAAGTAGGTATAATGCTGTAAAATTATTATTGAATGTTCTCAATTCACTATTGAAGGTCATTTTTGCTAATTTCCAATTTACCCTCATGACTAAAGTAATGGCAGTGTTTCTCTTATCAGTTTGGCATCATTAGTTGAATTTAGGGTAGAAGTGGGCTCCAAATCGTTCAATCCAATTTCAGTAGCTTTTGTAACTTTCCAGTTTGATGCCAAGTAGCGACGGTATTTAGTTTTCATTAAGTAGTTATGTAAATAACAGCAAGCCGTTACTGTCTCTAAGGCTTTTCGTGCTCAAAGCATACTGCCTTTTGAAATTTTTTGTTATTATACCGAAAACACCTTCAATAACCGATCTAGCTCGTGACAGTCGCCTGTTAAATTCTGTTCGCTCATTATTATGGTTACATGCACTTTGTGGATATGGCTTCATTAAATTTTTCCCTAGTGCAAAAGCCTCATCAGATATAAAAACAAAAGGAAAACTTTGGGGTGCGTATGGCATTGGCGATGGTTCTGGTATATTTAATTCGCCTTTACTATAGAGATCCCAGAATTTTTTGTAAAACAGAACACCACCATCCGATACTCGGCCATTCGCACCAACAGCAATGATTATAAATTCTTTATTTGCATTTGCCAGTGCCATCAAGACGATACTAAAGTGATCTTTATAATTGAAATATAGTGATCCTGAGTGTTCTGATCTTTGGATCTTAACATGTTTACCATCCAAAGCTCCCAAACAATTCCAAAATTGATATTAATCCCCAAAGTCAGCGGCAATTCTTTACCATTCCTCTTTTGACGGCTTCTGAAATGGGAAAAAAATAGTAGCAGTTAATATTGTACGTTTTGTTTTTTCAGGTTAGTAATGATAATCAGAATGAAGCTGAATCTCATCAAGCACAAAAAGAGCAAGAAGTGGCTGCGACTATTTCTTCATTCGCCACAACCACCCGCAAGACCGCCTCCGCTTAGTTCCAAGAAAAGTGTTCATAAAGTTCATAAACACAAAATGAATTACTGGAACGAGCATGCAATTATTTATCAGAACCCCAAGTTAGTGGTGTTGAGTCAATTGCATTTGACTGGGAGAAACATTAGAACGGCTGACCCCTACTCAAATATTATATGCCAAGAATGCCATTAATGATGTGCTATTTGAAGCGGATCAACCCCTTCTCCTGCACCATCTCCCTATTACACATCTCCACCCGAGTCATCTTTCTACTCACACACACCATCTCTCGGCTACATCCACAGCCCTGTCACAGCTCCTCCCGCGCATTCTTCCAATAACATCCAAACCCAAGTCACAGCTCCTCCCGCACAATCACCCATCTATACCCAAACCCAAGCCGCAGCTCCCACACAACCTCCACTCTACACTCTTAACATTCCGTCCCCATCTTCTATGTCTCAAGACAGCGAATATACAGCTGGTTCATTATTCGCTCAATTTCAAGCGGAATAATATGATTAAATAGGTAACCTAAACAATTACATAGTGCCATAAATTGAATTACATTGTTGATTTGTAAGCAAAATAATAAAAATAAAGTACTTAAAAACTAATATATAGATTTTTTTTACTTACCCTTATATAAGACTGTAGGAGATAAATTAATACTTCGCATGTCTGAATAATTGACTGACTGATGGCAGCAGGTGACATTATTGCAGAATATTTAAGATCTTTAATATTTATTCCAGTAGCAAGGTGACAGCTAATCTTTCTTCGGCGGCTTTCCTCATACAGGTATCTTGTTTTTCCAAATATGGTTTGACCATTTGCAACAAATGATCGTAGTAGGCTTCTTTCATTTGATAGTAATTTTGAAAGTCTTCTTCTTCATCCTGTTGTCGTATTTCATTTAATAAATTTAGATGCGTGTAATGTTCTCTTTTTTGTAGCCAGGTTTTCATCCATCGCTTCCTTTTTACGCATTTCTTTAGCAGTAAAGCGATAATAATAGCACAGGCTCTTTTTTTTTTTCAAAATATCCATGGCAGGCAGGATCAGGTGACTCACTTGACTGTCGTCTTCCCTTTACAAATTATGACTTACGTAAATTTTATCAGTCTGCTGTCAGTCTAGACTGAGCGTGTAACCGTGTTTTTCATCCATCATTCTGACATCAGTCTTAGCCGGACCAAACTGATGGACTGCACCGACGCTAGACTGAGCGCGTAACCTTTGTATAAGACAGAGTGACTCTGGTTAGTAAATAATAGTGCTCACGTGTGGCGCGATCTTTAACAGTGTAGCGGTAGAACGGGAGGGGGGCGTTGCCAAAGTATGTTCCACCTGCCTTGGAAGAGTAGTAGTTCTGTTATCTGCCCCAGATGCAAAAAATCAAGAACCAAGAAAAAAATAAAAAAACAATTCGATTTCTTAATTTTTTTTATGTTTTCGGATGATTTATTCGATGGTTTTTGATAGTTTGAGAATAGAGTCGCGAACCACCTGAAACCCTTCCGCGATCCACTAGTGGGTAGCGACCCACCAGTTGGGAGCCGCTGCTCTATAACGCTGTTCTGACTTTCTGGTGTTAAGGAAAACACAACTTCGTGAACTATTACGTAATGGGATATGACGACGCGATACGCACATTCAGCAGCTAACACTTGTCGTTCATGAAGAATTTTCATACAAATACAAAACAGTTTGCGTGAAATATCGGATTCTTCGCGTTGTATTTGTTGAATTTCTTGTGCTATTCCAGTATATTTATTTCCTCAAAATCTCAAATTATTTTAATTTTCAATTAAAACAAATTAATACTTAAAGTAATTTTCAAAATGCACGTAGAAAAATTATGTAGCGATTTTAATCCTTATTATTCAATATCTTATTTTCAATGTTATGTAAAATTTTGGCGGGTGCGCCGGTTAAAATAAAGATTTTTAATATAAAATAAATGTTTTCTTATGATTCTAAACAGGACCTTAGCTTGAAGTTATGAGATTATTGTATTGTCATCGGCCCTGACTCCAGCGCAAATTTTCAAGATGATCAGACTTCTTAAAATTGGTGAAAATTAAGTTGAAATATTCCGTTACATACAGGTCAAGCTAATATAAGCGTTGAACGATGAAATAAAACAATATAATTTGTTTAAAACTTCATTTATTTGAACTAATGTTCAATTTAAACTGGTTGACGCGTTTCACTAACACAGTAGCTTTGTCAAAACGAATAAAGGTATAATTTAAAAATGTTTTAATATATACAGTGCATAAATACAGAATTCTATTATACTAATGTTAACAAAATGTATATAATAAGATCGGTTTTAAAACGTCCGGTGACGTTGTCCGATACCTAGCCGTTTCTATTGTTCCATTGGCCCTCTCTTAGGTCTCTAGCACTCATAGCTTTAGTTACTCCTTCTTTCCATGATTTCCTAGGTCTTCCTCTCTTCTTACGGTTTGGTGGCACCCACTGCATTGCCAGCTTTGGGAAAAGGTATTGTAAGAAATTATCTGGAAATTAATTCACTACAAACATCCTAAGCTATCTTCTAGGTAAAAAGGTTTAATAAAGAAGAGTGATTGATATATATTTGTCCGTTAAGAAGGTTACCTGAATATTTATTTTTATTTATCTCTAGAGCCTCTAATAAATTTAAACTAAAGGATTTACCGACTACTTGTAAAATTTCAAAATTTGGGCCGAAAATGTGTTGGTTTTCTAATAAATGATTTCAATAATTACAATCTAATTTTTTTTATATATTTTAAATTATACCTTCACTCGTTTTGAGAAAGCTACTGGGTTAGTGAAACGCGTCAACCAGTTTAAATTGAATATTAGTTCAAATAAATGAAGTTTTAAACAAATTAAATTGTTTTATTTCATTGTTCAGTATGGATCGTGATCAAGTAAAAGCCTCATCTATTCAATAATACAAGCGTGTTGAAAAGAAGACATTGCACCAATTTGCAAAAGAAATTGAGCAATAATTGTCCTGCAGATTCGGACAAAAATAGAGGGGATCTATTCAATGAAATTGTACTACAAAAGCCTTAATTTTTAAGAATAAATGATAACTTGAAAAAATCTTTTTCTGAACCTTCAAAAGACGATGTACTGTTCTAACTTCCTACCAAAAGTGGCAGGAAGGAGGGTTCGAAAAATATTTTTCGCACCCGTTCGTCGAATAGCGTTACATGTATTGTATACATATAATTGCTCGAAAAGACTTGGCGATGTGCTGATTGTGCCATCAACGTACCAGTTTTCGCTGTCAACCATCAATGTTAAATTTTCTTACGTTAAGAATATTAAAATTCTCTGAGGAAGTAATTCGCGTCCAGAATCATAGAGAAGAAATTGTTCTATGTATCCATCCGTTTCAATTTGTTGAAAGATCTGTAATAAAAAAAGAAACATTACAAAAATAGGCCGTGAGACATGCTCAGTAATATAACCTGAGGTATAATTAAGCTTTCCAAGCCCCTATGCACTGGGGGCATGCCTTCATCTTTTCGTTTTATCTTTATGACTTTTCTAAGTAAATAATACTTTGGTAGCAGTGTTGACATTATATGTTGTGGAATCTCTCGATTTACTAGCTCTTTTTTGTATTTATGATACAACTCGAATTTATTATTATTTATTTATTATTACCTTTATTGCATTTAAGAAATTTACAAAATCCTTTTGCAAGGATCCTAACCACAAACAAAATTATTAAGTAAGTAATAGTATTTGACATTTCGATATTTCAGGTTGTCACTCACCAAATATAAATGATCTAAGTTTTAGGGCATTACTAATAAAATAAGCTACATTCGCCAATTGTCAATATTTGCAATATCTGTCAGGTAGATCGTTCTGTACGGTTGGTACAGAAGGCACTCAAAAAATATGTGGTAGCCGGACTCTGGCGCTTTTAGATTACATATTGTAATGTTTTTCTAATTTATTTGAACAGCAAACGGGTGGGATAAACTTTAAACACTCGGTGAGTTCACTTACTTAATTTATTTAAACACTAAACTACTCACTAACACTTACTTTATATGCACACCAACTTAATTATTAATTAATTCAACACTTCACTGTTTGCTATTTCGTTGTATTCTTGTTTTTGTGTAAGCCGAAATGTAGAATTATCTAGTAAAAAAGGCATTCATATACAAAGGACCGACCATGGAGAGTTCAGTTTAGTTGATAAAGTGATCGCGAGTGTTTAAATAAATTAAGTAAGTGAACCCACCGAGTGTTTAAAGTTTATCCCACCCGTTTGCTGTTTAAATAAATTAGAAAAACATTACATTGGTGTCAGGTGTGGGGTTCTTGGTTTGCAGGAGTCCTGGGGCGCTTACATGAACTGCGTGCATGTCCCTAGCTCGCCACAATTCCAGCATCTGATCTTTCTCGGCTTCTTGTCCATAATACTTTTGATCAAGCTGACGAACGGGTCAAACTTGTCCTCGTCGCCTTCTTCTTGGATGGTCCTAACTTTGTTGTAACCTGAAGCCTTCGTTGCTGCTTCATATTCAAGAGCAGCTGTCAATGCGTCAACTAGTGTTTTGGGATGGGCTAAGCGAAGCGTCCTCTGCCTATCGGGGTCACGTAAGCCATCAATAAAGGCCTGGATGCCCAGACATTCCATCATGTCTCTGCTGCTGATGGATAAGCAAATCGAACGAGTCGGGCAATATCCACTTCATATTCTTGAAGTGCTTCGTCGCGTTTCTGCCTTCGGTTCTTCAGCTGGGATTGCTACAAATGTTTTAGATGTTCGTGGCCATATCGCATGTCCAACCTCTTCTTCAGCTGCTCGAAGTCATCCGTTTCTTTAAGTGGTATCGTCTAAAGTACATATAAGGCATCTCCCTGAAGCGCGATGGTTAAGTTTACTGCCTTCTCCCTATCGGACCAATTATTCACTCTAGCGGCTACATCAAATTGTTTCACATAATTGGTCCACGATGTCTTTCCGTCGAACGTTGGAGCCTTGACTCGGGCAAAACTGCTAATATCTTCTGTCTTGGGTTGTGTTGTTGGCTTGCATATCTCGATCTTCTTGTGTTCTGCTGGGGTGTCTTGTGTTCTTAAATCTGTTATCTTACTCTCTAACTCCTTGATTTTTTCGTCCATAGTTATCATTTTTTCGTCCATCGTTGTGATTTTATCCTCAATATCCGATTTAAGAGACGAAATTTTATTTTCCACGTCAGAGGTAATGTCATTTTTCATTAATAAGATATCAGCAGAAAGTTTGTCCATGTTAGCAGAAATATCGTTCTTCATAGCAGAAATCTTCTCGTCCATATTAGAAGAAACATTGTCCATGTTAGCAGAGATATCGTTCTTTATGGTTGAAATCGTCTCGTCCATGGCAGAAATTGACGAGATTACGGTGGAAGCCTCGTCATTGAATAAAAATAATTCTGGATCAAAGCCGTCATTTTCCAGTGCCACTTTAAGTCTTTCTACTAATTTCTTTTCTTACCGGTCGTTTCCAACTCACGATCTTCCAATTCTGTTCTTAATTCCGTCACTTTCAGATCACATAGTCTTTTGGCTATTTTTACGTAGTAATTTATTTATATTACCCCACACCTGACACCAATGTAATGTTTTTCTAATTTATTTAAACAGCAAACGGGTGGGATAAACTTTAAACACTTGGTGGATTCACTTACTTAATTTATTTAAACACTAAACTACTCACTAACACTTAATTTATATCAACACTTCACTGTTTGCTATTTCGGTGTATTCTTGTTTATTTGTTGCGATCACTTTATCAACTAAACTGAACTCTCCATGGTCGGTCGTTTATATATGAGTGCCTTTTTTACTAGATAATTCTAGATTGCGGCTTACACAAAAACAATTGGCTCTGGCATTTTCTAGATAAGACTGGTCTCAAAAACAATGTCTAAATAAGATAGTCACAATCGTAAACAATTCTAAGAAATCCCTGCGCATCCGCCATAGTTTCAACTTTCATACATGGTTTAGACAGAGTCAGATTCAGGGATTATACCAGTGTGCTGTTTCGTAACAATATTGTGCATATTTCTTCGCTGTTTATTATGTATGCTGAACCTTTATAAGTAAACTTAATCATTTTTTGCTACCCGTTCTGATTTGTGCTATAATTTTAAGGACATGTGATGGTAGGTTTCGTTTTAAGTAAGAGTTATTATTTAAAAATTTAAATAACCAGAGAAATTCAGAGGAAGCCAGTCTATTAAGATCATCTGATCTTAGCTAATTTTCATATAAGGCAAGTATTTCATTACGGATTTTTAAAGATTTAGTTCTGTCATTTATAAAAAGATTCCAAAGATCAATTATGTTTAACAAAGTGAAGACAGATTTTACTTGTGCCACCCAGTTTTAAGTATTATCACAAAGATCATCGTCCGATAGTTGGAGTAGACGTAGAAAACAAATTTTTGGTAGACGTAAGTCGTCCATTGTTATAACTTTTGATAGTCAACATAAAGCGCTTTTAAAAACAGTGTAATCTAATTTTATTACTGAAGCTTCCAGTCTAACAACGTAATCCGGGGTACTTCGTACCATTCAAGCAGGTTTTTGAAAAAACCTACTTGGGCTCATTCAAGGATATTTCCATATCTTAGATACCAACGCAATATGACAGCATGGGTATTACAATGGAATTATATAATTTCAATTTTGACTCCCAAGAAGTCATTCTGGAGCGAACCATTATATCAGTGACGGCTGTAAAGGCTTGTTTCACTTTAGTCACTGTCATAACAGACATTACAGAAAATAACGAGGACGAAGTAAAAAGTATCCCAAGATAAGAAAATGGTTTAACCATATCAAGTTTTCCATCATTATAATAAAAATTGTAACTATTATAAGATTTTAGTCTTTGAAATATTTACTGAAAGTTTGTTACGGACCGAGTATTCATGTAAAGTTTTAAGTTTCTTATTGAGATCAATCTGCGAATCACTAACGATCATCAGATCATCTGCGTACATGAGCAACATTAATGCTTTAGTATTGTCAATGTTTAACCCTAGGTGACCCCGCTCTACGAAAAATTGCTCCATATCAGCCACAAAAATAGAGAAGAATAATGGGCTTAAAGTTTCGCCTTGTAAAACACCCTTGTCTATCCCGTATGGTTTTGAATGCTGGCCATTTACTCTTATTGTCATGAAAGCCTTGTCATATATATTCTTTATCAAACGAATCATTTTTGAGCTGACACCCGACGTGAATAATTTACTATACAAAATGTTATGATCTACACAATCAAATGCCTTCCGAAAATCAACAAAGGCAACAACTCGAATTGCAGCAGGTCTTGCTGCTTGTTCTGCATGTGTATGTCCAATAACATTCTTTGCAACATTAATACAATTGCCAATAGTCCAAACTCTACCATTACATTCTTTCCGTTTTTCTCATACCCGTATTGAGTGCTCTCTGTCACTGGTGTATTTCGAAAAAACATAAATGTAATTAGTAGTGTACCTAAGCGGGTTTCAACTCACTACTTCGAAAAAGGTCCGCTAGGCGACGGTGGCGCTGCGTTGGCGCTGTCGGCGGTGTCGTCCATTTTTTATCCATTCGACCATTTTTTATTCGTCGGCCATTTTTTATTCAGTAGATTTCGCTAGATGGCGCATTAGATTTCTCTAGATGTCTGTCGTCCATTTTTTATCCGGTAAATTTGTGCATGACGTAAAAATTTTTGCCCCGAGTGAGATTCGAGCCCACGACCTCATCGTTCCCAGCCTACACCGCTACATGTATGCTATGAGGATTCCTACAAATTATGTTTTTGAAATTGATCAGTATAAGTATTTTGAAATCTCACGAGGCGTGATTTCACGATGCGATGTAATTTTCTTCAATGCGCCGATTTTAGTGCATGAATATGTTCCACATTTAAAGAATTGTATTAAAATCGAAAAAAAAAATTTTACCCCGAGTGAGTTTCGAACCCACGACCTCATCGTTCCCAGCCTACACCGCTACATGTATGCTATGGAGGATTCCTACATATTATGTTTTTGAAATTGATTATATGCGTATTATTTTGAAATGACGCACTAAGCTGTACACCACGGTGTCTCATATATTATCTGATTCATCATACGATGGCTTCGACGTAAATTTCTTCTATACTCCCTTGTACTAATATCGTTTTAGTTGTTAGAACATGTGAATCAAATGCAGTTGAATCAGAATCCTTCGTAAGAAAAATCGTTCATTGTATTTATCAACAAAAATACGCACGCGTACACTTGGGACTTCTAAATTTCAGAATGAAAGTGATGGCTTCGATCAACATACGAGTGTAAAAGTGTATTTTTATCTCAATATTATACAAAAGCACCCTTGTCTATTTTCTTTATATAAAGGGTGTAGTTATAATAGATGCAATTTTATACAGGGTGTAGTCATAAAAGATGTGATTTTACACAGAGTATAGTCATAAAGATACTGCATTTTTTATACAGGGTGTGATCATAAAAGATGCCATTTGTCTTTATATACAGGGTGTAGTCAAAAAAGATGTGATGTTCATATATACAGAGTGTAGTCATAGAAGAAGCCATATATACAGTGCGTAGTCATAAAAAGATGCGATTTTATACAGGGTGTGGTCATAAAGATACCGTATTTTTTATATACACAGGTCGTAGTCATAAAAACACAGTATTTTTCATAAAAGATGCCACATGGTATATAAAGATAAGGGCTTTACAATGAATCTCTGCTATTATTGCTCAAATTTTCATCGAACAAACCGCATTGGTAGATTATTTTCACATACAGGATGTTACTAGAACGACAACCACAACATTAACGATAACAACAACGATGACAGCGACGACAACGATAAAGACGTCAACAACGACAACGACAACGATTACAACGACGACTCCGACGACAACGACGACAACGACGACAACGACAGCAAATCCACTTTATTCGACAACAGAGGACACCCAAAGCTTTTGCATGCTTGAGATTTGTTGCTCGTACGACTACATTATAGTAAAATATGCCGTGACTTATTATATTATTGGACAGATAACACACATCAGAAGCCTATCAGACAGATAGCAGAGGGTTAACAGAATGGATAACAAACACACCTCAGGCTCACATCAGTTTGACTGTGCTAGTACTAACAAATTTACTGCAACACTCTGTTTATATGAGTTATTTTCCAAGAAACCAACAAAAGAGCAACATATTTACAGATACTGGTATTAACGGATATCCATCGTGATAGAAGAGGACATCCAAGACATCAGGCTTGCACCCAACTAAATTAATATAATTAAGCTGCTCTTCAAAAAGAATGCCACGCTAATAGAAAAATCTTGAAGCAATGATTTCACAACTTTGTCATACACTGAATGTCATTTTTATTATAGATGCGGTGAAACAAGAACCCACTTTACAACTCAAGCAGAGGGACAGCAGACACACATCACAGGGTTAGCACACATACACCACAGAGGCACCAGACATGCACCAGCGTTATACGTTTAACATTTTTGGCATCAAACAGTACTCTTTGAAACAAAATATCAGGAATCTTGTATTTCCGAATTTCATTATGAATCACCCCTAATATTTAGAGGGACGTATGATACTGATGGCGACATCGATAATTTTCATAGACATTATAGCTATTTATAATTTAATCACTTAATATAATTAAGCCGCTCTCCAAAAAGAATGCTATGCAAATAGAAAAATCTTGAAGCGATAATTACACAACTTAGAGGTACAGTTTTATTGAATATTACTTTTCGTTAAAATAGCTATTCTGAAATATTGGTATAATTTGAAACGTTAATAATAAACCACCGATTATTATACCAAAATGTGATAACACTTCCACAACTTGATTATAAAAATAAGAATTTTACTAATGGAACCCACAAAATATTATTCAAATATTGTGATTTGTCGGTATAAGAGAGAGAAATTACGGTTGACGGGCAGGTAACATTTTATCTGAAAAATAACAATGACATTCTCGGGGTTCAAATCACCTGCTGTGTGTTACATAAAATTATGTTAATAACAGTATACTAAGATTTCTTCAATACACGATGTTAAAAATATATTTGCATCATTATTCTGTGGGGGATATCTACGCAAATATACGAGGTAAGTTATGATTAAAATTGATATATACATGGGGTGTTTGTAATTATTAAGACTGTAGAAATGTGTAGATATAAAAGTTAATGACACACAGTTTAGTAGTAGTATTTTGATTGGGGTGTCTACGTAAATTATAACAAATATAGGTCTGAATATGATACTGAGAAACCATCAACGTACATACTCTATACAGAAGCGAATAATTTGTATGAGGAGGCAATGTATGAACATTTACAGTACGATGACCCCGAAAATGATGTAGAGTTTATAAAATCCATTACAGATGATTCTCCAGAAAGTTATATTCTCCAAGTTGATTTGACGTATCATATCAATTTGCATAATCTACATAAAGACTGTGCTCCGAACACCGCAAACCCCACAGCTCAAAATTAGCAAAATTAATGACCACTGTACACGATTAAAAGAGTGTTATAGGTACTTTACATTATAGGAATTTAAAGCAGACATTAGAACATTGGTTGGTATTGAAAAAAGTTCACAAAGTTTTGAAATTTAAACAATCCACATGTCTAAAACGATACATCGATTTAAACAATCAATTGAGGACTTAAGCTGTGAGCGACTTTGAAAAAAGATTTACGGATGAACAATGCTGTGTTTGAAAATGCAAGGAATGTATATGCAAACATAGAATTTGTATCTTCCCATGATGGTCGTTATGGTGCTAAAAATCTCATTTCTAGTCTGCGTTATCGCAATAGAACAATTTTCAATGATGATCCTACTCTAAGGACAATTAAAAAATTTGCATTTTCAATAAACCAATGTATGTGTATAGTGTTGAACAAACCAAAATCGCGTTGAGTCCTCACGATGATAAAAGGAAATTACTTCATAATTCTTTAGATACACTTCCGTGGGGAATAGAATAATTTTTAGGAATGACTAAACTAACTTTTATAACTGAAGTTCATTTACCACATAATTTATTATTAAAATATCGCTCATCATTGAAAGAAGCAGATGATGATTATA